>CM023956.1:27716087-27913034 GCA_013407115.1 Glycine latifolia
TCTTAAAAGAAGTAACTGTTGACCTATTAAAATAAAGAACCCTAATATTTCCTTATTGGGCTGGACTTGGCTTGGGATTCAAGCCCAACACTAGGCTCCATTCATGTTCCTCAGTTTCTTTCCTTCCAACTCTGCATTGAATTGGATTATTTAAAGTGTGATGGAATAGAATGTGATGGAATGCATTATGTTCCATTTATTCCAGTATCCCTCCGTTTCTTTCCTTTCAATTTGGGAAATATAGGATGATAATAATCTTGTTTTTATTCCACTGTTTTTGTTCCACTGTAAAAATGTCCGAATGATATATTGGTAACTTTATCTTATGCTGTTCCTTCCAATTCCGTTTCATTCCACTCACCGTTCAAGTCAAAAATTGCTTTTATTTTGTTGAAAAGGGTGTCCTTCTTTTTATTTATGCTGTGTGTACTTTCCAATGTTTCTAACTGTAATTTTCATGCATTTTAAAGAGAGTTTGATGAAATATAGTATCTATATGTTCCTCAGTTTTAAATGGGCTGAAAGATTGATTGAGGTGGTTGCTATGTCAGGGTATCTCTCACTGTAGTGTTCTTTCTGCCACTAGAAATCACTAGAAATAATGAATGTGTGCTTATTACTTTATCTAGCTTCACCTGGAAAGACTGCCTTGTCAAGTTATGAACTTGAGATTATTGTACAATTTTCTTAACAGTATAAATTATGCAAGTTTGTGATTGATGAGTAGGTGGGTGTGACAAGGAAGGGAAAACAAATGCATCTTATTTGTTATGTAGGTTGGTAATGGGTAGTTGTGCATAGTTTGTCAATTTGGAGTTTTATTTAATTCTGATTACACTAGTTATCCTTAAGTTGCTTGCTTTGTTTTTGCTGCTCTATTCAGTTTGTTCTAGTTCCCATAGAAAAGTCTCAAGTTGTTAGTATGGAATTGTCTCCTTAACAACCATTACCTCCTTGGTATTTTATTTCTACATGAAACTCTAATTTTCATTTTCTACTCAAAACCATCATCACAATTGAACCGATTACATTGTCTTAAACCTGGTCTCACTCAAATTTTACCAACCAAAATATCAAACTTAACTCAGAATAAAAAGTTAGAAATTTCCCTCTTCAAACCCCAATCTCACAACTTCCTTCAAATTTTATCAAGTTTTCACTAAATTTCTAACATGAACTTTTAAAATTATTTCATGTTTCAATTTCATCATATATCCCCAACTGTTTGAATAGAAAATATGATTTTGAGGGTTTTAGGTATACGGAAATTGATGAGAGGGACCAGATTTGTTAACTTTAAAATCAGAGGGACTTGAGTTGCTTGAAGAAAACTTGGGAGACTAAAATTGCTTTTAACATGCATAATTTTTTAGTGAGAACAACTAAGGTTATAATTGTAGAACGTAGATGTGAGAATCATCAGAAAACCCACAGCATACCTGATTTTCTTGCTAGTTGAGTAAGTATTATTTTGATTTTTCTTTTGATTTTCTATGTTTCTGTAATGTGTCCTACCAGAATGTTTTATGGACCTGGTGGACCCTATGCACTATTTGCTGGCAAGGATGCTAGCAGAGCTTTAGCAAAGATGTCTTTTGAAGAGAAAGATCTAACTGGAGATATCTCTGGTCTTGGCCCATTCGAGGTTGAAGCCTTGCAAGACTGGGAATACAAGTTTATGGGCAAGTATGTAAAAGTTGGAACTGTCAAAAAGACCGTTCCAGTAACTGAACCAGAATCCACTGGCGAAGCATCAGAATCTACTGCGCATGATGCTGAATCTTCAAAGCCTACTGAAGATGATGGCCCATCAGAATCAGCAGCTGCTAAAAATGATGAAACCCCTTCAAAGATTGACGCAGATAAAGAGTAAATAATCATTGGTTCAAGAGTAATTGTCTTGCAAAGTCTCTTGCAAACAGTGGAAACGGTTATTTAGAAGCTTCTGGGAGACTGAGCCTTGCTGATTAGTCTAGGCCACCCCTTTTGCACTGGAACTTCGTCCAAGTATTCTGTTTGATAAATAAGGAATTCTTAGTATATAATTTCAGTTTTCCTGGGTTTAAAGCTTCTTCTTGTATTCCATAAGATCTATATTACTTACAGGCAACAAATCAATGAACATTTGAGACCATGTACTGGCCAAGTATTGAATGAGTGCATTTGGTTTTATACGGTATGGTACAAAGTATAATCGTTTATTGCGTTTGTGTTTTGGCTTCTTTTTTTTTTCTTCATGAAATAATTTGATTTGACGATTTGAAGTCTCATCTTAATCCCACGAAATTGAGATGTAATTGATGTGATTTGATTGAACGATGTCGTGTTGCTTTCTTCTCATCTCAGCATTCCCTTAGAAGATGACCAGAAACGTGTATTGTATTTTAGAAAAAAAATATTATTAGCACGCTTTTTTTTTTTTGTTACATGTTCTTTTAGGTAACTTTTTTCAATGGTCAATTTTTCGTATTTGGACCATCCTTGGTCCAACAAATAATAAATCGTTTTAATAATAAAATGACTGTGTGGTTGCAATTTAGGATGGAGTAAATTGATTTATGAAAAATTGTAGTTTGGTCTATGTGTGAAATTAGTTTTTATTTGGCCATAACGTCATATTTGTTGTGTTATCCCTGTTGGCATCTCCATTAACACACTGGGTTTGTAGAGGTTGGAGGGTGGCAGATGAGTTGTTAGGATCTGTGCAGAAGTGTTGTCTAAATTATAAATAACAATTCTTAGGGGTAACATAATAAATACTAGAAAAATCATTTATAGCTTGTTAAAATTTAGAAGCATCCATGGCAACCTTATTAGACTTGGATTGGTCATTAACTTGGTTATGGTTAATGGTCGAATCAGTAAGTCTATATTTGAAACATCGATTTATACACCCACCATGACAAGTACTTAGGAGATGGTGGTGTATCACATACACGCACATGACAAATACTTATTACATAGTGTTGTATTCTTTATTATATTTTGTGATAGGTCTTGTGTTCAAACATTCAAAGGAATGTTTCAATTTAAAAAAATATATATTTAATTATATTATTTTAAACCCATCTCTTAACCTCTATTACAAAGCCCAACTAGCCCATCACCAAACCTGCAGATTCCTTATGTATATATGTTAGACATGAGTGAGTTGCGCATCTTTCCTCCTAATTCACAGGGTCACACAAACAAAGAATTGAAGTTCTTACGTCATACTTTTTGTAATCTTTGAATAACAATGCAGCTACAGAAAAATGGTCTGTAAAAGCTGAAGAATCTGCACTGACCTCGTTTGCTAGTGGAATTTGTTACATTGTCATTGTCAGATTTTAATTTGAGTAGATCAACTTTTAAAACTCTTAACATTTCAAACTAATCTATGACAAGCAAAGTAAACTTAAAACTCAAAGAAACCCAAATTGTAGATCGATTCCTAATTCTAAAATAACAATTACATACTTTAAATCTCAACAACTTGGTTCATATATATGGGTAATTGGTATGCAGATACTTCTGATTGGAATTTATTTAGAATAACTACTTTCAAAAGAACAAGTTTTTCGTTTCTAAAATGTTTACTAAAATTTGGCAAGAAGTTTTGTTTGATTAGTATGGTACTGTGTTAAATTACTTGAGTGTAATACCCATATATATTCGCTTTTAAATTAATTGAGTGTAATACCCATATGTGTTAAATTACTTTGAGAAACTAACATCATTTTCATTATTTAGTTATCCTGGATTAAATAATGAAAATGATGTTAGAATCAAAAAAGTAAGCGAAGCAATTGTTTCTAAAAAGGAAAAAGTAAGCAAAGCGGTGAATATTTGATCAACAGACTCTGTTCTTGTTTGATTTATCATTGATGCTCAAACCTGTGGACATTCAAGTGGGCTTGTATGATGAAATCAAAGGCACCTATGAATGTAGTTCATTTAAGAAAGGGGACTATGGTTCAATAATTGTTACAAGTGGAGTTTATTATTTCACAGTTGGATCAGATGCAATGAAACAAATTATAGTTGAGTATATCATGCATGTAATTTGAAAATGTAGCTTAGTTTCCTGTAGATTGTAGAAGCTTGGGTTACCTCCCGTCAATGCCATAACAAACTAGTCACTGATGTGAGAACTTACTGGCTACTAATGTCTACATCGTCCCTTAATGGATACTTGACGTAGGGACAAAAATGTCAATGGATAAATAGTTCAAGAACAAAGATATATTGATTAAAATTTTTATTAGGTACTAAAAAAAATCTGAAAAATATAAGAGCAAAAGATATTAAATCTGAATTATTTCAATATATATCAATATTCATAACTATGTATTACGTACGTATCTATAGTATATACTTATATAAATTTTTTTGGTAATGATACTTATATAAATTTTACACAAGTGATTGAGAAATACATTAAAAAAAAAAATTCAACACCCGTGCAACTGTGCAAGTCACGACTTATTATGCTAGTTAAGGTATTTATATGACTAGCTAGTTGCCTAATTACAATAAATTTGGAACAAATAGCCAATTATTCTTTTCATTTATCGTTAATAATCCATCAAAGAATCTGTTAATTTTTTCTATTTATTCTTTTCATTTATATGTTGTGTTTTAGAATACTAGTTAAGGGTATTTGTATGACCAACTATGTTTTTGAAGGAGAACATCAACTACTTAATTACAATAGATTTGGAGCAAATGATCAATTATTTTTATTATTAATTATTATTGTAATCTGGCTAAGAATTGTTATATCTTTTCATTTATTTTTCCCACTTAACGTGTAATAGAATTTGAATTTTAACATTTATATAACTATTTTTGAATATAACTCTCTTCAAAAAAAATTATGAATATAACTAGTTATATAACAAGTTATAAAATTAATTGGGTATCAAATATAATAACTTCCCAATAAATCTGACTAAACAAAAAAAATAGAGCTTATTATATAATCATTAATGATGGTAGATGGGAGGGTCACAAAACCGAAGATGTAGGGAATAGAAGCTAAGCCATGAAGCCTCCATACTCCAAAAATGAAAAAACTTTCATAAGTCTTTGATACCCAAGCAGTATCCAATTTATTTATTTTTATTTTAAAAAAATTTGTAAGTCACAACTAGGATACGGCTCTGATACGATTCAAGATGATTGAATGTGGACTCTGGTACGGTACAGCTCAAGCTGTCAAATTTGGCTTAAATCACTTTTTGAATTTTTTTTAATATTTTATAATTTTATTGTTCTAACTTTAAGGTTTTTAAAATAAAATAAAAAATCCAAACATGAACAAAACACAATTTATTTCTTCTTCTCAAAACATAAATAAAAACACAACACATTTTTTCCCACTTTTCCGAGCATGACAACTCCTTCTCAGGATTTCTGGACGTTCTTTTGATGATAGGACTTATTTTTCTAGCAAGTGGGATGAGTGGATCTCTCTCCACATAATGCATAAGTCATGCTTTTATTGAATGAATTTACTGTCACTCAACAACTGTGTTTGCTAAAACAAAATAGGCTTATTTGCAGTGTTTTAATAGCACTCAATATCATCTGCATAATTCCATTTTAACATATGCACTATTGCATTTTATTTTTTACATCCATATATAATTTTTTATTAAGGTATCCAAAACATATCTGTATCTTTAATTTCAAAAAAATTGTCGTATCCTCTTAACTATGTCGTGCCAGGTATCTAGACTTCATAGCTAGTATAAAAGCTTTGGTTTGTATTTCAAGGTATTGTATGAGAATATGGTGTTTCCGAAGGAGCAGCTAGGACCCACCGCAAGTGGATCAATCACAATTGGGTTTCCCCCATCACAAACCATAAAGTATTTCAGATAGTTAAATTTTTCTTAAAAATAATCCGTCAAAAGAGTTAATGTAATAGTACCTATATATCTAAAGCAATAAGATCCTGTAATTTTTTGAATTTATGTATCAGTGAGATCGAGGAAAAGAAACCGAGGGGGAGTTGATGGTGAAAACAAAGAGACATACACAAAGTAGAGGAAATAAGAAAGACAATTTATGACGAAAAGTAGAAGAAATAGGACAGACATGCAAGAGGGACATGATCAGTGAGTTTCCTGTGACAACGTCCTGCTCCCACATAACAAGTTTCATGAGCAGAAGAGATTCTGTTCGAACTTCTGTTTTGTCTAAACTATGGAACGGAACGATCTTTGCAAATGTCTCACTGATCTCACATTCTTTGCTCAAATTAGAGGGGAGCTCGATATCAGGAAATTTGCATCTGGGCTTGTGTCTGCTCAAGATCACTCTTACACCCTACTTAATCATATTAAGAGTCGGATTTATTTAGAGACAATCAGTTTGAGTTGTCATTGAAGTTTTTAACATCATATATCATAATCTAAACAATCCTTGAAAAATGAAACAATTAAAGCAAAAAGGGTAGGTAACAAAGTGAAGCTGTATATTGTTAAGGGCACCTCCAATGCTAGGAGCTTATATGGATTTCTTATTGAATTTTGGTGGGTCCTCTTTTAAGATACAGATTCTTATATAAGAAACTCAACTTAAATTTAAGCATTCCAAGAGAGAGAAAAAGTAAAAAAGGATGCCAGGTCAGCTAAGAAACTCTCCTAAGATACTGCATTGGAGATGGCCTTTTCATGCAATGGATCAATTTCATGTGAGAAAAATTAATGTACAACTGTAACAAATCGACGTGTACTGGTGGCAGCTGAAAATGGAAGTGATGTTTTAATTAATGGATCGATCCAAAAACTCAATTTTACGAAAATCCACATAAGGGGAAAGCTATTGATTATACATTTATACTTTGTTGAATTGATAGATGAAATAAACATCAAATAAGATTCGATCCTTTTTTTAAAAGAAATAAATGAAAGGAGGAGAAATTAAATTCATTAAAGGGGAAAGAGAAGTTCAGGAAGGAGATTGTCCAGAGGGAAATAATTCTCAGTATTTACCTAGTCTTTTCCTGCTATTTACGCTACAAACCCTACTATTCAATTTGGAGCCATCTTTCTCAGCCCATATATATATATGATAGTTTTCACTTTTCAGCTATATCTACCACTTGTCCTTGTTAACTTTTTTGTAAGTTATCCACTTTAATGAGTGTGGCAGAGATGGAACTCTAGACCACTTGTTGCTAATGTGATTTCATGCCCTGCATTATTGGCAGGCTCTGAGCCAAAGTGGTGGAAGATAGCATTATAGTTCTAATAATCCAAAGTCTAATACATATGCTGCTGGTAGTGATTTATATGGCGATGTGTTGAGATTTTGTTTTCTGCATTAAAAATTAGCATTATGGAATTCTTGTAAACGTTGTTGTTTATCTATAATTATAACTTAAGCTATTCATGTATTTCACAAGATTAGATCTTGAAGCTCTGGCTGGAGTGCTCTCATTAACATCTTCTGAAATTGATGTAATATAATTGCTTAGTTGAGCTTAATTGGTGATATTATTAATATTATAGTTATTAATTTGTATAATTTCTTGCTTAGCTGATTCTTGGCCAAGCTGGATAGAGTTTAATTGGGGTACTTAATATAATTGTCTTTAGTAATCACCACTTGTTGGTTATGGACAAATTTTGACACAGCAGTAAAGTTTTGTCTTGGTAATTAATTGGTCATAGATTCAAATCCGGAAATAATCTTCAAGTAATGGGGTACATAATTTTTTAGTAGAACTTTACACCGAGTTGTATATTGTGATTCTGTCCACTAAACTAACTTCTAGCCACAATAAACTTTTGATGATAAAATTAAATTTGAGCATGTATCCCGTTATATGTAGTGTTCTAGCTGAATTATTATAACCAAATAGCTCCTTTGTACATGCAAGGCACAATCGGTCCTGGTATTTTATTAATTAACCTGAGGCAAAACAATATACAAGTCTAGACCGATATTCCTTGAATATCGTCCTGGTATTTCTGTTGGTGATGAGATCAAAAGCGCTTGTGAATATCGTCCATTTAAGAAAGGTGACTATATATGGTTCAATAATATAGCCAATGAAATTTGTTACAAGAAAGTCGAATTTATTGTGTCATAATTGGATGCAATGAAACAAACTATATATAGATGATGCAGTTTGAAAATGTAGCTTAGTTTCCTGCAGATGCCTGGGGTACCTCTCGGTAATTAATTTATTTAAGATTAATTGCTTGTTACTTTTTGGTGAGTTGTTTTGAACAGGGTGATAATAACCTTTGTAAAGACAGGAAATTGGTGTATCTGTGGATGGTTATATACCTCATGTCTCTAGCTATACTAACACTATAGTTGCAATTCAAAATCATGCATAAAACGATTTACCTTACTATAAGAAAGTTATTGTATAATTTAGAACTTTGTGTCATATATATAGAGATTAGCTTAGAGGATCAATCAAGGGTATAAACATAGAACAGACTCATACCATATAATAATTTCTCTACAACAAGCTCACCTTCTCTCACTCAAACCAATATATGCTACTCAATCCCACCAACACCTCCACAATAGCCACCTCCACCTTCTCCAAGTCTCCAACCACGTTGTTCTCATCCTTTTTTATAAGTATTTATACTCCCTATTCAAACTTGAGATTATAAGTTAAGTTAGAACAACCTCATGTTAATATACAAACTTTTTTTTGGCTAAAAATATACTACATATATACATGTAATAACTATTATGTTGGAATTGAAAATACGGCTAAGAGTTAAACGTAATAGTTTAACAATTAAATCTGACATTTCAATAAATCCCCTAAATTTTATTTTAATGAAAGAAATTTAAAATTGTATTATAATTGAACTAAATAATACTTGGGTCACAAACATAACCATTATATGGTTGAACCGATGTGATCAAGTATTTCGTTTATTTCAACATATATTTATGACACTTGTCAAACAAAACAATATAATTCCTATTCCTTTTTTGGGGTCATGAACAAAAATTTCTATTGAGAAAGGAAAATTAACGAGTAAGCCTCTATTTTGCTTCTTGAAAATTTAAAGGTCAATTATTTTAATCTCTAATTTTATAAAAATATATTTATTTTAGTTTTTAAAATTTATAAAAAAAAAGTTATTCATTTATAGTTGTTTTTTACTATTATTTTGAGTAGAAGTGTAAAACCCAAAATCAATGTCATTTTATGAAGTTAATGACTAAAATAAAATATAAAACTAATAATTAAATCATCAGCATTTACAATGTTAAAAATTTAGACCCGAAGTTTTTGAAAAACAACTTAACATAAAGATAAAAATCGCATAAGCCCAAATATAGAAGTGCCAAAAAGCGTTTGTGATTGTGACTTGGAAATTGGGCACGTAGGCAAACTTAGTTGCAAGCAGTGGGGGCAAATAGGTCTTTTATTCTAAGTTCAGTGACATTTAGTTCAACAAAGTATTGTTCAATAAAGCACGAGCGAAGGAAGTGAAGAGGGAAATTGCACAGGTTTCAAGTTCAAATCCAATCAAAAGACCAAAAAAGAATAGCAGAGATGGGAGCGAAGTGAAAGAAAAGAAATCTTGAGTAGTGTACGGGAAAAGCAGACACAGAAACACAAAATAAATGTAAGATGGATCTATTCATAGATTACAAAGGACATATGAAGGTAAAATCTAAAGATATTGCTATTAAAAGTTCTTTTTTAGGATATCTTTTGGTAGGAAGACATGACTAATTTTTTTTAGGTTAAAAAACTAGGAATATATGTTATTTAATATACATAGATCTAGGAACCAAATCTCTTATCATATATTTAAGAAGTATGATTAACCATAAATTATATTATTAATTTTTTAATAAATTATACTTCTCACAAGTCACTTGGCATATAAGACCCTTATGACATAAAATGTTGTGTATATTTTAATATGTGATATGGTCAACTTACTTCGGAATAATTGGATTCGTAAGTAATCAATCTATCTTGGAAGATCACCTAAGTACTAAATTTATTATTATTGTTATGAAATAAGAATCTTGTCAAACGAAGACCTAATAACCCTTAATTAGTGACATCCATGACAAAAGTCACACCCAATAATCAAGTTGAGATCCTTCTAGTCTTACAATAACCCCTCCGCTCTCTTTTATATATAGGAAGACAATCTAATTGCAAAGATCATTTTCATACATACTAGGAGTTTCTCTTAAACAAGAACATTAAGTTATGATCTCGGGAAAAAAAACTGTAAGAACGCTAATATTTAATAAAATCTAAAATATAATCAAATTAAAACTTAAAAAACATAAAATGTAAGACAACAAAGAACTTACAGGGAAATGAGAAAACTAAAAAGAGGCATGATTTTAAAACATATTCAAAATAAATTTTAAGTTGTTAATGTTTAATACAGTATTAAATGAAAATATTCAATATCTTTGTTAATATACAAAAAAATAATATACTTTTATTTCATAGATAAAATAATTATAGAAAATACATTTAAACTTCATTGTATTTTGAAAGTAATCATTTTAATAAACTATTTTAAGTAAAATACAGTTATTTTAAATAAAAAATAAATTTTAAAACACGTTAAGAACAACTTTTAATAATCAATGCATTGCTAGTATAAAAGTTTTTATATTATTAATTAAAAATAATTTTTAATATATAAATAATTATTATAAAAATTAATAAACACTTATTATATCAGTATGTGATGGAATGTTAATATCAAAATATATAAATTATTATTATAAAAATTACTAAACACTTATTATAACAGTATTAAAAATATCAAATCTCTCAAAATAAAATGATTTAAAATTATTATTCCTTAAAAAAGAGAGAGATTCTGATTCAGTCATCTTTGCATATATAAAAAAGAAAAAAGAAAAAAAAAATATATATATATAGAGAGAGAGAGAGAGAGAGAGAGAGAGAGAGAGAGAATTGGAAAGGAGAGAGAGTGTATCTGTCTTGCATTTGCTCCACGTGGTCATGCAATGCAAGTTTTGTTTTTATTTTTATTTTCTGACTCGGTGGAAGGAAGGTACTAAGCTAGTGGCTAGTGGTTAGTGGCCTTCACTGTGTTCTTCACCAACAGAGAGAGAACCAAAAACACATTCTCGCCGGAGGAATATGGAGGAGCCGAACTCCGATTGCTGGCTGCCACCAGGTTGGACTGTGGAAGTGAGGGTGAGAAAGAATGGTAAGAGAGACAAGGTAATTGAGTTTTGACTTTTGACCCACCAAAAATCATCTTGCTTTTTCTTCTGGGGTTGTAGTAAATTTGTGATCTTGTTCCTCGTACACTTGACAATCTTGCTGTGGTAGTGGCATGTTATTTTCTCATGTAAATATAATTGTAAGTGTAACCTTTATAGTTTCTTAAGGTGTCAGAGAATTTCAAAGGAGGGTTTGGACTTTGGAGGTTCAAGATTTTGTTTTCACTTTTCACTTTTAGATATGTTACTTGCTTGGCATTTGATATGTAATCTATGTTTTGCATGTTCTTTATGGACCCTTTGGAGTTTGGACTGTGTCTCTGTCAGCAAATTCCTGTTATTAGTGTGCTTTTGTAAGTGGATCAAGAGGAAAAGAATCATAAATGTTGGAAGGGATTTTTAGGTCTTATGTTTCTTTGAGTAGTTGGAGTTGGTGTCCTGTTAGCATGAATTGCATGTGTGTGGTGAATATAGCATGTCTTTACAACAGTGAAACTGACTAAAATTACAGTGAAGCTTGGCTCAATATGTCATTATGGAAGTGCTTCTTCAAGCAGCATGGTGAGGGAAAATGTTGATTTTTCTCTGATTTGATAGATTAGTGAATGATGTAGAAGTTTTTTTAACTCTGGGAAGGATGAAACTAGACACTGTGAAATGTAAGGAAAGAATAGGATGGTGTTTCCAACTATGCCGTTCTAAACGATTTAACATTACTTATTATTATTGGCGGGTTGAATTGGAAGCTCTTAAATTTTCAATTGAAAATCTTTGGTTCCCTTTTCTAGAGGCCACAGCAGGTAAAGTGAGAGTGAGAGAGTCATCTTTCTGCTTTCCCTCTTATTATGGTATTGTATCTGAACAAGTGATTGAAGGAAAAAAGAAAAAAGCTTCTCCATGAGCTAAAAGTATCTTATGCATAAGTTAGGAGTTCATCCAAACAGGCCCTGAATGCTTTGATCTTTATCTTTCAGTACATTCTTTACATTCATTCGGTCAAAACGAGAAGTATAAGAAATTCATTCATTGTAATTTTTATTAGTATAATCTAGATTACCCTTTATTGCTGTTGAATATTGGCACTAGTGAATTCTACTATGAAATTGATGGGATCATGAAAACTGGGTGATCAATTATTAGTAGTTGGTTCTAAGTTAAATTATCTACCTTAGTTTATTCTTAATGATTCCATCGGTGTTTGATTTGATTTGAAATTAAAATACATATATTTCCGCTTTAGCATCTTTTACCTGCTAATGGTTGTTGGCTAAATCATTATGTTCAAGATTTTATCTTGCTTTGACTCCAATCATTGCTTGGCGGTAATTTTATGCTTGACTGGCCAAAGAGGACACAATAGTTAGAAACTCTATCAAGGATGATGTAGCTCAAATCTTATTCAAGTTATATTTGTTGCAGTATTACTTCCCCCCCTCAAGTGGACTAAAATTCAATTCCAAGGTGGAGGTATTTCGCTATCTTGACAATGCTCAGAACAAAGTCAGCATCCAGAAAATCTCTCCTAATGTCTGTCAAGAAAATTCTTCTTTTGATTGCATTATTTTATGTTTAATATCTATCGGGTTGCATAACTTATGTGGGGAAATTTGGTTATTCAAGCAATCTAGGTTATAGTTGAGAAAGCTATTGCAGAAGGGTTACCACCAGGATGGGTGAAAAGGACCAGAATTGCAACAAATGGAGATTCAGTTAGAAGAGATACGGTAAACCATGCCTCAATGTTTTCTCTTGAATATTGTATTTGTAGCTACAAATTCATTAAGGGGGAGAAAGAATTACTTCCTAATAATCTTCACATTTTCTCGTAACTAGCATTTCTATATTTGTATTTGTTGTTGATTGAATAAATCAGCATGTTGGGGTTAACTCCTCACTCTAAGGTACTGGTTTCTTTTGTAAAACTGTTTGTAACTTGATCTTCTGACCTGCAAAATTCAAGTGTAATGTTTCTTTCTTCAATCTTTTTAAAAATGAAGTGATCATTGAGTTCAGCGTGCCTTGTCCAGCTGTGATAAAACTGTAGTTTCAGCCGTAAAAATGCTGATTTTTTTTCATCAAATATATTCAGTTTTTTCAAAAGATTGTGCTGTGCTTTGTTGCTTCTTTGAAAGTCATGAGAGTACTTTGTTAGGACTTAAGCACAAGAGGAAAGTCCAACCCATAAGACTAGTATACTTCTGGCATCATTTAAAATTGCTCTCATGAAAGCCTACTAGTTTTACATTTCACTTCTTCCATTTTTTTCTTTTTTTGTAATCATTAATGCTTTGGATATGTCAAAAGATGAAAATGGCTTGGATTAGTCATGAATCTAGGCAATAAGGTTGGTGCAAACATGATACCGGCCTTGTAGCTGTGAGATAAATCATCTTCTAAAAACCTGCCTCCTTTCCACAATCTTGCTTTTTGAATTCCCCCCCCCCCCCCCCCCCCCACCCAAAAAAAAAAAAAAAAACATTTTCTTCTTCTTCATTCCTATTTAATGCAACTCGTTACATAATTCTGGGGTCTCTTAATGTTCATTTTGACTTCTACAAAAAGCTTAGTTCACTTTAACTAAACTTTGACTGCACATTAAACCAAAGTTGTACAACTTGAGCACTTAAGGGTAGCAGGATGCACAACTTTTTTATCATTGTTTGTGCCTTTAATGTGTCACCCGCTCAACCACTGCAAGAATAATTAAGTAATTCACCCTTCTAATTTGTATATGCAGTTCTACATTGACCCTGTAAATGGTTATACATTCTGCTCAATAAAAGATGTTAATTGCTATCTTGAATCTGGAGAGATAGGAAGGAACGAATTCAAGTCAAAAGGCAAAGATGACACTGAGATGGAGTTAAAAGCTGATAAATCTCGTGTATGGGTGGTCATAATTGTGCTTCTTGTAGTTTATGTCTATTTGTTAATCAGTCTCATGCTAAAATTTCCCTTCTGCTCCCCCTTCCCATCACGTGGCTTTCTGTGTGGCTTTAAATTCTCTCTGATAGGCGTATGAAAACTGGAGAAGGGAATTATTATTCCCTTAATTGCCACTAAGATTTCTACTTATACAACCTTGCTGTCTATGATTTCTTCACAGTCAACAAGTGTAACTGTGAAACCAACATTATCAGTTAGCATGGGTCAAAGCTCAGATATGGACATGATAGCTAATGACCAACAGATTCCAAGATCTGCAAGTTCTGAAGAATATATGTCTGTGGCCATCTCTGAATGTATTTCCAATCAGTGTAAAGTTCCCAACTTTGCTCTTTTTCCTTTGGAGTTAAAATACAGACTGTCTAATTAGATACATGACTGAATGAAATGTATTGGCCTTCATCGGTTAGCTTTTGTTATCGTGTTTGATGATTAACATCAACCGATAAACATTATATGCAATTAAGCTATCTCCTGTAAACTAAGACATTTTTCCGCTCAGTTATAGATATTTGTATTTAATTCAAATTTAAAAATAATTATTTGACCTTTGTTCTTTCTAGATAAAATGATATTAAATAGGTTTTGTACTTATTGGTAGCTTTTCCTTTTTCCTTGTCAATATGTAAAGATCTTGCATTTGATATGTATTTATTACATGATCTAGGTGTCGTGGGCGCTGAACTGACCAGTTCAGATCAGAAACAAGGGAAGGTTGGTGTAGCTCAAAGCGCTTCAGGTTCAAGTTGCACTAACAAAGATGCCAAAGAAAAACAACTTCAAGAAAATTTAGAGACAAAACATGGCACTGAAAAAGCCCAGGCCAAAGATCCCCGGTGCAAAAACAAGCACAAGAAAGAGATCAATCTGCCTCGCCGTGCTTCAAAGCGTCTTGCTGGAATTAAGGTTGATCCTGTTCCGGAACTTAAAATAAGAAATAGAGCACGTCGTGTTGCAGTTAAACAATCAGATGAGGAGGAAACCATCACAAATGTAGATAAATCTCCCAACAGCTTGCTTGATGGTCTTGCAAAACAGGAATTAAATGGCAAGGATACTGAGAAGACTCTAGAAGTGCAAATAAGAGACAAGGAAAAAGAATGCTTCTCTTTTTCGCCTCTGGAGAACAATGCTATTGTGGAAGAGTGTGTGAGAGTCATTGAAAATGGAGATAAAGTTGATGCTAAGTTAGATTACACCCTTGACTTTCCCCTCAGAGAACTACTAACAGACCCTTGTATTGCATTTGCCATTCAAACTCTCACTGGAGTAACATTCGAAGCCTCCACAGACTCACAAACTTCTTCCGAGTTAAAAAACAGCCAGCATTCCAAAACTTCTGCTCCCACCGCCGCCATTGGCGAAGGCGATGGTAAGAAAAGCAATGATGGGTTAGGTGGCAATGAGTTCTCATCTCCAGAGAACCTTGCTATTCCACAAGAACATGCTGGTGATGCCAAAACTGATTTAAAGGCCAAGAATGAGAATGCAGGACCATCATCTGAAAAGACACTTGACATGTCATCATGGATGGATCCATGCATTGAATTTGCTATAAAAACTCTCACTGGCACCATCCCATCAGACTCTGCTGATCAAAATCCCAAGAACTTCCTCCAACAGCAACTCAGCTCATCAAATAGCCAGCACAGTGAGATGGCCTTGTCAAGTGTCAGTGTAGATAACATATACAAAACTGACTACTCTTGCAGCCAATACTTTGACACACAGAAACCAATGTTTAATAAACAGTCTTTTGTGGATCCATCACTGCAGCACACCAGAAATATAGGTATTGGAAATTCTGCTGGAGCCAGACTCTCTCACTGTGATGAAAGATACTAGAAGGAATGTTTGTTAGATCAGTAAACCATCTTGTTCCTGAACTAACATAAAGATTGTACAGTTAGGAAAACTATAAAAAGCTTCCCACCCCATGAAACCTTTAACCTATCTCCTTTCGTTGTTATGTTGTTCTGTGATCCTTTAATTAGCTGATCCTATGTATTTTGTAGAACATGCTATGGGTAGTTGTCAGTTACTATCATGTTAGCTTGATTGTAGAACTGTGTTTCTTATGGTGTCTAATCTTAAGTTGATTGTAGAATCTTCCCATCGTGTGAAATCATAGTGGTAGCTGGTTGGACTTGGTTCTTAGAATTGCATTCCTTAAGGTATAGAATAAGCCAAAATTCTTATACTTTCACTATGATGCTGATGAAGGCAAAAAATGATACAAAAATTTCCCACATATTCATGTAGGTTTCTAAATTATTATTTTTTAGTTGAGTCTTTGATCATTTAATTTTTTTTAATAGGTTTTTAGAGCTTTTTAATATCGCTGTAAATTGCCATTTTCTATCTGTTTTTAAGTTGTTACAAACTAACCGAGGGACTTTTTTTTTTTTTTAGTTTAGGTATTCAGTTTTTTTAGATACCTAAAAAAAAATTCTAAATAGCTTAGGGACTAATTGAATAATTTAATTTTTTATTTAATCATATACTTTCATGTTACTAAGAAGATCCTTACCAAAAAATATTACTAAGAAGAAAATTTGTAGCAGTCGCATTAGATATCACTATTTTTTTTTAATGATGCGAGAAAACAGTAAGTTTTTTTATATAAAAAATAAAACAAAAATAAGGTAGTGTTTTTAAATAAATTTCTCAAATGTAAGAAGTCCTAAACTTCTCCAAATAAATTATGATCACCTACATGTGGGATTTTGACTAAAATAATATTTAAAAACCCATTTAAAGAAATAAAAATTGAATGAACTAATTATTTGTATGGGATAAAGTTAGATATGCTACTTGCTAGTAGCAAATGTTTTGCACGGTGGAAAGAAATAATATACTAAAAAAATTATATTCTATTCAGTAGAATTCATATTTTTTACATTTTATTTTAATTAAAAAATTGTTTTTTTTTCTTCTGTGAATCAAACACATATTAAGCACTAAACCATGTGTCACATGAATAAGCGTGACCCTTGATAAAAAAAATAAAAATGTTATAAATGTTATCACGTGTCAACATATGTTGAATGTGTTACTTCACAATCCACTTAGAGCTTAAAAGTGAAAAAAAAAAAAAAAAGTTATTCAGAGAACATCGACACGGAATAACAAATGTAACTTTTTATGTACATATAAGATAGAATATTAAACGCATGCTTATGCACATTCCGTTTCTTTTTTCTTCTTCTTCTGAATTACATTCAAATTCAGTTATTTATGTTAGTTTTAAAGTTAAGGATTAAAAATATCATTGGAATAAGTAAGTTTTTATGGGATTTTTACAAAAAAAAAATATAAATGATTATAACTAATGTTGCTTAATCATTAAAAAAAATTAAGTCAAAATGGAGTTCTTGTGTGAGTGGAGAGATAAATTGGAACATATAAAAATCAGTTTGTTTTATGACAGCAACATATAAAATAAGACGTGTGTCATGTTTGTCCAGAGGTCCACAACTAAGTTGTCAGGAACATATTTCTCGGTTACCTGAAGAATAAGAAAGAAAAAAACACCAAATTCATATTATAAAATAATTAATAATATTTAATTATATAATTTTTTAACTTATCTTTGTTAGACTTTAGTATCAAAAATAAATTAAAAATCACTAAAATTAACACATTAATTAAAAGAAAAATATTTAAAATAATAACCATAAATAAAATATAATCAATTTAAATTTTCTTATATTAAGAAAAATATTATTATTTTATATTTAAGACTGAAAAAAGTATTATTTAACATTTTTTAAATACATGTTCTTTAATTAATTGGAATTATAAATTAGAAAATAAGATTATTAAATATGATACGAAATCCAATTATTTTATTTTATTTTTAATTTTAGATTTCATTTTTTCTTACATGTACAAAAAGTAAGAAAATATGTAATATTTCTCCTTTAATTTAATTGCGTAGAGTGACAGGACAATGGATTATATAGTTTTTTTTTTCTCATTTTCATTATAAAATTATTACTTTTTTTCCTTTTTCTTTTTCCTCTCCATTTTGCTCCAAATAGCGCGGGAAAAGAAAGCGATTTTGCCGCGAAAGCAGAAGGCAATAAAATTCCGAATCCTCATGGCTCAGGCTCTGTAGTCCGTAGAGAGAAAAAGGTCGAGAAAAGATGCAGATTCGAGTTCGGTGCAACTGTGGAGAAGGAAGCTGCGAGGAATGGGGCGTCATAGAACTCCAAGGAGTGGTGGAGCCACACCCTGGATTCCACGATTCCCTCTCAAACCTTCAAATCGGCACTCTTTGTCGTCCTTCTTCTCAGGTTCTCCCCTTTTCTACACTCACCAATCAATTTATATTCCGCATTCAATTCTTCCAAGGATTTTGTAATTTGCGATTGTAATTGAAAGTTGCCTTTTGCCTAACGTATTTATGAACCAATGTGACTGACTGATAATACTAGGTTAGAATCACCGACGCTGCGTCATTATAGAGTATTCCGAAATCGCAGTTCAAAACATTTCTCTACTTTTAGGGTTCTGCTAACTAGAGTAGTATTTTATAAGAATATTATTGATAAGTTTCTGTCAGAAGATACGTGAAAGTGTAGTAATTGGATTGATTATTATATTTTTGTTATTGCTTATTGCTTATTACATTTTAGGTCTCAAATTGCTGTTACTTCAAAGATGCTGACTTATTTTAGATTGTTGTGATTTTAGCCTATGTATTATCCATGATAAATATTTATAAATTATGTTATAATGAAAATTTATAATGGGTTAAATTATTAAATAGATCTTTGAAATTTTTTGAATGGGTCCTTAAATTATTTTTTTAAGTTGAATCTCTAAACTAAAAAAATAGGTTCAGAGGTTAGCTTTTTTTGCTGCTTGAAACCGCTAGGAAATGAGAATTTATGGTGGTTGAGCTCAATTACAAAGAATTTACATTATCAATTCAATTAAACAAATAGTTTAGAGGCCTATTTAAAAAAATTGAATTAGATCAAGAACCTACTTAGTAATTAAATTTTTGTAAAAAGTACATATTTTGAATGTATAAATTATATTCTTAATTTGTAATAAAGAGTTTAAATTATAGTATAAGATGATTTTTAAATTGAAATATATAGCTAATTAAGAAGATTAAATATAAAAATATAAATAAAAGATAAAAGTATGATAGTTTGAGATTGAAGAGAAATATTTTTAGTTATTTGCAAATGCAGTATGAGAGATGTAGCTCCAAAAAAGAGAAAAATAGAGCAATAACAATGTCTAAAGAGAGTAGTAGGCTATCATAGTAGAATTAGGAAAGGTACTGACAGAATGAATGCAATTATACATTTATAGTAATTAAAAAATGATTGCCCACAAAAAGTAGTGGACTCAATTAAACCATGGACTGGTTGACCCAATTTGGGTTCTAAATCAATGGTTACCAACAAAAATATTTCAAGTTTTTTTTTTTTTTTAGTTTATGGTAAACTAATAATCTTTTGTGTTGATGACTTTTGTTGTTAGGAAGTCTACACCTTCACTGTTGGATACCATGAACTGACAGGGTCAAAGGTTCCCTTGAAGAAGCCAATGGTGGTGCTCAAGAAAGTAAAGCATCCTGATGGAGAAAATGGTTGTAAGGTGGAGCTGCAAGTTGTTGGAGTCATTAGACATAAGATTCTATTCAAGAGCAGACCAAAGGCTCTCATTTCTAGTAAGATTTATCTTTCCTTTCCTTTCCTTCCATTAACCCCCTCTTTGGAATATATATTTCGTTTTGTAGAGGACAGTTGTGAAGCAACATATGACACTAGAAAAAGTGACTCAACAACATTTCCAAAACTTTTGCTGTCTTCATTCTTAGAGATTCTTAGGAACATTTAGGTGTCAACGTGTTTGACGTCGATTATTATAATCCCTTACTATAATACTTGATCTCATTTATTTATTTTTAGTGCAAATCCTCACATAATTGCTATAGTACATGTTCCATAGTACTATGAGTGCTATTTTATATCCGGGGTACTTCAGAATTTCTTCCTTTGGTTCAGGGTTTAGGGAAAAGGTTATTCATATTTATAAATTCTTGGTCCCTCTTCCTACTTTTACCACTTTTGAGAAAAGAGAGAGAAAAAGGACGTGAAGTGAGACTGTTCTGGATTTTTTTTTTCTTAAATAATAGTTGATGAAAGGGGGAATATATGAATTTAGTAGTTTAAAAAAATTGGAAAAGATTTTGTTAGAAAAAATAAAATCCACTTTGTGAAAAGGAGCAACACCGGGAAGTTTCAATTTAATGGAGCAAGATTATATGATGCAGACTAGTATAGTTGGAAATTGGAATTCTTCCCTTTAGGGCTCTTTCCCTGTGTACATATGTCCATGAATAAGATTCTGTTATTGCATCTGAGTCTATCTTACTGTGGGTCTCACATGGTTGCTGTACAGCTTAGGTTGCAACAACCACAAGGGGTCACTGCCTTTTATTGGCATTGCTTGGAAAAACCCTTTAATTATTCTTACACTATCTATTTGGACACGTTACTTTTTCTTCTTCTTATCTTGTTCTATTTTTTGAATCAAGGCGATCACTCATCGATAGTGGTTTCCTCTCCACTTCAATCAAGCAATCCCAACTTTGAAAAAAACTCAAAATTCCTCTTTACGTGCTTGTTTACTAGTATATGTCCTTCTCATCTTTAATTTAGATGCTTTTCCCCAATCTTGTCTTCAAGTAACCCAATATTCAATTTCTAATATATGAATAGCAGGTGAGGGCATGTTGCATATAACTCCTTGAAGTTCATCCTGAAAGATCACATCTTTTTTAATTAACTACAGAAAGCAACAATCCTAACACATTTTATCTTACGGATACTAAGATGCTTAATTTATATATCTAAATGTTCAATCTCAGTAGCATTTTGATTTATTCTACCTTTTTCCAAATTATTAATCTAAATATAGACCTTTAACAATACTTAATTAAAAGACTGTACAATCCAAAAGGCCGTTTTCCCATACGCAATAGTTTACACCTGACAAAAAGAAGAACTTAGCAGATTCTTGTGAGTAAAGTGATAGCTGTTTTTGGCATTTCTTTCAATCACCATTAGTTACACACTTTAATTTTCTTTCCTAGTCAGAAAATGATTCATTTTATGTTTAATATGCAAGAATAAGCATTTTATAATTTATTTACAAGGCAGCTTGAATGAGAACATACATGGTAACCTGCCATAAATTAGTTGCTACAATCATAAGCAAGAATATAGGGTTTGCATTGCGCGGATAATATGCAAATGCAACCTCACTCTGCCACATTGAAAGACCTGGCAAAGCTGCCATTTCAATTTTAAAAGGGTGGAAAGCTGCGTCAGTTTCCATTTTGGCATAATTAGATGGCTAAAATAATCTTCAAATAAATTACCTTATCATATACATTAAAATATGCTAAATTTTTACATTTTTTTTACCTGTTTGCATATCGTGTTGGGACATGCTTTATGCTTGGCTCTGTTTCACATGCGTGTCTCTTGCATAGGTGTGAAGATAATATAGGACATCAAATATTGATGCTTTGAATACTAACGAACAATAGTTCAGGACATGTCATTTTTGCGTTTCGTATTTCTTGTCTCTTCCATTTTCCGTGCCTTACATTTATTTTGTGAAATTGGAGTTTAAATGCTAATGTTATCCTTCTTATTTTCCTTGCTTTTCAAGAGCCACAGATAACATCCAGGGAAAGACAAAAGCCTATCATGTTAGGGTCTTCTCCTTCAAATCAAACAGCTTAAAAGGACTCATTGTCACGTCATTTGGTGAAACCATGTTGGGCCAGAAAACTGGAGAAATTGGGAGGCACACTTGTCATACGTTGCAAACCAGATCAGCCAAAGTCTTGACCTATATTTGTAATCTCAGCAACCACATGTTATATAGAGCCCCAGTAATGGCAAAAAGTGATTGTGATTTGTCATTACAAGGAGTTTGATGCGTCATTATCTTAATTTGGGTTTTCGTGTGAATATGCAAATAACATTAATTAAACTAAAACTTATCCGAATTTGTCTTGGTCACGAAACAGAATATTAGGTTCTCCTAATACTGTATATTTCTTTGGTCTCTTGTGCATGATGCTCCCCCTCTTGGTTGTGGTGCTTTAGCTTGTAAGAGATTTGGTAGGTCTGTGTTTTTTAGCTAAGTAAATTCAGTAGCAAGAATAAACTATCAATTTCATCTATAAAGTGCTATTCTCTGTATTAGAAATTATCAATTGAGATTTCAAACTTAATAATTTATGAAATTTTGATTTTTAATCATGTCAAAATGTCAAATGGCATCTATGTGATCTATGTATTGGGATAAGATTTTATTATTGTTGTGTAGATATTATTACCTTATTTTAAGAATTATTTAGAAGAGAGTAATTATTTACAGGTCAAATTGATGGTTTATGTAGAATATTTGTCGCGAGGAGCAACTTGTACCGTTGTGCGAGAGTGAAGCTTATCTTATCTTTGAGAAATTTTTTAGGATTAAAAATCGATACGGTGCTCTTTTCAGCTTTTACGATCATGCAAATTGCTCTGAACTTTTTAGTTTTTTAATTTATCGTTTGAACATCATTATGTCACTTTGATATCATTCAAAAAGTAAAATAAATCCAAACTCCTGTGCAGCTTACAAGCCGTATTTGTGAGCAATTAAATTGGTTCATTTCTCTGTGATAATGAAAGGCACTAAGATATCTTTAGCCATTTAAATGGCTTTGAAATATAGTTATTGACTTTGATGAGAACGTAATGCAGGAAGGTGAGCATAATTCGTTTATAAAATAATCATAATTCCTTGAAGTGATATCATATTAGTGTACGGATTATTTATTCAATTTGAAGTGCCATACATCTTTAGTTTATTTTAAAGATAAACTCAATATATTTTTACTTTTAAGATTGATTCTTATCTTAAGGGTAAGAAGGCTTGATGTAACGAGAAGGCTGTTGCTTCTGAAGTAGCAGGTCACGAGAAAGCTTGGTAATTTATTCCATTTTTATCCTCTTATATGAGAATGCTTTTTTTATTTTGTTTTGATTTTGAAATTGCAAAATTTCAAATAACTATTAGTTCATAATTAGCTTCTTAATTCATGAGAAAATTTAAAATGAAGCTATTTTCAGGTGAAATTAACATTTTATAACATTAAGAAACACCCTATTTGATATCCTAGATTGATATAAAAGCGTTCAACATAATCGAATTATGTGTTCAATATGTACATGCCTCGAATGCGAAAAAATTTCATCACAGTTGAAATTTTTTACAGTAGTAATTTTTTTTTAATTTAATTATAATTCGCTTACAAATTAAATTTTATATAGTATCTTTTGATCATAATAAATTTCTTAAAAAAATATTTAAGATTATTTCTTATTTATTAAAACTACTAAAACCTTTATATACATACAAATTAAACTCTATTATTTTTATGAAAGAAATTAAAAAATAACTACTAAAATCGGCTTAATAATAAGAGGTTTATCTCTTTGTGTCAGTGCGTATTAATTTAATTCATAAAAAAAAAAATAGTATGAAAATCAAGGGGAAGAACCAACATTAACAGGTTGTGTAAATAATAAAATACTATAAAGATCAGATTCAACTTTACCAAAAACAAAAAAGTATCAGATTCAATGATTTACAAAGTACGACAAAACCAAGTGCCCTTAATCTTAAATAGTCAAGATGATAAGAAGATAATTAGACTAACAATACTAGGTATATTATAAATGAATAAAATAGAATAAATAACACAATGTGCAAATGAGCCACTGATCTCACACACTCTCACCCCAAAAAATAAGCAAAAAAAGGAAAGAAAGAAAACGAGTTGACTCATAAGCCAATAGGGTAAAAACATAACGAGTTGACTCAATCATTGAGAACTCTATTCTTCTTCCATTTCAGTCCTCTGCTTCATCTCTGTAACACCAAACTCTCACAACCCAAACATCTCAAACCTTCACTTTCACAACCTTTTCCTCTCAGCAAAGATGCAGAGAGAAGGCGCAAAGCAGAACGCAGACCAATTGTTCGACGAAATTCTTCAACCATGTCGCGCCACAAATGGCGGCGTGCAGATCACCCACCTCTTCTCCACCCTCTTCCCCACGTAACTCTCTTCGCTGTCACTCCAACACACCCCCTTAACACTCGTGGAACGTTGAACACTTCTTCCATGGTTCACTAGAATGTACCTCCTCACATCTTCGGGCAACCTCAACGTGTACCTCTCCACACCCTTCCCTTGCTCCTCCACAAGGGAATGCCCCGTCGAGTTCGACCTCGAAAGGTTTCTCTCTGCCACAACAACCTCATCACCAATATTAGTGATAGTAGAATTCCTTAAATTCGTGTTTGAACCTAACTTAACCCCAGAAACTAGTTCACAAGATGACCGTTGCTCCTCACTTGTATACATTATTTTGTTTATATCACTAGTCGATGTAGGATCTCCAACACAATCTTGGCTGGTGTCATTGCTTGGACTTTGCTCAACTTGAGTGGCTTGGGCTGTTGTTGTCATGTTTCCCGAACCTTCCTCCTCGCTATGAGGAGGAATGGTTATGGAAACATGGCAGGATTCCTGGCTGAGATTCGCGCGACAAACGGGGCATGTCACGTGAGATGTCAGCCAGGAATCAATGCAGTGAGGGTGGAAGACGTGATTGCATTTGGGCAGCAGCCTAAGCGCGTCTTTGTCAGTGAAATCCGTTAGACACACCGCGCATTCGAGCGTTTGGTTTCCCTTCATGAGGTCCTTGATGTTGGAGTAAAAGAGCGTTGGGAACGTGTTGAGGAGCTCCTTGTTGATCCCCTGCGAGCAGGAGCAGGGTAGGGTGGTGGTGGTGGTTTGGGTGGTGGTGATGATGATGTGGGACTGGGCGCAACGGCGGAGGTAGATTGAGATGATACCCATGAGGAGGAGGGCGAAGATGATGGCGCCGACGGTGATGCCGACGGAAGGCTCCCAACTGTGGTGGGTGATGTAGGCGGGAACTGGCTCCATGGAGGATTGTGCTTTAGAAAGGTTGAAAAAGAGGGAGAAAGATGTGAAGAAGAAAATGATGTGAGTGAGGTGAAAGTGGAATTCACTAAATTCAAGCATTTTGTTGGGTTTATTTGAGAGTTTGAGAGGTTTGGGGTGTGAGATGAATGAAGGGTGTGGGGGGGTTATATATTGGGAGGGGAAAGTGAAAAAGAAAGAGAATTGGTTTGTTTTTTCATTGGGTTTATTGTGGCATTGGAGAAGTGAGAATTAACAGAGCATTGTATTTGTAGCGTGGAGAGGAAGGCTCTGCTCTTATTAGTGGAGGAAATATTGCAGAGGAACGCCTAGCAATACCATTTATTTTAGAATATCAGAAACGCTGCTCACAACGCATTTTCTGCTGCACCTGTTTTTCAAGGGTGAATTATTATTGGATGAATACTTATATTTGTTCCCAAAGTGTAAAGTAATTATAAATTGATCTTTGAAAATAAAAAATATAAATTGAGTTCTTAAATATAAAAAAAAAGTAAATTACTTTAATTTATAATATCATTTTATTATTATTAAGTTGTAATGTTTAAGAATTAATTTAATAATAAATTATACTTTTTTATAATCAATTTAATATTAAATTTCAAAATTTATGAATTAATTAGTCATTATTAATATGATAAATTTTTCACCTGTCATTATCAATTATTAATGTCTCACATTTTTATAAACGAATTTAACTATTTATCCATTATTATATCTCTACAATCTTAATTTTTATGTCATTCTTAATCCAATTTTATTTTTATTAATTTTCTTTTACAAATTGAAAAATAAGTTACATAAATAATTAAATAAATTACATTAATCATCTAATGAGGTTTGATGAAATTACATAAAAATTCATTGATTTTTTAATCATTATATTAATTTTTACTGTAATCATTACAGAAGATAAAAAGAATTCTTCAAGTAAAGAGCATTTATCCATTATCCGAATTCAAAGTTTTCTTTCTAAGAGCATCTTTAGTGCAAGATCTTGAGCAAGGATCTTGAGCTCAAGATCTGATCTTTACTAGATCTCCCAATAAAGGAGTTGAGGAGATCTCCAACATGGAGGATGAGTTCTTATAGAAGATCTCTTAAGATCTGCACATTGCTCAAAAAAGAATAAATTTTCTTTCTTTTTCTCTCTCCTTAAGATCTCAAAATGAGATCTACCATTAAAGAAGAAAATGAAAGAGATCTTTAATCCTATTTGGCACTATGAGGTCTACCAAAAAGTAGTCTAAGATCCTAATTTAAGATCTACCACTAAAGATGCATTTAACATGCAATTATAATTAGGATTCAAATTCAAGACTTTTTTATTAAACTGGTAGTTAATCCCATGCTCGGGGATTATTTTTTTTCATTTGCTCGTTCATTCATCAAAATTGCCCTTCTTAGATAAAACTTTAGTGGGCTGTAATAATATACTTGTTATTTTGGCTAATGATTGGAACCTGAAATAGAAGAAAATGATTTTGCATACAGAAAAAAACAAATAAGGGCAGGAACTTGAGGCAACTCAATCTGTTTTTGAAAGGGACAAAATAATGTTACAAACAATCAAATTTCTGCCCATTTTATTCTTCTTTCAGTGCCACGAAAATAAAAAATTATTATAAACATCATAAAAAGTTTCTCTGAAAACAAAAATATTTCAATAATTATAATTTAGATATCATCCATTCTTTTTATTTAATTTGTTACGCTCACACGTTAAAAACACATGTATCGTGTAAAAAAAATTGTTACGCGCTAACTTCTCTCCTCGGTTAAACTCTTGGGCATTTTCAATGATAATTTGTCATGTGAGTTTTTTAAGTTATTTTTTTAATTGTTACAGTATTATATTATTTTTAAGAAATTCATATATAATTTTATTTCAAGAAACATAAAAAAACTCATGCATTTATATTTTTTATTTTTACTTAATTATGATTTAAATAAAATTAATATTTAATTTTTGAATTATTACATTTAATAATACTAAATATTTAAAATTGATGAAAATTTATTCTATTATTTTTTTATAATTAGTTAAAAATAACAAAAAGTTCACAATATATAATAGTATATAATTAAACACAATTCATGTCAGCGGTAACAAAATTTTACGTCACCAAAATTGAATGAATTTTTTATAAAATTAAAATACATTTCTTTTCTATGATTCTATCTCCCTTTCAGAGCCTTTCCCGCACACGTACACTACAAAAAAAAATTCCCTCACCGCACCAGGGAACCCCCCTCTCTCTCTCTCTCTCTCTCTCTCTCTTCTTTTCTTCTGCAAAGCAACTCCTTCCTTCGAATCAGCAATGGTTGATTTGATTTAGAGTGAATTTTTAGTTTGTGTTTTTCTGATTGTTCTGATTTTTTTTATTCATTCTTCTTCATTTTGTTTTCTGTTATTTTCCCTCTCATTCTAAGTTGGTTGGTGCTGATAAATGGATTCAGAAATTATTTTTTAATCTGAAGATATACTTTCTTATATAAAAAATTGGAATTTATGATAAAAGAACGAGTTTGTACATAGATACTTTTCAATGGGGGTTCTTCTAAGTTTCTTAGACTTAAGCATTCTGGAAGAAATTCCAATTGGAAATGGCTTTAGTAACAATTTTTGTTTTCTGATGAAATTAAATTTACTTTTTGATGGAGGAACAAATACGTAATATATGATTTAATATATATACTCATTGCTGTAGAATATATATATAAACTCATTAAAAAAAACAAAGATCTTTAATGCCCACTTTTTGTATTAAAATTTTGATTGGATTGTATCTTTTTTCTCTTTCTAGAAAGAATGAGAATGACTTACAAGAAGAAAAAGAAAGAAATAATGGATACATGAATAAATAGGGGAAAAAGAAAAGCATAGCGCAATTGTTGTCAAAACTTGATGCCCACGAACATGAAGAATCTAGAAAACGCCCTTGTCCATGGGATAACGTGAAAAATGAGTTTTTCTAATTTCTACAAGAAACCATCATAATATATAAAAATAAAAATAACATTTTATATTATTATAGGTAACAAAGAGGGGTATTATTTTTATTTTTAAATGAAGTGAAACTATCCCTCTGAAATTTCGAGGTAGGATCAAGGATAGTTGTCCTCGGATAAGATTATTCGCTTTAGTGTTTTGATGGGTAAAAAGTAGGGATCCATATGGAATTGGAATTAGTTTGAGGTTGAGACTTACCAATCCATGAAGGGGAAGAAAGCTATACATATTGATTTTAACTGTATCTTTAATTTCTTTAATTCAGATTATGTGATTTTACTCTCTCGAGATATTTATTAACTAATTAAGTTCCTTTATTTTAATTGATACAATAATTCTTAAAAAAATCACTAGTTATTCCATGTTGGTAAATATAAAACGATAATTCTTCTATAATAAACGATACTAGCTGGTATGACCAACTAAAACCCAATGTTCAACAATGAGGTATATGAAAATAGGATAGGAAATTGGAACAAGATGTTCTATTATCCGAGAACAAGTGGATATTCTAATCGATGTCAATGTTTGGTCATTGATGAGAAGCACCAAACAATTTAATAAATGAAAACCAATTATTGAATGATGATGCCGGGTGACTGCTTAATTCGGTAACAGATGCCGTGTATAAAATTTTGAAGTAGTAGTTTTTTTTTAAGTTTTGCTGATTTAGAATTAAAGTTTCACTAAAATAAAATCTAAAAATATTGAAATTTCAGAGAAAATAGAGGAATTAAAAATAAAAAATAGTTATTTAAATTCATGAAATGAGATGCGTATAGACTTGCAGTGTTCTAAAACAAATGTATAGGCTTGCAAATTGCAATCAAGTTAGGGTGTTAACATGCACACACCCTTTCTAAAAAAATCGAAAAAAGAACCCACATTTTTAACTTTTTTTCTTAAGAGTGTCAATTCGTCATTTTGCCAAACATTAAGGTTAAGATGTCAAAATAAGTTAGTCTTGATAGATCCCTTTGATTAGTCTGACAAATGAGATATGATAATTCAATTTCAAGCTCATTTTGATTACCTAGCTTGACCAAATGTTTGCTAGCTCGAAGTGAGTCGACTAGGTTGAGCAAACTCGTAGATTTGTTTTTTACAAGTAGATTAAAATTAGTTTATACACTTTAATATTTATAGAATTTTTCTTGTTTAACTTATAGAACAAATAAAGTGTATAAATTAATTTTAACTTATAAAAAAGTTTTATTATTTTATTTTATTTTATTTTTATAAATATTTTTTAAATAAATTTATTCAAACTTACCCTTATCATTGTTTTCTAAGCTATGTATAAAACTAATTGACCAATAGCATTCATTAAATGTTCAACAATACGGAGGATATCATAATTAGGGCTAAATACGTGATCTTACGAAAACAATATAATTGAAAATAGCAAAGAGGCATACATAAATTTATGCTGTCATCGAAAATTGAAGGATATTTTCTAATTGATGTTGATTTCCACCAATTTTTTGTTCTTTTAGCCATTGTTTTCGTACTTTTTAGGCGTGAGACTATTGTTTGGATATATCTTTTAATTAATCTTATGCTATGCCCATGTCACACACATGTACCGTAGATAAAGTAGCATGTTGCTCGAGTCTTGTGTTGTTAACTCGTTTTAAAGAGAAACATCAATGAAAATGAAATCCAATTATTGAAGGGTGATGCCATTGCCAGGGTGACCTCTATGGTAATAGGATTGTGATGATGTGAGCGAAAGCTTTTTCTAAGTTTTGAGAATAAAGTAAAAAAGTGTCAAAGTAAGGAGGTAATATTTTTTTTACTTTCTATTTTTGCCTTGTCTTTTACTAAAAGGTTTACACCAGCTTTGAAATATGGCAACAAACTCGAACTCTTTTTTTATTCTCTCTTTTTCCATGGACGATGGATATGATCTCACGCCATGACATATCCTATATGTACAATATGCAACTTATCTTTTCCTAAGCTTGTAGGGACAAGACATAATACGTTCACCTGATAAAAGGGTGGGCAATTTTTGCTTTTAAGGGTTGTGTTTGATTCTTGTGATAATTAACATTTACAGTGAACTTGGATAAGCTTTTAGGAAATTACTTTTATAATATTATTTTCTTTGTAAAAAAATTTAACTCATGAAAAATATTAAATTATATTTTTTGGATCTTTCTTTTTTGAAAAAGCATATTATTACCATTCAATTAATTTGTAAACATGTTTTCAAATTAAAATTAAAATAATTTTCCTTAAAAACATAAACAAAATTTAAACCCCCCCCCCCCCCCCTTCTCTCTCTCTCTTATACATTTTACTTTATTTATCCAGATAAAATTAAGTGTTTGCATAAGATATGTTATTCATATATCCTTTGGTTGGTTGGAGTTAAACCCCTGCATTTCAACCAAAAAAAAGGTATTTTTTTTCCTTCTTTATTCAGAAATCAATTATTGAAACTCGTAAGCCTATCACCAATCACAATGTAAGATTTTAAATGAGACCATGTCATGTGACCACGTTTGGTTATGATTGTAGATGACATCAACAGCAATTAGTAACTAAAACTTTATAGTACTGTTTGTCTTAGAAACTAAACCAAGATATAATACAAATTCAATCTATCTTGGTTCCATTTGCATGTTCAGGAAACCTCGATCAAGCTCAAAAACCATATCACGTTTCCCTGGTCCCAATTCTTCAACCACATTTCGCGGCAGATTCTTGTTTAATTTGGGTGGTTCATTACATAATGTCAAGCATAGAAGCAAAAAATATCTTGTACTCCTGCACTAACCTAGCGCCACGTACATAGAAAGAGCTTGTACCTTATAGTACAAGACACTTAAACAAGACATGAACACACGTTACACGTAAAGTGGAATGAGACATTGGACAGGGTGAACAATTATTTGATGTAATTTTCTCAAGAAAAACATTCGCTCCATCCCTAATTATAATAAAATCTTTTAATTAATTTATGTTACTTTAAAAAATAATTGATTTACTTAGACACATTAGAATTATCAATTATTTATTATAAAAAGACGATAAATTTCTAAAATAAAACTATTATACTTAGGAACAGAAGAAATAATCAGTTGATCCGTCCAATTTTATTGATGGATTTATGATGATAAAGCTCAAGTGTACAACGAATAGGAGATGGAGCCAAGAGTCTCTTAATTAGGAAAATGTTAAATGTGAACTGAGGTAGATAGGGGTATGGAAGAAAACGAAAAGAAAGAGAGACAGTAAATTAAAAATGCCATACGTGATATGGTGAAAAAATATGAAAAGAAGTAGATAAAATTGAGATGGAAAGAGATTTTGTGTTTTGCTGAGTAGTGTGAGATGGAAAAGAGAAAATAAAATAAAAGCATACACTTATAATCGCTCATTAATTAAATTTGGAATAATCCTTAACATTGATGTAATTTGGTTATTAATAATATCTTTTATTATTTCTTTTTCTATTATTTAAATATTACCTTAAATTTTTTATCATTTAGATATTGATAATTTTAACTTATTATTTTAAAAATATTTAATTGTAGTAACATAAAATAGAAGGAATTTTATGTAATTAGTCAAAATGTCATCAACGTATTTTTGTGAAATTTGGAGAAACAGGCTATGAATTTTTCGCATTATGTTGGGGTGCTACTTATCTACATGGCTGACATGTGCAAAAGTATGTTAACATTATAGCTTCAAATTAGTTGAGAGTGATAAACGTGTGAACTTTTGAGGTAGGGTATTCATTAGAGAAAGTAAAAGGATTAGGGACCTTCTTCATAAGATTCCTTCAAAAAGAGATTGACTATGACTATATTTGCTTTTGTGATCTGCAGTCACTTGAAGATGCGTGAAATTAATAATTTTCCATAACAGATAGTAAGCACTATGCAGCAACGAATACAATTTTTTACTTGAGTATTCATCTATTACCTGGAGGAATTAATATGGTATTGCTGAGAGTTTGTGCACTACAATGATTTGCGCATAACATTTGGTAGAATGGATAATTGTCCACTCATACTGTATAACAATTATGTGTGTTCATCAAATTTTCAGGGATGTAATTATGGAATTCTCAAGGCAAGGTCAAGTATTGAGGAACCTTTTGTTTGAGTTATTATCAGAAGCACTTGGACTCAAGCCTGACCATCTTAAAGACATGGATTGTGCAAAGGGACATTTAATTTTCTGTCACTACTATCCATGATGTTCTGTGCCTGAACTGACTATGGGAACCAGGAGACATACAGATCCTGATTTCCTCACAATTTTGCTTCAAGACCATATTGGTGGACTACAAGTTTTGGTCCAGAATCATTGGATTGATGTGCCCCCTATTCCTGGAGCACTAGATGTAAACATTGGAGATCTACTGCAGGTAAGTTAGATACTCATATAATTTAATCTAATTGTGCCTTGATTAGCATACAACCTCAATGCCAATTTGCTGCACTACACCAGGATGATTAACACAATAACATCAGGTAAAAGTGTATATACATGTCGCCTTAAACTTTGTACATTCATATCTAGAGCCACAACCATAATTACGGAATAATTAAAAATTGTGCAGATGTGCAAGTTGTGTGAGACTTAGTTTTGTGTTATCATGTCCTTTGGTTGTTGAAAGAGTTATACAGAAGGAGGGGTGTACATATATTTTAAAAATAATTTAATTAGAAAAGAAAGAGATGGGAGAGTGTACTTTAAGGGTAATTTGGAGGGAAAATTGAGAAGAAGAAAGGGTATTAATATATAAGGGGGGTGAATACTATAACTAGAAGAAAAAAATATAAAAAAAAGACTATATTGGCCTGGCTCAATATGTCAGGCCGACCTATGACATGATTAACTCCAAAAACAACTACTTCATGTTATCATTTATATTTAGCCTTCATTAAAACTATTCTCTAAATATGACATTAGCTATAATATGTTCACATACTTTTTTCTTCTATTTGATGTCATGTTTGAATCTATTGTTGCTTTCGCCACCAAAAAGTAGCATAATAGTTTACTAAAAGGTTCGATAATGTTGATTTCCCACACTTTGGTTTTCATCAAAAGTCACATTGTAAAAAGGTAATTTATTTCGGGTACTCTTATCATAAATATATTTAAGTACTTAACTTTTGCACATAATTGATTTTACACTAGCTACTAGAAAATAAGAATCTGCGTCTTCTTTGATACCAAACTTTTGTTAAAAATGTTAGAAGTATAGATGAGATCTTCAAGCCAGAATTTGGAAGGGTTCAAACTCAAACTAATTAATCAATAGCAACCCAAGCTAAGGTTGTCATCCTAAAAAAGGTTCTTATATTCCTTGATTTATTACAATAAAAGTTCAGTAATAATATAAATACATAATAAAAAGGAGAAAACATTCTAACGTTCCTTAAAGTTTGCAAGAAATACGCTTCACACCTCTTACACTTACCTCTCCTATAATATAGAGGGTTACTAACCACGTTTAAAGAGTTTATTTATCAATTCTACATATACCATCACCACTTAAAACGCATTTGCACCGTTAAAGAAACACATGCATAAAATCCTTATAAAAAGTCCTTAAGCTAAGTCTGAACAAGTTTCCCTTCCCTGATTTCAATACATATTCCAACCTGATAAACAACACAACACTACAACAGCATCATCAATAACCAGATTCTTCAACAAATCGACATGGCTACGAATAACATTGGTGTTGATAATGAGAATGGTAGAATTAATAATCATAAACCATGCATGCAATGCGCGGAGCACAACTTTATATGTTGTATGACTTGTAAGGATCCCTCATAGTGTTGAATTCGTGGAAGCCAGGGTTGATTTGAGACATGTACATCATGTGTTTTCGGAGCTTATAATGTTTGTAAATGAACAACATAATGAGAGAGAAGGCGAGGAGAGTGACAAAAATTAGAAGTGTAGGGATAAAGAATTTACGATAAATTGGGATAATACTTCGCATGGTCTAATTGAACGTGGATGGTATAGAAGATCGACCTAATTAAGATGATTTTACAAGGAAGATCGACGATTACAAAGTGGGAAGTGTTAATTTGTGTTGTGAGGTGATTCTTATTATTTGTATTCTTGGAGAGTGTGTGTGGCAAAGGTCGTGTTGATGTCCATTGTGTTTTGTGTTGAAATGAATTATAGAGTATTTACATTTAGTGAGTGGTAAGAAGAGAAAGGAAAATATATAGGAATGGTTATTTGGTGTTTTTTGCTAGATAGGATGCAGAAATTGACTTGAGAATTCATCAACATGGTTTTCATGGACAACATGCAAAAACAATTGAAAAGGAAATATGGAAAAACCAGAAGCAGAACACGGATTTTGGGAGGAGGACTCTGGTTTCGTGGCCTGGTTTTAATTCATGTTCGCACTAGATTTTAGATTCTACCCGTTCATGATGAGAAAGGTTAAAAAGAATAATTTAGTAAGAATGCACTAAATGTATTACAGTTTTTTTTATACTATTATCTCATAACATATTGTTATGTATGTATGATGCTTTTAGTAATTTTTATATTAATTAATTTAAAAGTCATAATAAAATGATTTATGATTAATTGATAATATTAAAAAAATCTTTACATTAAGCTGAAAACTAAACTCTACAGAGAAACACATGTCATAAATTTTAAATTGTTAAGCCATATATGTTTTGTAGGCACATAAATGGAATAAGGTAAAGATGAGTTTTGCCCTCTCCATTATATTCCTGACAAAGGATTGGGGGGTTAACATTGAGGAAGCAAAGATGAAGGCAATAAATTCCTTCTCGTCCCCGTTTTGGGAAAGTCTACTCCAAAGTCACCCCACCAAATGTTTTTTTTTCTTCTTAATTACTTTAATTCATTTATATATGTTATTAAACAAATTATATATAAAATTCATTCTAATTTAAATAATATATATTACATCAAGAATCTCAAAAAGATAAGAGACATAAGAATTAAAGATATATTTTTGGGCGGAGTTATTTTCACTTGCTTAAAAAAAATTAAATAAGAGTTAAAAAATCTTCACATGCTCTCGTTCCCGGAAGAAGTCATTTTTCTCCTTATTTAAAATAAATGCCAAACATAATCTTTCACCCTGTTTTGGACACCTACACTAAGTTTGTCATGCAACAAAAGATATTTTAAAATTATAAAAGATATATTATATTTTTGGATAGGATTGTAATTTTTTTTTTAATACTTCAACTTAATTTTTATATATTCCCAAGTATCCTTCTGAATGATTTAAAAAAATATTGCCAAGTATTAATTTGTTGGAATACCATCAGATAAAAATAGGAGAATGCAAGATTCATTATCACTGTATCAAAAAGAGACCATTCCCACAAATTAAATTTAGAAGATTGTTAACAACATACTATTTGACACATTATCTGGTATTAGTTAATTAGTTAAATGTTATTTAAAATTATAAAATTGTGAATAAGATTCATTAATTAATGAGTGATCGATACCACAAAAATTTATGATTTTAAATAAATCTCATCTAATAATAAAAAGAAGATCTAAAAGAATGTGCTAAAAAATATACTGTTAGTATTTCTCTTAAATTTAATGTGGTGGTATAATGACTATAATCAGAAATGATGATTCTAGAGGTTTTGTGAGCAGATTCTTCACAAACTTGGATTTATGTTCAATTGTCAGGGCTGAACTTTGGTGGACTGTTTTTGGGTCTCAAATTAGCCATGAATAAATGGAAATATTTTTTTTTATTATTTAAAGAAAACCTATAGTAGACATAAACTCTCAAACTGTTTTTCTCCTTAATTAGTTAAAGGAACAATTCCAGGCTTCCAGCTATACATCATTTTTACAATCTTTTCTTGCTTTTAGGCCTAAAGCTACAATATAATCTTGTTTATCACATAAAGAACCTAGACATTATCCTCAGGAAATGTCTTCCAGGAAACCAACAGTCTGACTCACTAAGCTCGTCAACATAGATCCTTTGAGTGCCTGGATCAACAATGGGTGGTAGGAGGTCAACTAAGAGAAGAGACTGGAGAAATGCAAGATTGAATATAGGCAAAGCTTTTGACATAAGAATGCGTACATCATATGAGCATAATAAAAAGTGAAAAAAAAAAACTAACTAAATTAACTTACATATAAAACTAGACTTAAGTAAATGTTTTGTCACTCCAATTTAGCATTTTTTCATTTTCATTCTTTCAAATTTTTTTTGTTTTAATTCTTGTAAAATGTGTTTGTTTTATTTTTTATTCTTAAAATGTTTTAGATAACACTTTGAATAATAAAAAAAATATTTTGAACAATAAAAAAAAAACGTTATCTAAAACGCTTTAAGGATGAACAAAATACATTTTTTCAAGGACTAAATGATTTTTTGTTACAGGAATGAAAATTTAAAAAAAAATTATAGAGACGAAAAATATATTTAAACCTTAAAACTGTTTTTAGGATAAAAGAAGGAGAGTGTAATATTTTTTACATTTGCCAACACTTACGGCCAGCCTATGATGACAGAATAAGATATATAAGGGCAGACATCAATATTGGCTTCTTCAAGAAATGAAAGATTGCATGTGGAGGATAGTTCATGATAATTGAAACAGGAATGATCCATGATTGTGAGAGAACTAGGATTAGGAGTAGAAAGTACAGTTTTGTACTGACAGCAGATAAACTCCACGTTCAAACTTATATATGCAGAGAATTTTGCATCATTATGCAGGGAACATTCAGAAATTTACAAAGTTTTCAACAAATATACAATTTGAAAAAGGCACAGGAAAAGTGTGACTCAAAGGAAAAAAGAGGAGACCAAAATTGGAACAGAAATATCATTTCATTAGTCTTTTGGTCGGCTTCTCCTTTCTGAAGGACTTTCTGGCCGCTAGGCTTTCTAGTGGACCTAGTGACAGGAAGGATATGAAATAGATAGTTGCACTTGCCCTCTCTTAGTAGAAATCCTACATCCCATATATATATATAGTAAGGCATACTCTCAGAAACTAGAGTCACTCCTTGTCTTTGTCTCTTGCAGTAAACTGACAGCTGAGATACAAGCTTTTTAACGCCAGTAATTGCAGAGATTTCGGAAGTTTGACATAACGACCATAAGGACTAATGTTAAGCTTAAGAAATGTCAAAGATGGACAGAAAAACAGAGGGACAAATGAATTGGATTTGTATCTGAAATAGACATCCATCCGTAGCAATACTCTTGTTATGACATTGTGCAGCACAACATATTTCATGAGAGAGTTTGGACTCATTTCATAGCAGTAGCACTGGCAACGAAGATTAACCAAGGAAAAAGAACCATCTCGACTAGATGGAACCCAATATACAAATCTGTTATAATTGGTAGGTTTTTAATTTTTTGCAATACACATAATAAAACTCTGAACTGAATAACATACGTGTTGTGGGACATTTTATGATGGAAGCACGGTTTCGCTTTTTCACTATGCACCTCACGTTATTCTAAAGAATTTGAATAGAACAATTGTTCCAAGATTGACAAAAGGCTAGTAATTTGTATGACTTGAAACCAAAATTTTTGGTCTCAAGAAAAATATCAAAATAAAGATTTGATCATATGTTTCAAAGAAAGAATATCTTGATTTAAGAGAGCTAAAACCTACTTTATAAAATTTGTTTATTCAAGATTCAAATAATACTTGCTCATGAAACCCTGCTTAATTCTACGTTAAAAATATTTTTTCTTATTCCTACTCGTGACCATGAAGTTTTTCTTTTGATAATCTAAGATTCCATTATCTCCAGTCCTATGTCCCATTCATCCTATATAACGTATCCTAATCCTAACATTAAACAAATTAATCTCTCATCACATGCATTTCTCAGCAATTAATAAGACATAATAAACATATCAAAATTAAACAAACTCACCACATGCATTTAGTAACTCAATTACTAGAATTAATAATAAATAATAAACATACTCATTATGCTAACTTTGACATGAGTTCATACAACAACTTCATAGTCTAATAATTCGGTTACATCGGTAGGGGCATGATACACAGAATTTCCATAAGGCTAGTACCACTACCACACAGGCTCTCCTTAAGACTTGGCAATGATGCAACATATTACACCAGCAAACAAAGAAACTTCAGATTCATCAGTCTATCAAGTGGTCTTTGAGTAGTCTTTTGATCTTTTCCCCCCTTCAACAGTTCTGTTATTCAAGGATGATCAAAATTACAAGTATAACAAAAAACTTCAAAGACAGTTCAAACCAACTGGCACTTAATGACATTCTCAATTCATTATTATCTCTAGTTTTGCATTGCCTCGTCCACCATAAATTCTTAAAGGATAAACTAATATAGGCAATTATTTTCCCTAGTTTTAGCATAAGGCAAACAGGAAAGATATTTGAGATATAAGAGTATGAAATAGTATGTCATACAGATTGTCCCCAGTAATAGTTACTTAAAAATTGTCATCTACCAAAGCCAAATATAGCAAAAACAAGGCTACAAGAGGATCGACAAGGAAATGATATAGCAATCTTTTAGTTGCTGTGACTCTGAGTATTGAGAAGAGACTAATCTAGTATTATCAGGAAGAGAAGGAAAAATGAAGCAAAATCAGAACAATACGTAAAACATACTACCTGAGGATTTAAGTGTTCGTTCATATCACTCTCAGCAATTTATAATATCAACTTTGGCCACCGGACATTTTTTAATTAAGTACTCTGCTATCCTGCTAACTCCCTCATCAGATATGTTTGAAGAAGATTTCATTTTCAATTTCAATGACTTTAATTGAACAAAGCAAGGAATTTGAGTTATCATTGAACCAGAAGTTGAGAGACCCTACACAATGACAGTGGATTAGAGACATATTCTGAAAGGAAAGATTGAGTAATGGACAGAAATTTGGCAAACAGGACACATTATCGGCAATATGAAAAGTAAAAAAGGAAGAAACAGAATAAAGTAACTTACATTTAGAATCTTAAGGGTACTTGAAGAGAGTATCATTATCTTTACATGATCTGCGAGCACTTGCAGCAAACTTATAAGGGCTGAATGTGTCCTTTGAAAATGAGCATTAAAATATGCTTCAACGTCAATATTTACTTGTTCAAGAAAAGAAAGATTACATGCAGAGAGTTGGTGAATAGGATCACGCATAATGGAAAGAGATCTAAGATTTGGAGTAGAAAGCATAAATTTGTAGGGTGTTTCTTGAATGGTACTACCTATGGTCAAACTAGAAAGGTTGGAATTACATATGCAGAGGAATTTTGCACCATGATGCAAGTTACATCGGTCAAGGACCAAAGTATTCAACATGTGACAAGTTGAAAAGGGCTCGGCACAGTCACCTTCACCTGCAGTTAGAGTGACATGCTCAAGATGCAAGCTTTTCAATGCTGGCAACTGCATGGAACTTGGAAGTTCAGTCATCCAAGGGACAGCCCAGATGGAAAGCTTAAGAAATGTCAAAGATTTACTAGAAAAGATACTAGGGTGCAACTTAAAACCTAATTTAACATTTAAATTAACTTCAATTGCCAACTGCTGGACATCATGTGACACAGCATATCCCATGATCATGTCCAGGAGTTCATGATCGATACAGCCTTTACGCCTCAAATCTAGACTATGCAGGGAAATGGAGCTATTTCGATTCGACAGAACCCATGATAAAAAATTGTTGAAATGTGTAAGGTTGGTAAAATCTGAGGAATGCAATGCCAAATTCGTGAGACGTTTCCACAGTTCCTTCCATCTTGTAGACAAGACACAAGTCTGAACAGCATGTTTCATGCTCATAAATTTCATTATATGAAGCAAAACAAAGTCAGGCAAGTCACTAAGCCTGTCCATGTCCTCTTTCCCATCTCTATCACTCTGCATTTTTCACTTCAACTTCAACTTTCCCTATGCCCCTTTTTCCTTCAATCACACCTGATCTAAGAAATTCAAACAAAAATATCATAAATTTACTGCTCACAGTTTTACAAAAATATTTTAACGTAAAAGGTAACAACTTGTAATAGTAGGATCTAATGGAAGAAGAAGACCCTTTTAGAAATTAAGTACTAAACAAGTTTATTTCCATTTTTCATTCCCAATAAGACATATAAAATTTTGGGTTTGACCCTTTTACAATGATTGATTGAAGACATATACTTTCCTAAATCATTGAGGAAGTTACATATAGAATGAAGCAAGGCAACAGATTATACATACAAATACCTTGTTGGGTGATTGAGGATCCAATCATTCAACTGATTTACAAAATCAATCAAAGAAACAAACTCCACCACTTATCCAGAGGCACTTCAAGTTTTCCCCTTTAAATCCTAAAAGCGCTTATTCGACGTGCTTTCAATCGGTAGAACAATATGTGTGCATTCTTGTTTTTAATTCTTTGGGACAACAGATTTTGCTTTCACCTTTATAAAACGGATAAGAGTGCCTTCTTTTACAGGGACTCGGGGAGGGTGCGTGTTGGATTTAGGTATTTGTTTTGGTGAAGAGATATTTGCTTTGAGGAAAAAGAAGCTTCCTTTGTATTTGTTAGAATCTTATGAACATTCATGTCTTAACCTGTTTTTATTATCTGAATTCTGAGCAGCAGAAGTTAAACGATTTAAAATTATGAGTTAAAAACTACCAAAAAAACCATGAGTTAAGAAATTATTATTATTATTATTAGTTACAAACTTACAATGTCTCGCACTTTTTTATATTAAAGAATGAGAGAATTAAACGAAAATGAGAGAAATGGGAGAATTTTTTTTATATTAAGAAGTTTTTCTTTTTTCTTTCTAAATTTCATATGATTTCTTTCACACTTCTTATTTTTATGGTATACGAATGAGTGAGATGAGAAATTTTTATCCTAACTTTTTATATTATTATTATTTATTTATTTTTATCTTATAGGAAAACAAATAGAGTAGTATTAGGAAGCGAATATAAAAAAAAGATGTTATTTAAATTAGGCTTAATCACCTATTTGATTTTTTTTTTCCAGTTAGTTATTTATTTCTTTAAAAAACTAATTTAGTATTTTATCTTATTTGTTTGATTCAAATTCCTTTTTTATCTTATTTTTTTTATTCACCTTAGTCTTTTAGTTTATTAATATTACATCATTAATAATTTAAAATAAATTTTTTATTTAGTTTTTTTATCCTTCTCCTCTATTTTATTTAAAAAAATATTTTTAAATAATTAATGAAAACAATCTTAAATAAATTAAATAAAAAATAAAAAATAATTAAAATAACTTTTTAAAATATAAAAATAAAAAATAATTAAAATAATTTTTTAAAATATAAAATTAAAGTGAAAAATAAAATAAAAGATCAAATTAAACTTTTCAAAAAATAAAACACCAAACTAAACAAATAAGATAAAAAACAAAATATATAACTGTGCATCAAAATAAAACACCGACCTTCCCAAATTACGTTTCTCGTTAAAAATTTATTTTATGCTAGAGCTTTCTTAAAATTTACGCCCTCTTTATTAGTTCTCACGCCACTTATAAATCCAGATGCATTTATATAAGTTAGGTTGACGTATATTTTAACTTTTTTGTTTTATTTTTATGTTATACATTTCCTCTTAATTTTAATAATTTAGTACTTGTACAAATCTCAAGTCGTGCAATTTTCATATTAAGATAAATAAAAAGTATTATAAAAAAATTACATTCCTTTTATCTTTAAAAAATTATTTATTGAAATAATTAGTATTTAGCTTTTACTTAAATCTAAAGACAAATAACGATGAGAAAAAGGTTTCTTAAACAGTGCGTGATTAACTTCTTCTTAACTAGAATCTAGAGGGATTTTTTTATTCTTAAGAATTTTTTTTATATAAAAAAGTTGAGGTGAGTTTGATTGAGAGAATTCATTCAGAATAAAACATATTTTAAAACTAACAAAATATTTAAGAAGTATTTATATATTATCTACGTCTTTATTGTTGTTATTATATGGACAACAGGATTCAAACCTAATTCTTGTGTAGAATGAGTATGATGTTTGACAACTAAATCAACTTATGTTATCACTCTATTATTAAGTTTGAATTAATTTTAAATATATAATTGTATTAAATATCTGAATATGCTTATCTAATTCGGAAAAATAAAAAGGGGTAATATCGGAAAAAGTGAAAAACTTTCAATGCTACTGCTAGAAAACACGGTTCTGGGAAGACCAAAAAAAAAAGCTTAGCTCTGCAATTCCTTTCCAAGGTATCACTCTTGTTACTGACTTCTTTTTCTCTTTCACTCGCTGTATGTTTCCCGAGAAAATGGATTTTCTTTTTTCGTTTTCGTTTTCGTGGAATAGACGATGAAGTCTTATCGCTTTAATTTGTGAGTTTTTAATTTGGTTACGAAATTCACCAGAGTGATGGTTTTGGACTTGTGGTTGTAAATGGAATTGGCGTTGTTGGATGTACTCAAACGGTTTTATTTGTTTTGTTCTTCGCCTAATATGGATTTCAAATTACCGTGTTTTGCATTTCTTACTGCGTAAGGAAATTGCTTTGTGTTTATTTCTGAGTTAAATTTAGTTTTATGTAGGCTTGCTTTTAAGGGACTAGTTACTTGTGTATTATCCCCAAGGTTTTAGGGTTTGACTGTCAAATAGTAACTTTCAATTGCTGATGTTATGGTACTGAAACCTGTTAAACTGAAAGGTTTTGAACTTTGTTTCCTATACTTAGAAACATATGCTAGATAAAATGTTTTGGATTTGCAATTTAATAATCTATAGTTGCAGTAATTGATGATAATGTTGAGTTTCTGGTTTGTATGGAGTTAATAGGGTTTTATTCTTGTAATATGAAATATGAATGCTATAGTCAGACCATAATAGTCATTGGAAGTTGGAAACAAGCATACAGTATTACTTGTCTATAGCAGGACTTTCTTCAGTGGATTTCTCAACTCTCAATTTTTTAATGTTGTAATGAATCAATCTTATTTCCTTTGCTTCTTCATCAAATTCTTAGTTCACAATTATTTCTCCCAATTTATTATATTGCTTTTGCATTCTTCAACTAGTCTAGGATGGTGTTCCTGCTTAGATTTTTCATTCTTCTATATTTCTCCTTTGACCCCACCCCCCCCACCCCCCGGTTATTTATTGTGTTCTTGAAGCTCAATAACTTACTGCATAAACCTCTCATGTTTTTCCAGTTGATCAAGCGACTTCAGGATTTCCTTGCATACTTTTGGTGTTTGAAGAGATAATCTGTCTACCAAAATGACGTAATGCAAGCAAAAATTCTTCTTTTTATTTGTGTATATAATTTTTGGCAAGAAAATTCTTAATCTGACTGATATTGAATGGTCCTTCTTATTGCATATTTGATATTGTATATTATAGTGAGATAAGGTGAGGAATCTCTTCACCTGGGATAATGTAACCATGAAAGTTTTACAAGGGTAATTGTACTTTCTAACAAATTGAAAAATTTCATGATTTATTGGTGAGTATGTACACTTGGAAACAGATTACTTATGTTTCAAAAACTGCATATTATTAAAACAAAGTCAAAGACTCAAAGTTCCTTTACTTTTGTGCTTTCTAGTTTATTTTTGCTTGATACAAGAAGAAGCCTGGATATATTTGAGGCAACATATCATAAATGAAAGGTAAGAAGGTTAGACTATATAATATTTGGTTGTAGCATGTTTTGTGGGTACTTGTCCTTTTCCTAGGGTAGGCCAATATTAGGGAGATGATCTTTATGCTACCTTAATTAGCCTGGGGCATTTATTTCTGAAGTTGGAGACTGCAACTCTTGTGGTTCAATATTATGTAGACTATGTCTGTGTTTGTTTTTTGTTAGAATACAGCCTAACAGATGTTTAGGCCAATGCAATATTTTTTCCTTTCATGTTTTCTTCTTTGTAATGCATTCAATGACTTCCCTATACATAACCAAAGCCTATATATGTTAAGTTAGCTAGAGGTTGTATAACAGCTAACATTCTTTTTGTCTGAGGATAAAAATAATGCTTTGTTGATTGTAAAGCATGAGTGATATGCTGTTAGGAAGTTGCACAATTAATCAGGGTTGCTCCAATGCTCCCCAGGATTTGGAATTGTAAAGGAGTCACTTTGGGTATTAAAGGTTTGTAATAGGGTTGGTATCAGTGGTTCATATAATGTTCTAAGTCTATTTTTGGTGTAAATTATTTTAAAAGATAGAAGAAAAAATATGCTTTTTTGAACAGTGTCCCAAGAGTTTGGAGTTTGGATGATAAATGATCATGTCATTTTGATGTTTGTTATGATTGTGACAGTACCACCGATAAGTAAGGTCTATAGGAGGAGGAATAGGTTGGACAGCAGGGAAAACAGAATAACAACTAAAGTTAGGTAACTAACTAAAGGAGAAGTTGTAGGGCAAAGCCAAGAGAGGGGGATAGTTTTTATTTTAGGAATTCATTAGTGGGGAGAGCTTCAGGTACTTGGAAGGTTACTATCTTGAGAATTGTATCATGTTGGGTCTCTGTTCAGTATCACTTTGATACTCTATCAAATGAAATTTCTGCAAGAAAGGTGTGCTATTGTGTTGCAAAATTCCTTGGATTCACAATCGTGACTCAGTATTGTGTGCCTTCCACAAAATTGGCTATTGCAGTAACTATGGGTTTTGCAGTTGCACCGTTGCAGCATGTGTCACAGCATCAAGGATTTCAGAGATGGATATAGAACCACACATGACTTTTTTCCCACTCAATCCTAGTGTCCCATTCCCCCACTCACGTGAAACTTGTTAAACTTCTCTCATATGTAGACATCTGTTCACAGCTTCTCATAAGTATCAAGGAAGGACTCCTCCATCAGCATCTGTTCACCTTCTCCTGCATCTTGTCATCTCCTGCGAGTCTCCGGCCAATTGAACTTTTGAGTTAATATTATGCCAATTTTATGCATTTTATTTTTATTTGCATAAAACAAACATTTCTTGCTGCCCATAGAAAAATTGTCAATAACTCTCGAGTTTGTTTACTTGCTCAACAGAAAGCCCATACAAAGGCAAAATTAAAGGTTATGGTCGTCGCTGGATAAACATGTTTATATCAATCTAACATCAAATTAAGGAAGAAAAAATGGTCCGGCATTTCTGTGTTCAATTTGTTTTTTAATGTCTTAGAAATCTTCTGGTTCAGACTTGAAATTTTAATTGAACATTGCATTGCTTGTTGAGGAATGTGTGCTTATTGATTGGAAAATGAAAATATTTAATGGAATATTGGTACTTCCACTCTATCTAATGGTGGAATATATATTTTAGAAGTATTCCCATGATCTTTTTATTTTTATACTGTTCTACTTTCAAGCTCATCATATTACCCATTCTTAATGTTGTGAATCTTGCTTTTGGGATTACGTTGTAGGGGACGTGTAAGGTGGGATGAGGCTAATATTGGAGAAATTGAGGCAAACAAACCTGTGAGGCAGAAAATTACTGAGCCTAAGACTCCATATCATCCTCTGATTGATGATGACAGTATGTAAAGATCACTTAAACTTTATGTTTCTATTTAATTAAGTCTGCATGTATGGGTATATGGCTATTTATACAAATAATATTCTGATTTTATTTTAAGACCTATTTACTACTTTTAACTATAATATTGCTTTTATTCTTCTTGTATTGGGTATTTAAAGGTATTCTGTATTTTTAAAATGTTTCAAACATTTAGTTGACCCTCTGCATGGTTTGGGTTGTAAACTTGTAAATCTAAAACATATATACTAAGCTAACTCTGTTGATAAGTATGTGGAGATGCTCATTTTGAAGTTCTATTCTTAGGCTTGCTCTTTTGTTATAGTTTAAAAAGACATTGTATGTGCAGCAATTTTCTTCTGAAAATGAGCATGTATTACCTAATTTTTCTAGGTTCTCTATCCCCTGTAAGAGGAAGTTTTGATGCATGTATTGATGACGAAAATCGCACCATGCATGCTGAAGCAATATGGAGTGCTCTGAATGATGTAGCCTCCAGTAGCAGAATAGGCAATGTACAATCTGGTGGTTGGACGTCATCTGAGGATGAGCCTGAAGCAATGAAGCAAGATGATGATGGTATTGTACTATTATTTGACATATCATTTCCTGTTTTTCTCATAGATCATGTCATTTATTGCTTTTTTTTATGATTGTTACTCTTTAATGGTTGCTTGTGCTTCTCCTTTATGAGACTTGGTTTTTAATTATTGATTTATTATCGAAATAATTGAAATGTTTGAATAATTATATAATATTGCCTTAATTTGCATATTTTAACATGTAAGGATTATAAGGTGAAGTCAGGTTGTTTACTTTTTGCTTTGACATTTATTATGTGATTCTTGTGTAGATAATGATGGAATCAGGGGTTCTGACAGACCTAGTAAAATAGAGCTATAAATGAATTTGGTTGACATTTCTTATGTTTTCTGTTTTTGTTGTTTTAGCTTCATAAACAAGAATAGACATCACTTGTTACTTCTGTGAAATTTTCTAATTTTTCTAAACCGGGAATTAGATGTATATGAACATAATATTTGTAGAAACTGGGTGAGCTAATATATCCTTTGGTCCTGGAAAGTGACAACCTGTGTTGCTTTGGTCCCTGAAAGTGTTTGTCTATATAAATTGTTCTCTAAAAGTGTTAACTTGTTAGCAAGTACAAGTTCACAATATACAGTTATTAACCTGCAAAAAAAATTATCTCCTAAAGGACTAATTTTATGTATCACAACTTTCAGGAACCAAAGCTATACAAGTTATCACTACTTTTAGAATTGCTTGCATATGATGAGTTAGTTCTGTCTTGCTAATTTGAGACACAATAAGTCAGCGGTAATTATCTCTTCTTTCTGCCTATAATCCACACTGTTGGATCTGAAAGGGCTTTTTTTCGTTGGTGGTGACCAATAGCTAATTGATTTATACAGCCTAGAATGTTCTGCCAAATCTTGATTAGTACTTGTGTGGGCCTCGGCAAAATATCTGACTTGGAGATTGCTTACTGTTTCAAATTTCAGTAAACTGTGTGATAATGAGTTGGGATCTATTTGATTGGGAAAAGGAAAAATTGGAATCTTGTCATTTCTTTCTCTGATGGAGGGAAATTATTCCATTTAGATGAGCATGAAACATTTTTTTCCATTTTCCTCACAAGTAATTTACTAATTTAGCAGGCATATTTGCTTTTGTATTAATGGATTGCCTATTCTTTTACTAACCTAACCTGAACTACTGTTAGATTCTGAAACAGATAGGAACTTGAGTTTTAAAGAGCACAGGAAGGCCCACTATGATGAATTTCTTAAAGTCCAAGAGCTGCAACAGATGGGTTCTCTCGAGGATGAAAGTGACGACGATAGTAATTCTGAACCCAGGACGGTCGAGAAATGTAAGTCGTCTTCACTGAGTGATAGTGTAAAAGAGATGGACATCGAGGGAAAGAAGTCTTCAACTCCTCGAGCTAATGTTTCTTAGACAGTGATCAATGAAATAAAGTCCACTCTTTTCATTAGTTTTATTTTGTGGATTCAAGAAAACTAAATGAATCACTGTATTCTTGTATCATTTGTACGTATTTCTTCACCATGTTTATTATGATCCGTTCACACTTTTGTACTCCAGCAAATTGGTTTGTGTTCTGGCATCTTCGAGGAATTTGCTTGTGGCTTTTATAAGTAATTAAGGTTGGATGCTTAAAGGGAGGAAATATCCCAAACTGAAACTATATTTCATTTCTTATTTCCTTGTGATTTTAATGTGATTTGTGTAGGAGTATCATGCCCCAATTTTTAATCCTTTCAGATTCATATGAATCTCTGCTGCCACTGAGAACCCAATTACTATGCATACAGCAAAATGAGTTTAACTTTATTTAAAATGCATCCTTATTTCCTAATAAATGGTAAGTTCAACTTTATTTCATTAACAAAGATAAAGAATAACTGCCACCACATATACACCAGACAAAACATACCCCTAAAATAACAATCACCGAACCAATGTCAACCCCAACTGTGAAGACAAAACCATTACAGGGCCAACCTCTGTATCATCACAGGGTGGTTGAGGCGGTGGTTTTAGGTGGCTGGGTGGAGGTAGGGCTTGCTTGGGAGAGGCAGGGGTATTCATACCAGGCATGCCATCACCAACAATGGTATCATCACTAAGTGATGTAGGCAATTTTCTTCAAATCCTACAAAATTTCCAAAAAAAATTGTAAGTGCTTACATTCTTTTATAATTTCTATAGTATTTCTAATATTTTTACTTAATTTTAGTGATTCCTAACTAATAGTGATATTTCTTATGATTTTTGTTATTTAATTTCTTGAATTGACTCACTAAATTATCATTAGTTGAAGATTCATCAACACTCATAAAAATAAATTTTGAATTATAGAAAGATAATTATCTACAAAAAAATTAACTTAACACTCTGAAATTACACATTAATTATATGAAGACTTTAACCAATTTAAATTTATAATGGCTTGAATATAATTTGCAGTCTCCAAAATATGACATGTTTTTCAAATTCGTCTATTTAAATTTGATGATTTCAAAATTTAAAAATTATAAAAAAGTCATAACACAGCATGTGATATTAGATGAGTAATCATAAATTCAGAGTTAGCACAATGGTATAAGGTCTTAATACATTTACATGTGGAGTAATAATCTATTTAGCGTGAAAAATCATTTTTAGTGTATAAAATTTTATTGAATTAATGATAACGGATTAGTCTCTCTGACTCAATGGTTGAAAAACATCTGAAAAAAAGAGTAGCCATAAGATGATTTTCGGCTAGAAGGCAGCATGAAACTCATGCGTCCCTATATAGAACTCTCGAATACATCATTATGCTCTGTATTTACATTATTAAGTTTGAGATTCCTTGCTCTGAACAATACAAAACGATAAAAGGAAGTTTGAAAGCAGTACGTGCACCCATTTAATTTGACTAAATGGACCACTCATCTATTTATTCAGTTTCAACTCCTTCAAAGGTAGAGATCAGCATTTTTTTACGAATATTTTTCTATTTCTAAATAATTATAAGATAAAATTTGAATACTACTTTCATCAATTTGGTAAACTTTGGCATCAATAATAGGAAAGTTTAGGAGTTCAATATTTAGGGGTTTTAAAACGAAAGAAAGAACTTGTACTGCTACATGGTTCTTTTACAAAGTAGTTGAAACTTTTATCTATAATAATTAAAAATCAATTTTATTAACACCTGTTGAGTAGTTTTTTTTTTTTTACCTGAGTTATTATAGTTGAATTATATATAAAGATGCGAGTTTACTAATCCTTGAAGCAATCACTAATTCATCTTGGAATCGAAGAGTGCATGCAGCATGCGCGCTTTGAAAAACAAGAAATCGTTCACTTCATACAAATTTTCTTTATTTTTCATTTATGATATTTCAATTACAATTATGAAAGCATGTGCTGAGAAACAAGTATTAAAAATGTCAGCTAGTATAAGATTCTTCACTCTACGTTGCTCTTTCTTTTCTTTTCTTTCTTTATTTCTCAGTTTCCCATTGAAAGCCTAAGCAAACAAATAATTGATTCTATTTTTTAATTTTTTATCATCATTTTGAATGTCAAAATCAATATATCTAGTAGCTATCCAAATTCACACTATATTTCAAATTCAACAATAAGAATTCAATTCAGGTTCAGCTGCCTCAACGTTTCAATTCACCAATAAAACGTGCCATTGGAATATGTGTTGTGCATTGGAGGCTAAGTTCAGTGCTGTCACTTTATATAGGAAAAATAGTACTGTCACTTTAAAGGTGAGTGCAGGTTTTCTGCATACATTAGATACATTGCAGTAGTGTACAAATCGACCGAGTAGATCTACTGGATTCTCACCTGTTAGTATCATTTAAAACTGAGGTGGCCATAGTTTTTACCGAATTAACTAGCTACATCATAAACTATCCAGTTGTGTAAATGAACTTATCATGATACTAACTTTTAGTTAAACATCCCAGTTTATATATATATATATATATATATATATATATATATATATAACATTGATTTATCCATGCATAAAGACAATGGATAATTACATAATTAATGATTGGATTTCCTCTTACTTGATTTGAAACATGATAATGTTATAAACGAATTAATATTTCATTTAAATAGTACATATTTGATTTTTCTTAATTAAATAAGGTATCAAGTTTTTTTATATAGAAAAATACGTGTTCTGCTCGTGAGAAACAGAATGTACCCAACAAGGTTTGCTGAAATTTTATTATGAGATCAGGCTCTCCCTCTCTAAAGATGCTTATGGAGATGAAACACCTCCAGGAATATGATCACAACAGGAAACAACACGAGTGGCGTGTTGTGTGAATGGAAAGAGAGAGTCAGAATTATCGTGTACCTTTTACCATGACTGCTAGTGTATTTATAAGATGATAACTGGATCCTGGTAGAATGGTGGTTGAGGTCCATTATCTTTGACCGAGATATTCGGATATCCGTTCTATCTTTCTGTTGCAATATTTGTTATATCCTTTATCTCATATTGAATAAGATATTGGACTGTTGAGGATTTAAACATTTAAAATAAAGATAGTTGGGCTTTATCCATAACAATATCTACTAAAGAAAATAGTTTCATGTTGCTGTAAATGTTTTAATCTCCAAGAAAATTATATTTGTAAAGTATCTATATGTAACATATAGCTAGTTGTGAAACCTAGTTTAGTCATTTACCTAGTCTAGACAGTGGATTAATGATCTAATCGATGGATCAGTAATTGGTCTGATTTGACCCGATATATATTAAAAACTTAAAATTATATATGTATTTATTATATATAAATATATAACTAATATTATTTGAATAAGAAAAGTTAATCCATATTCCAAAATTTAAAATAACAATTGATAATAATTCAAAATACAAAATTCATATTTTTTTTCTCTTTTTTCTCTCTCACTAGCTAAGTGTCTATTTGCATTTAAGTGTCAAAATATATTTTTCTATTATTATGAGTCATGAACTCATAATATTTTGACATCCTACTATTTTTTAATATCTTATCAACATCTTTTATTTCTTTTTATCTCTTTTTTCTATTACATTATATCATTTATTATACATATATATTTTTCAATACTTTTTCATCCCTCTATAGGTGTCAACTAGCATTTTAGGTATTCAAATATATTTTTCCTATTATTATTGTTTTTCAAGAATTTAGAAAACATAAAATCATATTTGAACACTTTTTTAAAAAACGACACAACACCTTTTATTTTTTTTTTCCTCTCTTTTTCCTATAATACCTATATTACTTTTTCTTTCTTTCATCTCTCTCTCATTAGAAATCCATAAATAATTTTCCTTGAAAAAAGTGTTGCACACTTAGCTCGTGTAAAATAAGAAACGTAAACATATTATCCACAACACACACACGTAGCTAGCTGGCGATGATTTTCAAGTTCCAACGCTTATAAATACTTTTCTCTGCATTGATACTTAAGGAAAAAACACTACACACTACTACAACTAAAACCCAATGTCAACCAATGAAATGGTTGCTTTAATCCCATTAATGGTTGCCTCCATCCTCTTTGTTTTGTGTTCTGTCCACAATCATTTATCATCCAAATGGAATAATAATTCCAACACTGCAATAGCCAACAAAACCACACAACCTTCTCTTCCAAAGCTTCCAATAATTGGCAATCTCCATCAAATTGGCACCCTCACTCACCGCACTCTCCAATCCTTAGCTCAAAACTATGGCCATTTGATGTTACTTCACTTTGGAAAAAAGCCAGTTTTTGTTGTCTCAATTGCTGAGGCTGCTCGTGAGGTTATGAAAACACATGACCTAGTTTTCTCCAACCGACCACATCGTAAGATGTTTGATATCCTCTTGTATGGTTCCAAAGATGTGGTATCTTCTTCATATGGCCGGAGGCAGATAAGGTGTTGTACCCCAAGTCAGTGGACTAAGCAATGTTAAGCCCATTAGAGTTAAGAGGAAACCAGCATACTTGAATGACTATTTTCAATAGTCTGGTAGGCCCATTTACGTTAATGGTCATTTTTTGATTATTATTCTTGTAATAGATAAGTGGAAAACTATTGAAATTAGGATGTTATATAGGCTGGGGGTGATATGTGGAAGATATAGAAAAGATTGGACAATTTCTCTCTCTTTTCCCTTTCTCTCTCTAAACCGTTATTTCTCTGAATTCACCTTCTTCCTAAACTCATTTTCTGAATCTGATCGTAGTCCATCACTGGTGCTTTCATTGCTCTTCATCCTTCCTGCTATGGCGGACAATACACGCATGCGGGATCTGCAACAACGTCTGGATACGTTGGAGCAGCAATTTCGCGCATCTGAATTGGTTCGTGAACAGCAATACATGGGTCTTCAGGAATCTAACACTCAGTTGCAGGATTCCCAAATTCAGCTGCAGGAATCACAGAATCGATTGCATTTGGATCTTACTCGTTTGATTGAGCTACACCAACCATCACCGGGTACGTCACATTCCAATAGAGGTATTCTGCGTTCTGGTCCGCAAAATGGTGGTGAATTTTCTAGAGTTCGTCAAGTTAAGCTTGATTTTCCCCGCTACTCTTCTGGAGACCCAACGACTTGGATCATTGTTGTGGAACGCTACTTCACCTTTTATCAGGTTCCTCTCCCAAATCGTTTGAATTTGGCTGCGTTTCATTTGGATGAACCAGCGGCTAGTTGGTTTTATGGTTCAGATCAGAATGGCTTAATGCCTGACTGGCGCACATTTTGCACAGCGGTTCATCGCCGGTTTGGCCCATCGGAATTTGAGGATCCAGCGGGAGCTTTGGTTAAGCTTCAACAATCAGGTTCGGTGCTCGATTATCAGTCCACTTTTGAGAAGTTAGTGAGTAAAGTCCCTGGTCTAACTGCTCCATTATTACGTAGTATCTTTACTTCGGGTCTAAAGCCTCACATACGCCGTTTGGTCCTCACTCACCGACCTCAGGATTACCATGAGGCCTTTTCATTAGCTCGAGTATATGAAGACCAATCTTCTGAACCTAAACCCTTTCGTCCCTGGTCCAACTCCCCAAAATTACCATCCACTAACCATGTATCATCTGCTATTGTTCCCAGCAAACCTTCCCACTCCCAAACACTTACCAATCCTCTTTCCGCTATTCCCATCCGTCGTCTTTCACCAGCTGAAATTCAATAGAAACGTGAGAAAAACTTGTGTTATAATTGTGATGAACCGTACTCCTTTGGTCATAAATGTAAGGGTCGTGCAGCCTTGTTGTATTTAGCAGGCACTGAGGATGATCCTGACTCTGACCCCATTACACCAGAACCTATGCCTGATCTTTTTGTATCTGATGTGGCTCCCGAAATTAGCTTCAATGCACTCTTTGGTCATAGTTGTTCTCGTTCTTTTCGTCTTACTGGCACGATGAAGGGAAAACTAGTTCAAATTTTGGTTGATGGGGGTAGTACCCACAACTTTATTACTGCAAGGATGGCTGATTTTTTGTCTTTAACTATGCAGCATGTCACTTCTTTCCAAGTGCAGGTTGGTAACGGTGATGCCTTACAGTGCACCGCTAAATGCCCGGCGATCTCTTTGACTCTGCAGTCTCACACTTTTACTGTTGATTTGTTTGTCTTGGACCTCAAGGGAGCTGATATTGTACTAGGGGTCCAATGGTTATCCACTCTTGGGCCTATTATCACAGATTACTCACAGATGACCATGTCTTTTAGTCACAAGGATAGTACGGTGGTTTTACATGGGGATTCTCTTATCTCTCCCACACCTATCTCCAATGCTCAGCTTCACAAGTTAATGGCTCAAAATTCTGTTTCTTCCTATTTCATGTGCCTAACCAGTACATCTCCTAGCCCACCACAACCCCCTCCTCCTATACAACACATTTTGGACAACTTTTCTGATGTTTTTGCCATTCCTAAGACCCTACCACCAGACCGAGTCTTAAATCACTCCATTAACCTTATCCCTAATTCTAAGCCTGTCCAAGTGAGACCCTACAGATACCCACATTTCCAGAAAACAGAAATTGAGAAAATGGTGGGGGAAATGTTGGCTGACGGTATTATTCAACCCAGCCACTCTCCTTTCAGTTCACCAGTATTGTTGGTCCGTAAGAAAGATGGGACATGGAGATTTTGCGTTGATTATCGTGCACTTAATGCTATCACCATTCCGGATAAATTTCTGATTCCTACTGTTGATGAACTCATTGATGAGTTACATGGAGCACATATATTTTCCAAACTTGACCTGCGATCGGGCTACCATCAGATTAAAATGAATCCTCATCATGTTCATAAGACGGCATTTCGTACTCACAGTGGCCACTTTGAGTTCTTAGTTATGCCCTTTGGCCTATCTAATGCTCCATCTACTTTTCAGGCCACTATGAATCGTATCTTTGCTCCATTTTTACGATGTTTTGTGGTCATATTCTTTGATGACATCCTGATTTATAGCCCGACATTACAGGCCCATGAAGCACATCTCACACAAGTTCTCCAAACTCTCCAGCAGCACCAATTTTTTGCTAAACTCACAAAGTGTCTGTTTGCTGTGCAGGAAATTCAATTCTTAGGCCATATTATTTCTGCTGCAGGTGTCACACTTGATCCTTCCAAGGTTCAAGCTGTCCGCGATTGGCCCACTCCTCGTTCAGTCACACAACTACGTGCATTTTTGGGTCTCTCAGGATTTTATAGACGTTTTATTCGCGGATATGCGATGGTTGCAGCTTCCCTTACAGACCTCCTTGCCAGGGATGCATTTGTTTGGACCGCTGAAGCTAATCACGCTTTTGTCTCCTTGAAGCAATTGTTGACGACAGCTCCAATTTTGGCATTGCCTGATTTCTCATTGCCATTTGTTCTTGAGACTGATGCCTCAGGTGTTGGAGTAGGGGCCGTTTTGTTGCAAGATAACCACCCCCTTTCCTTCTTTAGTCGCAACCTCTCCAAACTCATGCAATCAAAATCCACATATATCAGGGAAATGTACGCCATTACCTCTGCTGTGGCAAAGTGGCGACAATACCTTTTGGGATCATTTTTTATAATTAAGACGGATCATCAAAGTTTGCATCACTTGATGACCCAAGTCATCCAAACGTCATAGCAACAACAATCTCTAGCGAAATTGTTGGGTTATAACTACTCTATTCAGTATAAATCTGGGAAGCACAATACAGTGGCAGATGCTCTATCGCGCCAGCCAGAGGGGAGTAATACTACCTTGTCTCCAGCATTCATGTCTATCAGTACTCCTACATCTCAATACAGTTCTGTTATACAGTCTGAGTTGCAATTGGACTCCTATGCTACACAAATACTACAGGGATTACAGACTGATGCCACAAAGTGGCCACATGGGCATACGCACAATGGGCTTTTATTCCATCGACAACGTTTGTACATTCCTCATGCCTCTTCGTTGATACCACTTCTACTGCACGAGTTCCATTCTTCTAAGATTTGGGGCCATGCTGGGGTTCGTCGCACCCTCACCTGTTTAGGAGCCAAATTCACTTGGAAAAACATGAAAAGAGACGTCCAGCTTTTTATTCAGCAATGTAAAGCTTGTCAGAAAGCCAAACCTTCAAACCATTCACCCTATGGACTCTTACAACCTCTACCAATTCCCGAATTGATTTGGTCTGAATAACAATGGATTTTATCACTCATTTGCCTCCATCGGCAGGGTTTACATCCATACTGGTGGTGGTTGATCGGCTCACCAAGGGAGCCCATTTTGCTGCTTTACCATCTAAATATAATGCATCTAAAGTAGCCCAGGTGTTTTGGGATACAGTGGGTAAATTACACGGGATTCCCCGTTCAATTGTTTCGGATAAAGACCCCATTTTTCTAAGTGAGTTTTGGCAAACGTTGTTCAAATTACAGGGGACTCTTTTACATTTCAGCTCAGCCTACCACCCTCAATCGGATGGCCAGACCGAGCGTGTTAACAGAAGTTTAGAACAGTACCTGCGATGTTTTGTCCACGAAAATCCGACAGCTTGGCACCGGTTCTTGAGTTGGGCGGAGTTTCACTATAATACGGCTTACAACCGTTGCTCTGGCACCTCTCCATTTCATGCTACGTATGGCCGTTCCCCCCCTGATCTGCTCACATACACCTTGGGCTCCACTTCGGTTGAAGCGGTAGATTCCGATCTCTAACAACGATCTCGGATTTTGCAATCGTTAAAACAGAAGTTAAGCCAGGCTCAATCACAGATGAAAGTTCAAGCCGACAAGAAACAAAAAGACATCACATTTCATCCGGGGGATTTGGTTCTCTTGCGTCTTCAACCTTTTCGTCAACTCACTGTCAACCGCCGATCTTCTCACAAGTTAAGCTTACGCTTTTACGGTCCTTTCAGGGTTCTGGAACGCATTGGCTCAGTAGCCTACCGGCTCCAATTACCAGAGGGGTCTCGCGTTCACCCTGTATTTCATGTTTCCTTGCTCCGAAAAATTTTTCCGGCCCATCAGTATCAGATTCACGTACTACCTTCGGATCTTCACTCCATTCCGCCGTCTCACACACCACGAGCCGTGGTATCACGTCGGAAAATATGGTGTCACAATTGCCAGATAGATCAGGTGCTGGTTCAATGGGAGGGGTTGGCTCCAGAAGACTCGACATGGGAAGATGAATCGTTGTTATTGGCCGATCCCGCATCCAAGGTACCATCTTTGGAGCAAGCTGAGACATTGCCTAAGGACCCACGTTTGGATGAGGCTAGTGCAGGGAATCAAATTCTTAGGCCACCATCAACCAATCCGGCGCCAGTTACCCCGTCCTTTGACAAGACAGCGGATCCAGTGCAAGACAGCTTGTCTTTTTCCACGTGCTCTGATCCACTCCTTTGTGAGCCATCTAACCTCGTGGACGAGGTTTGTGTTGATGGGGTGGGGAATGTTGTACCCCAAGTCAGTGGACTAAGCAATGTTAAGCCCATTAGAGTTAAGAGGAAACCAGCATACTTGAATGACTATTTTCAATAGTCTGGTAGGCCCATTTACGTTAATGTTCATTTGTTGATTATTATTCTTGTAATAGATAAGTGGAAAACTATTGAAATTAGGATGTTATATACGCTGGGGGTGATATATGGAAGATATAGAAAAGATTGGACAATTTCTCTCTCTTTTCCCTTTCTCTCTCTAAACCGTTATTTCTCTGAATTCACCTTCTTCCTAAACTCATTTTCTGAATCTGATCGTAGTCCATCATAAGGAGTATCTGTGTCTTTCATCTTCTCAGTGCCAAAAAGATTCAATCCTTTGGTGCAGTGAGAGAAGAGGAAATCTCCATAATGATGGAGAAGATTAAGTAGTGTTGTTCTTCCTTGATGCCTGTGAATTTAACTGATTTATTTTTTACACTCTCCAATGATATAGTGTGTAGAGCTGCTCTTGGAAGGAGGTACAGTGGAGAAGGTGGGAGTAAGCTTCGTGAGCCAATGAATGTGATGGTGGAGCTATTGGGTGTTTCAGTTATAGGGGACTTTATACCTTGGCTTGAATGGTTGGGAAGAGTTAATGGGATATATGGCAGATCGAGCTGAGAAAGCGTTTAAACAGCTTGATGAGTTTTTTGATGAAGTTGTTGATGAGCATGTTAGTAAGAGAGACCATGATGGTGTTAATGATGAAGGTCACAATGATTTTGTTGGCATTTTGTTGAGGATCCAAAGGACAAACGCAGTAGGACTTCAGATTGATAGAACAACCATAAAGGCTTTGATCCTGGTAAGTATATTAGTGCATGAATTAGGTCCTGATAATCACGAAACTATATAGGAACATATTTGGATAAATTTCTTTAGAAATATTTAAAGAGAAAAAAAAAATGAATTTTTATAAGTTAAAATTAATTTTTCGGTATTTAATTTATAGAAGTTTTATCATATAATTTTTCTAAAAGATGAAAAAAAACATCTATAAATTTATAATTAATAAAGAACTAATTTTAACTCATAAAAAAATTTATTTCATTTTTTTCTTTTAATTTTCTTATCTTAAAAATGATTTTAGATAAGTTTATCCAAACATACTCATACTCTTTGTTTCTAACTGCATAAAATCTTTACTTTTCTAATTAAAACATAATTTACTTTCATCCTTTATGTCAAATGATGTAAAAAAAGACTAAAAGTGACATTTTATAAATCAGGGACTAAAGTAATGGCTTTGTAAAGTTTAGATGACTGGCGTTTACAATCCTAAGAAAGTGGTGGTTTACTAATTAATTTTGTATCTTCAACATTGGTGTAATGTAAATTAGCAACAAGATTTTAAATTCATTTGGGGTTCAGTGAGTTTAATTAGGTTCTAATTTTAATTTAATAAGGCTTGCATATTCCACCCTTCATGCATGGTAGAATACACTATTAAAAAGAGTTAAAAGAATATGTTACTAACCTTTTCTTTTTAGTCCAATTATTGTATAAAAGCCATATGCTTTGCTAGTCATGCAAAATTTGGATGTTGAGTTTATTTTCTTTCTTGGAATTCAAAGGTCGACAACGAAATTCACAAGTAATAGGAATTTCTTTTAGGATATGTTTGGTGCAGGTACTGATACTACCACCTCAATCTTAGGGTGGGTGATGACAGAACTCTTAAGGCACCCAATTGTGATGCAGAAGCTACAAGCTGAGGTAAGGAATGTGGTTGGAGATAGAACTCACATAACTGAGGATGACTTGAGTAGCATGCATTACTTGAAGGCAGTGATTAAAGAAACTTTCCGTTTACACCCCCCAATTCCCTTATTGATTCCAAGGGAATCCATTCAAGATACCAAAGTGATGGGCTATGACATTGGAACTGGCACACAAATAATAGTTAATGCTTGGGCAATTGCAAGAGATCCTTCATATTGGGACCAACCTGAAGAGTTTCAGCCTGAAAGGTTCTTAAATAGTTCAATAGGTGTCAAAGGACATGATTTTCAACTGATCCCATTTGGAGCAGGAAGGAGGAGTTGCCCAGGAATAATGTTTTCCATGGCTATGATTGAGCTGGTAGTAGCAAACCTTGTTCACCAATTTAATTGGGAAATACCTAGTGGAGTGGTGGGGGATCAAACAATGGACATGACGGAAACTATTGGGCTTTCCGTTCATAGAAAATTCCCTCTTGTGGCAGTACCATCTATCCCTACATATATATGAAGTGAATAATTAATGATAAAAATAATAACTTGGAAGGAAATGAAATAAGGGACTATAATCTCAACAATGTATTATCTAAATAATTTATGGCCAATGGTTCTTTTAATTATAATGATAGTTGAATAAATGTATTGATTGGTCTATTTAGTTGTGGCTATTCAATACTTGTAGCTATCATTCAATTGTACTCTCTACTTTCTTTGCAAGACGTATCTATACTGTTTAATCAAGTGATCTTTATAATTTCACTTATCAAACAAAATCTTGTCAACTTAAATTTTTCTTTATGATCATCAACCGGGCTAGTTTTTTTTATTTATTTATACTTTCCATTGTTTTTTTAAATAGGCAAAATATATTAAGAGTAGTACCAGAGGTACCAAAAGCATAATATAATCAAATAGCAATTTGAATCAGTCTCTCAATCCCATGGTTATACAGTATTTACACCTAAAAATGAGGGGTGAATACTTACTAACCTAAGGAATAAGGTCCACTCATATACTTGTCCTTGCCCCAAAATAATAACCCAATCACTCACCTCCCCAAACAATTACAACACACAACCCGTGAGTGGTTCTATAGATCTCCACTTTAAATATATCAAACAAAACATCATTTATCAACCCGAGAATGGTTCCAAATTGTTCATCCCAATTAGAGTAGTGATCTAAAGCAAACTATAGGATCCAATGACCACTGCACACAGGATACAGAAAACGTCTTTAGCTTTCCTCTAAGCCAAGACCAAGCTGGGAACGAAACTCTCTGCAGCAAAGTTTCTTGATCAAAAGTCCCTCATTTGAATAAACATCCATAGTAGAATCTGTCCAACCAGTATAGTTTGACTTTCGTCATTGAAGAATGCAACATCAACTGCATTTGATAATGCCCATTGCAGGTTTCACCCATTTAGTTTCACATGTTGTACTAGGAATTGAGAGTTGGTACCTTTGTTGAGAACTCTGAGCTAAATTTCACTACAGAATAATAGAGATAGCCCGCATGTGCACAACGTTAATTTTTTCTATAATTGAATCCCAGAATTTGATACGTCGGTACTGTCGAACCCAGGATGAAATTTAAAATTTATTTAATAAATATATAAGTATTAAATTTTATATAATATTTAATTAAGTGTTTTTCAAAAACAAATCAAGACCATATAATAAAAATATATTGGCATAGAAGATAAAGTAAACATGTTTAGTTTATTTAAAGACCTGAAATTATCAATGTATTTGTAAAAAAAAGGACCTAAAATTATAAATATCAACTGCCAATAATTTCACATGTCACTAATAACCATTAATTTTTAACAAACATTGGTATATAATTATTAACTTTTACACAAAAAAATCTTATTATTTATGTCATAAAAAATTATTCAACTTGAATTGAATTATGTTACTCACCTTAGACCTTACTATCTTTTAGAATAATACTTTTCAACAATCATACTAGAAAATTTTTATCTTTTAATTAAAATGTTAGAAAGTAAAAAAAAAAATTGTGTGGTGGCATAGATCATTGCTAAGAAAATAAATTTTAATAAACCTCATGTGTACAGTCGTTGCTTAATGAGTTGTTTATTCTAAAATATCATTACTAAATTTTTTTAGTTGTCAATTTCTTATGCACGCACAATTTAACAAGTTTGTTCCATTTGCAAATATTGACAATAAGTAGTCTTTAATTCCTAAATAATTATATGAAATTAATATAGAAGAAAAACTAATAAAGTGATTTGATTACAAACGTAATTATTTATAACCTTTAAAATAATAACAACAATAAACTATAAAACAAAAGGCTTTTAAAAAAGAAAATATATTATTCTTAATTACTCTATCTTAATAGAGAAAATACAATCATCTCCGTAATAGAGATTATAAAAAGGAAATAAAATATATTTTTAAAATATCATTATCTTAAGAATAAATATTATAAGAAATAAAATATTTTATAAAAATATAAATTATTTAGTGAAACTTAAATATCTTTGCAGTCTCTGTGGAATTAAAACTAGAACTGTTGAAACAATTTTTCATGATCTTTTGTTCACTACGATATTTACATAGCATGCGTTAAGAAACACGCGTCAAATTATCAGGTAGCATTTGTTTCCTTAGAAAGCACGAGATTCTCATTCTACTCGGCGCTTTCTTTTTCTTTTTGTGAATGATAGAAATTTTCAAACCGAGAACTACTTTATTAATTGTTGGATTTTTTGAAAATAAGCCAAAGAATGTATTATAGCTAAGTGTGAACACAAGAAATTCTCACTTAGCATAAACATCCAAGTACATACTGAAAGAATAACATAAATGGAAAACAAACCTTACCCAATCCAGATGCCTCCCAAATTAAACTAAAACAAATATAAGCATTACAGTAATTTTATTTTCAAATAACGAAGAGAATTGATAAATTATCAACTAAAGTTAATCTTGCTCATAGAGGTATTTTGTCAGACCCTAATCTACAACACTGTGTTTTTGGCAAGTGTGAGTTAGAGACAAGAAATCATTTATTTATCAGTTTTAATGTCTCGTATTGTATTTGAAAACATTGTTACCACTGGTTGGGTGAGATACATATATACATCATTACCTTGTGAAGGAGATTGGAGGATGTACTGCATTACTATTAATTAGACTTTTTCTGTGATGGAATTGAGCTATATTTAGGTACTTCTCACATGTAATACAGTACCTCATTAACATATTTGGGTTGGGTACCCCTTATATCCATATTTTATCAATATATCTATGTCTTATAATAAAAGAAAAAGTAACGAAAGAGAATGAACGGAAGGATATTCCCTTTTCATAGAAAAGTCACAATAGGATAGGGTTTTTTTTAAAATAAAAATGATTAATTTATTTGTATCAAACTAATATTATTTATTAGAGATTTACTAATTTTAAAAAATTATTAATATACAAAAAATATTTTGAAACTTAAAAGCGAGAGTTTTATATATACATTATTTGTTGGTCATCAAGTCTGCCTAGTTGGCAACATATGAACTTTAATTTTGATTTATTTATTGCCCTATAATTTTTATACTCATTTTTCATATATATATATATATATATATATTACTTCTTTTTTTGTTTTTTTTCCTATATGTTTTCCCTTCTAAAATGTATACGCCTTAAAGGGTATGAAAAGAAAATTAGCTCGTGGGTCGTGGCCACTCTTGTACAAGAATGAAAAAGATATTATTGCATACTTAACTCGCGTGTGTAACGACACGAAACGTGTACATGTTCTCTACAAACACATCTACATGCGATGACTTCGATCCAACTTCCAATGCTTATAAATATCTGATTCTGCATTGATATTAAGCATCAACTTAAAGAAAAGACACTAACACAGCCTCAGTCTTTAATTTGCACTATATACAACTGAAACTCAATGTCGACCTCTCTGCATGAAAACTATTCATCTTTGTTCTTCCTTCCAATGGTGACTTTCATCACCCTCTTTGTTCTACGTACTGTGATCAATCTTTTATCCAAATGGAATAATAATTACAATTCTGCAACAACCAGAGAAACCTCACCAATATCTTCACCACCATCTCCTCCAAAGCTTCCTATAATAGGAAATCTCCACCAACTAGGAACACACACACACCGCACACTCCAATCCTTAGCTCAAACCCATGGCCCTTTGATGTTACTTCACTTTGGAAAAGTGCCAGTTCTTGTTGCCTCAACATCTGAGGCTGCTCGTGAGGTTCTGAAAACACATGACCTCGTTTTCTCCAACAGACCACATCGTAAGATGTTTGATATCTTCTTCTATGGTTCCAAAGATGTGGCCTTTGCTCCATATGGCAACTACTGGAGGCAGATAAGGAGTATCTGTGTCTTGCATCTTCTCAGTGCCAAAAAGGTTCAATCTTTTGGCTCAGTGAGAGAAGAGGAAATCTCCATAATGATGGAAAAGATTAGGCAGTGTTGTTCTTCTATTACGCCTGTAAATTTAACTGATTTATTTTCCACAGTGACCAATGACATAGTGTGTAGAGCTGCTCTTGGAAGGAGATACAGTGGAGAAGGAGGGATTAAGCTTCGGGAGCCATTGAACGAAATGGTGGAGTTATCGGGTGCTTCAGTTATAGGAGACTTTATACCTTGCCTTGAATTTTTGGGGAGATTTATTGGGACGTATGGTAGGGCGGAGAGAGCGGCTAAACAGCTTGATAAATTTTTTGATGAAGTTGTTGATGAGCATGTTAGTAAGGGAGGCCATGATGGGCATGGTAATGATGTCAATGATGAAGACCAGAATGATTTGGTGGACATTTTGTTGAGGATCCAAAAGACTAACGCCATGGGATTTGAGATTGATAGAACAACCATAAAGGCTTTGATCCTGGTATGTAAGATTAGTACCTTAGATTCAAATCGCTAGCTAACTGCTCTAGTTTCTCATTTCATAAAACATATATATACATTTTGATGAGTCAGTTACTTTCATCTTAATGTCAAAAAACATAAAAAGTAGAAGTAACTGATATTTTATACATCAGGGACTAAAGTAAAGGTTTTGAAGAGTTAAGGTGATTAACGTCTTTTAATTTAACGTTTTCAATCTGAAGAATTAAAAGGGTTGTTTACTTGTCAATTTATTAGCATAGTGTTAGCAACAATCTCTTTAACAAACTCTTTTCAACATTTCATTGGATCCATTCAATATTTCACAGGTCCTACTTTTTATTTAGAAAATCTTACATAAATTTAATTTCATGATAACATTAAGCAGTAAGTTGAGAAATGTTTATAGAATTCAATATTGCAAAATCTTTTCTAGTCCAAGTTAACAAAAGCTATAAATGCTTTTTAATTTTACTTGTAGTGTGTTTTTACACCACTTTCCTAAGCAAAAAATAGGTCACATGTTTGCTTATGCATGTTTAGTTTATTTTCAATCTTATAAAAATTCAAAGGTAGATGTTAATTAACAATTGATGGATATTTCTTTCAGGATATGTTTACTGCAGGTACTGAAACCACCTCCTCAGTTCTAGGGTGGGTGATGACAGAACTCTTAAGACACCCATTTGTAATGCAGAAGCTACAAGATGAGGTGAGGACTGTGATTGGTGATAGAACTCACATAACTGAGGAGGATTTGAGTAGCATGCATTACTTGAAGGCAGTGGTTAAAGAAACTCTCCGATTACATCCCCCAGGTCCTTTATTGATTCCAAGGGAATCCATGCAAGATACTAAGGTGATGGGGTATGACATTGCTGCTGGCACACAAATAATAGTTAATGTTTGGGCAATTGCAAGAGATCCTTTGAATTGGGACCAACCTCTAGAGTTTCAACCAGAAAGGTTCTTAAATAGTTCAATAGACATCAAAGGACATGATTTTCAAGTTATCCCATTTGGAGCAGGAAGGAGAGGTTGCCCAGGAATAACGTTTGCACTAGTTGTGAATGAGTTGGTCCTAGCAAACCTTGTTCACCAATTTAATTGGGCAGTGCCTGGTGGAGTAGTTGGGGATCAGGCATTGGACATGACTGAATCTACTGGATTGTCCATTCGTAAAAAAATCCCTCTTGTGGCAGTTGCATCCCCACGTATATGAAAAATGAATTATTAACTTCGAAGAAAAATAGGGGACTATATTCTTAGACAAGTACTATCAGAATATTTTATGGCCAAGTGTTCCTTCATAGTATAATATTTTGTCATTGATAGTTGAATAATTGAATTTGATGGTCCATTAAGTTGGTTAATGCTATTCAATTATAGTAGTTTGGATTCAATTGTATTCTCAGCTATGTACGCGAGTCATATGTTTACAGTGTTTAATCAAGTGATCTTTATAATTTCACTTTTCAATGTTGGTGTCATCTTAATTCTCTTTCTCTAAACATAAGTTTTTTTTTTATACCTTTCATGGTGTTAGATCTAGAATCATCAACAAGAGACCCTCAAAATTCGGATCCTTTAATTGGGTAATTTTGTCTGTGGAAAACAGCTAGCCATGGACCACGCAAAAATTTCAAACTTTAAAAATACTTTATAATTGGTCACGAGGATGTTCAACCATATATAGTTGTGAACTTGATGGTTCATAGGGTATTTACCATGATATGTTTATGCATTTTTTTTAGGAATAACAATATATCAATTATTGATGTCATTTATTAGAATTTGGGCTGAAGGCCTATATCAATTTTAAAAAATCGACTTGTAAGATAAATATTATTTAAATTTTATATATATTATTTAAATTTTATTTTTAGTCAATGTGATATCCACCCCTTCTCACCTATTACAATTAAGGTGCATGAGGTTGCAAATTAAGGCGAGCCAAGGCTGTCCACAATTCAGTTACTTGACATAATTAACTGCTCCTTGCATTAATGGATGAATCTTTGCACGCTAGAATGCTTGGATGTGAAACATATATGACATGTGAGAAGTTGCAGGGAATATGTCTTGGCGCGGGTTATAAATTGGATTGAAGGAGGGACAATGTAGGTGCTGGGAAGGTGGTTTTTTGGTGGATGGTTAATGCCAATCAACAATATAAAGGAGGAGCACTTTGATGTTATCTCAGACCGTACCATAAGTTTCGAATATTCTGCTATATATGGAATTCACGATTGTGTATATTAAGATTCAGTTTTCTTGGATCTGTATGGTATTAATTTGGTTTTCGTCTATTAGCTAGTTGCTGCCATAGGTTGATGATGGCACTTTCAGATGGGTTTTTCTTAGTTGTATGCTGAAAATTTAGTGGCAATATGATTTGTGCGCTGCTGATTTATGTTCATAAGTTTATGATCACCATACAATTAAGTCCATTTATCCTAAATTTTAATCAAATTCATAGTTATATTTTAGGTGGAACATCTCCACCAATTAAAGTATTCCTCTGAAGTTTAAAGCTTTGAGTGTTGTTATGGCTTGCTATTTCCATGGTGGAAAATTGTCCTTTTTCAACTTGAATGACAACAAAAATTGGAAAAGTATTGAAGTACTAAAGGTTTCAAAGGAAAGGATATACGAGTTTCGAGGGTATTATATCTATAGTCCAATCTAGCTTAGACACCTTCAAAGATATTTAATATATATATATATATATATATACTGAGAGAGAGTGTGAGTTAAGTCGACCAAATTTTGGAAAGTGAAACTATAAAGATCACTTGATTAAACATTAATTGCATACATATAATAGAGATCTGAAATTACAATTGAATGACAAAAATACAACAATTGAATAACCATAACTAAATAAACCAACCAATTAATACAGTTCAACTATCATTAACCACATAGATTATACTATGAAGGCACTCTAGGCCATAAGTTATTTTAATGATACATTAACGAGAGAATATTCCCTTATTTTTCTTTTCAGGTATTTCCTATTGTATATCTTTAATAGTCATCGCTTCTTATTTCCACCACTGATAAAATAAAATAAAAATCACTTCTTATGCATGTGGGGATGCAATTGCTATAAGAGGAAATTTTCTATGAATGGACAACCCAGTAGTTTCAGTTATGTCCATTGTATGATCCCCCACCACTCCTTTAGGTATTGCCCAATTAAATTGGTGAACAAGGTTTGCTATTACCAGCTCAACTACAACCATGGAAAATGTTAATCCTGGGCAAGCCCTCCTTCCTGCTCCAAATGGGAGCAGTTGGAAATCATGTCCTTTGACATCTATTGAACTATTTAAGAACCTTTCTGGCTGAAACTCTTCAGGTTGGTCCCAATATGAAGGATCTCTTGCAATTGCCCAAGCATTAACCATTACTTGCGTGCCAGCTGCAATGTCATAGCCCATCACCTTAGTATTTTGCATGCATTCCCTTGGGGCCAATATGGTAATCGGGGGATGTAATCGAAAAGTTTCTTTAATCACTGCCTTCAAGTAATGCATATATCTCAAATCCTCTTCGGATATGTGGGTTCTATCTCTAACCACACTCCTGACCTCACCTTGTAGCTTCTGCATCACAATTGGATGCCTTAAGAGTTCTGTCATTATCCACTCTAGAATTGTGGAGCTAGTTTCAGTACCTGCACCAAACATATCCTGAAAGAAATAACTTGGAATTAAATCCAAGAAAGGAAAATAAACTAAACACGTATCAAGATTTTGTGCAACAAATATGCGACCTCACTTTTGCTTAGGAAAGTAGAGTTAAAACATACTACATGGAAAATCGACCGAAAAACACAGCTTTTGGAAAACAACTGAACTAGAGAAATTGTTCGGAACTTATTATTTAATTCTTTGGAATAGACTCACTCTACCATAAAATTTGAGAAAGTAAAGATTTCATGAAGTTAGAAAATAAGGAATGATATTTAGAAACTCACTTTTTCTAAACACATTCAACACACATCATTTCTCTCAATCTCTATTTTCATCATACCATATCACCTATAAAATTTATACTTTTTTATTGAAAAATGATTAATAGACAACAAAATACTATTACTCACCTAAAAAGATAAAGAGAGAGAAATATATATGTATGATAGATAATATAATATTATCGAAAGAGAGATAAAAAGAAATATAAATATTTATTGGATGTTTGGATTTTAAGGATGTCTAAATATAAAAAAATAAATAAATAAATTTATTTCTCTCACTAGGTGTATTTAGGCATATAGGATGTCCAAGTATTATTTATTTTTTTAGAAAATTAGGTAGTTGGTATTAGAATTTGAGGAACTAATTGATAAATTACGTACCAGTATCATAGCCTTTATGGTTGTTCTATCAATCTCAAATCCCATGGCGTTAGTCTTTTGGATCCTCAACAAAATGTCCACCAAATCATTCTGGTCTTCATCATCATCATTGACATCATCACCATGCCCATCATGGCCTCCCTTACTAACATGCTCATCAATAACTTCATCAAAGAATTCATCAACCTTTTTAGCCGCTCTCTCTGCCCTACCATACATTCCATTAACTCTCCCCCACCAATCAAGCCAAGGTAAATAGTCTCCTAAAACCGGAGTACCCATCAGCTCCCCCATCTCGTTGATCGGCCGGCGAAGCTTACTCCCTCCTTCTCCACTGTATCTTCTTCCAAGAGCAGCTCTACACACTATATCATTGGCCACTATACAAAATAAGCCAGTTAAATCCACAGGCATCAAGGAAGAACAACACTGCCTAATATTTTCCATCATTATGGAGATTTCCTCTTCTCTCACTGCACTGAAGGATTGAACCTTTTTGGCACTCAGAAGATGCAAGACAAGGATACTCCTTGTCTGCCTCCAGTAGTTGCCATATGGAGCAGATGCCACATCTTTGGAACCATACAAGAGGATATCAAACATCTTACGATGTGGTTTGTTGGAGAAAACGGGGTCATGTGTTTTCAAAACTTCACGAGCTACCTCAGCTGTCGAGACAACAAGGACTGGCACTTTTCCTAAGTGAAGTAACATTAAAGGGCCATAGGTTTGAGCTAAGGATTGGAGACTGCGGTGAAGGTGGGTACCAAGTTGATGGATGTTTCCTATTATTGGAAGCTTTGGAGGAGATGGTGGTGATGGTTTTTTGGTATCATTGTTCCGTTTGGATAAAAGATTATTGAGGAAAGTGCGTAAAAGAAAGAGGATGATGAAGGTAACAACTGGGAGGAAGAACCAACTTGAAGAGTTTTCTTGCTGAGAGGTCCACATTGGGTTTCTCAGTTGATAGATGATGCGATGACTCAGGCTATGTGTAGTATCTTTTCTTTATAAGGTAACATTGGAGGTCCTCACCATGCCAGCTACGTGTGTTTGTGAAAAATATGTATATGTTTTTTTATGGGTAGAAGTTTATAATATTAAGCATCGTATCTTGTGCAATCAATTGAATTAGAATAAATAATAAATCTGTCTCTTTTTATTGTTGAACATGTAAATTCTTTTCTAGAAGGGAATAAGGATAGAAAAAACAGAAAAACAATTAATAAATATCACCATGCATCATTGATCATCAATTGCGGCTGCATAAATTTGGTAAAGGAATTATCAATTAATTAGTCAAAAAAAAAAATAACAGAAAGAAAGAGAGCCTCGTAGAATGAAGAATCATAAGCTAGCTGAAATTTTCTACGCTTATTTATATTTTTTTCTTAGAAGCTTCTACACTTATTTCAGTCATTGTTGATGATTTGTCGACAAGCTAGAGGCTGCTATTCCAAGGGCAGACTGGACTATAAGTCATATATGGATGCTGCAAATAATGTATAGTAGTGTGAATGTAAAGCAAGTGGATATATTGTTTGATCCTGACATGTTCTTGGGTAATTTCTGCATTAGGTAGCCTGTTTTAATTTATGGTTAATTTAATTATTCATGAATAATACATTTAACTATTAATAGTTATATAGAGTATCTGGTAAAGGTTAACCATGGGGTCTTCCAAGAGAGGTGTTTTGGGAGGTAACAATATTTCGTAGTAGTTTGGAGTAGAATACTTACTAAAAAAATTAATTTGGTCGTTTCTTTTTAGAAGGATGATACACGGATATTTATATTTTTTATACATCTAACAAATACATATTATTTCTTTTTATTTATTTATTTCAAATCATATTACTTATAAATTTTATATTTTATTTTACTTTTATCTTTCTCTCAATGAATTTTCATTGACTTTGGTGTCAGATCTATAATTTTTCTTCTTGTTATTTGAATTTGTTTGACTTTGTTTCAATATAGTATATTATCTCTATAGCTTTTAATATTTATAATCTTACTGTGTGCATTTTATATTTATTCAATTACATATGCTTGACCGGAAGGGTTGAACAATTAATAATATTTATTTTCAGATTTGCAGTGGAATGATGTGGCTTGCACCCAACACAAAGAATACTTGTTTTTTATTATAAAGAAAATCCGACAAAATTGTTAAATAAGAAGGACGGGGAACAACTTTGTTTCAATTTTCATGTGTCAATTTTTAGAAGTTCTTGTCGCGTAAATATTTTACTTAATGTATTAATTTATCTTTATTTATAATCATTAATTTAATGATGAAAAAATATGAAAGTCTTAGAATATTATATACTATATTATTATCAATAAAAAAACATTAATTAATACTTGAAACATTTAATAAGAGTAAATAATAGAAAAACAATTAATTGTTTCGTAAAAATTATAAAATGTCTTAATCATTAATTTAATTTAAATTATACCTTATATTAAATATATGAAGGAGTAATAAATATAAACAATAAAATTCAAAGATTCAAAACTAATAGAAATATGGCAAAAGTTTATAACTGAGTTAATTAAGAATAAAAAAGTCATTAGTTATCGATGACTTTTTTTTGTAAAAATCAACAACTTTTCAAAAATAAATAAAAAAATGTTTCACGAATATTAAAAGAAGATAATAATAATAATTTTATTTAATTTTGTTTTTGAAATATATATGAATAAATAATAAATAAAATAAATTATATATAGTATGATTTTCAGTGTTAATGTTATTTTTTTGGTAACGTTAGTGTTAATATTTTAATATTCAAATAATATAAGTATAAATTTTTTTCTTTTTACTTATGAAAATATTTAATATTTTACCTTTCTTTTTTTCTTATCTAACATCTTAAAAATCTTCTTGTCGTCTACTTTCTCTCTCTCTTTTTTTTTTTTTTGCCTTTCACTTCCTTTCCTTTACTTTTTTCTTCCCAGACCAACTATATACTCGAGTTTCAAACCCTCATCCGGTGGAGTAGCAAAATAGCACGTTTGGTTTAGCGATAATCATTGAGAAAACCGCGTACAAAAGTTAATTGATTTGAGTTGAAGATGCCACCAATCCAAACAAGCTAATAATCCACTACAATCAATACAATTTATTTATTTTAAATGCATCACATTTATTATATTAAAAAAATCATATACTGATTTTTACATTTATTTTTTATTTGACATCCAACCCATCAACGCTAAGATGATCTACTTGGGAATAAAATGGTTTATTCACTTATAACTCCATGTTTAAGCTAGTGCCTTGATTTTTTGTAAGGAACCAAGACATTCGGTTTGAAGTTCTCGTTTCGAGCCAGGTCATTCGGGATGCTGATAACCTTATAGGTGTTTTTTTTTTCCCGTAATATATAGCAACGCTCAATTTTATTTTAATATTTTTGAAAGAAAAGCAATGTTCAATTCAAGTATGGAACTATGACAAGTTTTGGTAAGTTTCTAATTATGATCCCCAATATTTTCGCAACGCTACAAAACCCAACAGACTGAACACTGAACACTGAACAGAGCCTCGTGAATCAATTATTACCCAGTTTTTATTGCATTTTATTCTCATTCCTTTTTTTTCTCTCTATTCATTTTTTAGCATATTATTTATCACATTTCTTAATTTTTCTCTCTTGCTTTATTTTTTTTCTTTGTCTTTCTGTTTCTTCAATTCATAGACACGAAAAATAGAATGTGCATTTAACTTTTTCCAATCAATTATGCCTCGTGAACATATTATATGCATGAAGTACAGAACCAACACATATTACTAGCAACAAATTACAAGTCATCATCATCATAATCTTGAAGCAGAAGCCAATGTCGAATTTTCTGAACGGAACCTCTTCCTTGTGGTTCTTCCTATCTATGCTATCATTGTTCATGTTACTAGCCTTTCCTAATATACTGAATCTTTTATCCAAATTGAATTCCAATTATTCAGCAAAAAACTCACCACCATCTCCTCCAAAGCTTCCCATAATAGGAAACCTCCACCAACTTGGCACACTCACACACCGCACTCTCAAACCTTTGCTCAAAATTATGGTCCTTTAATGCTACTTCACTTTGGTAAGGTGCCAGTTCTTATTGTCTCAAATGCTGAAGCAGCGCGCGAGGTTCTGAAAACCCAAGACCAGGTTTTCTCCAACGGACCACGTCGTAAGATGTTTGAGATCTTCTGGTATGGTTTCAGAGGTGTAGCATCTGCCCCATATGGCCCCTACTGGAGGCAGGTGAAGAGTATCTGTGTGTTGCATCTTCTCAGTGCCAAAAAGGTTCAATCTTTTAGAAGAGTGAGGGAAGAGGAAGTTATGGCAATGATAGAGAAAGTTAGGCAGAGTTGTTGTTCAGCTTCTTCCATGCCAGTGAACTTAACTAGTTTGTTATGTGAAGTTACTAATGATATAGTGTGTAGGTGTGTTATTGGAAGGAGATATGATGGGAGTGACCTTAGGGAGCCAATGAGCCAGATGGAAGAATTGTTGGAGGCTTCAGTTTTGGGGGACTATTTACCTTGGCTTGATTGGTTTGGGAGGGTTAATGGGGTGTATGGTAGAGCAGAGAGAGTGGCTAAACGGCTTGATGAGTTTTATAATGAAGTTTTTGAGGAACATGTTAGTAAGAAATGCCATGATGGGCATGGTGATGTTGATGATGGTGAAGACCAGAAAGATTTTGTGGACATTTTGCTTTCGATTCAATAGACTAACACCACAGATTTCCAGATTGATAGAACATTCGTCAAGACTTTGGTCATGGTAAGAAGATCTATCTTTAGTAATCTATTCTTTAAAACCCATTTTTAAACATTTCTTATTGATTTAAATTAATGTGGATTTCACTAGTTAAGAGGTGAAATTCATCAAGAAGTGTAACCCACTTATTTAGTGAAATACAGGTGAATTTCATCTAATACAAAAAGTATGTAAAGACTAAAGAGCATTAGAAAATTAAAGAATCTGTTGATAACATTTTTCTTTCTATATTGTCTCCTCCACTTTAGTACAGAAATTAAAGTAATCAAATGACTAGAAAAGTCTCGTGGCAATTGCATCTCCATATAATACAATGCATTATTCTATTTTTATGTTTCTTTTTTTATTTGTAATAATTCAGCTGTTATTTGCAACTATGAAGCCGTGTTTCTCCACCCTGCATTGTAGTATATTCTGATAGGACATAGTTAAAAAACTATGGTGATAATGGCATATATTACCAATTGATTTTTGTTTCTTTCAATTCAGGATATGTTTGTTGCAGGAAGTGATACTACCCTTGGAGTCCTAGAGTGGGCTATGACAGAAAATCAGAAATATTGAGGCACCCAAATGTGATGCAAACGCTACAAGATGAGGTGAGAAGTGTGGCTGGTGACAAGACTCACATAACTGAGGAGGATTTGAGTGACATGTCTTACTTAAAAGCAGTGATTAAAGAAACTCTTAGATTACATCCTGCATCTCCCATACTGATTCCAAGGGAATCCATGCAAGATACCAAGGTGATGGGCTACGACATTGCGGCCGACACACAAGTACTAGTTAATGCTTGGGCAATTTCAACAGACCCTTCATATTGTAGGAATTGTATTTTGTTTGATAATCATAGATTTCATCATGCGGAATTAGTTAGTAGAATTAAATTCCGTATCATTAGATATGCGCATATTATGCACTTGTATTAGCAAATTTGCTGTTTGTAGGCCGGTTGTATCTTGCCGATAAACTCTTATTTGCTTCTTTTGGCAAGTGGTGTTGACCAGAGTATGCCCTGAGTACTTATATATTTTTTGGTTAATATATATTTTTACATTTTCCAAAAAAAAAAAGAGAGATTCTTGAAGAGCTCATTGGATATCAAGGACATGATTTCGAATTGATCCCATTTGGAGCAGGAAGAAGGGGTGGTCCAGGAATAGGCTTTGCCATGGCTTTGAATGAGGTAGTCCTTGCAAACATTGTGCACCAGTTTGATTGGGCAGTGCCTGATAGAGTGGTGGGGAAACAGACCCTGGATATGTCTGAAACTCCTGGATTGACTGTTCACAAAAAGTTACCTCTTGTGGCACTTGCATCACCTCATGTGTAACAATTTTTTTTTTTAACTGTAAGAATAGGTACTAGAACGCTTACAATAACTCGTGCATTCAATCAATTGGACTAGACCTCTTTGGTTCATGTGTAACTAAGAAGTGTAGTGTTTTCAAAATCTTTCTATTATCTATTAATTTTGTCAAACTTTGTCAGTCTTCTTATTAGGGGCTGTTTAACTATTTTTTCTACTCACTTAAAAGATCTGGAGTATTATTCTCAAAATCTTTCCAGCCATTTTGTTGTGACCAATGATACAAATGTTAGATTCAACTTTAGCTCCAAGAATTTTTCGTTTGGCCCAGAGCCAATGAAATGGAGTTAGAAGGGCATGAGGCAGAAATTGTTCATGACCTCAATTGCAATAACAGTTGGAGACAATTTGGATTTTGGACACATCTCTTTTGCCTAGTTTAATTGCTATATCTCACACAAAACAGCATCAAATATTGCATTTTAAAGTTATCATCCAGGAAGCATGCAACATGAGGGAATAACGTGAGTGGATCTTTATAAAAGAATGTAATGCGACAAAAATTCTTTTTTGGGTTGAAAATTGGGGGAGGATCTATATGGTAGCAAGATTTTTAAAAGCAGTCTTTGGGCAAACTTGCATAACTAATTGATTCAGAACACTGAGATTAAAGAAAAAAGTAATTAAGCTCTAGCCACCATACCAGGGATCATAAATCAGTTCAAACCATGTTTGTTCTTTTTCCATGGACATACTTTTTAATGAGACCCTTATATTGACTTTTGCATAAGCTTAACCTATATCTTCAAAAAGAGCAGACAAACGCATAAAAGCCTGCATGTGAATTCCAAAGGGTAGTACTATTTATTGGAAAAAGTAATAATTTGGATGCAAATTCCTATGATGATAAGTTGGTCCAACTTGGTAGCTTAAATTAGTAGTGTTTAGAAAAGAAAAACTCTATTGTGTAACGATCCCCTGCTTCTTATTGTATTATTAGGGGACGAGCATTAGTTCCTACAGTTGCAATTCTCCGTGCCAAGGCTTCCACACCTAAAGCATATATTTCGTCAATTAACATTCACGTGCATGTTAAGATATGAAAAGATTTATACTTTCCTCAGTAGAGTTTGTCACGATACATGCTAAGCAGATAGTGGAAGAGAGAAAATAGAGAAAAGAAAAAAGGGATTATTATTAGAATAATACTCAAATGAATAAATCAATTGATTTATTATGTTATAATATATGGTAAGCTGATATTGGAAGAGAGAAAATGGTAAATTAATTGATGGGCTCATAACAGCACCTAATACACCAATAGAAATAACATATGGATTCAAGAATCGATTATTTGTTAATTAGGTTATGTGCATAAAAAGTTGAGAAGAACCCACTTCAATAATCCTTATCCTTTTAAAAGAATTATTCTCTTTATTTAACCATTTCCTATTGAGAGAGATACTTGTGCACACAAAAACAACATTTCTAAAAATGCTGGTTATTTTTAAAATTTTATAAAATTGAACTTTAATAACTAAATTTGGCAGTGAAATATACCCCATTAAAGATATAAAAACAAAATGAATTTAATTTTTGAGTTTAATAGTTATTCATTAATAAATTAATTTTATATTATCATTTAATTATAATTTTATAATTTTTAAAATAATAATTATAATAATTAACAAACTTATGATACAGAGTTAATGCACAGACCCCACAGCACTAGCAATCGTTATCCAGAGGAGTAGACTTATGACTTATGAGTTATGATACAGAGTTAATGCACAGACCCCACAGCATTCCCAATCCTTATCTAGAGTCAGAAAAAAAATAATGGAGGGGCCAAAATAGTTTTATACCATTTTTATACTCTTGTTTGTTATTCAATAAAAAAAATTATTTATAATCTTTATGAAAAATATACCAAAAGCGTTAAGTTTTTTGCACAAAACTAAATTTGTAAGAATACGAAAAAACAGACTTTTCTATGAATTTTTAATCGTATTTTTGTTAAAATTATAACAAATTTGTTTAATTTTTTTAGAAGAATTTGCACCAAAAAAAATCATACAACTCATAGAAAAAATTTCATAAAAATCTACAGGAAAAATTGCACAACCAATCACATAATTTTTAATAACTATATATAAGAAAGAATTAAGTAAGAATTCTTCTTATTATGAGAAATTAGAACTATAAATCTAAAACTATAATCACATATGGATTATCAAAATTAAAAGTTAGTTAATGATTACATAACTCCACAAAAAAGTCATATATATTTTTCTTTTATTCTTAACCTTTCTAATGATTTATATTTATAATTATTATTTTTCATAATAATAACAATAATAAGAGAATTTCATATTATTTATAACTATTATTTTTCATAAGAAAAATCCTATTTATCTATTTATTACGAGTGTGTCTTTCGTCAAAATCACACGCCCTGTTATTTTGTAACAATTTTTGTCTTTGTTGTTTTCAATTTTTTTAATAAGGATTTACTTTAAAAAATCACAACCGTTTATTTCACTTTTGGTGCAATTTGTTTGTTTAGTTCTCCTAACAAATAACACAACTCTTTTCATAATAAAAGAATTACATTTGATGCGCGCACACGCAGTCTTTAGATTAATTAAATTCAACTTGTAGTTTCATTCATATTGTTGCATGAACGAAGAACCACATATTTTTGTTATTTGGATTTTTATATCATTGTATGATTAGATCTCCTTAACGCACATGTATAACGTTTTTAAGAAAACTAGATAATTTTTTAGCATGTACGTTTGAGAGGGTGATATTTAACTAAGTGAAAACGAAGATGATTTAATCCATTATGCATTTAATCCTCTTTTATATATGGATAATAAAGAGTGAATACCAAATACCCAATAGATGTTTTTTGTATTTGAGAAAAATAAACATTCAATCAGGGATGCATGCATTGTCACACACACTGACACATATCCAATAATGGCATCAATGGTGTTGTTACCGCCTGTAGCAGAGCTGGGTTTACACAAAAATGAGACCTAGCTAGATGAAAAGGATTATGATACAGGCACCAATGCTACAAAGTACAAACAACTTATATATTGCAATAAAACAAACATACCAATACCCATCTCCAAAAATATCTCTCTTCCTTATAACAGTGGTCACAACAGCAGCTTCTTGCTCATGAGTTATGAATTTCAGGTTATGACAATGAAATGCATTATATATATTATATATATTGACTTTTATCACATAAACTCAGGATAAAAACATCATCTTACATCAACTTCAACTTCAATTTTACATATCCACTACTTAAATATTTCTCTCCATTAAACTATAGCTCAGCACACCCATAGGTACAAATCAAAAGGATAAAAAAAAAAGGGGAAAAACTGCACAAACAAAATATACCCATTTTATAAAATCAAAACTTTGTAATGAAAAGTGAAAAAAATACCTTAAATACGTGTAAAATTACTATTGTTTCTACATGAAAAAAATACAGATTTTTTACTCTAAAGTGTAGTGTCGAGAAAGGTAGCAGTGGAAGTGTAGTGAGGAAGAAAGAGAAACATGAGAACAAAAAAGAATAAGAGAGGAGAAGATTCTGCAAGAGAAAGAGAAAGTGGAGAAGAAGCCACAAAACTGCCAATTTTTGCACAAGAAAATTTGGATCAGATTTATTAATTTATTCCCATAAAAATTAAAATATAAATAGGAAAAAACAAAATAGCAATAAAATTATCATTTTAACCCTATTTTTATAAAATATCAACAATATAAGATATCCAATTTAGTAATTGTACTAGTGATTTACTTTTATATAGTTATTATTTATATTATTAGATTATTAGATTAGATAGATTAGATTAGTTTAGAAGTTTGGGGTACCAGGCCACCCGTATGTCACAACCAAGCTCCGCCATTGTCGGCAATGGAAAAGATAAACTTACACTCTATTTTCTTAAAGTATATGGTAAAATATATATGGGTGGAAAAAAATTGAAGAAAATAATAAATGTAATAAATAATGTGATAAAAAAATAAAAATGAAAGATGAAAAGAATAATCGGGATGAATAATTGATTTTATTTTTATTTCTTTGTTTATTCTGATAATGCCATGTTACTATAATTAATAACGCAGCCCCTTATTTTCTATTACTTATGTTGTATTGGAAGTTTCACATTAAATGCCTTAATTTAATTTATATATCTGGTGATAAACTTTCACTTAATATCGATTGATTTTAAAATAAAGTCTAACAAGTTGTTCGTGATTTTATTTATAATATTTCACTTCTTATATATTTTGTTACATACGAGGTGATGCAAGTGCTACAAGAGGTAACTTTTTGTGAACAGTCAATCCAGTAGTTTCAGACATATCCAATGTGTGATCCCCCACCACTCCACCAGGCACTGCCCAATCAAATTGATGCACAATGTTTGCAAGGACCAACTCATTCACAACCATGGCAAACCCTATTCCTGGACACCCCCTTCTTCCTGCCCCAAATGGGATCAATTCGAAATCATGTCCTTTGACATCTATTGAACTCTTCAAGAATCTCTCTGGCCAAAACTCCAGAGGTTGATCCCAGTACAAAGGGTCTGTTGAAATTGCCCAATTGTTAATTATTACTTGTGTGCCAATTGCAATGTCATAGCCCATCACTTTGGTATCTTGCATGGATTCCCTTGGAATCAATATGGGAGATGGAGGGTGTAACCTAAGAATTTCTTTAATCACTGCTTTTAAGTAAGGCATGGCATTCAAATCCTCCTCAGTTATGTGAGTCCTGCCCTTGGCCACACTTCTTACCTCATCTTGTAGTTTTTGCATCACATTTGGGTGTCTCAATAGTTCTGTCATAGCCCACTCTAAGACTGCAAGAGTGGTATCAGTTCCCGCACCAAACATATCCTGAATTGGAAGATAAAAATACCAATAGTTAATAATTTAATATATGCCAATATTATCATGACGATATCAATAATGCTAGATAGGTAGAAGATAAAAATACCAATAGTTAATAATTTAATATATGCCAATATTATCATGACAATATCAATAATGCTAGATACGTAGTAAGTAGAAACGTGTTGGTGTATTACTTTTCTTTCTTTCATGTCACTTTAGAATGAATGTTTTAACATTACTATATTATTAAAATTAATTTTTATAAAATTGATGTTAACAAAAATTCAATAACATATTCATAAATAATATGAATTTGTTAATATTGAATTTTTAAAAATTGATATTATTATTCACCTTACAATATCAATTTCTCAATTTTTGTCAAAATCAATATTATTTTTTATATTTCTTTTGTATATTTTTATTATACACCGTCAATTTTTATAAAATTGATATTGTATAGTGTATTTTAACATTATTTTTTTCATAATCGATATTAATATTGATATTTTTAATGTTTGTAGTTTCAATATCAATTTAAAATTAATATTAAATGTCTAAAATAATTAATATTAAAACATTTTTTCTAATAATGATGTGTTCATTAAGTCCAACCCTTACTATGATTGGTCAGTCTTATCCTTTTATTAAAGTTTCTTTTTTTAGTACCAATTCTGCTAAAATTTTCATGAAAGATAGCATTCCTTGTCTTAATTTTGTGCATGAAAGTGGAGCACATAATAAGAGAAATATCAGCCACACATTTAATTTAAGTATTTTTTTAATTCTCTATGATTCTTTTTATTTCACTCAATTAATCTATTTTTCTTTATCTTATTATATCAAGATTTGTATATTCTTTCTCTTTCTGCGTCTCTGGCTGGTAAGTGTCAAATATGTTTTTTAGGTGTTTAAGAATCATTTTTCTTATATTTAACACAACAAATACTCTATTGACACATGTAACTTTTAGTTATGTTGTTTTTTTGTTATATCATATCTTCTATCACATTTAGACTTCTTCTTATTTCATTCTCTCTCTACTAGCATGTCCGTGTTCATATACCATTTTCTCTTTTGATGAATCTCATTTTTGAACAGTGAAAAAAGTTCAAATATGAAAGAAACAATTATTAAATGCTCATGAATCACCACTTATGCATGCTCGATCTCTGTCAATTTCTACATGATATGTATTCGAAAATTTCATATTATTAAAAAAATTTAATAACACTTAATTATATACTATATAAAAAAATTAATAAGGACCATTTAATCTAGGGCAACCAATAATTTTCGTGTAAAGAAGTACAATACTCCTCTTATACAAGTATAGTACGAGATAAGAACTAGGGGACAAATAGTAATAGATCTTCTTACCATGATCAAAGCCTTCATGATGGTTCTATCAACCTGGAAATCGGTGGTGCTGCTTGTTTTCTGAATCGACAGCAAGATGTCCACAAAATCATTCTGTGCTTCACTATCAACATCACCACACCCATCATCAAGGCCTCTCTTACTAACATGCTCATCAACAGCTTCATCCAAAAACTCATCAAGCTGTTTAGCCGCTCTCTCTGCCTTTCCATACACCCCATTAACTCTCCCCCACCAATCAAGCCAAGGTATATAATCCCCTAAAACCGAAGCCCCCAACAACTCTTCCAACTCGCTCATTGGCCCTCTAAGCTCACTCCCCTCATACCTTCTCCCAATAACACACCTACACACTATATCATTAGTCACATCTGAGAACAACTCAGTTAAGTTCACTGGCATCATATCATAACAACAACTCTTTTTAACCTTCTCTATCATTACCATTACTTCCTCTTCCCTCACTCTTCGAAAAGATTGAACCTTTTTGGCACTCAGAAGATGCAACACACAGATACTCTTCACCTGCCTCCAGTAGTGGCCATATGGAGCAGATGCTACATCTCTGGAACCGTACCAGAAGATGTCAAACATCTTACGATGTGGTCTGTTGCAGAAAACATGGTCCTGGGTTTTCAGAACCTCACGCGCCGCTTCGGCGGTTGAGACCACGAGAACTGGAACTTTCCCAAAGTGAAGTAGCATTAAGGGGCCATAGGTTTGAGCTAGAGATTGGAGCGTGCGGTGGTGAGACATGCCAAGTTGATGGAGGTTTCCTAGGATTGGGAGTCTTGGAGGAGATGGGGGTGTGTTTTTTGCTGATTTTGAATTCAGTTTTGATAAGAGGTTGAATATGGTGCGAGAGGCTAGGAAGATGAACAATGATAGCATAGATAGGATGAACCACATGGAGGAGGTTTCATTCAGAAAATTCGACATTGGCTTCTGCTTCAACGTGATGATAATTCGTGGACTTTGTAATTCTCCAATGCTAGTAGTAGTAGTATTGGTTCATTTATATATATTCTGATTATGGACACTCAATTAGTTTAAACATCCCATTACACTTTTTATTTTTTCTTTTATCTCTCTTTTTTTCTCACATTATATCTTGAATTATATAAATAATTTTATCTCTTCATTTTTATATTTCTAAGTATCTAACAATAAATTATTAAATTGTTTTGAAGTATCGGCCGATTGTATGTGGTTCAAACTAATATCTATAGAACACATTCAATTTTTAAAATTAAAAAAAAAACACTAACAACACTTGGTTATATATCATATAAAGATTAGCATGAATTATAATAATCTAAGTTCACTTAATAATTTTCGGTAACTAACACACTTGAAATGTTTAAGGATATTGATAAACTAATATTCATATTCACATCTAATCTATTCTATGTTACTTTCTTGTTATTTTTCTCTTTTATTCTTTATCGTACCATTTATCACCCTATTGTTTGTTTTTCTTTACTCCTTTTCTATCTTCTTATTTTTCTGTATTTCACCCCAAACTAATGCATCCAAAATGGTGTGGATGATTATAAATTTATAATTTTCCATGTATATACTTGATTTTTTGTGGTTTATTCCTAGTTTTTTTATGGCTGATGCTGATAATTGACATGAAAAACGTGTTGGGAACTTGTACGTACTTGCAAAAGTCATGATGTGTAGGGCCGTGTGTCGCATTGCAAAAACATCGAGGACCATAATATTTAGGAACATGAAAAGTGCTTCTCTTCTACGTTGAATAGCAACTAAAAAAAGGATCGTGAAAAGTGTGTACAGTGTACGCTGATATTCGGACAATACAATACGTAAATGCTTAAAAAAAAAAACTAACGTAATTTGAAAATTAAATTTTTGGGTGAAATCTAGAGATAAAATATATATTTTTAATATCATACGTATAATATATTAAATAATAAATTTATATAATAATTATAAAAAAGACCAAATCAAATTGACTTTCTGTACGAGTTCTTATCGGAACTTTATTAATTTTCACCAGTGATCAATTGATTTTTCCTTCGTTATTCTTCTCAATTTAACGTGTTAATATACGCAAGCACATATGCTAGCAAAAGTTGATACTAGCCACGTATGTCATATTGTCACGTTTTCCTTACATAAAACCATTGTTGGCGTTACGGTTTAGGATAGACATCTATCTATGCTAAATGAATCGTGTATATTTTTTTGTGAGCCTTTTTCAACGATAACAGGATTAACGTTCAATTAATCACACTGGCTAGCGTGGAACAGCCACTCATCTCCCACAATGAGAAAGTCATTGTACACCTTTAATTATATATACTCTTTTTTTAGTAAATGGTTGAAATTTGTTATCTTCTTTTCCTGCCCCTTGGTTTCTTAATTCTTAGTTGGTGAGTTTGATTTTTTGTTAGGAGACTCCAAATAATACTTGAATTAAAAATTATGAAAATTCTTATTTTCTATAAAATTACATGAGAACGTGTATTTGTTCAACTTAACATTAAAAGAAAAAATAGTTATTTTTTATTGAATGGTAAAGTACTGATAAATTCATTCTTAATAGATAAAAAATGTGTAATGGGAATGATTAAAATTTGTAGTTCCTTTGAGGTTGGCTTCTGTGACATGAAATATTGTTCCATATTTTGATTGAATTTACTAGGTATGATATAGCATATTTGTAATGGATGATTGCTCCTTGGTTTTTGATGAGTTGAACCGAGAGAAGAGTAACTAGGATCTATTCTGAAAACCACTGATAATTAGTGTTTCAGACATGAAATTCCCTAAGCTTGGTGTGATAATTGATGCACCTTTGTTTGTTAATTAGAAATTGGTTCATGAGTGCGCGTGAGTGCTGAGTCAAGAAAGGAGTATGTGAGGCTTCAAATTTTGAGCAATCCCATGGAAGATGGAACAACGCAAAGTGCTCTTTGGAAAAGATAAAGTACATTGTGCTCTAGTTGTGGCCGAAGGTAGAAAGTTGGGTCCGTTTCAAACTGTGTTGGGCTGTGTTAAATTTGTGTTAAGGGAGAAAAATGGAAATTTCTATTTACACTTCTACATTTACTAAAAACACTCCCTTTTCCTTTTTTTATTTAAATTAACCTAAATAATCTTTCTTTTTTCTCTTTTTTGAAAGATCACCTCACCTAAATTTCAAGGAAGAATTTTTCTACAATTGAATGAATACACTAAGCCAAGAACCCATGTCTTAGCTGTTAAAATGGTCATGAACGTGACGCTCAATGCAAGCTCCCATTGTCTATGAATTGCATCTTTAACTTTGGAGTTGGGCATTGAAAATTTTTGCAGCCTAGTATAACTAGTCATTTTAGGGAGAGTGTAACTTCATACACCATTCAATTTTTCTACTACACCATTAAATTTTTAAAAAATTCAAAAATACCCCTGAAGCTTGGCTGATTTATTTAAGTTGAGCTAAGGTTGATGGACCATTTTGGTTGGTGTTTTTTGTTGATTTTGGTTCGCCTGAGTTGTTGTCATTAACGCATTGGTGATTGTTGGTGGCATTGTGTTCATTTCGTCAAAGTTGTGGGTGGTTGTCGAAGTCACAGAGTGCATCGTCGTAGTGTGCAGAGATTAGTGGTGTTTGTGGCTGTCATACAGATTCAGTAATCCGTATGGATTATTTGGATTGCCTAATCCGTATGGATTATACGGATTGCCTAATCCATATAATCCACACGGATTGCCTAGACATCATACATTGTTGACACTTGACAAATAGTAGGAGCAATATGGTAATTAGACATTAATTTGCTAATTGCACCCCTTTTAATAAGTGCATATATTTTTCCTAATAAACTATTTTATAATTAATTTATACCCATATAATAATGATTTATTATTTATTTTATATCAAAAGTACTTAATTAAAAACAATTTTATAATTGAAATTTTTAATACTTAATATGAAATTATTAAAATTAGTATTTAGTTTAATAAATAAGATTTGAACAAACATAAATTAAAAATTATTAATTTTTATCCATAATTATTAATTTTAACAAAATTAAATAATAAATTATTAATTTGTTCACTTTTTATGCTTGGTCCAATGTATTAAACAACAACTTAGAGTAGTTAACAAGTTTAAACTAATTATTCCACTAATTATTTATATTGTATTATGAAAGAGTGAAGAAAAAATGTGTGGAAATAATTAGAAATCAATTTAGAATGATTTAACTTAGACAGAATGAAAAGTGTGCGACAAATAATTAGGGATATCAATTTAGAATGGTTTAACGTAAAGAAAATGACCGTTTTTAAAATCCTATGAATTGTGGTAATTAATAATCATCAAACGATACTTATGCGTATCAAACCAAACACACAGCACGATCATGTGTAAGCTTTTTAAATTGATTTTAAATATAATAAAAAAAGTAAACTCTTTCTTATTTCTAACTTTAAGGGTGCCAATCATGTTCAATTATATCATAATTTTTTTACTCAAAAGAAAAACAAGACCGATATATATATGAGAATATCTCTTCTCTGATATCGCTTTATTCAAATTATACCAAGTCATTTCACCTATATATATAATAAATGCATGTCTATTGTCTAGGCACATCAAAAATTATATCGATAAAGACACGCCTGTTTATGTGCTTTCCTCTTTTTATCATATACTACTAATGTTATATCTCTTTATAATCAGTAATAATGTCTTTATAATTATAGGACAGTCAACATACAATATCCATTTAGTAGTTTATCATATTAAATTATTATTATTATAATTATTCTGTTAGTCTTTAAATATTTGATAATTTTTAATGAATTAAGTTTCTGAACTATTATTTACAATTTTGATTCACAAGTATAATCACCTAGGTATTCAATTCTAACAAAATTTGAGTAATTTTTTTATTTAAATTACTATATTTTAATTTTTTTTTGCCGTAAAAAGACACGAAACCGTTAGGTAGTGATGGCCCTAATTAAGCTCGGGATTAGAGTCAGGTTTTTCTATTATTCTTCCTCTCTCTGGGGGATTCTCTGGCTTTGAATGTTCCTATCTTTTCTTTGACTTTCTCCATGATCATGTTTGAGTAGTCATCTTGTTTAAGATTGGGGCATAGCCTTTTGATGTTTTTAATGGATTTGTAACGGTCTTTATTTTTATATGCAAAGTTTGTTTTCCTCTCATTGATGCGTTTCTTACTGTGCTTAATTAAATGAATTGGTCGATTTTCTATTGTGCATAACCTTAGATGTTGGATTATTGATATGAGATAGAACAATTAGTTTCAAGTTATAATTTTTCTAGTTATAAATATATTTAAATTCAAATTATTGATAATTTAGTAAATAATTTAAAGGTTATTATTATTTTTAAGTACTCTATATATCTTTCTCTGCTACCCTCATAATCAAACTTGAATAAAATCTTAGTTATTTCATTTTTTAAAATAATACATATAATCAGTAGCTTAACAATCAGATTGATCCTCTCTTTTTTTTTTCTTTTCTCATGATCACTCACCATTATCTTCAATCTACTCATTAAATTTAACTTTAACTAATTATCATATTCAAGCAAATAATTCATCTTTTTGAAGCCTTGACTATGTAACCGAACCCACATCATATCCTTCATCAAAAATCAAAATGCTTTTATTTTGTTAGGCAAAAATAAAATATATATTAATAATAGAGAAGGTATATTGGAGGTACCAATAATACAGGACAAAGGTTAGCCATGACAGCACACCATGACCCTGAGAACAACCCGCTGAAACCACAGGGTCGCTCCCTATTTAAACCAAACAAGCAAAAATAAAGAGTAACCTTGCTGACAGATAAGTGTTAATAAAAATACGTGAATTTTAATTAAAAAAATTTATTTATTTATTTATTGAATGATTCTTTAACCAACCGATTTAAAACATTGATTAGTAAAATTCAAATATTTGCTAAACAAAAATATAAAGGATTTTGTTAATCGGATTTAGCAAAGAAAATAAGAATATTTTAGACAGTAAAATAGTTTTCAACATCAATTGAAAAGTCAATACTACGTAATATTGTATTAATTGTAAATTCATTACATATGTATTTTTTCTTATTATTAATTTAATTATTAATTTTTAATCAATAATTAAAATATATATTTTCCATCTATTTCTTACTTTAGAAAACAAATACTCTAAGGATAACATTAATTTACTTAACTAGTAGCTTAAATTATTCTAAAATAAATGTTAAATATTTTATATTTTAATAGAAAACTTTATTTTATTTTCTAAACTAATTTTTTAAAGTCATTCATTAATTTATTAACTATAAATATTTCCATGACATTATTTTTTTTCTTCTCTTTTTATTTGTTTCTTAACACAAATTTATTTTTATTTATTAATGTTTAAAATTTTCAGACGATGTTAATTATTATCACTTTAGTTATATCTATATTAAAAAAGATAATAATATGTACATATACATACATAATATAAAAAAAATTAAAATAACGGATTTTGTTTTTTGTAATTTACGAATTATAATCTTAAATAAAAGATGAAGAATTAGAGTTTAATAATCTTTTATTTTCAACATAAAATATTTTATATTTATTAACTAATTAAAATTAGTGTAGATATAATTTTTAAGATAATTAGTGTAAGTCAACAAATTGGTTTGTAATTAAGTTATCAGTATAAAAATTGTTTTATGTTATATGTAGTATGTACACAGTCTTTAAAAAAATATAGAAAAATAATTTTAATATAAAGTATATTCCTTTTTCCTTTTCTACTTTAATCCCCAAAATATCTGCCTCTCACTCTCATGACTGTCAGAGATATTTTTGAAACTTTTTCACATTTCAATTCAACCCTACCCACTCGACTATCAAATCCGTTCGCTACTCGCGCTTCTACTGGTTACCAGTTACCACCAATTAACGGAAATGAAGTTTCAAAAACTATGCGTGATCAACATTTTAAATTTTTAACACTCAAACATACACATAATTATAATTAAGTAATTAATTAATGAAAGCTTCTATCCAACACTGGCAACACATGATAGATGATGAATAATCTATGTTTATATATGTATTTATTTATATAGTTTAAGGGGTCGTTTCAGCTACATTTATAAATGAACACTAAGAACACTACATACAGTATTTGAGAATAAATTGAATATTACTAACTTGTAAAGTTGTTTATTATGCTATTAATTTTTATTAGACGAATAAAAACGAAAAAAGAAAAGGAAAAAATATGTCTTTCTATTCTTCTAAAGATGTCTCATAAAATTAAGACTTTCTATTTCTATTCTACTTACGCCCATAAAAAGTATGTTTGAATTAATTTATTATGCTTGCAAAAAACTTTTGATTATATTATTTCTTCAAATAAATCGACTTAGTTATTTTAATAAATATATAAACCTAATATATGTGTATTAGATTGTTTTATTAATTAACAAATCATTGTAAATCAAAATTTATTTAACATTTTAGTTTATAAATTTAAATATTTTTTTAGTTCTTATTATTTAGTATATTTTTGTTTTTAGTTCTTATAAAATTATTTTTTTATTTTTAGTTCTCGTAAATTATTTTTGTTTTATTTTTATTTTTACGATATCTTATATAACACTTTTTAACTGTTCAAAACGATATTTTAAGAGTTTTAAGAACTAAAAATAAAAACATAATTTATAAAGACTAAAACTAAAAATAAAAATTTACAAGAATGAAAAAATATACTAAATTTGGACAAAAATGTATTTAGACCTAATTTATATTTAATTTTTCACAAACAGAATGTCGTAAGTATTTAACTTAACATAATCTTCTTTTACTTTTTCTTCTTTTATAATAGATCTAACAACATTATACTGATTATAGCATATAATCAAATATACACTTATTTAATTAAATAATCATGGGTTTATTTATTATTAAACAATATATCATTTGCAGTATATAAAAAAAGAAAACAAACAATATATCATTCAATGAGAATATTAAAATATATTTTCTATAGATAGCACTTTTGATGAATTATATATATATAAACTTCATATATAAGTATACCATGTACGCTATAATTTAATTTGGATTAACTTTAGAGATTTTTAACCATAAGTTTTCATCATTAAATTTTTTCCTAGACAACGATTACATTTACTTGCAATTTTATTTTATGCTTTCATTTTTTGTTTTCACTTTTAATTATAAAACTGCCATATTATTTTTGTTTTGTTTTCTGTTTTCAAAAAGATTTATACAGCAAACACCGAAAACATTTTTTATTGTTTTCTCTGTTTCATGTACATTATACACAAAATAATACCTGCTATTTCTAGGATTTAATATTATAATTTAAAAATTTACATAATTTAACTAATATATTTTATAGTTTTAAATATTTTAATGTAAATATTTATTTCAAAAAAATATCAATTAAAACTATATTGTATATGTACATGTCCGCTAATAAGGATAAAATATTAAAATCTAGCAAATATCATGATATTTTTTTCAGTAAAACAAGGACAACTTAAAGTGCAGTTCTTTACTTGTTTTCTGTGGATAATATGTAAATTGTGTTAAAAATAACATAAGTAATTGAAACAAAATTTTAAGTGGAGTACTAGTTATGTGCTATTGTTAAAATTAATTAAAAATTATAAATTTTAATGTGTCTTATTTTTAAATTAAGAGAGACTTATTAAATAAAATATGACTTAAATTATGTTAATAAAAGAAATAAAATAGTGTTTCAGTAGATAAAAATTGGATTCGCATTTCAGAAATACATAAATTCCATATGTGCTATGGAAGTAGTGTTGTCAAAACGGGTCCAACTTGTGAGTCAACTTGGTTTGACCCCATAAATTGGTGGATTGAGTTACAAAAAAGTTGGCTTTCCAAGACCTTGGGTCATTTAGACTCGGCTCACTTAACCCGCAATCCACCCAGGTTGAATCCGAATGAGTCGGATTGACTCGCGGATTGCACAAAAAAAATATATAATGGAAAAAATAAAGGTGATAAAAATAAAATTGATTTGTCAAACCATGATTCTAATACTCTTCCTAGACAAGTTAATATTGATGATTGAGATATGAGAATTTAACATTTGAGGAGTTAGATTGATGTTTTACTATTTTAATATTGTTGAACATATTTATATTTGTTTGAGTTTCATGTACATTTAATTTGAGGTTAAATTTGATGTAATTTGTAATATTTAAATTTATTTAAATTGGTTCAATTTGAATTTTTTTACACTTATTTTATGATTTTTTTAATGTTTTTTTTAATTTTTTTTTAAAATTTAAAATGAGTCAACCCGCGAATCAGCTCACGAGTCAACTCGGATAACCCACCACTAAAGTGAGCCAATCCGACCCGGCTCACTTTTTAGCCAATCCATAGTGGACCAACCCGGATGGACCAGATTGACCTGTTTTGACAGCTCTATGTGGATCCGGATTGGCCCATTTTGACAACTCTACGTGGAATTAAGAATCTTATAAATAAATATATAAGTATCTTTTGTAAGTATTTATTATTGGATATTAAAGTCTGTTATGAACCTTTAAAGCGAGTAGACGATTTATAAATATATATATATATCCTCTACACTCGATCCTTTAACCCAGCGAAACCTTTTCTGCAGACATCATTCAAACAATCCCGCTCTCCTCCTAGGAATCCCCGAAGAAACTACGTACGAGCGCCACCGCAGCATCGGTTCCTCCACCCACCGCGATGGCGCACGTGCCGGCGAGCGAAGCGACGGCGTTCTGGACGGACGAGAAGCACATGCACTTCCTGAACTCCATGGAAGCCTCCTTCGTCCGCACAATGCTCCAAAACGAAGGCAACTCCGTCTCCACCACGCGCCACTCTCTGCCACTCGACCGTTACCTCCCTGACACCTCCGACTCCACCTTGGATTTGAAACCTAACCCTCGCCGCCGCACCATAAAACACCATGCGCCCTCAGGTACGTGATCGCAGCCCCCTCACAGCGCATTTTAGCAACCGTTGTTATTGTTGCTTTGGGTTTTGATATTTTGAGCGAACAAATTGTTGGAGCGGAGGGTGTTGATGATGATAATAAGGCAGCGTTTGGGTGCACGTTAATATTATTTTCTGATTTTGCGTTTGATGAGAACGGGTGCTGGCGGTGAACCGGTGGTTTGGTTTTATTGGTGGACCACAATTTGACGGTCTAAAGTCTTGAACCAAACAGCACGTAAGCATCAAATATGCCCCTTAGATATTTGTAGACAGTAACCACTTTTTTTTCCTCCCTTTCGAATCTCCTCACTCCTCTCTCTACCATAAAGCCAATTTTTATATAAAAAATCAAATACTACAGTATCCACTATTCAAAAAATAACGAAACTTTATTACAATATTCATAACTTTTCGATCTATGAACAAAAAGGGTTTTCCATTTTCGCATTTTGTTTGTTTAATATTCAATTATTACACTAAGAATAATGTGCATCGTAATTATTTTTTTAGGAGATGTGCATTATAATTAAGAATCTATAATTTTATTTATATAAATATTGATATATATTACACCGTCCGGTAGTATAATATCTTGTAGCAATGATTTTTTAATACCCTAATCTTTCAAACACCTAATTAACTTTCTTGATTTTTCTTTTTCTTTTTTCCTACGACATTAGTCATGTTTCTCTCTCTCTTTTCTCCATCTTTTACTGGAGTTCATATAACAGCTAATGGGGTGAAACAATCATTTTGGGGCTTTTTTTTAATTATCATTTAAAGGTTCATTTTAAATTATTATAAAAAATATAAGTCGGAACATTTGTTACCAATTCTGAAATGAAAGTTATAATCTATGTTATAATTTTTTTAAACTAAAATCATACAACATTTTACTAGTGAAGATAATTTTTTTTTTATATTTATGACTTTAAAGTGGTAGGATTAAATTTTTTTAAATAAATTCAATTAATTTTTTTTTAAATTATGACTTTTTTTTGTTTTTACAATTTTAAAATTGTTAAATTTTTTTTATAGAATTCGTAAATGAATTTATTATTTTTTTTTCATATGTTTTTTGAATTTTTTCGTAAGATTAATTAATTTTTTTCGTAAATTTTATAAAAAAATTAATTTTTTAATTTAATTATTTAATAAATAAATGTATTTTTAATTTTTTTTTAACATTTTGTATATGTTGTTTATATGATTTTATTTAATATTTTATACTTTTTTAATATTGTTTTATTTAATATATTTTCTTTATTTTTTATATGACTTTAAAAAAAAACTTTAAACCACTTTGAAGTTGTAAAAAAAAAAATTTAACAAGTCGTGAAAAAATTTAACTGACTTTGAAGTTGTAAAAAAAAAAAACTTTAACCACTAGAACAACTTAAAGCGATTTTGAGCTCGTAAAAAATACTTTAACGACTTTAAACTGGTAAAAAGAAAAAGTTTAATCCTACTATTTTAAAATTGTAAATTAAAAAAAAAATAGAAGTCGTAGGTTAAAAAGTCGTAACAGTTATGACTTATTTTTTTTCGGTAATAATTTATAATAAACCTCTAAATGATAATTAACTAAAAAAATGACGCAAATGAGTGGTGTCTAAAAATTAGTATAATATCTTATGTCGTTAGTATAAGTAAATATGGGATTGCATGTAAGAGAATATATAATTAAATAAAATTATATTTACAGAATAAAATTAAAAGATAAGATATATTAGTCACATGTTTAGTTTAGTTTAATTGTAGAGACATGATCGGAAGATTTTTTAAAAGTGAAGATATTATTTCTCAAAATTTAAAGTGTTTATTCAGGTAGTTAACAGGAAAAAAAATCTTTGAAATTTTACAGCCATGTTTTTCAATGTATTTTTATTTTATGAAAAAGATCTCACACGACCCACTTCAGTTTTGGGTCCCTGTTTTAATTTTAAAGATAGATCACTTTTTGACCAACGTTTTTTCTTTTTCTATTAATTCTTATAATTAATTTGGGGGCTGTTTCTTGCAATAGATTCAATGGGTCCAACAACCAGAAGAACCAGAAGAACAAGGAGGAGATCATCTCAGCCCTACAATTCGTCAGAGGACCAGGTGTGCTTTGATTTGTGAAGATGAAATATTCTAGAGTGTTTCCAACCGTTGGATCATTATAATGATCCAACGGACAAAAACATCACTTTTTTTATCATAAGCTGGTTCCAAAACATACCAACCGTGTTAATTAACCTAACACATTCCTACATGTGGAAAGATCTTAAATACAAGGGATACTCCTCACATCACATGTTTTGCTCGATCTTGTCCTATACAATGCATTGTTCGAATTATTATTAAACAAGAGAAGGATATTTAGACACAGATATAAATATTATGGATCAGGAAAAGGACTAATGTGTTTACACGTGTCCCCTATACAGGTGGTCCCACAAGTAGAAAATGAAAGAGAAGGTGCAGCATGCAATTGGAACGATGATAAAAGAGCAGAAAATTAATGTTTAGTGTACCTTTTTCCACCAACCTCACTACCCCTCCATTTTTATTTTGCTTGGTTCTTTTATTTTTACCATTTATTTTTATTTCCCCTTTGTATTTTATTTTCTTCCCAAAATTTGTCTCTTCTAGTATAGTATGTAGTATTTGGCCTTTTTCTTCTTCTCAAACTCGTGTCATTTTGAAAGTTTTTTTTAGTTTTAGTATCGAAGTGTTGGCATTTAACTACCTTTCATTTATTAAGAGCTTGCGTGGGGTTATTATTTCATAATTAAGTAGAATTTAGCTAGCCGCTAAAATCTTCTTCATAAATGAGAAGATATTAAGAAAATGTGTACATTAAAAGCTTCTACTCTAGGCAGCACATGCATGATGTCATTCCTAGCTACCACATGACATTATCTAACCTGTGCTCGATATATTTTTTATTTCATTGCATCAGTGTGAATATAATTTCTTTTTTCTTATGTTGGCAAAAGAAAGCAAGCTCTCGGGAGATGCTATGAAGAGTAGATATTTTATGAAAGTTCTAGGAATATCATATCAACATTATTTGATAGAGGTGTGGGGGGAGAACAGTAGAATAATATTAAATTAAGTGAACTTCTATGATATTTTCATAGCTGTGTATATCATATCATGCACTATTAATAATTAGCGAAAAAGTTTTTAATAACTAATTGAAAATTACATATGTTCATTTATATATAAAATTCAATAAATTTTCTATATACAATATTTCATGATTAGATGATATATATTAAAAAAATATTCCATTGGTACATGTACTTTTTCTCTAATTAATGTTAGAGTAATTTTAATGCAATAATAATAAATTATATCATTAATTAATCAGAAAATGATGTTTAATATGTCTTTTAGAATACTTATAATAAAAATTAGTAAAATTATTAATATATAAAATTATAAACTGTTAATATTATACAGGGCAGGTGAATGTATGGGTTGTGATTAGTACGAAGTGGATTAGACAGGGACATGAGAGGAGTTTCCAACCTTATCCGTATGAATATGTTGGTAGCAGTGGATGGTTGGTAAATGTTTTCAAATCAAAATTTCGTGATCCATCATACTGTAGACTCTTCTCTTCTTTTTGAATAGTCCCATCTCATTGCCAACTTTGCATGATTGCTCCTGATGTGAAGTCTTAGTCGTCCATTCATTGGATGAAATTTTAATATCTATGTGCTTCTGGAAAATCTGTGTAATTCGATTGGTTTATATATAATTAGTAGTTATCTTCAAGCTATTGGTAGTAGCAGTTGAAAGTAAAGTGTTTACTTGGTTTGTATACTATACTAGAAATGATTTTTAATCTGTTCAATGTGATTGAGATGTTGCATGTCTTAATTTTTCTCTACATTATTTCAAATCGAAATAATAAAAAAGAATTCGTAGTAAAAGCATTCCGAAACATGAACACCTTTTCTGTACTCTTTCTTTTTCTTATTCTTTATTTGATAAGAAATAAATGGTTTTACAATGTCCTCATACTACTTTCATCACTGTCCCGTTTAGGCCAAATATCAGTTATTTAAAAACAAAAAAATATCGGATATTAATTAGTGGAGGATCGTTTTATCTTAATTTGTGGTTCAATTTCGTATTTAAAGACTGCAGTTGTGTTCAATTTTGAGAGTTCTATTGTTCTTAATTATCTTACTTGAGTTTGAATAGATGTTCTTAAAGATATCTGGTGATGAATTAATATTAAAGAAGTGTTTTAAAAAGTGTTGGATTTAAAAATATGAAATTACTAAAATTTTGATAAAGGATGATGGTTTGTATGCAAATGCGAGGACTCCCGTTAATATTGAAAGTAATCCAATGTCATGTCACATTGTAAGTATTCAAATACTGGGTTAAATCTATTTTTTGTGGTTATTATTTTTTATTTTAGTTTCTGTAAAATAAAAGTCCTTAGGATTCGTATTTTTTTTTTGTCATTGATCATTGTCGTTACAAAATATTAATGAAAACTAAAAAAGAATTATAGGAACTAAAAATAAAATAGTGACATATTTACAAGACAAAAAAAAATAAATCTTAAATTAAAAATTAATATAAAATAAATACTCAAATACGTAATATCCTATTTTCAAAATTACAAACGTCCAACTTGATATTTTTCATGTTATTGGCTAATTTTTAAGACATAACCAGTCTTGTTTGAAGATATAACTTATTCTTAAAAATTTACATAAACGTGAATCACGACACATTTTATAAAATCACAATTTTAAGTCATAATTGCAAGAATAAGAAATTGTTTTGAAGGCTTCCCTGTCATAAGGTTTTCCGGCCCTGGAGGGAGAGGAATTGTCCTAGGATGACAACATATGAGACTGAGAGAATGAGAATGTGCGTGAAATATGAAGAATAATGAATATCTAAACGGGGGCTAAATGGTAATAAAAATAATATAAGTGTTAAATGATAATAATTGGTTCGGTCAGGTTCTTCAAGTTTTGTACATCCAAACCTAATACTTTAACTAAAAATATCAGGTTTGTTGTTTTTTAATTTGAATCGAGAAAATGATTCAGATCAATTTGTATGTTTTCCTTTGATTTGATTAACATTTATTGGGTCATTGGATTGATGTGGACCTATATCCACCTTAAGATCTTTTTTATTTTTTAATTTCCAAAATACTATCTATACACTCTTGGAATTTCAAGTTTCAAACGACAAAAAATATCAAAATTTTAGAGTTCCAAATAAGTTTGGGTATACATGATTTTATAATTTTGAAATTATAGTTTTAGATTTCTTTTTTATTTCTTCAAAATTGTGATTACAATTCCGATTCCAAAAGTTCGTCTTAGAAGAAAAAAATGTTAATTCTCGGACTTAAAGATCTAAAATGACTCTATTATCTAATTTTATAATTTTCAATAGATTTTAATGGATAGAAAAGTGTGTGTTAAAAACTAGAAAGAGTGTTACTAATACTCCTTTTTTTTTTGTATGATTTTATCTTTTAAAACTTCGGACTTCCAGAACTATATTTACCTTTCAGAAAGTTCAATTTCTAGCTAGAAGTTAAAAATTCAATTTCAGAATTTGGAATTCTGAAATTGTAAAATGGCTAGGATGTTACAAAAAATAAACAAAAAGTAATATCTTTAATAAGAATAAGAATACAGTTAATAAACCAATCTCAAGCCTTTTATAAATATCTATATTTTTTACTTTTGAGCATGCGATAGGCCTTTGCTTCCTGCACTTATATTTTTAATTCCTAGATTACCTTCATTTTTTTATGTATCCTCTTTCTATTTAACCTTGTTTCTCTTCTCTCAACCCCATTCTACCTCACCCTATTACACTATATACTGTGTCTGTGTAGACCTTCATTCACGCCCTTGCGTTGGTCTCCAAATGCATAGGTGTACATATAAAATAGCATAAATTAGCAAAAGCATTTTTGAATATATTTTCAAAATGCATCTCAATTACGGGTTTCATTTCCAGGCACCAATTAAAAATGAGAAAACAGGTCAGATACGGAAACACAGGAAGCAAAAATTACCTTCAATGGCATCAATGGTACAAGCTACCTTTAATTGCACGTTAATATTGCTTCCTCCAATGGCCATTAAGTGTCGTCGACGAGGCAGAGGGCGAGGGGGCGGCCAGAGTGAGGTAGAGTCGAGGTGTAAGCTCGCCAGCTCGGTGTAGAGTTGCCGGTTTGAGAGACAGACATGAGAGGGAAAATGGAACATAAGAAAACTGAAAGGATGTACTAGGCATTTTTGTCCATTCGGGTGTTTTAACCTTCTATGGGGTGCAGGAAGTAACAACCCGGGCAACATCATCTTAAATAAATGAGGCTCTATTGCTATCCAAGCCCAAAACAATTGTGTTAGCCCAGCTTAAATATTTTATTTGACTTTTTGTGTGATAAATAAACGGGTTTTCATTCCCGAAACATATAAATCATGCGTCAAAGTTCAAAGGTCAAACAATCTGACTACAAATTTTGTACTACTATCATATTTTTGTTGGTAGAAATTGAAGAAACCCTCTCAACTGAGTCTCGCGAAGAAAAAAAGAGAAGTATTTGTGCTTTAAATTTACTAAGACCTTTTTCCTGAACTCATTAAAACGTGCATAGTCCCCTTTTGAGAGTATTTTACGCATTCATAGAAAGATCAATTATATGTGATTTCATGATTTGAGAATGCCCCCTATTTTAAACTACTCTTCAGAGAAAAACACACACACACAAAAATATCTTCCTTTCCTGAAATCCTACTATTACTGTATTAGGCCAATCTCTTTCTAAATGATGGATAGAGTGGTCTACTTATAAGTTACAATGTAGAGAGTAAATGATATCACGAATGTCCAAGGTAGGGCTGCGAAGAAAGAATAAATGTCTTCGTGAGTAATGGTTAACTTATTGTTAACGCTATTGAACACAATATATTAGAGAATATATGGATCATTTATACATCTGTTATTCAATTACACAACTGATTTTTTATGATCTTCCCTGTAGGGGGAAAAAATAACTCTTCACAATTGTTGTGTCAATACTCAATAGATAGAGTCATTGCTACATTTAACAGAAGATAAAATACTTTAATAAAAGAAATGTCCTAAGTAAACACTACTGTGTATATTAATTATGTAAATCTTAAAGTTGATTATTTGGCATTACTAAATCAACAATTTGAAGAAAGTTACTCCGATATTCTTAATTTGCAGCAGCAACACAAAATTATTTTCAAAAGTTGAAAAATAATTGCCAAATTTTCAAACTTAATCTATTTTAACTTTTTTATTTAATCAAAAATATTTTTAAGAAAAATAAAAATATATTTAAATATTTCACACAAATATCAATTATATGTTGTCAAGTAATATTAATTTTTATCTTATAAAATTTATAATTTAATCATATATATTAAAAAAATTATTTCTATTACTCAGAAATATTATTTTGACTTTAAAACTAACACCAGTTTATGAAGCTTCTCAAATTCAAACATTCACACCTCATGTCCCCACAAAAATCAACATTTTATGTTTTACTTTTCGTCCTTCCATGTTAATTTGTTCTATCTTGAGGTGACATCTTACCACATATAAGAGAAAATTGGCGACAGCAACAGCTAGCAACAGAAGTCACTTTCCTTTGCTGGATAATTATATTCATCGTTAGCTCATATTATTGTTCCAGAAATAGGATAAGCAGATAAAAGCTGTGGCTAAATTGGTGGATGCAGCACCTTTGGAATTAAAGTAGGGGACCAAGGAACAAAACTTGGATTAGTAAGGATCCCCACGCGTTTGGCTGGTAGGGAAGAAGGATTCGCAGTTTCTCGAACAAAATTAAGAAAACGATGACAGAATATGAGGCTGGCAATTTGGTCTCATGCAGAGAAACTATCTGTGGATATATATGTCTTTATATCTTTTTTGTGTGTATTTGTCTTCAATCTTTGCAGCATATTTTAGAGGTAACATTTAAGGGGTATCTAGCATAAATTAAGATTAATAAGGAAGGGGGACCCTATGTTCTAAATTGTATTGTATTAATCAAGGGGTTTATAGTTGAATTAATTAAACAAGAACTGTGAGTTATTATAAATCTTGAATACTATCTTGGATTCTCCTAAATAATAAAAATTGTAATAATCATACAATTTTGTTTTAAATGATAAAATTTGCTTGTATAAAGATTAAACAGTAGAATTTCTATAAGTACAGGGATTAAAACGAAAAGTATGTATAACTATATGAACCAAATTATTAATCAAACCTTATAAAAATAAATTGAAAATCTTAACCCAACTCACTTAAGGACTTGTTTGGGCTGGTTGTAAATTTTTTATTTTTGGTTTTCAAATGTAATTTTTAAAATAAAAAGTGTTTGACAAAAATGGAGTTGCAATGAGTTACATTATTTTCAAAATATTTTTATACTCATTTTTAAAATCAAGATTTTTTTTGTAAATTTGATTTATATTTTTTAAAAAACACATTTTTCACGTTTGATAATGGCATTTTTTGTTATTATCATCATCATTGTTATTGTCACTATTACCATCACCACCTTCATCATCACCACCACCACCCCTAACACCATCATAACTAATTGTCAGCACTTGATCACTAACACCACTGCAACTACTATTATTATCAATGTCATCGTCATTGTCACTGACATCACTATTACCACCGACATTGTTACCACTACCACAACCATCAATGGTATTACCATTATCATTATCATTGTCATTATTATTAGCATTACCACCACCATTGTCACCACTTGGTGTCACTATTAGTACTACCATCATCATTGTCACGATTACCGCCATTGTCATTACCATTACCACTTTCAACATTATCACCATCACCCCAATCACCCCATCATTATCACTACCATCATTATTGTCACTAACATCATTATTGTCACTAACATTGCTACCACCACCACTATCATCATATCTATTGCACAAAAATACTCTTAAACTAATTTTAATAGGATATAAAATTTTTAAAATAAGTTTATTTTGAAACTACTCATATTTTAAAAACTAATTTAAGGTTATTTTTAGAAACTAAAATAAAAACTAATTGTTAATTTTAAAATTTTCAAAACTCAAAATTAAAACTCACCCAACGAGGACCTATTAGCATGTTCTAAACATTAAAGTCATTTTGCCACTAAACTCACAGCTATTGAATCAAGAGAGGAACCACAATCTAGACAGTTTTTCATGTCTAAAAAAATGTTGAGCCTAAACATGCCAACAAGTATTAGCTCATCGTTCATTTTTAGGAAGCCTGAATTTTATTACTACATTTTTTTTCTCCCAATACTTTTTGCATCCCTTTCTTCCATGCGCAAGAACATGAAGTCGCACGTGGCCATGTCTGGAACAGCTACCAATTAAGTAGCATTCGTGCTTGAAAATGGGTTGCGCGCGCTTCAACCCACGAACAGAACAGTTGCAAACTTGCAGCACGCTGGACTATGGGATTTGTCTAATTGAGTTTTAAATGAAAATTTATTTTTAATATTTTTCAAAATGAAAACTTCTTAATTTATAAATTATTTATAACAAAAAATATATATAAAGGAAAGATCTCCCTGGTGACTTAGTAATTATTATGAAGAGTAATAATTTTCAAATGTAAACAATTCCTAATAGATTATTAATTCTTTACACTCAAACTTAATTTATATAAAAAAAATTAATTTGGTTAAATTAATTTATTAGTTTCTTAATTTTGAGTTACCTACTTAAAAAAATTTGCCCTTATATTGCAATGTTTTTATTAGAAATTGTATTTACTTTGTATTGTTTACATTGATCAAGAATGTGTCATTAGATAGACAAGCGCTAACAAACCGTCCCAACTTACTATAAATTCAAAATAAAACTACAAATAACAGAAGATAACCATATCAACATAACTATAAATTCGAATTAAAACTATAAATAACCCAAAATAACAACCTTAATTAATTACAAACAGAAAACTACTGTTATTATCTTCTAATAATTTTGTTTCCAACACTTGTAGTTTGTTCAGTTTATAATTGTTGTCGGTGTTAGAGTTTTGTCCCTCCCGTTAGGTAGTGTTACGACACCATTGGTTTCAGTCTCACGCGAGTATGTACGTGACTAAGTAACAGATGCTTAGTTTCATTGCATGTCCACCTGACTTACTTGGTCCATTTGCACATTCTTTCCTTTAGACAGTTGTCTAGATCTATCCTTCTTGTTTTTGTTTCTGGTGTTAAATAGTTGTAAGTATTTCAAAAGTTGAGAAGAAATAAGTTTTACATTTCTTGAATGAGAAATCATTATATTTATTTTATTTTGAAATGTATTTTATCAGAATAATTTTTGCAATAAAACATAAAATATCATTTTAATAGATTTTAAAAACAATATAATTTTTCAATGTTGCAATTAACATATAAATAAAATTAATTATTAATATATGCAACAACCCCTACTCTTAATTTTTTTATTAGCCAAATAGAATATTATGAGTTTATGACACTCACTCGATCACAAACAATCAATCATGTTCATCTATAACCGGGGAAATACTTGTAGGGAAAAGGAAAACTAAAGTTAATCAATTTATATGCCAAATATATACAGATACAGTTCAAGTTTCATAAGAGGAACCGAAAGTAACCTACCCATCTCTATGTCTCCCATCATAGTCTGTGAGGAGAAGTATCACTGTTGCTTGGTAAGAGGGCATGGCATTCAGTTTTTTTTGTTTTTTTTTTAATATGCTATTGAAAAATCCTGGTGTCATTTTAATTAATTCCTCTCAAGTCTCAATAGTCTAGAGTCCTAACTTTGTCCTTGCAGATTTTATTAGCAAATTGAATCAAAAAATCTTATAAATGATGCAGATATTTGTCATCACATGAGCTGAATGGCTGGCACAGCTTCAGACATTACACCAAATTGAGATGAAACCACTAGGTGATCAACCTTATAGGTACAAACTTCCATCGGTCATTGTATGAAGAAAATAATTTATGAAGTATTTGAAAGGAGAAATATGTATTCACCTGCATGCTTTTCTTTAAATTAAGCAGGACATTAAAAGGTTTATGAAGAAAACTCATAGTGAAGTGAATTAATTAACTAAAATTATGTGTGTGTTCGGGCGTGTGTGTTTTTGAGAAAATAGATAATGATTTTAAAAAACTATATGAATTAGCTATTTTTAATATGATAAAATAAAACTACAATTTATAATTTTAAAATTTATATATAAAATGTTTGGAGTTTTGAACCGCGTAAATTGTAAAAAACACAAGTTCAGTTCAATTCGATGTTGTTCCAAACATATCTTTAATCATTACATAGAATTTTATTGAATTTAAATATCTGATTTCCCACTCAGATCTCTAATAAAAGGAAAAGGGTTTTTTTTATCATAAAATATCAGGTCAGCCTTGCTATTATTTATCAAAATAAAAAAAAAAGATAACAACTCAGCTTTATCATTTTATTTAAAAAATCAAAAAAATAAAGATTATCAAAATAAAAAAAGATAACAAGTCAGCTTTATCATTTTATTTAAAAAATAAAAAATAAAGATAAAGAAGAACCGTAGAAGCTATCCTTTGTTCCTTACCAGTTACCACCATATCGCAAGAGTTTCACACCCATCAACATGCAAACAAATACGGTTATTATTTTATTATAAAAACAAAAAAAAAACAAATCCGTCATTCACACGGAACTTTCTCGACATAAGATGTAACGCAGTACCTTCTCTTCTCTTCCTTTCTATTTTTTCTCCTCTCTCTCCTTCATCCTTATATTTCCAACGGAACCTTCTAGAACCACCATAACATCATTCTCCGTTCCCTCGCGTTTAAACACCGATAACCCGCAAAAATCCCCGTTGATCTGCGCCTCCTCTTCCATGGCTCCACCGCCGCCGGTGGAACACAACGGTGACTCCGCCACCACCGCTTCTGCCTCTGCCTCCGCCGCCGCGGAGTCTCAGAGATCAATTCCCACGCCCTTTCTCACCAAAACCTATCAACTCGTCGACGACCAATCCATCGACGATGTTATTTCCTGGAACGACGACGGGTCAACGTTTATCGTCTGGAACCCTACCGTTTTCGCCAGAGACTTGCTTCCTAAATATTTCAAACACAATAATTTCTCTAGCTTCGTTCGCCAACTCAACACTTACGTAATTATTTCAATTCAACTCTTTTTTTATTTTTTTGGCTTAGGTTTTGATGATTTTGAATTTATTTATAAAATTGTTTATAATTTTGCTTGATTTGCAGGGATTCAGGAAAGTTGTACCTGATCGGTGGGAGTTCTCGAACGAGTATTTCCGCCGAGGCGAGAAGCGGCTTCTCTGCGAAATTCAGAGGCGGAAGATCTCCTCGCCGGCGCCGTCTCCGTCTCCGACGGCGCCGCCGACGGTTCCGGTGCCGATGCATTTGACCGCGATACCGATGATATCGCCGTCGAACTCTGGCGAGGAGCAGGTGATATCGTCGAACTCGTCGCCGTCGCGAGCGCCGGCAGAGCTTCTCGACGAGAACGAGCGGCTGAGGAAAGAGAACGTTCTGTTAACGAAAGAGCTCGCGGAGATGAGATCGCTCTGGAACAAAATATATTCTCTCATGTCAAGCTACGCAAACACCAACGGAAACGGAAACAGCAACGGCAGTTACCAAACTGACGGCGGCGCCGGTGGAGCGCAGGGAAGTAGGGAGTCCGGCATGACGGCGGTGAAGCCGCTGGATTTGATGCCGGTGAAACGGAGATCCGGCGAGGACGCGGCGGATGCGGTGCCGGAGGAGATGAATCTAATTCCGAATCCGAAGCTATTTGGTGTGGCGATTGGAGCGAAGCGAGCGAGAGAGGGAGGAGGAGGAAGTGGAAGTGGTGGAGGAGGATGTGAAGGTGGAGGAGAGGAAGATACGCTGCTGCGCCTGCATCACCCGGGTTCTGCGGACGTGAAATCCGAGCCGTTGGATTGCCAGAACCATCGCGAGAATCAGGAAACGCCGTGGTTGAGTCCGTGTCACAGGACAAATCAAAGGGTGTGCAACTGACACGCGGCGACGGTTAAGGGAGTGAAACATTTTAGATTAGATACGTAGTGGAGTAGGGAATCCGAGACCTGCATGCGGAGACGTCACGTGCGTCGTTTAACCGTTTGGGACCGATTCCCAGAAGTTTCTTAGAGGAAAATGATACTTTGTAGTCCTTTTTTCTTCGCCCTCTTTTTTATTTATAAATATGTTTTTTATTTTTTTTTGCATTAAATTGGACTTGGAACTGTAGCTTTGCCATTGAGGGTAGTGTTGAATATTTCATTAGTCCTATAAATTATTTTACTTGCCAGTAAAAACTCAATATTCATACTCATGTGAATATATTTATAGTTTTATTACTTTTATAGTGCATAGTGACTCGTTTGCGTTTGCTTTTGCTTTTGTTTCTTCCTCTATTTTTTATTGTAAATTTTCAAGTTAATTTTATGAATAAACCAGCTTGCAAACAGATTAAAGTAATTAAAATCGTGAAATAAAACAACAATATATTTGCTAATTATTTTTTATACTGTAATTCATTAAAATAATTATAATAATATTTAAAAAATCAATTAGACATTTAAATATAAATGTTAATATTATTTTGACAAAATAAGTGTTAAATATTTTTAACATTGAGGATTAGAAAGGTTAGGGTTTTTGTTTTCAATTATTTTTTGGCAAGTACCGGAAGTTATTTGGAATGTTTCTATCGATATTCCACGTGGATAATAAGTTGATACTTTCATGGCGTGTTTGATAAATTAAATTGAGCTATGAATTCTTATCAAGAACTACGAGCTTCTTGAAGAGTTCGAAAAGCACGAAGAATTAATGCGTATAAGTGGAAGAAGAAAGAAAAACAAGGAGATTCTATTCATCAAAACACGTTGAAAATTCGTCTGCTTTCACAATAAAAAAGTAAATGAGGTTGGCATTTATTTAAACGCTTTAATTATGTTTAATAGTTCAAATTTCAAAATGAATTCTATAAAAATAATTTGTAATTTTGAAACAAACGAACCTTAAAGTGGTGGACTGAAGAAAAAGAGGTTGCGAAAGTTTGGTTTCTAGTTAAAGGATGGTCAAAGAAAAAACAATTCAATTTCCTTCTATATTGTCCTTTCAAAGAATAATGAATTCAATTAAATCGTTGCAGAAAATTGACAAAAAGTACTCTATGATAGTTGGTGCATAAATAACATTATATCACCGGAAAATTTCTTATGCATCTTCGGAATTTTTTTTTTCTGTCAAACAAAAAAGTGAACCTAAAATATCACTTATTGTATGGATTATATAGTATGCATACTCCCATTAGAGATTTAGAATGATCCAGTAGTGGCGGATCCATTCATTGGAGTGTTGGCACAATTGTCTCACAAAGTAATTTTTATTTGACTATATTGTATAAATATTTTTTCTCCCATAAAAAAATAGATATTGTTTTAGAAGAATTTTTTTGATAAGATAAATGTAAATAGTTGTAAAAGATAAAAGAAAAATAAATTAATACTAATTTTATCAATTTTATCCTTTTAAATTTTACTGTTTTTAATTTTTATTACTATTTTTAATAAAGTTTATATAACTTTTAGTTTAAAAAAATATTACAATTTTTTGTTTTCACTTAAAAAAATATATAAATCCACCATAAGAACAGAGATGTTTTAGGAGGAGACATCTCGTTCCACCCATATAATAATGAAGAAGTTCCATTACCATTATGCTCGTGATGCAGCACTTCTTTTCCAATCCTAAGTCAGTTTGTGCCATCAAGTATTAGAGTTCGGGTTTAGATTTAACTTAATTTTAAAAAAATAATTCATGAAATAAGAGTTACTCCTATTTATGTATAATATTGTTTTCATCATATTACTAATAACAAAAAATTTACAATACTCAACATTTATAACTAATTAACTCAATGGTATTAGATAAGATATATTAGTATATGATAAAATATATAGTTTAATTTATTTTAAATAGTTATTAATAGATAAAATATATCTAATATATAACAAGATATATAATTTATCTTATTTTCTGTTGTATTTTATTTTATATAAACAGTTATCCTATTATCAATAAAGTAAACTATAATCTACAATATTTTTAATATAATATTAGAGTCATCAAATAATAACTATTTAAAATAAATTAAAATGTATATCTTATTATATACTATATATATATATATATATATATATATATATGTTATTTAATAAATGGTGAGCGCATAATGGGTGGCCCGATAAGTTTAATAATAACTATTACTATTAAGATAAAAAGTGGGAGTTGCCTCTGCTCCAAAAATTAAAAAAAATTAAAACTTTTCCAAATATGGGCAACGATGTTCAATGATTGAAGGGAAGAAAACAGTAGATCTTATGGCCACAGAAACATGATAAAAGTGGAACTTTATGGGGTTTCTCAAAGCTTCGGAAGATTATTATAAAATTGAATTAAAATTTCAAAGGGCACCAAAACACTTTTTCTCTTTTATTTTCTAAAAGACACCGTCTAGTTGTAGATCTTTTGAATAAAAAAAATATGGCCATCGTTTTCATCTATATAGTCGCAGCAGGCTTCTCTAGAAGGAAGGTACTCTTCCTTTTCGTAGCACTTACCCGCTCCATCAATATCAAGCTTTAGGAATTTGGAATGGATATAATATAACGTGGTAAAATACATATCACACTCAGCTGCAATTGTTGAACTAATAATTCTGGCATGTCCCCAGTGCATTGACCTACCTTATATATATATATATATTCTATCAGTATTTTAATGTTAATTAATAGTAATAATTAATACTTAGGGTCTTGGACCCGGCATGTGTCAAGGCCCACTCAACTCTAGGCCCAAAGAACATGGAAGATGACCCAAATCTGCATACTTAAGCTGGACCATGGAACGATCGGGACAGAACTCAACCCAATCTAAGTACTTCACAAGTGAGTGTCCACTGTAATTGTGAAACTCATTCTATGTTTCGATTGAGGTAGTGAGTCAATGAATAAATGGTTCAATTGGTGGATTTGTCTGATTTAATTTAATATATATTAAAAATTTAAAATTATATATGTATCTATTATATATATATAACTAATATTATTTAAATAAGAAAAATTTATTCATACTTCAAAATTTAAATTAAAAAAAATCTATAATTTTTCCAAATTTATTTTTCAATTTTTTATAAATACAAAAAACGGTTGGATCAGACCCATCCAAATAAGATCCGGTGACCAACTCGATCATATTTGACCAAGTCAATCCAGGTCAATTACAAACCATTTTTATAACATTAATTTTAAGATTGTATTTGATTTCAAGGAAGAAAAAAGAAATATGAGAGAAATTTTGTAAATTTCATGTGAGGTTTATATCTTTATACTTTCTTCAATTTTAAATTTCACTTATATTTTCATCCTCTAAACCAAACATAACATATTTTTTCATTCTCTAAACCAAATACAACATGTGCTATAGAATATTTTTCATTGCATAAATACTCATGCTATTCTCGGGTTATTGTATCTAATTAACTGCTGGAGCTAGCTTAGGTCACAGGAGGGTTACCTACACCCGAGTTCTACATAACAGGAGTTTAATTAAACTTTTTAGTATATAAGTTAGCATAAATGCATGATTTTGGTCTCAATTGCATGAATTAGGTTTTTCAAGTAGTGTAATTAACCTTTAGTATATGAGGCGAGTTGCATATGATATATATATATAATTTGTATGATAATACATAAAAAAACATAGCAATTTGTATGATGAGTACATAAGAATAAATAAAGATATATATCTGAAGCTACCAAAAGTAAAAGACAAATAGCATGTACGCCGTTGCGTTAGTTCTGCTGCGCAGGAATGGATAAGTATGAATAGTTTGTGAATTCCTTCTTCAGATTCATAGGACAATCGCATACGTATCTAGCATGCTGCACCGGCCTATATATAGTCACCGCCAAGAGTGGTATTATTTCATCCTCCTAGCTACCTACAAATTAATGTATGAAAACTGAAAGAACATAAGCTAGACCAAAATTATTGGTACTACTAGTGTTTCATTTCCTTATAAAAAAGCAATGTTTTAATTTGTTATCATAATTATTTGATTAAATAAATTTATTGATTCTCTAATTTATTTTTTAAATTTGATTTGGTTCTTTAATTTTTTAATTTAATTTTATCCTTTAATTTTAAAATTGATTCAATTTTATCTTGTTGTCTAAAGTGGATTGATGATATTATGAAATTGTATTTTATAATTACTTAAAATCACTTAAATGAAGATTTTAATCCGGGCACAAAATGAACATTTAGATAATAGGATTAAATTTAGATGATATGATCATTTAAATTAATTTATATGATAAGATCAAATTGAATTGATTTTAAGGATTAAATGGTTAAATTAAACCAGTTTTAAAAATTAGAAATTAAACTGAACCAAAAACTAATAAAGATCAAATCAAATGAGAAAAATAAATTAGAGGAAAAAACTTATCTAATCTAATTATTAAGGCAAGCTAGACAAAACGTGAAACCGTAATTTTTCTCAGATTTTTCTTTTTTATGTGATGTATATTGTGCATGATATTGGTGGCCCCACTAGATTGCATGGTTATCAATTATATCCAAAAAGTTAAAAACTGGAAGTGGGGTGGGGAACATAGTTTAAAAACATGCCCATGCCAAAGAAAACCTAAATAGAAAAATTAACGTCAAGTTAGCCAAGCACTTTGCGTGAATGGCTTGAAGTTGGAATTCATCATGCATGAGATCAGCATGGAGGAATTCTAAGGAAAAATTTGCGGCGTATCCACTGTTTAATCCTTAATTAATAAATATATTAATTTGAGAAGCACTTATATAGGTTCACTGCTTAATTATTAGTATTTCATGTGTTTTCTATTTAATCTTTAGATTCAAGTATGTGTTCTATTGATGTGGCAATATATTGCTTTTTCTTGCAGACAGTGTCTGTTCTTTGCCATATATTTGCAAGGATTCAGATCACACAAACATACATATAATAAAATATTCAGAGACAGAGAAGTAAAACCCTTCTACACCCAAGTTCCGGTATATGCCAAAAGTTCTACATGTTTAGGAGTCTGAGGCCAAGATTAATTTATAAACACCTTTTTCATCTGTTAAAGTAATTTTTAAGGATAAAATATGACGGATAATCGAACATCAAAACAAATAATATCACAGACGTGTTGATTATAATGTTATCGGAACATTGATTATCTAAAAGCTTTTAGGAGTTGAGACCAAAGGTATTTATAATTGAGAGTCTGAGTAACTACCTATTCGTGCACTTCTACTTTTGGTTTACTTTGTAAGACTTATTTATTTTAGTTTAGTATCAATATGTTTCTTTTCAGTTGTTATTATGCCAAAAAATTAAAGTTAAAAGGTAAATTACTTGTATGGTCAAATTGAATTCATTCTGATTCGACCCATTGGGATTTCAATATAAACTCATTCTTATAAGCCGAATATTTCTATTTATCTCTAGTAAAATCTTGTTTGTGATTTACAAATTACATGAATTATATAAATAATTAAAAACTGCAACCAATTAAAGACTAAAACACGACCATTTTTAGTAAACTCTTGTTGGATAATTTCCGTTTTTAGTTGATAAGATATAATCTTGTTTGATAAGATATAAATCAAATAATATTTGATGGCTTAGGCCCAGCCCATTTCATCCTATAAATAGATGAGTAAGAGTGGAGGCAAGACACACAGAAATTGAGCGTGAGAGATTACTCCACCGTTTGACATTTGATTGTGTGAGAGATTACACAGAAATTTGAGAGTCTCAAGTGACAGTCTTGAGTGATATATTTGAGCAAGCTACCGTGCCTGCATATTTGAGAGCTTAGAGTGAAACACTGTGAGCGTTTGAGTGACTACCATTGTTGGAGAGGTTGAGTGTATCACCACATTGGTGTGTTTTTGATTCATTGTAACCGATTATTGTTATAGTGGATTTTGATACTGGACTAGGTCCCATGAGTTTTTTTTTTCTCACATTGAGGAAGGTTTTCTCACGTAAAACAAATTCAGACTGTCTTTCTCTCTCTCCCTTTTGATTTTATTTCCGCTTCCGCAAATTGATTTGAGGGTCCGAAATACCCAACAGTGGTATCAGAGCCAGGTTTGACGGGTTCTGAAGGAGACGAGATGGAGACCAACAGTGGTAGATGCTGAAGATCCAGTACCAATCCGCCGTCGGAAGTTTGATGTATGCAATGATTTGCACAAGACCCGACCTGGCGTTTGCAGTTAGAATGGTAAGCCGGTTTCTTTCAGACCCCGGCAGAGAGCACTGAGAAGCAGTGAAGTGGATCTTCAGGTACTTGAAAGGTACATCCGATTTTTGCCTCCGATTTGGAGAAGGTGAAGCCGAGCTGCAAGGCTACTCGGATGCCGATTTAGGGGGAGATTCCGACTCAAGGAAGTCGACGACTGGATATTTGATGAGATTTGCTGGAAGAGTCGGGCTGATGAATTCAGCACATTGAAGCCAAGAAAGAAGGCCGGGTTGTTGAAGTTGAAGACCCCAATCTCACTGAAAAATGGAAGAGGGAGATTTATTAGATAATTTCCGTTTTTAGTTGATAAGATATAATCTTGTTTGATAAGATATAATCTTGCTTTTATTTGATAAGATATAATCTTATTTTTATTTGATAAGATATAATCTTGTTATTATTTGATAAGATATAAATCAAATAATATTTGATGGCTTAGGCCTAGCCCATTTCATCCTATAAATAGATGAGTAAGGGTGGAGGCAAGACACACAGAAATTGAGCTGAGAGATTACTCCGCCGTTTGACATTTGATTGTGTGAGAGATTACACAGAAATTTGAAAGTCTCAAGTGACAGTCTTGAGTGATATATTTGAGCAAGCTACCGTGCCTGCATATTTGAGAGCTTAGAGTGAAACACTGTGAGCATTTGAGTGACCACCATTGTTGGAGAGGTTGAGTGTATCACCACATTGGTGTGTTTTTGATTCATTGTAATCGATTATTGTTATAGTGAATTTTGATACTGGACTAGGTCCCGTGAGTTTTTTTTTTCTCACATTGAGGAAAGTTTTCTCACGTAAAACAAATTCAGACTGTCTCTCTCTCTCTCCCTTTTGATTTTATTTTCGCTTCTGCAAATTGATTTGAGAGTTCGAAATACCCAACAACTCTTGTTTGTGATTTACAAACATGAATTTCGGGAGCATAAATGCTCCACCAAATTAATTGAACATGCTAATGAGTAGTGGACATATCCTCCTCAATTTCTGTGTATATACATCCTTCTGTGTCCACCAAAAGCACAATATCAATTATCATGATCTCAAAGGGTGCAACTTATGGCTCAAAATCTTCATTCAAAATATGTTGCTAGCTTTATGTCCCTTGAATCATCATGTGGGGTATGAAACCATGGTGAAGGAAAGCCAATCCTTGCTGAAAATGCACTAGAAGATGTTGAGCAAAAGATCAAATCAGATATGACAACTTTTCTAAAATATGAAGATTCTTTTCAGGAATGGTTCCGGACAGAGACGTCAGATTTTTGTGAGAAAGAATATATATGGCACGGTAGTTGTACCAGTTTCTTTGGATCATAAATGTTACTAGTATATTCTCTGAAATATTCTTGTACGTACACATTTTGTATGGTTGAGTAAAATTTATTAGAATTCAGGCGAGTCACTCCTTTCAACTTAAAATTACTATTCAAACTCTACATTAATATATAGTTATATTATTTTTCCCTCAGTACTGCTATTTTAATGGATGTAAATTGAAAAACAAATAAAATTAAAGAGTTCAATGGAAATCACGTCGGATATATGGATCTCCTGTAGTCCAAAAATGAATTGAACATGGTGCGCGCAGTTTAGATATAATGATGATCTTCGTTATATAGCACAAAATTATTTATAATAATTTTAATATTTAAGGATCTAGATTTACACAATTTGGAAAGCATGCAACTGTAGAGAGATTTAAATCCATCACCGTCTCGTCTTTTGAACACAATTTTTGTGCAGTTAAATTCCTACTAATTATCATTTCCCTTTTTGCATGTACTGCAGAGGGGTTGGCAATTTATTTTTTCTTTATATTAATTTTACCACGTCACTCAAATTATTTCTCACATTTTCTTGTCATCTTTTTTCTATTTTTCTCATAGTTATAGACAATATATGATTTAAAACTCTACCGATCATGAAATTAACAAGAACACTAATTAATTCAAAGTTGTAAAAGTTGAATCAGTAATAATTAAATAATATGTTTAAAATATTAATTTAATACATTAAGTAATTAAACAAAAATCATTGAAAACAAACTGAATGTCGTCTTCTCAAAATTATCTTCAGTTTTCTACATCTCGTCCGTGTGGTAGTCTAGCAAGATGCATGGCTAAGCAACACTTTTGCATGGTTAGGTTTAAATTGTAACAATTTTTTTATGATTTAGTAAGATTCACGATACACTTGTTTAATTTGTGTCTCGGTCTTTGTTGTTGGTTATAGCTCTTATCGTGTTTCCTTTCTTGCAATCTATTCTGAAAGCTTCAGCTGTTTCTGGATTAAATGTTACTGTACTATACAATGAAACAAAGAATGCTCTACAATGGATTGAGAAAGAAGGCCAAAGTGATACAAGACACTAACTAATTAACCTCTAACAGTACATATAGTTTTATAGTTCAATCAGAAGTTCTTGTTAGCTAGTATTCTGTGTTTTTATTTTCCAAAGATTCCAGTGATATCTAGTCAACATGCGTATAAAATAATAAAATTTGATTTCAATTTTTTTTTATTGAATTTCAAATATTAACTAATTATTTCATATGCTTTAAATAATTTTAGCAATCATGCGTTAATTGTTTCTAATTTTACATTAATTTTTTTATACAGGTTCAACTATGTTAATTATTTCCGAATATGTTTTTATCATTTATATATTAGGTTTTAAATTGTTTTTTGTTACATTTTAAATTACTGTTAATTTGATAGATAAAATAATTTATGAGAAAAAATAATTTTTTCTATAAATCATTGTCAATTTATGTGTTAATTTTTGCTCCCCTAACACTTTTTCTTGATTCCGCCGTTGCATATAAATCAATGCAATGGAAACACTACAAGAATTCTTGAAGATAAACTCAATATCTCTTTTCTATATCTATCTATATATCTTAACTAATTAGTCGAAGCAACAAATTAGTAAGCTTGAAGTTTTAGTTTGTTGGGTGCTCAACTAGGCACTGAACGTGTTGGTTTCTTACTGCAAGATCAGAGTAAAGCTTCAAGGCCAAATTGCATGCCCACATGTAGTATTATACTAAGTGGAATGTGGGCGTTAAAGTATTAAGAGCTAACTACAGCCAATATAATTCCACTTCAATGTCATTGAAGTTAAGATCTAGCAACATCCATCACCCATCATATATATACATATATAGGCCTTCAACTAATTGTGGTCCCATGGGTTTAGGTAAAACCGTAAAAGTTTCTATTAGTTTCTAAAATATTTCAGTTCGTCTATCATTAATATTTCATACCGTACCTAAATCACATTCTGTTGATGCACCATATTTATCTTTAATTTGCATGATTATTCATTAGAGGACAGTAATACAAATTTCATCTTTAACAATATTTTATCCTAATAAAAAATATTATTAAAAACTTTTGGTAACATCTAAAAAATATCATCAAATATGATAAAAAAAATATATTAATAATATAATTTTTACAACATTTTATCAAATATTATGTATAATTTATGTGGCTAAGGTTTTTAGTAACATGGGATACATACAATATTTAATAAAATATCACAAAAATATTAATAATATTTATTTATTTTTTACAACATTTTTAAAATGTTTTCAAAAGATTTTAACAACATTTTTTTTAAGTATTAGAAAAATATATTAATAAATGTCATATGTATAGTAATGGAACTACAGTTAACTAGTTGTTGTCTCTTGTGTGAATGGTGTGAAAAAATCACAAGAATTTTTATTGGGTTTATTGGAATTAATTGTTTTATGATTATCAATTTAATTGTTGTGATTTGAGAAGATAAACGAGAAATATTATTTGATTGATCTGATGGAGATAGAACAACGAGGATAAAAACAAAGAGTAAAAGCAAATAACAATAAAGAAAGAGTATCAAGACAAGGGTATACTTATATCAATAATGGTTTCTAGGGTATTGGACCACAATGGTAATTAATTAACTAATCCAAATTTATTACTAGTAGTTAAGATTGAATTTCTTTGAGGGTTGATAATTTTTTCTAGTTATCGAGGTTTCCTTTCGAGATATAAACATCATGCTCAATAGAATCAGTCCTTGATTTCATGCATGGAAACTAGATTCAGAATAAACCGATTAAGTTTCGTAGTAAGTCATTGCTGCTCCCTACAAAATCTAAAATTACTTTGTCATTTAGATCTCACATTCATATTCATATATTTCCAACAATTAGACTCAACTTTCAATTCTTTCCTAATTATCCAAGAGGTACAAACATATAGGCAACAAATTCACACAAATACTCACAATAAGAAAGAATCAAATCAAATATATAACTCCAAACTAGAAGTTAAGTAATATACTCACAATATATTAATAAATTATTGTGAGTATATTACTCCAGGCATGATTTCCTCTATGATCCATGATGAATCAGATAAGAATTTATTTCTCTTTGTTTAAGCATTCCATAGAAACCAATATTGTCTCAATCTTAATTATTACGTGACCACAAATTATTACTACAATAGTTCCTTTAATTTTGCTCGGGTTCATTCCACATGTAATCTTTTCTAAAATAATAAAAATACAACCTAGTGCAATAAAAAGTCGTCAACAAGAAAAATTAACAAATAATGATTGAATGAAGCATAACCTAACACGAAATTCATTCAAAACAACCCCAAAACATAATGCAAATTAAAGGAGGACACATCAGCAAGTTAAAGGGAAGTCTTATAAATTTTGCTTTAACAATGGCAAGCAAATAATATATTCTTCTTTGGTTAAAGACCGATTCATTTGTATTTTAGCAAAACCATATATAGACCTGAAATTTGTTCATCTAGCTACTAAAGTGTCCAATTTTCTTTATGTAGTTCCGTTAGGGTTCTTGGAGTCATATTCACCATAATGATGCTCCAAAAACTGTATTCGTGATGAAATGTGTCATTCTATCCCTCCGTAAGGATAATTCATAAAAAACAATGATAGATGTTGGAGTGATAGATATGCTCTTTCAAGTATGAGCTAATTGATTATACTGGATTTTTTCTTAGACACTGTTAAGTGTCCAAACTAGAAGTTAAGCTCTTATACCAACTTTAAAGACAAAAACATCGATCATAAATTAAAACATAAGAAAAAGATTGAATTGTATATTTGGTTGTTTGCATGTGAATTATTTTTACTAGTCAAAACTTAATTTGTTTAAGATGGAACGTACAAATGAAATTTTAAAATGGTTCATCTATATAAAGAATTTTGTTGGGTAGGAACACAATTTAGAAAACACTTGAGCAAAAACCTTTTTGATAACTTACGAACTCTACAATTAAATCCCTCTTTTAAGTAGGATTAAGTTTAAGACAATTAAACCCTATTTTGATGATAATAAAAGAGAAAAAATAAAATAAAATGAGCCAACATTATGTGTTCAAATTTGATTCCTAAAAAATCACAATTGTTTAATTTTAAATTTATCAATATCATTTATCATGTCAATATTACATCAACATATGTATGAAATAACCATGTCAGAATCATGCTAACATTTTATTAAAATATCTTTAACATGTCAGGTCAAAGAAAAATTTGAAAAATTTACAGCACACTAATCATATAACTTAATTATATTGATACAATAAGAAAAATTCTAAAATTCCAATTAACATTGTTAAAAAAAAACATTCATAATCATAATACGTTACATTCGAAAGGTAGAATTAAGCTTTTTTCGTAAGATATTTATGATGCTAGAATTAAGACTTGATTTTGATGTAAAATAGTATCTGGTAAAGAATGATGAAAAAGAATAAAAGTGTGATGAACGAAAATGCATAAAAAAGATGAAAGAAATTATAAAAGAGATGAAAGATTTAAATTAAAGTAGTAGATAAATAATAATAAAAAATTAAAATATTAGAGATAAAGCAAAAGTCCATTTTGGACCCAATATCCAGATATGTTTTTCAACCCTTTAAGTGACAAATGGTTTTAGTTGATTATCAAATACATAATTAATTATACAACTTTATCTTACAAAATAATCAATTATGTTATTAACATAATTGATTATGTTGTAAATCTGAAATCAATTCTATTCAATTTTTTAACGATTTAATGGATATATAATTAATCATCATATAAGTATAATTGATTAGATTAGAACCCACAAGTTTCAATAGTTTACATAGTCAATTATATAAATAGGATAATTTATTTTATAAAAAGAAAAAACAAAAGACCACATGAATCATGAGTTCTGCAGGATAATTTTGGAAGTATCTTCTTTTTTTCAAAAGTGAATCCAAATTCACTTTCTTTCTTCTTATCTCATTGGACCCATAATTTTTTAAAAAACTTATAACCCAAAGTCACCCCTAACAAATATTTATCCCACAACTTTAATCCCTAAATCACCTCGATCAATTCAATTACATCTCAAATTCACAATCTTACATCAAATACATCTTAAATCAAGCGCCATCCAGGAAGACAAAAAGAATATAAGATAATAAAAGGTTAATGGAAGATAACAATGAACATTGCACCCTGGTTTTTTTTTGCAATGCTTTTCAGCAGTCACGGGTGTTTTGAAGTCTGAGACTACGTGTCAAGTGTGGAAAAGTTAGTCCCTTGCATTTACACTATTCAAATTCCCATTGTCATAATCCTCCGATAAAGTGAGAAGACCGCAAGCAAAGGACAAAAAGCTGCCATTCCTTCATTATTTTGCCGAGTATAATCCAAAACGTTATAACTTATGACTTTAGAAACAAAAGAATGGAGCCCAAAAAAGGGTGTGGGGGTGGGAGGCTCATTTGATTCTATTTTAAAATATATATAATTTTGTTTATAAAAAAAATGTTTGATAAAATAAATTTTGAAAATCATTTTAAAATATATCTATTTTTCAGTTTTCAAAAGTAAACAATACAAATATCTTTTAAGTTGTTTTAACTATCTATTTTTTCTGTAAAAAAATGTTTATTTATTTTTTTATATATGTTTTACATTGTCTTATTCTTTTCTCTTAGTATGTTTGATTTGAGGGGAAAGTTAAAGGTAAGAAAAGGAAAAAAAAAAAGGGGAAATAACTTCGTAAGATTTTTGGTAAAAAAAGAAGAAAAAATATGTGTAGAAATTGATATAAATACTTCTAATAAAAAAATTATGTAAAAACTAAGAGCAATTTAATCTTTTAATTATAAAAATGAGTTTTTCAATGAGCTATCCGTTCAAAATATGGGTATTTCTCACATAAAATTCCCTTTCACGAGTAGTTTTTTTTCTGTAAATTAATTTTCATTTAAAAATTTATACCTTAAATAAGAAAACTACTGCATTTTAAAATTATGAATTTATTTAAAAATTTATTTTTCTTCAATTTATTAATATTCTTTAATTCTATTGGTTGAGATGATAAAACCACACAAATAAAATTAATATATGTATTTTTACTTGTTTAGTTTTAGAAGGGTAGAATATTTGAACAAGAATTGGAAAAGGATTCGTCCTAAGAGCTGAAGGTAAAACTAATCGTGACACGAGTCAAATGGTTTATAAGACTAATTTTGAAACTTAATTATTAAAATAATTGAAATATCAATTTAAAAGAAAATAAAATTTGTATTATTTCAAGCCCCTATATACCAACTAAATGAGGTTTTAGAGAGGATTAATTTTATTAAAGTAAACTTATTTTTAAAAGTTTTTCCAAGAAAATAATAAAAACAAATAATTATTTAAAATTCATACATTAATTTAAATAAAATATTTTTTATATTATTTAAAGTTCTTATATATCAATTTAAGTGTATATATAAAATAAAGATAAAAATAACTATTTATTTCTAAAAAAAATTATTGAAAAATAAAAATAATCTTTTATCGGCATATAATTTTCTTAAAATAAACAAAATTAAAGACAGGTATAAGTCTAATAAATAAACAAATTCGTTTAGCAGTGGACAGTAGCAATAAGAAAAATACAGAAAAAGAAATATTCAGACATAAGATTATCATAAAAATTGATGTGATGGATCAAAGTACCGGAATAAACATGCGGTATCGTCGAGCACTTCTTAGAATAATTAGCAAAAATTTAAGACCAAGATAATTAAAGACGGGCATTAGACACTTGTAATACACTGTCACTGGCTGCAATAGATAGATATGTCTTGTTCTTCATGTTACTTAGTTTACATGGCAGAATATAATTAATATATCCTTTGTATAAACATATGAAATGGTGATAATTGATCAAATCATTTCATGTGTCTTTGGGAAACAGACAGAACAATGTAATGAAAATTTATTACTAGGAAATTGGAAAGCTGAAAATATAATAAATTATCAGTAGTGATGAATGACTTTTTCTTTCTCTGTTCATTTTGTGCGTATTCCTTTTCTTTTTTTCTTTGCGTGTTCTTCGGTGTGTTTCTGAATTGAAGAAGTGGGGAAGAGAATACGAATTTTGTTATATAAATGACATAACTCAATAATTTGTGATAAGTTTTTTTTTCCTGACTACTACAATAGTCGCAAAGTGATACGCGAAAAACAAGGTTAAATATAGACAATTTTAATCCAACCTTTTTTTAAATATTAACTATTAGATTGTTAATTTTTATTAGTAAAATATTTGAACTCCAAAACAATTAAAAGGTTTAAATTATGTTGATAAAACAAATTATATATTGATCAAGTAATTGGGTATAAATAATTAATGCATTGAAGTTAAAGTTGAATTATTTGAATAGAAATTGAGTTTGATTATCTACATAAATAATATTTTATGAGATTTTATTTATGTTTTAGTCGAACTCCAAAGTACTTAAGATACATAATATTAAGATAACAAAAATTAATAATCAATCCCTATAATAAAATCTAAATCATCAATATTTCTAAATGTGAGAATATCATTAATTTTTTGGTAAGAAGTATCGAAAATAATGATTAATTTTTTATTGTAATTTATTTCATATTCAAAATCAATTAAAAATCAAATGCTAACTTAATTAAATAACACAAATTATTATTACTTATGTAAGCTATAATTGATTGAAAATATCATTTAAAAATATTGATGATTTAATTTGTTCACTCTACCTCCTCCCAAGTTGCAGAATATATAATAATAACTGAAGATAAAATAAATAATTTTGTTGTAAAAGATTCAACAGGTAATTTTTTTTATTGAATCTTACCAGCTCTTTTAAGCTGAACCGCCCACCTGTCAGACATTAATCTTAGGAGAAATCGATTCTACTCAAGCAATTGTCCAATTGACATGTCAATTCACCAATTACTATGATGGAATTTCGTTTATTGACTTCAAGTCGATTTATGATAACTAGCATTTAGTATTTTATTGTGAATATCTTAAATTTAAACTTCACTGAATTAAATATACAAACACCAGATAATTAAAATGCATGGCCATCAAGTTCTTTTCTAGATCGATCTTATTTCCGGTGTAAATATACACACTGAATAAAATCCCTTAAGTTTGAAATATATAGATACTTTTGTGGACATTTTAGTATAAATTGATCATAATTATTTTTTACAAAAGCAATCTGTTTGAATCTATTAGAATCATTATAAACAATAATTTCTTTTCCTAAATATTTAATACGTATATTTGATAACGACTTCAACTCGAGAAAATTCTAATTAATTATAAACAACTTTATTTTAACAAAATATTAATAGTTTATATTTCTTTTCAAAACTATTTATACTTCACATTATTTCTCTTTTATTTGAAATCGCGTCTTCACTGACCCCATTGTCGTGGAATCCAAACACCCACGCAGTAAATTTTGAAAATGGAAACAAGTTATTAAACCCAAATCGATCATGTTCCCTAAACGTGATTTTCGTGCCAAAACAAGAAGCACCTAATAGTTAATTTAGAAACTAAAAAATATACGTTGATTTTTATTACCTACAATATAACTTTGCATGCAATTTCAGAAGTCATTCTAGCCGTAAGAAATGGTGATTCCCAAATAAATATCAGTTATAAGAATCAAGTGTAAGGTCATGTCATGCATGCGTGGCTGCCTAACAAGGTGTTAGAATGTGTTCACTTTACTGTATTTGCAATTTGCAATGTGATTTGTAAGCGTGTTTTATATGCTGCTTTTGCTTTTCTTATTTATTAATTATTTGCTTTCCAGTTTTGGAAAAGAAAGGTTGGTCAATGGTCAGTTGGAAAAGAAAAGACTTCTATTATTTAAATATCAAGTTTCGAATATCGTATTTAATATACATTTCCAGTAGATCAATTAAAAATTATAATAAACATAATTTTTAAAATAATTACTATAAAAATCAATAATTATATATATAATACTTTTTTTATTATCAAATAATAATATAAAATTATTTTATAGTATTAATATGATTTATTTTATTTTATTTTATTTTTACAGAAAATTTTATATTAAGTATTTCACAAATACTTGACATGAATAAAAACGGAGAACAGATGTTGTCCCAAAAAATTTGTCAAAACACATCATTGCCCGATGGCATGGGAAATGAGTCTTAAATGAAACTTACTTTTTAAATTTTTTTTAATGAATTAGATAATTATTTCTACACAAATTTTGACCAGTAAGTGTTAATTGTGAAAACTGTATCAAAATATTTTTAAAAAATTAATAAGAAATTCATTTAATAATTCTATTAACAAACAAATGTTTAAAGATAAGACATATAATCTATTTTTGATTATAAGTTCTTTTTTATTAAATAAGTTAATAGTTTTTTAACTTAATAGAGAATTATATAATATTTAATGCAAATCATCATTATAATTTTGATAATAATAAGAAATAGGGATGAAAAAAAGTGAAATTTTGAGAAGAGATGGAGATTGAAAAAATTAAGAATTTAGAAATATGTAGCAACATAAACATACATGAATTTATAAAAGATTAAAATTGAATACATATAATTGAACCTTTAACCAATTTTGATGTAGAAATGTTGATGTTTTGAAGAATTAAGTGATTATATTTCAACTTTTCAAAATTAATAGTCAATAGTTTATTTATGCACGTATGATACTAACGTTATCTTAACACGTGACAAAGGCGTTCCTTAAGTTGATATAATATTACTAACTGTCTTTGCATAACTTCATCACAAGTGTGCTAAATGATACTTTGATTTGTCAAAAAAATATTTTTTCTTTAATATTTCCAATTACACTTGCATGAATAAAGTTACCAAAATCAACAATCATAATAAAAAATAAGTTCTTTCGATTGAATAATCAAGTTTCTCAAATTGTTATCGTATTCTACTTGTTTTTAAAGGATTCTCCTAGTCATCCTAAATTAAGTATATCGAAATTTAATTTTATAACTTAACCAAATTTTACGTATAAGATATATGAGTAAGATTTTGTTTGTTTGCTGAATTTAAAATACAAATCCTGAACTTTATCATATTTCTTTTTCATGGATATAAGAAATCATGTGCATCAAATTCAGCACCTTATCAAAAAGTTGAATTCTCATTCGCCAAAGATATATTATAATGTAGTGGGACAAATAGCACATATTCTTCACTCGTTTCGCCAATACATGAAGCACGTACACAAAGTAGATTCTACCGTTAATCACACATAAACACTGATATATACAATTCATGAACCTCAAGCTTTTGATCAGAGTGACTTAGGATAAATAAATGTAGCATATGATCATTATTTCTAGCTAGCGTGTCCCATTAAAAATTTTGAAGAACCCAAATTGCCTACCTAAAACGGAAATCTTTTCCCGATATACACAAGCCTGTGTGGAATCTCTCTTTATGCTTCTAATCCAAACCAAGCTCGTTATCACTCTTTCCAAATCCTTTTGGCGCCTATAAAATGCCTTCAAAATCTCTCTCTTCACATATACCCTCATACACAGTTTTAATTAGAGCATATTTTCTTCATTTTCTTCGATCCCTTCTCTTTGCAATTTCATGTCTAGGCTCATGGAACCACTTGTTGTGGGAAGAGTGATAGGAGAAGTGGTTGACATTTTCAGCCCAAGTGTAAGAATGAATGTGACATATTCCACCAAGCAAGTTGCCAATGGTCATGAGTTAATGCCTTCTACTATTATGGCCAAGCCACGCGTTGAGATTGGTGGTGATGACATGAGGACTGCTTATACCTTGGTAAATTAAATTACTCATTCACCCTAGATATATATTTGAGCTTATATGTCTCTACTAGTACTAACACTGGGTATATGTGTCCACTCTTCTCCCCAATTGCCAAATGGAACCTTCTAGATCATGACTGACCCAGATGCTCCAAGTCCTAGTGATCCATGTCTGAGGGAACATCTCCACTGGTTTGTATAATCAAAACCCTCTGTTGTCTATATTCTTTGTACTATATATCAATTCCCTCACATCAACTTTTGGTGCCAATTTGCCAGGATGGTTACAGATATCCCTGGCACCACAGATGTCTCTTTTGGTTAGTCTCTCTCCTACTTATCTATATTAATTTCTTAACCAAAGGATAATAGTTATTCTTAGATATACGGTTGTTTCATTTCTATGCATTATTAGTATAACAAAAATTTACATAATTAGTCAACAAGAAGTCATCATTAATATGACTTTTGGAATAATTAATGCAAAAGCTAAACAAATTATCAACTATGACGTTAATGATTAGTTAACAATATAAAATATAATATACAAAGAAAAAGGATATCATTTTAAAAGATGCTTGTAATAATATTATAACAGGAAAAGAGATTGTGGGCTATGAGAATCCAAAGCCAGTAATAGGAATCCACAGGTATGTGTTCATCTTGTTCAAGCAGAGAGGAAGACAAACAGTGAGGCCTCCATCTTCAAGAGACCACTTCAACACAAGGAGGTTCTCAGAAGAGAATGGCCTTGGCCTACCAGTTGCTGCAGTTTACTTCAATGCTCAAAGAGAGACTGCTGCAAGAAGGAGGTGATTCCTGAAGAAGATGAGGAAGAAAAGGTTGCAGCAGTAAATAAAATTAACTTCGTTTCAACCTTAATTGTCTCATTATGAGATTTGTTTCCTTTGGTTTTCTTATGATAAGTGTGTTTGATGAAATCTCTTCCTCTCTTGGGTTTTTCTTTTGGAGTCCACAAGGGAAACTGTGAGGTAGGTGGTGTTCAAAAGGTAGTAGATATTCTTGATGTACTTTGTACTTCCAGCTATATATTATAGGTTATGGGAAGTTGGGGACCAAACTAGTGTTATGATCCTTTAAGGATCTATATATGATTTGTGGTACGAAAGAACATAGCTTACCCAGAGCTGTGTGGCTTTCTAGTAGTGTAATGATATGTGTGATGATATAATTAATGAGAAAGAGGACATGTTATATATGCAAAGCTGTTACTTTCTAACATTTTCAGTCGCCGAGCTCTGTCATTTCAATTTCTCCACCCTTCAAATGAGTATTGTTGTCATGATCACATGCATATCTATGATATTTTTAAGTTTATTGAATGTATCTAGGCATAAATGCCACAGAGCAAGTCCTTCACATACCCCTTGGGGTGTATGTGTACAAAAATTGCCTAGCCCTTAAAAATTGTTCATTAAACAACAACAGTCTATGTCTGTTGAAGGCAATGATAAAGTTAAGTAATCTATGATTAAAATTTGAGTGATGACTGTTGTTTTTTCCAACTGAAGTTGTTTTATTAAGATATCTTAACACCCAAGCATAAAAAAGGAGCAAAAATGTAGTCTTAAATATTAAAGGACAAAACATCTTATATATAAAGTTGAAGTTCTAACTTTAAAATATGCATGATTGGACTTTTATTTCCTGTGTTTTCAAGTATTAATTTTTCTTTTGAAAAAAAAAAAGATATTTATGGGATTCTGACACCGCTCAAAAGTTAGATTTTTTACGATTAAATTTGTATTCACTAATGTGCTGTCTACGCCTTATAAGTCGTAATTTTAGGAAAATAATGGTTGGACATGCAAATGTTAGATGACATCGAGAAAAAGAGAAATGTGAATATAATAGATTATATATCATGTGTTTGGAAGTGTGTTCACAAACATGTTTGCAAAACCATGTCTATTACAAAGAGAGGGAAAAAAACATAGAAGCTACTCTGGCTAACTTTTGTTTAGACACATATTATGTCTTACAAACAAGATTCCAACACGTTCATAATGTGATAAAAAAAAGTAATAAATAAAATATTTTAAATAAGATGATATTCATACATCATTATTTATAATTTTATTTGTTTAACAACTAATTGTTTTTGTTACAAATAAAACATCTTAGTTATTATGATAATATAACATTACAAATCTTTTTTTAACCAGCAATGGTATTCATGCATATCATTTTTTTATAATTCATTTGCATATTATTTTTTTACATATTTATTTTTCATCGCATCATATCATATTCATTATTTTTTTTCACTGTCTGTCCCCATCACCCCAGTTCACCCATTTTGGGAGATAGATCATAGATGTTTAAAAAAATTCTTTTTTTAATTATTTATAACTACAGATTATTATGACTAACATAACTAGAAATGAAGCATGAATATCATTGCTTAATTATTTGGTGCCATCCCACTTTCCCACGCATTCTCTGAAAAGTGTGCCTTGAGCATGTATATTATATGCAAAACCAAACAAAAGCTTGGTGAGACAAGACATACTACACCAACACAGCATTAGCAAACAAAGTAATAATTGGCCTTATTAAGAAATGGCGCGTGTCTCTTTTTCTATGGATGCAGAGCTCAAACGTGGCAACACATCATTAGTTAGATGTGACTGGCACTACGTGAAGGAGCAAATCACTCTTCCAATCCCAGAGAATTTCTCTTCTATGCATAATTTTATTTCACATCATTGACTTCCCTAAGTTTTTTTAGTGGGACCATCAATAATGATGATAATAATAACATGTAGGGTAGTAGCCATGCAACAAACTCTGTATTCCCATGCTAAGTGATAACACGTTTCGAACTTATGCTGGAAGCGAAGTTACTCGATCAAAAGAACAAGCTAAGTTAACTTGGTCAAAATAAACATTGGATCAAAAGAACAAGCTAAGTAGCTTAGTTACACATCTATTGAAAAGGTTGAGGTATTTTTTTCACAAGTATTTATCGAAAAAGAAAATATAAAAAAGCAAACTTTTTCTATAAATTTTAATCAACTTATACATTAATTTTTATAAAAAAATTGTCATCTAACTTCTCTAACTGATGTTAATTTGTTGAGCTTAAAATAAGAGAAATGGTTTTGGGGGTAAAAAAAAACACCATAATTTGAAATCTTTTCAATTGGCAATCAAAAAGTATGAAGTGAAAAGAAAATATCATATAGATCGCACTTTAAAAATGCTTCTTTCCAAATTGACAAGAAACAAACTTTTATAAAAGTAAAAGACACAAATAACTTTATTTATATCACATCATTTTTCATTTAAAAATTTTGTGTTATTTTACATATATATATATATATATATCCTGAAAATTAAATAAAAATTATCTTTTTTCCATAACAGCTATCTCACTTTCTATTATTTTTTCATCGTTTCCTTTTCTTTATTTTCACTTTTCACTAAACCAAACATACTTTAAAAGATGAAGTGCAAAAATTAATTTTAATTCATAAAAAATACTCAATTTATTTTATCTGATTTTCTTTTTTCTATAGTGATATAAAAAAATATTTAAACAAAACTAAATACTTGAATACATATTTTAAAAAAATATATAAATAATTTATGATATATTTATAAGTTTTTTTAATTTATTTAACAAATTCTTCACAATGTCTTATAAAATAACTTCTAATTTATATATAAAAAAATTTAACCTTATTTTCTTTTCAATTACAAATAAACTGTTAGTGTATTTGGATTAGCTTCATGATAAGAAATAATCAACTAATTTTTCATGAAGGTAAAATAAATGATTATTATACATTTTCATGATAACACGATGGTTTTGTTAGAGAGACTTAATTCTTGTATGTTATTTAAACATATTGTAAATAAAGTCTTCTAAACACATGATAATTCTTATAGAAATGCTCTCAACATAAACAAATCATTTTACTTGTAAACACACAATGTAAATAAACTTAAGCATGTTTTCAGAAGATTGATTTGTGACCATATGAATGGAGAAAATGTAAGGTTCCGTTCCAGAAAAAGAAATGGAAATTACAAAAAAGGTCTGATCAAATATTTTGTTTTTCCCAAGTTTTCAGTCCGAAAGAGAAGATAAAAAACTAAGATGGAAAAAAAAAAGAATCGACCATTCTAAAAGGAATTAGTCATCAGCGATCAGTTAAAAAATATCCTTGGTATACAAAAAAAAAAATCATGCAGGGACAAAATTTGTTGAACAAGTACTTTAGCATAACATTTACTGTTGATCGGAGAAACACCCTCGAGATCACAAAAAGGACAACTACAAATGTAGCAACAAGCCGTTACAGCATTTAAAGTTCTTGTAAACCTATAAAATAAATGATAAACAACATATATTACACAGAACTTCCTATCTGAAACAAGCCAAAACAGAAAGCTATTTTTCTTTTTCCTCTCCTTTTGAAATAACACTTGGTTTTTCTATGACATAAAAGAAATCTAATTGCAATCAATTGCAATAACAACCAGCTCATACTAATTTTGCTAATGCTCTCTAAATATCATAACCGAGAACTAAAAAGGTGGTGGGATGCTGATATGCAAGATTTTCTATCACCTCACATATACATCCACTGGACTTCACCATATGAGGCGGGTTAATAAGATAAACTATAGACTCCTTTTTTGATCTAAGATTGTATGAAGTATCCACAAAATAAGAATGGCCATGCACCAACCTCTTAGGTCAAGCATTTATTTCTGAATTGCATTGATGCTCCCGGCTGCAACTTCTTCTACCCCAAAACATGCCTGAGCATGTTGTTTTCTCCAGCCTCGGACCATCCATTTTATCCTGATCCATCGTCGAAGCATGTGAGTGGAGAGGCGATCCATCTTGTGCTTCTGCTTCCCGGGGTTCAAATGATGGACAAGGACCATTGTTGCATGTACACAGAGGAATTGCTACAGATGGAAATGGAGTACAAGTGACAGGACAAAGCATCTCCGATGGAACAGAAGCTACACGGTTTCTTCGAATCTCGGGGGTATGAGAAACAGACGGTCGATCTAGGTCACATGGATGTAGCATGCATGGGGTACACAGGCGGAGGGAGACGTGTAATTTATTTTCTTTTGCTTGGGAACCTGGTAATTTGACAAAAGAGACAATTCCATGTCTACAAAGGGGACAAGGGATAGAGCCAGGAGGCCCACAAGTTTCCGACGAAACATTGCTTGTTGAGCAAAGATAGAGTGCACATCTTACACAAAGCTCATGCCCACATCCTGCATGGAAAAGTCTTGAGATCAGTGACACTATGAAAGCATCCACCAGTAAGCTCAAATATCAAGCACTCTGCAAGTCTTTAAAATGACTTGGTTCTCGTTTGATTTGGTTTCAGATTTGAGTTTTTAAAATTTGCTTCCAGAGCTGTTTGAAAATTTGTTTAAGATCAGTTTTTAAACTGAATGAAATAAACGAAATAATTATTTGGTAGAACTTTTCAGGTTTTAAAAAGGGATGAGTTTTTTATCCATATTTTTAGTTGTGGTTTCAGTGTCACTGACGTTCAATCCCATGTTTTCTTTTTCATATTGCTTTCCTTCTTCACTTTAGGAAAGAACTGCAGATCATTAAATATCCTCATGCAGACAAGCAGGTATACATACTTTAAACAGATATTCAAAAGATAGAATTCAGTACCTTCTGCAGCCACTGAACATTGCCTCTCCAGGCAGACAGCACAAACATCAACTTCGTTAGAGGAGGTTGTAGTTGATTGCAGTCCACACTCTCTGCAGTTATTCAAACCAATCTTCCATTTGTATCAGGAGTATACAAGAGAGAAGTATTTTAACATTTAATTATACTTTGGTACATCAGGAAAAGGACATCGACTAAAAAAGTAATTTTCTCTTTCTCTTTGTCTTTCAATAGATTGATAACTTCATTTCTTTTGATACTATTGTGTGGTTTTTAAGAATCATACAACAGGCAAGATCGTTGCATTTCATTCCAAAAACAAGACAAATGGGAGGATCCTCAGTGAAAACGGCTTTGGGCCCAACTTCTAATGTAAAAGAAATATTTCATCATGAATATAGGTTTTTCTTATACGCCCTATATCTTGAATAACTTAAAGAAACCCTGTGTTGTTAGCATTTGTCTCAACCTACATCTTTTATGAAATATAGTAATATACAATAAATCACTTCCATACAAAAGATGAGTAAGTTAGCTACTATTAGTAAAACATAACAAAACCTGTTTCACTTGTAATAGAAACCACAAAAAGCAGTGATGCATATCTAATACATTTAATTTAGCAAGTACTGTGAGCAATCATACCATGAGAACTTTGCAACTATTTTTCTATTAAAGGCCTACTGATACCACTAGCAAGATACATAAACATGGCTGGAATCCTAGGTTCAAAGTAGTGATCTAGGGCTTGTAATCCTCAAGAAGGTCTTTGACCCTATCATGAAGGGAATATAGGTGAGAGAAAGGAAAGCCTATTGTACTGTTGAAAAAATTAAAATATTGTATGAACAAATTTAAGATAGAAAGCATGAGATAATAGAAGGAATTAACATGTTAGAAAACCCTCACGCATTTGTTTTTTTAGGATAATATATTGTTTTATGGAAATATTTTGTTAAAAGAAGTACAAAAGAACAAAATAAAATAATTGAAATGATGTTGATATAAATGTCATCTACAATGTGTGTTTTTTTTTTTTTTTTTGATCAGCAAAGATAATATATATATAAATATGTAAAAACAGTACAAGAAGTACTGCTGAGATTACAAAACAGCAGGATCAGCACAGAACTGGGATGGCTTTATACAAAAGCCGACGAAGTTCTGACAGATCGCTAAAAAGAACAAAACCAAATTCAAAAGAAAACAAATTTAACCCCTCCCCAAAGATACAAAACAATCTCTTAAGTTATTAGACCAACAATGAAAAGGGATCTCAAATCCTGACTCTAGATTCCTCAGCCAAGACCAGCAAAAAAATATAGCATCTTCCAGTAATTTGTGACCATTAAAAGATTCATTATGAAAAATGATCTGATTTCTATGATTCCAAGTACACCATGTCAATCTACAATGTGTGTGTGTGCATGTGTGTATATATATTAAGGCATATCTAGTGAGAAAATCATTTTTATATGAGAATGAAAAGAGTAAATCTGGGTCATATAATCGTACATGGATAGTCAACATTTAAAGTCACATGATTGCTTATAAAAATACTTATATGACTTGTGTGTTACTTATAATCGTACATGGATAATCTTGACCATTCGTGATAAGATCTAATGATTAATATTTATTCTTCTCATTCTCAGATTTTTTTATGTGATGAACGTTTATTCTCAGATTTTATATTAAAAAAAAATTCTCATTAAATACATTCCTATGTGAGAGGAGTTTTGTATAAAAGGGGTAAGCGGAATAAATCTAGACCATCAAACTATATATGGATGGTAGGACTAAACGTTATTTAATGATCACATGGCTACTTAAAAAAGTCATGATTTTGTGATTTAATCTTAAATCTTCATGATTCTATCTTATAACCAAGACTCACTCCTTTGAATCAAAATAAAAGCCCTCTCACATGATACACACAGTTTAATGATAATAAATATGAAGATCCTCCCACACCATGCTCCAGCTATTACAATTATGTGGGAAGATGGACTGAGGTTATGTGTGGAATCATAAAAAAAATGAAACTGATTGATTTGATTTGCTTTAACAATCAATTCACACATTTGGAACTTATTCCCAAAAATGAGATTTGAATTTGCTTACAAATTAAATTATACCTTTGCAAAGATATTAAAGATTAATAGAGTTGATTTTGTATTAGTAATTTACTGTATTACCCTCACATAATAAGTTATATGATTTGAGGGCAAAAAAATCAATTCAAAAACCTGAAATCTATAATCCACTCAACCCACTCAAATTCAAATGAATTTCTATATATATGCACAACCAAAATGGCAATGGATTCCCAGGCAGGAACTGAGAGGATACTCATTTGATTCTTATATCACAAACTGGAAACCAAAATTGAGAAAAGTGCCATTAGTCCCATAGGCTGAATGATGAACACTAAATACTCAAGTAATTCTTCTCTCCCAAACATGCAAGGAAAATCAAGTTTAATTTTTTGAATTCTGTACCCTATAATATACTTTATTTCATCGAACAGACAACATTAATCATTCCAGTAATCTCTTGGTCAATATTTTTAGTAATAAATCTAACATCTAAATACCCTCAGCCATTTCCCCAAAGTATTATTTGCTGACATCACAGAAGACATGCACAAATAAAAAAATTTATATATATTTATTTATCAGGTAGACAAACAGCACAGCACCCCATTTAGCACATCTGGAAAATGGACAAAGTCTTTCATAATTGACCCTTTCTTGTAGTGTATAATCCATTATTTTGTTGTTCGGAGAAAATTAGGTTGGATACATATCTACTTTCTCATCTTCCGAAAATTTCTTTGTTGGTTCTTTTCCCATTTAATGCTATTTAAAGTCCCCAATATTTTTCCAAAATATTTCCAGAGCTGTTCTCCTTTCTGTTTATCATTTTCATTATCTAGATATATTGACTGCAAAGTTACCTGGCAATGTTGAGCACACTCATGAGAGGCAAGGATAAATAATTCGAAGAAGGGAATGATGATATTGTGGCATCAGAAGTAGGTGTCAACAATGGTTCAAGCCAATGACGCCCCCACATCCTAGCAACATCAAGTGGAAGCCATCTGGGGGAAAAAATTCAAATCTATATCATTTATGTTATAGTGAAGGTAAAAGTTTGTACTAAAATTTCCATTAACAGTATCTTACCCATTACAGTTCAAAGCCATCCGACTTGCACCTCTTGCAAGGAGGATCTGAAAAAATTAAGAACATGATGACATATTCAAAAGAAAAGACCAAATGGAATATCTCATCAAAGTTCATGAAATTCTTGCCTGACAGCATTTTAAATTGCCTCCACAAGAAGCATAATGCAATGGAGTGCTTCCAGCCCCTATATCAATGAACATCAGTAATTTTCAAGAAAGAAAGAAAACAACCATACATTTGTCAGCAAATTAAACAAAAGATTACCTATTAAATCCATTGATGTACCATAATGAAATGTCGCCGCTGACACATTTGCATTAAGATCAAGTAACAGTTGTACACAATCAAAGTACCCATTTAATGCAGCCATATGAAGGGCAGTAATACCAGCATCAGCTGTTTTGTTTACAAACTTGGACAGCGCACTGCACTAGAATAAAGTAAATAAATAGCAAGAAGATATCATACAAAAGTTACAGCTTTGTATAATAGTCATGCCTCAAAACATTCTTAATAACAATAAAACTAAAAGAAAACTCAATAACTTGAGGGTGTAATCTGTCCGAGTTGGGTTAGTTTTGTGCTATTCAGAAATCCAAATCAATTAAACAATGATGCGTTGGGTTCTCTGATTTTTTAGTAGGAAACCCAAAACAAATCAACACAATCTCTATTGGGTTGGTTTGGGTTGGTGATAAACATAAATATTAAATATCGACTAATTCCTCTTTCCTCCCAAAACATCCTTGATTCATCAATCATTGCACAACAAACAGCACGCACAACCTCATCGCCCCCTTCAACTCAAGAAGCTCAAGCGGACGAATGAATTGGTTGCTGGCAATAGAAGGGCTGGAATGCTGGTGACCCAAACAATGACAATGAGACTGTCACAGATGGAAAAAAGAAACCCCCTAATGACGCCAACATGATTAGGGTGCACATCAGAAGCGAAAAATGGTGATTCGGCCGACGGTGAATGGCGAACCCATAGATCCTGTCTCCACTGCTGTGCAAACCTCTGGTGAACCCATCAGAAATGCCACTGCTGTTTAAACCTCTAGAAGAGTGGTGTCTCCACCATGGGTGATGCAGGGCTTGGCTTTGTAGAGTAGGATTGTGGGAATTGCAGAAAACAAAGCCAACTTCACAATGGTTTTGGCTTACAATAGAGGTGTTGATTGTTGAAAAATCTTGTGTGGGGATGTTCAGATTCAGTTGTATTACTTCAGGTTTACATATTCATAACCCGAACCAAATAAAGTCGGGTGTGGTGATCACAGTCCAATCCAAACCAATTACCCAAACCAAGTCATAAAAAGTTGGGTTTCATGTATTAGCTCATACCTTACATTCCTACTAAAAAATGTCATAATTCAGACAGAAAGTTAAGCATAGCTCCTCATAATTAATATTTTTATCCAATGCATAATTAGTATTTTATGCAGAAACTAAAATGGGTAAATGTATATGCATGAAACTGTAAAAAAAATAATGGGTAGATAATAGTAATTACATGATGACATCAATTCAAAGAACACTTTCATACAAGCATGTCACCCATGGTGAAAATATCTTAGTAATTCAACCAAATGAGACAAATATAGAACATCACATGAAATTCACTGTTTTAAGAATTACATAATGAAAACTTGAAAAGGAAAGGCGCACCTTTGTTCATGTTTGTTTTTCACATTCGATCCATCACCCTCAGCATCTATGCTAGCATGTAAAGCTTCAAAAGGAGCACTTGGAACAAAATCTGCCAAGACAAGCCTAATGCATCTTGCATGCCCATTGATGGCTGCAAAGTGAAGAGCTGTCCTACCGCTGAGATAATCTGCTTTCATAACCTGTTATCAAATTGGCTATAGTCTAGTTACTCTTGAAAAGAAACTTTAACCATGTGAATAGGAAAATACACTTGAAGACAACAATTCCTTTCCCACCCACCCACCCAACACAGTTTCAACTTTCAACAACCAACCCTGTAAGGCTGTAACCTATGGTCTCCATTCAACAGTTCAAATATAACTAAAAGACAAAAAGAGGCAGAGAAAAAAGAACAGTGAAGAGAATGAATTTCTTCCATATGAACACAGTAAATAAAATGGAGTACTCATACTCACATTGCATCTGAAGAGCAGAAGGGTCTGTACAACTTCCCAATGACCATATCTACAAGCTTGCATCAAAGCGGTCTTCAAATCAAGAATAAAAACAAACCAAAATCTCATTTAGTAAGCCATATTCTGATTTCTGAATCAGTGCATCATACACATGCATAAAAGGAAAGCAACATGCATCCAAAAAAAATTGTGTAAATCTTTCACATTATCGTGCTGGCACCAATTGAATAGGCACCAGATCCGCCGATCTGTTAATAATCACAATGCACACACTAGCTATGTCAGTGTGACACGGAATAGAACCATACAAAGGTGTAAATTCATTTTTTTTTTCAATTCGTAACACACAACATCATCATCCAACATTGAAATTCACCAAAACTCATCACATCAATTGCAATCAAACCGTGTAAATTCACCAAATCAAACCCAACACCCACAAAACCTAAATCTAAACCCAAAACCAACCTGCCATATTAATCACATTAAAAAAACCGTACCTGCCCACAGTAATTTCTCGAATTCACATCAGCTCCATTTTCAAGCAACAATGCCACAATCTAACAGAAACCCAGATAAACAAAATCAAAAGGGGGTCGATGAAAACGGTAAAAAAAAAAAAAACTTTCAAACATGAAAATGAGAAAAACGAAAAAGGGGTGGTTGAGATTGAGAATTGAAACCTCGTTATGGCCCTTGGAAGCTGCAAAATGAAGAGGGGAATTGAGACCCCCGAAAGTTGAGTACTTTGCAAGACAAGGGTTGCATTCGAGAAGCATCTTCGCCTCAACCAAATCGCCATCCCTCGCCGCCGACACCAACCTCTCGCCGGAAGCCGAACACCCAAATGAATTCCCCATCACTCTCTCTCTCTCTCTCTCAGTGAGATCAAATCTTCACAATGGAGGCTCTAAAAAACAAAGAAACAAAATCCAACAAGAGGGAGGAGGAGAATCTTAACGAAATGGGGTGTGGTGTGTATTTATGATGTGAAGAAATTTGGAAACTTTGCTTTAGGATTTGGTGGGGAAGAAACTGTGATGGTGACGTGGCACCTTCCTCTCTATTTCTATCTAACTTTGTGAGACGGAGAAGGGTAAAACAAAAAGAAGGGTTGAAGGTGGTAGCTAGGAATGTGATTGAGGTCGGTGTTAATGGTGATTTTGTTGTCTGATGCGGAACAAAAGGGAAAGGTGAACACAACACAAATTTATGAAAGAAAACGAAGGCTCTCTCTTTTTATTTATGTTCTGTTCTTTGCTTCTAAGTGGGTCTTGCTTTGACATTTTTGTTTGTTCCTCCTTGTTCGATACATTGCTTAAAATTATAGTTTTAAAAACCAGCGTAATGGATCGTGTCACGACACGTAGTCATTGGATCACTGATTAAATTGTTGAATCGCTAATTGATCGGAATGATTTGATTTGTAATAAAAAAATAAAAAAATTTATATATATCTTAAAAAAGTTTTTAATTATTAAAATTTATAAGTTTTTAAAAAACACAAATAAAATATAAAGAATATAAGCTAAAAAATATTATTATCTCTAACATTTAATATTAAAGATATTAATGACAGGATATATCAATATTCAAATTAAAATGAAACATAATCATATCACATCAATGTAAATTATAAAATGTAAAAAATTAATCAAAAGTTTCAAACCACAGTTCTATAAAATAATCCAAGACCATAATTTCACTTACAACTCAATCTTAATTGTGACCACTTTTAAATTAATTTAACTCAACAAAAAATGCAATTGTGACCACAAAAAATGCTAAACAATAAATGAAAATATTAATTTAACTCAATATCACATAAAAAAAACTAAAATAAAATAAAATGAAAAAGAAAAAAATTAGTTGGACTAACTTGTGATTATGGACAACATTATAGAAGAACTGAATGAGTCTAACAAGGTGCCCGAAGCGACGCCATTATGAGAGGAAGGAAGGAAATGTTGTCAAGGGAAGCGATGGCTTAGAGTGACTGGGCGAGACTACGAGAGGAAGAAGAATAGACCGATAGGATTTCTAAAATTAAAATGGGTTCATATTGAAACTATGTCATTTCGACTATAACCAAAATAAAGAAAAATAAAGTAACCCTGTCCGGGTCGACAAGTCATCGGTTTAACCGCAAACCCTATCGATTCAATCCTAATCGCTCTGGGTCAAAAGCGCACTCGATCAAACTTATGACTCAACTTGGTTCAGCCATTGAATCGCAGTTCAATTGGTTGGACCAACCAGGTCTATTTGAATCTTAAAACTTTGGTTAAAATTATTTCTAACTTTTTTAATAATTACTAGTTGCAAAACCTACACTCCAATTGTGCCTTAATTGTCTTTTTTGTTTTTAGTTAGATATAGTTGTAATAACTTTCATATTGAAAAAGCTTTTAGTTAGTAATTATTTGTGATTGTGAGTAATTTTTTAAAGTAGTTGATAGGTAGATTAAAAATAATAAATATATATATCAAATGAGATAAATGTATCATTAAAATAGATAAACATAATCTATTTTCTAAAAATGTGAGATGATGAAAAATTGATCTTTGAAAAAGATGGAAATTTAAATTTAATTCTTGAAAAGTGTAACAAATTAGTCTTGTGAACAATTTAATGATAAATTGATACATAAACTTTGTAAATTAATGTCAAATTAGCTCTAAAATGTATAACTTCTCATTAAATTGATCATTACTTAAATATTGTAACTTAAATATAAAATTGTTTAACAAATTTAATGACAAATTAATTGGTCACACTTTTTGCACATTCAAAAATCAAATTTTAAATTTTTTATCTTTTAAAATTAATTTATCATCTTCTCACATTTCCAGCTACTAAAATTGGTATTTATCATATTTTTAAATCCTCTTACATTACATCAACAAGGTAAAAGCCACTAACATATATTTAATTTTTTAATTGAAATACATTAATAAATTATAATTTATATTATTTTAAATATATTTTGTCATTATAGGTAATTAATATACTCCAACTAAAAATAATATTATAGGTTAACAAATCCTATTTATATTATTCATGACACAATACAAGTTTGTTTCTATTATTAAAAAAAAGAGCAAATCCCATCTATTCATGGGTGTGTGCAAGTATTAAATTTACTTCTATTATGGATAGATCCAAAAATAGTTAAAAGAATGTTCAAAACTAAGAATATTGGAAGAAAATAGGTAATGTATCGATAATGTAAAATAATTTTATATAATTATATATTTAATTTTAAATTATTATATATGATACATTTGTAGATTTTTACAATAATTATATAAAAAGTCACACAAATAAGTCAATTTGACTCAATCTAGTAGACCTAACATTCTTGGTCAAACACTAGTGAAACTATTTGGTCTGATATTATTTTTTCTATTATAAAATTGATAAAATTTATGGAAAATATATTTAAGATAATTTATGGAAAATAAAAATATGGCCTATGAGAAATTCAAGTCAGGGAAAGCCGACCTATTTTCACCATTTAGTCTATCAAGCTAGGCTAGGCTGACTCCTTTAACATCTCTCTACATACAATTTCAAGCTTTAGCAATTATCAATTAGTTTAATTTTCAATTAGTGCATGAAAAGTTTTGATTTGTTTTAGGTTACTATGTGATAATTGTAAAACATTTATTAGTTTTGTGAATAACAATGATTAATCGTTATAAAAAAATTTGATTAATCATCTTAAATAATAAATTTAAATAGTTTTTTGTCATTGTAATTTTGTATTTTTATTTTGCAAAAAAATCTTTTTGGTCTTTAAAAAATGTGTTTATTTTATTTTATTCTTAAAATGTTTTGACTAACACTTAGAACAGTAAAAAATATTATTTAAAATATTTTAAAGATGAAAAATAAATCAAACACATTTTACAAAAACTAAAACGAAAAAAATTATAAAGACAAAAATAAATAAAAACACTAAAATACATGGAGGAAAAAATGTTTAAATCTAAATAATAATTAGAATTTTATTTTTCAATCATATTTTTTTTTATTCGCATGCTATTCTATTTGAACTTAATATCTCATTTAAATCATATGAGCCAAGTTTAACTCATCTCAATAACTTGTGGGTAAGATGATTTGATCTTTGATATTATAATCTACATGTCAAAATTAAACTATATTAAGTTGAGGATTCTCAAAGGTTAGGTTTTTTTTATCATAATATTAAAACTAAATTAAACAGTAATATCAAATTTTGAAACTAAATTGAATAGGGATAATTCACAAATTATATTTTTCTAATATCACAAATTAAACTGATAAATACTAATTTTAAGGGCTAAAGTAAGATTATACTTACAAAGTTTGAGATGTACAATTATTTCTATTTTATTTTATTATTATTTTTCATGTACACACATCTCAAACACCACAAAATATAATAAAATAGGTATTATTACTGTACCAATTTTTTAAATTTTTTATAAAACATTTAAGTTCTTCCAAAGTTTGGCTCATGGCTCTGAATGTTTAATAATAAAAAAAAATATAATTTTGATTAATACAAGTACATATAATAAAGTTTTAGTTCAAAAAGGAAGAAGAACAATATATAAACAAAAATTAATGTTTATTTGTATCTGTTAGATTTTAATTAGAAATTTTGAGAATTTAACCAAATGGAATTAATTTAATATGCATACAAAATAACAAAAACCAAAGCATTTTTTTAATAAGCAAATGAATTAATGTTCAACTGAAAATGTAACTTTATCACTATTAATCCATCTAATTTTTTTATAGATCATATTATTTTTTATAAATTTTAAGTTTAGATTCTTGTCAATATAAAATCATTTTTCCTAACTTTTTAAATAAATAACAAGACTTCTTAAATAATCTATAACAACATTTATATACATATTTTAAATTGCATAATCTTAAAAATTGATTATAAATAATATAATAAATTTTATCACTTCATAGTTTAATTTAATAATATTTTTTAAGAATATTAAAAAAAAACTTAAAAACCTAAGATGACTAGATTCACAGGCCTGATCTCTTGATCTTCTTAAGTATGCGTTGTAAATAAACCAATAATACACACCCCTTTCATAGATTAGTTCATACTTCATCTTCAAAAATTATCATGACATACATTTTAATGTAGACAACAAGCTGTGTATATATTCGGGGATTAAACATAACCTCAGTTATACTCAATTGAGTCAATTCTATTCACATATATTAGCCGCATCTCTTTTTATAAACAAACAAATTCTTGAAATTTAGGCAAAGCAACCAAAGGTGTCCGTGTGGCAAAATAGGTGAAGTTGATGCCAATTGAATCTCTGTCCTCTAGCATCTATTTTATTCTTCTATATAGCTCACAGGCCAAACATTGCATTTCATAAAGGAACTTATTGCTCCTAGTTAACTTCAAATGATTGCATGATATGTAATCATCTAAACATCCACATTGATTCATAATTGTTGGGAATAATTTCAGATGAGGACCTTGTTGTAGTGGGTAACTATATATTTACACATGTGAAATTCAGAATCAATGTGTATCCAGATGAATAATTAGTAAATACGTAGTTAGCCTTTATAATAATTATTTCATCCATGCTTTACACTAGTTATTTTAAATGTCAAATGCATATAATTTTATGGATAAATACGTTGTAATGTATATATATTTTTTAATGGACTAATATGTACGATATACTTAAATTATAACATGCATATGTTTTTATCCCTGAGTGTGTATCAATTAACGGGGTGTTTTAACTTGATCTCAAATGTTTAAAGAAATTTTTTTTTATCATTCATAATAATTTTACTTACTACGTACAAGAGGATTAGTAAAAGAAATACATGTGGTCAATATAAAAAATGTAACTTGTTTTTTCCATTAGAAATTTTAAAATTTTTATTACGTTTTAATTGTATAGTTATATAATATAATTTATTATATTAAAATTTAAAATATTATTAATCAAAATTAAGAATTGTCGAGATTTTTTTTTACCTTAAGTTATATTTCTTTTTAGACATTATTTGAGTTAAGGAAATATTAATCTTCAATTCATGAGAGCCACGACACGACAATAAAATTCAAACCATCATAACATTCTAGGTGAAGTATCTAGCTAGAGTCACTGTCCATATTATTACAAAAAAGAACGCTGTTGTCTACTGTGTAATAACATTACTACTGGAGTATCTTAAAAATTTCTTTTGCTATTGATATTGCTGTGCCGAGCAAAAGTGATATCTTTATATAAAAATAAAAAAAGAAGTAAAAAATATATAACCCATCTTCTTAAAAATTTCTTTGCTATTGATATGATGGGCCCTTGATTATATGCCATATGTGAAGATTAATTAAACCACAATAATTTCAAACTATCTAATAATTTTTCTAGATAAAAACATTTGTCAAAACCCTTAAATAGACAGACCGGTCTTAAAAATTAGAAACAACCTGAAAACTTGACTCTTGTGTATCTAGCAAGCATGCAATGCAACATCAACATGGTTCAAATATTTTCTGTTAGAGTGTGTTTGTCTTCTTTAGTGATTTCTATATCATGCCCTAACCTATTTAATATAAAAAAGTTTGTTTGACCTAATCACCAAAAATAAGGGACAAGTGTGAGTTTCAAAGCTTACATTATTTATATGACGAATGGGCAAATTGCGTATTGAATATACACTACTAGAAAAATAGGTTTTAACATCGCTAGTTTAACATCGGTTATCGAGAGAACCGATGTTAACGAAAACGCGGTGGCAATTTTGTAAATAAGCGGACTTATTTAACATCGGTTTTGAAGATTTTTCGCAAAACCGATGTTACACATGAACTGTTAACATCGGTTTTCAATTTTTTTAAGTATAACCGATGTTAACCATGAAATGTTAACATCGGTTTTGTAGATTTTTAAGTATAACCGATGTTAACCATGAAAATTTAACATCGGTTGTCAAGATTTTAAGTAAAACCGATGTTAACCATGAACTATTAACATCGGTTTTCAAGATTTTATGCAGAACCGATGTTAAAATAACATATTAACATCGGTTTTTTGATGTGAACCGATGTTGTCCTTATACCGTCGCGAGGATTAAACTTCAGTATCGCGCCTTTTAGCCTTTATTATCTTCTCCTTCAGTCCTTCACTCTCGCGCCCATATCAAAAGCTACGACACCCAAATCTTCGTGCCCTTGTCACCTTCGACACCCAAATCTTCTCCTTCGTGCCTTGCTCCGGTATCACCTTGGACACCCCATCTCTTCAAGGTTCCGCGCGCGCTGTCACCATTGTTGGGTTCTTGTTGAGTCGCGACCTCATCCCAGGCTTGCGGTCTCACCGGTGACATTGACGGCAGTCGCACAGGCTCAGGTACTTGCCCTAACCTCAGCTTGTAGAGTCTTTTGGTCTGTTCTGTTCGAGGTACTATGGGAACTCACATTTCGAACTAATAAGTCGTTGGTATTTGGTTTTTTATGTTACCGCCATGGATTTGCAAAGTAGGAGGCGTCATTTGGTTGAGACTGTGGTTCGCATTCTTGGTGTTAGCTTTCACAGGTACTTGACTTTATTCCATGCTTGTTGGTCTTGGTTATTCATGTGAAAAAAAAACAATGGGTATCTGTTGATGTATGTTTGTTTAAAAAATGTTGGATAATTGTATGGACATCTGCTAGAATTGGTTTTGTTTGGTGTTAATTGTTTGTGCTACTGGACATTTACACTGCTGAAATGTTGGATACATGATTGGTGGTTTGTTTTGGTTTCTGTTGTGGTTTGTTTTGACTATAGCATATTGATGTTTAATTTATTGTCACTGTTATTATACTAAGTGAAGTTTGTATGGCTGGTTTAAAAATTTAGGACACTTAGTGGCTGATTAAGTAAACTTGTGATGCTATTTTTTGTCGTTGTTAAGAATACTTGTTAAGTATTTATGTTGGGAATAATTGGGAGCTATGTTAGGCTGATGATGTTGGTTAGAACATAAGTAGCAGCACTGGTAGAGTCTGTTTTAGTCATTGGATTGGTCAGCCTCTCAAATAATGGTGTTGCCAAGCAATTGTTCACAAAAATGGCGATCCATAGTTGATACTTAGGGTCAAGCTTACAAATACCACCATGTATTCATTATACAGCTGCTGAAAATCAGGCCTTGCCCCATTGTTTTTGCATCCTTTTCAGGCAGTGCAAAAGCTTGTATGCAGAAGGTTCTGCAGGTCTTAGCCTAGTTCCTTCCCACTCATCATCATCCCTGTAAACTCATTCAACTGAATAAAACCATCTCTACTTCCATCCACTCCTTAGACCATTTTTTTATAGCCACTAAGGCTGCAACTCTCTCCTAGACCTTTTGTATGTGGATGGCAATCCTCCCCGCCTTGTTGCCCTTGGTAGAGTTCATGAGGGATTGACGACTGTGCACAGCGTCCCTCTTGCGGATGGTCAGGTAAAGGTAAGTGTTGAGGAGGTTCGCGATCCAGACGCTCCCGTCCCTGTTCCCACTGACGAGGTTGTGTTAGTGGGGCAGGCACTTAACACTTTCCTTGCCTGGCCGACACATCTTGTACAGACCATTTTGACTCAGGTTTGGTTATTTTTCCCTAATGTCTTCTAATTTACGAATGATTTGTCACATATGAACTTAACATGATCGCTCACCCTTGGTTGTTAATTGTGTAGGATAAGCAAGAAGGCAAGGGACGGGCGAAACCTGTAGATAAGGCGGAACATGCTTCTGATCCCTTGTACCTTCTGGCCCTGACCATCCCTGATCTTTTTCTCAGACCCTTCCAGGTGCCATGGGACCCGCAGATGTTCGGGGTAGTTAATGAAAACTTCCCCTTGTACATCAAGCACGAGGATATTTCGGAGATCATCCATGGTGGTCAGTGTCTCAACATCTCCGTTTTACAGTTGTGGATGTTGTAAGTCTCTTGCAATTGACTAGCATTATTTGGTGAATTGTTTTATCTTCTACCATAACTTACTTTATTTTCACTGCATAATAGCCATATCAATCATTTAAGTCTGCAATCCGATCACCCTGATCTCTATGGATTCCTCGAGCCACAGTCGATACAGAGATCTGGCCAATCTCAATTTCTGATCGAGGACTATATGAAGAAATGGATGCAGACTTCACAGAAAAAACTCTACCTTGCACCATATTTGAATGGGTAACCATAAATAAGAATCACAATTTATTAATGTATGCAGTATAATAACCTTGTTTTTTACAATGCAGTTCACATTGGCAACTGGTTGTTATATGTCCGAAAGCCAATGTAGTCGTCTGGTTCTGTTCGTTGCATAACAGGCCCGACAACTACCTTAAAGGAATTATTAACAGGTAGGTTCTAATTTCTGACACATTTACGTTTTTTCTTGACTTGACATCTAACTTGAACAGTTTGCATACTTGTTTGTCTTAAATAGTGCATTGAAGGGTCTGGATGACTCTCCAGCAAGTAAATCAAAGGCCACAACAAAATGGATTGCGCTTAAAGTAAGTCCTATCCTAAATCATGGTTTAAGTATTCAATTAATTTTTATTCATGTTCACGGCATTTGGCATTTAATTATGACTTTGTTTTTCAATTTAGTGTAATAAGCAAACAGGAAGCACTGAGTGTGGCTATTATGTCATGCATTGGATGCAGACAATAGTCCAGGGAGCCTTCACTGATAGCTGGGACATGGTAATTACTTGTCTAATTCAAATTGTTTTGGTTTACTTGTTTTTGTTTTGTACTTATTATTACATGTTTTGTTATGTCATGTCATGCATGCAGTTTTTCAATGATCAAAGACCATTGGAAGCGGACACCATGAAGGCAATCAGACTCGAATGGGCGAAATTTTTTCTTAAAGTTAGACGAGATGTATTAGTTGATTAGGGGGTTCATTTGTATTTTTGAAAACAATTGTATATATATTAAATTGACACATTTTGCATTGGATTTGTTATTGGAATATTATTAAATTGTGCACTGCTGGTTCTGGATATTTAAATTCTGCATTGCTGGTTCTGGATTTTTAAATTTGCAGGTTGAAGAACTGCTAAAATTAAAAAAATAAATAAAATATTTTAAAAAAAAATTTTAAAAACAACATCGGTTGCCAATAAAACCGATGTTGTCAAACCATCATTTCTTCTTTTCAGCGTTTTTATGTACGCCATGTCCACATCGGTTATTGATGGCAACCCGATGTGCTTAACGTTTGTTAACATCGGTTGGAAGAACCGATGTTAAATTCTCAACTTTCAACGTCGGCTGATTCAACATCGGGCAATAACCGATGTTAAATGTCTCAAATAACCGATGTTGAAAGCTGCTTTTGTAGTAGTGATAATAAACGAGTTTTTTTTTCTCCATATATCTACGTACTTTGTTTCTTTTCGTTGGATGATAAAAGCATGCAAAACATTAGTTGGATTAACCAGAGAAATTGAGAAAAGAGAATTTCTACCACTACAAGCAAATGGAATTGGTACTAATTTTATACTAAAATTCGCTTAAATTTGTCAAGGATTGTTACGCTTCACAGAGTTAATGTAAACATGAATATTTTCTTGTTGCCATCATTAATATCAAGGATATTAAGAGTTATAAAATTGATTTTGTGGTAAAAAAAAAGAAGAAAAAAGGAAAAAAATAATGGATTTAATTGTTTGCATTAATAAAAATTTAGCAATTAACCATTAATATTTATCGATAAAAAAAATATATCAACGATTAAATTGTTGTTGCCATTTTCAAAAAACTACAGATATGACTTGAATGCCAAGTTCATAATAAGCTATCGATATAGGTAAAGACTAATAATCAAATCAAGAATAATGTATGAGATCTAAAAAGTAAACAATAATTATTATAGCCAGTGTATCAAGATAAGCATTGTTTCAATCGGTGTTCTTATCACAAACCTTTTGAGACCCTTTTTATAATCTTTTTCTCCTTCAAAGCAGCAACTTCCATAACTTTTTAAAATGCGTGGTTTAGTGATGGTTCCAGTTTCAGTCATGACTCGTGGCTCAATAATTAATCACAACATGGCCAATATATTATCTTTGTACGTTATACCGTTGAGCCAACCATCGACTTCCAATAGTGGCTTTGCTTAATCACTTAAAATCAATAAGTTGAAACAATTTGTTTTAAATAAGAGAATCAAAGAATACCACCATATTGCAAACTGTGGTCTTCTCGTTAGATTTGATGGCTACGCGCGTCCACTATTGTTACCAAAATTACCAACAAAATATCTGACCTTATAATACGTTTATTATCGAATGATTGTTCCCATGTTTCTCATTCAACAAGCTAATTTTGTTTCAGCTTCATACTTAATATTAACAAACATGCAAGTCCAAAATTTTGTTATAATATGCATTGATTATTTCACTTGTCAAATGATAATGGTGCTTTCATGCCTTGCGTAACGCAATACTAAAGCGTGTCCACTTGATTTGAATTTCTTACAGAATTCATTCGGCTAAAGTAAATTATATTATAAATTATTAAATAACATGCAAATTGATGTACAGTGTAGTACATTTCTTTATTTTGAATTTATTATAATGTCCTAATAAACCATGAACGGTAAGAAATCATTTGTGTCTAATCAACAGCTTGTCAGTAAAGTCAACCAGAAACAGGAAAATGGAAAGAAACATCGGCTTTTGGGAAGTTTTAGAGCCAAAAACAATCACGTGAAATGGTTGATTTGTGGTTTTGAAAGTAAAGAAAATGTTACATATAGTAACTCCAAATAGTATCATTTGATTGAACTGGCCACAAAAATTAAGCTCCATATAAACTTGATCCGATCAGTCTTGGGGATACACCAGATCAATTGTCGAATGAATACAGTGCTTAAAGGCATAGCTAATAGCAATAGCTTTGTTAATTGTGATCTCTTTTATTATTCTTTTAATGTATTCTATGATTTTGGTTATTTATATCGATTGACACAGTGTTCATGTCTTTTAATGCTCAAACACCTTATGATCAATTGCAGAAAGTTCAATGTTTAAATGAGTTTCTCTCAAGATAGAATAGAGAAATTATTGTATGGTCAGAAAGTTTATGCATTAGATGACTCTCTATGAGGAAAAATTATTGTATGGACAAAACACATAGTTCCAATCAATCTTCAAATACATGTAATACATTTTTTAAATTATTACTCTGTATTACATATATTGTACGAGATTACATAATTATAGAATTAGATAATATAATGATTTCTCATCTCAAGGAGCACACAGAGAGATTCAACATTGCTACTTTTAATTTGGCATCAACCTCATCCCTCAAATGAAAGGTGATCAATAAACAAAAATTCAGTCAATTCACAAAACAAATCACACAAGGTAGGAGGGAATTAAGATGACAAGTGAATGGTGTTGTTAAGTATCACTCACTTCATACTAAATATCTCAGCACCCAAGAAATAAAGTAATGTTTCTGCGATGATGATATACAACGGTGCAACTTGTTCTAGATAATAATAATATGGCCCGCACGAGACGAAGACGCTAGCTAGATTTTGACAGAAGGCAATGCTAGTTGCTTACATTCTCGCTTCTTTTTTTTTTTTTTTTTCCTTACAATCTCGCTTAAATCCTTCAGAATTGACTAATGTATTTTTTCCCCTAAAACAATAAAAAAAAATGTAAAAAGGGATCCAGAAATTTTATAGGTTAATTTTTTTTTCTTGAATGTATTATTTAGATTTAATTTAATCATTTATTTTTTTTAGGTTTAATTTAGTCCTTTAATTTTAAAATTGATTTAATTTGATTTTGTCATATAAATTAAATTAACGATTTTAAAAAATGTGTGTTTTATCATGATAATTTAAAACTGACATAAAGTGTAATTTCTTAGTGTTGATTCAATTTAGACTGCATAATCAAATTGAATTAATTTTAAAAATAAGATGATGATCAAATTAAATCAAAAAAATTGAGAACCAAATTAAATTTAAAAAATAAATTAGATGAGAAAAATATAATTTAACCAACTTTATAATAGGGGAACAATACTCATTCATAAATTTTTGATGAAAATACTCATAATTTTATACTACATTTTAAATTATGAAAACAATTTATAAGCACACATCTATATTTCATTAAGAAGAAATTGAAGTTAGTGGGGGCAATTACCATTTTTAATATTAATTGATATTTTTTTAATTAAAATTGAATTAATTAAATAGAAGTTATCATTTATAAACTTAAACGAATTAATTATTATATGAATTACCTTTATTAACAATAATCAAATCAATTTATCAATCAAATTTGTATTATATGAATCACCTTTATTACTGTTATGAAAATAGTGAAAGAGAAAAGGAAATGGTGGGGTGTAATGATAGAGAAGTGAAAAAGGAAGAGAGAAGGGTTCGCGGTGTAGGAAAATTCAAAAGGATGAAATGGTAATTTGCTTAAGACTTGATAGTGCCAATAGTAATGCCCAAGACATTTTAGATCTCAAATGCAACATTTGAATTATGCATTCCCTTAATTGAATTTTGTACCTTCCAAAATGTTTGAAAGACCAAAATACCCTAACACCTCCTTACATGACGCCACATTCTTCACTTGCAATGATAGGGACCTCATCCTCCACATCATGCCACCTCCTTCACCGTCTTGCAATGACAGTGGCCTCGTTTGCCATCGCGACAACCCTTGCACCCTCCTGCAACAACAGTGACCTCGTCCTCCACCGTGACAAACCTTGCACTTCCTCATGATGTCACGTCACCACCTTCCCCCTCCTTCCTTTGCGTGTTGCCATCTATGGGTTTGGATGAGTTTTGGGTTGTCGGGATAGGTTTCTAGTGTGGGAAAGGGCATCTATTGTGGAACAACAATTCTATAATTACCATTCCATAACAACCATTTCAAAAGTGAACTTTTAGCTTATGAAAAGGTCACTTCAGAACCCAATATAAGTTCTAGAATAGTCATTATGATTACTTTAAAAAACCATTCCAAAACACCCATTTTAGATAGTGGTATATATGTTTCGGAATAGCTATTCCAAAGATAGTTTTTACTGAAGACTTATTCCTATTCCCAAAAATAAGTTTTACTTTCCAGAAAAATTATTCCAAAATAGTTTTGAAACACTTATTTCTATTTCGAAATAACCATTTAAGAAGATAATTTTTACCTTCCACAATAGCTATATTGGAATTGTATTAGAGCACTTATTTTAATTTTAAAATAACTATTTTTGAAGGAAATTATTTACCAAACACTTATGTCTATTTCAGAAAATAATTTTTACTTTTCGAAATAGCTATACTAGAATGAGAAATATGTGTTCCAAACTATTCCCAAATAGTTATTTCAAAATGAGATATTGTCCTATTCTGGAATGACCATTCCAGAATGAGAATTCCTAATGAAAGTCAATTTTTGTCCATACAAATAAAATGAGAAATGCAGAATACAACTTGAAAGGTTTAGGATTCAAACTAGCCAGTAACCCGTGCGCATACGCACGGGTTGCTCCGCTTCGCTTCGCAATTAAATTTAAATAAATTTAGTTTTCACTAAAAAGACGTATAGAATTGGCTTTTTTTTTTTTTTACCAAGGTCAAAAATCCAAATTTTGAATCTTTGACTGGTGAAAGTTTCCGAAGCTTAGGTATGGAGTGCTGGCGCCTGTAATTTCTGGAAAGTGAGGAAGTGAGGAAGAAAAAGCAAACTGAGAATGCATTGTAACCCAACATGTGAAAAACGAAGCTAGCAAAGCCTGCGAGGAGCACACGTCAGGAGGCAACACGTCATCAAAAAGATGTTGTTTTACTATAGTATAGATGATTAAAAATGGCAGAGAGTACAGCACTTGAAATAATGGTTACCAAGTGTAAAGGCTAGTGGTTGAATATCTCAATATATATTTAAAATAAATTTATGTTTTAGTTATGTTATATTTTGTGGTAAAATATTCAAAAGCATTATTAGCTGTTTGAGCTATCTAAGATCATTGTGAATATAAAAATTTTATTGTAGGTAATTTAACTGCTTATCAAGACTTGAAATACAAATTTCTAATTAAACTACAATTATATCATGTGCAAGTTGCTCCATACGGGTGGTCAACCATGTTATACTAACTAATTGGCATAGAGTTCATATTTTTTTATATACACATGAGACTTAATCAAATCATTGCTAAAATACTTAAAGACACATAATTATATATGAATCATGTTACATTGAATTAGCAAGAGTGAGTTCAATTCTCACTGCTAAAATTATCCTTCCTAAATAATCTATAAATACTAAATAAGGAGTATTTAAATCTTGAAATTTAATGTAATTTTGCTAAGTCTCCCAATCAACCTCGTGGCAGCCAAGGTATGCACACACAAAAAAAATATCTTATCTTATAGAAAGTAATAACTTAAAAGTACAATTTTTTAATTGCTGAATAACTTAATACCATCTAGAAAATCTAGTTAAAAGAAGTTACATAAGGACATCTTTCAACAACAGAACCAGATTGGATCAAATAAGTTTGTCTAAACTACCACACTCTCTTGAATTTCATCACATTACTTGTCCTTTTACTGATTGGAAGTAATATCTTTAAGTTTTTCCTTCAATTCATCCATCTACATGATGTATTTGACTTTTCTGTCTAAACTACCGCACGGGTTGCTTCGCATTTGTTTTAAATAATTTTAATTTTTATATATATGATAAGTAAAATAATAGTATTTGTGATATTATTGATTTAGTTCATTAAAATAATTAAATAATTTATTTTTGAAGCATAAAAAGCTTTATATTGAGAATGGACTATCTCTATCATAATTTAAATTATAATATTATTGATAAAATCATTTAAATTAATTAACTTTGATTGTCTTATAACAAAGAATAAAACTTTTATTTTCTAATAACAAAATTAATTAACTTAAATTATTTCCCATAAATGATAATTGTAGTTTCTATCATAAAAGGTTGGCCATGAAAACTAATTTAATAGTGAGTATGTAATTTAAAATTTTCTTATAACAAAAATCATTTTTACAAATTAATTATGATTTTTATATCTATCATAACTAAAAATATATTTATTTATGCTATTATTGATAAAGTAATTTAAATTAATAAACTTTGTTTGTCTTATAACAAAGAGTTAAACTATTATTTTCTAATTAATATATTAACTAAATGTTATTATGCTAGTTATTGTAAGAATCGGATTTTAAAAAAAAAATGCTAAAATCTTGAATAAATATAAATAGTAAAACTAAATATTTGCATTTTTTAAAAATGTAATCACTTTATTTTACTGTTATTTATCCATTATTTTGTACGATAAGAATTTAAAAACAAATAATATATTTAATAAAGTTAAATATTGTTGATTGTATGATACTCAACTATGTTAAATACTTTTTTAAAGAAACTTTTTTTTCGTAACAGTTCACTCATGATGGTCTAGAGTAACATTATTTCCCATAAATGATTAACACAGTTTGTATCATAAAAAATGAAACCATGAATAATAAACAATAAAATTATAATGAATCTCACTGTGTCTAGATTCTTATTGATCATTGTAAGGGTTTAAAAATTAGGATCTTAAATACAATTAAATGGAAATATATTAAAAATTATTTATCTGAAGCATTTGGTGTGATTAAAATACAAATTATTATAATTTATTTATTTTTCCTATTAAATTCTATATTATAAATTAAAATATACAACATTAAAAGTAAGAAATGAACTATCTTCACTTTTTAATGAGAGATTTATCAAATTTCATTATTTTCTCTTTTAAATGTGTACATCACATAAGACTGCTAATTCGGAAAAATAAATTAAATACTACTGCTACAAATAGCAAAAAAGAATAATGTTAGATTATTAACATAAAAATATCATTATGTTGGTTATTGTAACAATTGAATTAAATAAATAAGAGTTTAAAAATTTCAAAGTTTGATTAAATTTAAATAAGAAACTAAATATTTTCATTTTTTTTAAAATGTCACCCCTTAATTTTACTATTATTTACCCATTATTTATATGATGAAAATTTAAAAACAAATAATATATGTAATAAAAATAAAAATTGTTGATTATTTGATATGTAATTATGTTAAATATATTTTTTTTAAAAAATCCCAGTAAAGATTTACCCATGATGTGTTAGAGAATAATTATTTCTCATAAATGATAATTGTATTTTTTATCATTAAAAATCAAATTAAAACTAATTTACATTATGATATAGTGAATAAGTAATATAAAACTTTATTGTAACAAAAATCATTTTTATAAAATAATTATAATTTCTATCTATATCATAATTAAAATATTTATATTTAAGATATTATTGATAAAATAATTTAAATTAATTAACTTTCATTTATCTATAACAAAGAATCAAGCTATTATTTTTTAATAAATATATTAACTATTAATAAATATATTAACCAAATGTAATTATACAGTTTATTGTAACAATTGAAATAATAAAAAGAGTATAAAAATTACAAATTTGGTTATGCAGATTTTTTCTTTTGAATATGATATGGCTGCAGTTTTTTTTTTTTTGTATCATATATCAGGATTTGCAAAGTAAAAGGAAAAAATTCAAACCTTTAAACATGTGATTTAAGATTAAAATTTCAAAACTTGTGTAACAAAAAAAAAATTAGAATAAGCTTTCACCCATGATTGTGTTTCATGATATTAATTAATCACTAACTCAATATGTGGATAGCCTAAGATAATTATATTTGTGCTCATGTAGCTGCGAACATAGTCGAGTGTCTTTGCCAAGTCATGACACAAGTCAAAGCTATGATATCATCTTTATTTACCAAATTCAAATTAGCAATTATAATACTTTACACGAATCAATTTCTTCTTCTAATTAAATGAAGAACATAAAGAAATAAATACAAAACAGATTTGAATCTTCAATTAAAGCTTGGCATGAGGACTGTGCACGCTGTAAAAGCAATTGCCAATTTACCATACAAAAAACATTTGAATTCCCAAAACAGCATACAAAATAATCAGAGACATGATCATGCCTTGGCATCACTTGCGGTAAATAGATATTCCTCAACCTCAGCAACATCCATCATTCACTGTGACGGTCTTCGTTAACTTAGGTACCAAATAATCTTCAACTATTCTAGCTGCAGAACCAAAAAGGAAAAGGAAGGAAAGAAAGTAAGTTAACAAAAAAAAACAACTATAAAAAATAAGCTCAGAATCGAAATTCAAAACACCATCAGTCTCTCTAATCTTTCCTTACATCCAGACTTATTATGAAGTAAGCAGAGAGTAAATCACAAAAGGCCAAACACAAACTAAATTTCAGTAAACTTTGAAAGAATCAGGAAGCAGAAAACAACAAATTCAACCTTGTTTTACTTGCAGAGCATAAATTATAAAATTATAAAATATCATGATATGTCAGGCATGGTTATTCCATTTAGGCAGAAAAAATAAAAACAAACAAACAACGGCTACCAAGCTAGGTTTTTTTTTAGTTCTTTATCGGTAGTGTAAGACATCATTTAGGGGTGGAATTTGGAGCAAAAAGAATGGGAAAGCAAGCACCTTCGAGCAGTTGACTCAATACCATTCAATTTAATATGCTAAAGATGCTTCTTATTTATTCTAAAGAACTAATAAGAAATGCTAACAGCCTCTTCCCACACGTCCAAAGAAAAAGAGAATAAAATAGAAAAAGCTAACAGCCAAGGCCAAAGAAAAACTTTTTAAATAGAATAATAAAGCAAATTGGAAAAAGATAAGTGACTTTAAAGAAGAAAAACATATACCATGTTCATGCTTAATGTCCAAATTATGATAATCCCAAAGAACTTCTTTAAAGCTTAAGATCCAACTAAAATATCTCTCTACACCCAAGCATCAATTTCCAGAAATAAACTAAAATGATGTAAATATTAGAGTCTAATTACATTGAATCAAGAATCTACAGTAAGTGGCCTTTGAAAATTCTATCATAATTTAAAGATCCAAGAACTGAAGGAAAGAAAATTTTCAAGACTGAATGAAAGATAGATATACGCACTAACAGGAAAATAAGAGTAACAGACTATTAGTCAGTAGATCGCAGGTGGCTGGGGGTAGAAGAGAGCAAGAAAACATACCAGCAGTCACCAAGCATACCCAAAACTGCTCCTAGCTGTGAACATAACTCTGAAGTTTTACCAACTTTTTCTAACTGATCACGAATGTCCTCTGCACAGAGGTTGAGTCTTGATTTGGCACTTTCTAAATTCTGAGCACGGAATGCCTGTTTTTGAATTGCATATAGCAAAATACTCAATATCAATTAGTAGAAAATCAACAAAGTTTAATATGTAACTTATTAAAAACAAATGGCAGTAGCTGCAGCAGGGTAACAGTTATTAAGTATTAACATCAATGTCTCTCCTAGATAAAGATATTTTCCAACACATCTAATCATGCATACCAGTACAACACTATCAAGAATTATTAACATCATTGGCAAATACATTAAGGACAAAAGTTTTAAAGGATCTTTATCTTTCTCCATTTAATCACCAAGCCTCAGTGACAATGGCTGCTATTAGACACCAGTAGAAATCCCGAGATGCATAAAACTTGAGGTTCACACAAGAATACCAATTTCTTTACAAAACTAATAAGAAGATACCACTGACCGAAATTAAAGTGCAAAAATAGTGTTTACTTGATAGTGAAAATTATCTTTCACTACACAACCAACTGCAGAAAAGTAAATAAAAACAGAAATTTAAATTAAAGCAAGGTTAGGCTAGAACATAACAGTCATGCCAAAGATGAGCAGAATGAAAACAGAGGGAGACAAACTGTTGAAGCATCATTTCATTACTTGATTTGGATGAGTGGTCGGAACTCCCTACAGAGTTATTGAAATATAATAGAGTGCATTCAGTAGTGCTCCTTCAGGTCTTTTTCATTTAACAACTCAAGCATATCTAATTGTTCAACTTCTTTGATGAGAATTGATGAAAGATAAAAAAAAGAAACAAAAATTAAGGAATCACTGAATCATGTGAATCATATTGGTTATATGGAATTACAGTTTGTTGTCTTGTATTGACAAAACTTCTGAGAAGTAATTATCAGTTTTTGCTTCAAGTAGTATACTTGTGGAAAATTTAGAAAAATCTATCCTTTCAAGCCAAGCATGTAATTTTCTTTATGCATGAAATGAAACCTGGTATTTATTCTATTAGAGATACTGAGAGACTTGCCTTATCTTTCTGTATGTGATGAATCCCACAGGCCACAAGTACCCGGAGAAATAGCTGAAATCTCTTAGCTGAAAGTTATATGTGCTTCTAAGAACTTTAAAGGAAATAAACAAAAAAATCAAAGGACATAGGATCATCGATCTCATTAAACTAAATAAACACTTGTAAATAATGATTCACAAAGCAAAAAATGCGGTGTTTGTCAAACACCAAACCACAAAATTAAGAAATAAAATGAAGCTTATCATAAAGAAATACAAAGTTCATTCATTTCATTCATTCATAATTTTCTTAACACACATATGAGTTCAGATAAGTTTTTTATACCACAATATAAGTTTAGAGGACTATTCTCCTTCTTAACACACATATAAGTTCTTAACATGAAATACTGTGAGTACACGAAATTAAAGTTCAGGTTTTTCTTTAGACACGAAATTAAAGTTCAGGTTTTTCTTTAGAGCCTGAAGATGGGGTTTCGTTGAAATCTGCCAAGAGAAAAGAAGAAACCTTGAGCACACGAAGAAACGCAAAGGCAAAACAAAACACGACCCAGTTAAGAAAAGCCAACAGCTTGCAAAATAAAACCCATATACAAATTTCAATTCACTAAACGAAAATGCGTACATCGAGCAGACTACATTTGCTAATCCCAGTAGTTGCTTCATTGCTTGGGTGTTGGGACTACTAAACGGAAAATGGATTTCAGCTAATGATATTATGAAAAATTGGGTCATGAAGTTTTCTGCAAGAGGACTAACACACACAGAACAATACAGTACCTAAGCAAGTAATAACACACAAAACAACCCAACCACATCTGGACCCAGTAGGCTTGGAAAGGAACTTTGCCGGGGTCTCCACAGGTATGGCGCGAAGAATGAAACAACAAAGAACAATGATCTTATTATTACAATGAAGACATCGAAATGAAAAATAATAAAAAAATTGGGTTTGATCATAAATCATGGAAATAAATTAAACTCGATTATTAATCATAAAAATAGAAAATAATAAGCATGGAATAACCATCCAATTGACTTTTACCAACACAAAAATAACATAAAATCGAAAATAATAAGCATGGAAATAAACTAAACTTGGTTAATCATAAATCAAAACAAAATTGGCTTGAAGAAAATGAGCTCTCACACAAGGAGGAAGAAGCTTGTGGTTTAGGATTTAGGAAGCTGGAAATGAAAAAATAATGGAGATGAAGAAAAGAGGAAAAAGAGAGAAAAAATGAAAAAGAAAAGAGAGAAAGACAGAGTTCTGAAAATGGAGTTGCAGCTGAGCGAGTTTTGAAATTCAAAATTCAAATGATTTTGAATTTCAAATGAGCTGAGGCAGTTTCAGAAGGAGCGGAGAAGGAAGGGGCTTATTTTTCCTTTCCGCTGGGTAACAGTGAAGAAATATCTGCTTATGAAAAACAGCCTATGTATGACAAGAAAAATAGTAAAGAAATATCGAATTTGCCATCTTGAAAAAACAGTTAAAACACAGCATCTTGGCATCTTTTCTCAAATGTGGTTCTCAATTTTTACAGTTAAAACACCCTTTCCCCCATGTCGTTGTCTATGCTGAAAGTGAGCATTTGGTGTGCAAACTATTAGAAACTAAATAACTTAATAAAATATAGTATAGTTAGTAATGAAATATCTTTTCTTTGTATGTCTGTAGGTTCTGAATGGCAACCTCATCAATAGATTCAAAATTAACATGTGTTATATCAAGCATTTCAATAATATCCGCAAATAGTTTAACTTGAAACACACACATAATTGTTGCTAACTACCATTTTCCTACAAATCGAATCAAAATAACCCAGAGTTTATTGAAAAACATCCAAGTGAAGAAAAAAAAATGATAGCAGATTACGTTCTTTTGGTCTCACAATTCTTTCAAAAATCCTGAAATGATAGAAGAACAAATTGTAAAATAAGGGAACACTTCACACTTAACCAAGAGGGGGGGTGAATTGGTTAGCCTTGGTAATTAAAAAAAATTTCTTACTTAATCAAAAAACAGAGTACAATTGCCCTTTGGATCTTTATCACAAATCAATCAAGAAACTTTATTCAAACTCAAACCAAGACTTGTAATGCCTCAACAAACAAATAAAACTTCAGTAAACTCAGCAAGAATTAACCAATATGCAGTAAATGAGAAAGAGCAGGATTTATACTGGTTCACCTCAAAACCTATGAGGCTACATCCAGTTTCTTCTACCCAACACTAGAGTAGAGTTCTACTATAACAAAATATCCTTACAAGCAAAAATACAAGCCTCTCTTTATCAACCCTAGATAAAGTTCAGAAGTCTAAAACCCTATTAGACTCTTAGAGACCAACATCCACACTGAGAACACTACTCAGCTGTCTTTAGAGAACCACTGTCTTTGCATTTGCAAGAAAACCAAAATACAATGGAACAATTACAAAGAATTTCAAACAGAGAATTTACACCATCAAAGAGTAAGGAAAGAATTCACCTGATGATCCAAGAAACATATGCAAAGAGAAGAATATACCAGGATGAATGAATTATAACATGCAGAATCAATGTCCTTTCCTTAGACTTTGAAAAGATATGTCTTGCTTCACAAAACTTAGTGACCCATAATGGTTTGGATGAAAGCAAGAACCTTAGAACCACAATGAATGCCTTTATCACTTGTTACAAAGCTCTCAGAACGTTTAGTGCACAAAAATCGATTTCTGTTTCTTGTTACGTTTCACAAAAGGCAAGGTTCTATTTATATAAAACAGCTGTAACAGAAATAATCGATTAATACGTCTCCGGTAATCGATTAATTAGCAAATGTAATCGATTACATACGCTCCCGTAATCGATTAAAGTGTTCTAAATAAGTTCTGGGTTACAGCAATGATATATTTAATCGATTATCCCGATGTGTAATCGATTAAGACAGAGTGATGTTAATTCCCAAAATAGCTTAGTAATCGATTACAAGTAAATGGTAATCGATTACACCAGTCACCCTTTGAAAACAGCATGAATGCAATAGTGAAATAATCGATTAAAACGATGCAATAATCGATTAATTTGTTCTAACTTATTTCCAGAAATCCTGAAGAACAATGTAATCGATTATCTACTATGGTAATCGATTAAAAGCACTTAGAACTATTTTTCCAAAAAGCTTCACTTATTTTTGAAGTTCCAAATCAATTATTTAAGCTTTTATGATGTAATGCATGAATGATTATCAATGGTATGCATACTGGAACTTGGATCATCAGAGGGCTTCCTTTCCTTTTACATTGAATCACAATTTTGATCTCTAAGCCTTCAAGCCTTCAAGCATGTTGAAAGCCAAAACTTTTCCAAGTCTTTACAGATCTTAATCTTCGAAAAGCTCCCCCCTTAGTTCAGCAATCTTCCAAATCAACACAAATAAGAATTAAAAAAACACTATGCAGGAAAAAAGATGGTTTTATGCAAAAGCATAACACATGGAACATAGGAGCAGCTATTAACAACCTTGGATCAAAAGCATCCACGACAGGCTGCATAGATAAGAGAAAAAAGTTAAATGGGAGAATATATCATTGCTGTGGGAGAATATATTCACATTAACTATAGGTGACAAGGGCAAATATAAACAGAAGCCCATCATCAAATGTAGAGCTGCATATGAACCAATTGAAAAACATAAAATAATCCTCTTCAGCTTGCTATATATGTAAATGCCAGATCCTATGTTTGACAAAGAATGGTATAAAAACAGGTGAAGTTGTAATTCAAACATGAGCAAAGCATTTCTATGTCTACACTAATGCCATCTCTTAAGTAAATTATTAGTCTTGTATCTATATATCCAGAAATTATTAGTCTTATACTATAAAAAACAGGTTAAGTTGCAATTAAAACATGAGCAAAGCATTTATATTTCTATATCTCCAGAAACATGTAAGCATTAATAAAAGAAAAAAAAGGATTATTAAGAGAAGAAACAAAGCATTCTTGTTGAACTTAAAAAGTACTGTATACATTAGTCCAATATCAAAATATTTGGCAGTAATCCAACAAAATTTTAATGTTCTATCAAGGAAAGTCACAAAACACAACCACAATTTAAAATTTGTTCAGGTAATGAATGAGTATACCTACAAAAATGAATTCAGTACTCAAAATACACATGATGATGTTTACAGGAACACATGAATACTATTTACCAATGGATTTGGTGTGATTACATGTCTTCATTGAACCTATATAACATGGAGTGCTGGCTGCTTCCTATTTCTTGAACCTATATCCCAAATATTTAGAATCATTCAAAACATACTAATTTTGAAATATGCTTCCCATGAGACTGAAAAAGGTTGCAATTAGAGTGTCTTTGGTAATAATCCATTTCACCAACCTGTATTTTGTGGTTAGGTTAGAACTTAGAAACACCAAAATCTGAATGTATTGGGTTTTGGAGCAACCTATCATAATAATTTAACAGAATCTGTTAGAAGTCAGAGCTTAGAAACACGTATGAATGATATGAACAGCAAAGTAAATAAAAAAATTTTAAAAAGGAAAAGTAAGGATTGCATATGTTTACCTCAAATCTTGATGGATCAAACTTCTCTGGCTCTTTGAAGTTGTCTGGACTGTGGTGGATATTTCTAAATCCTGTGATACTTGTCTTTGATTCCTATGATAATACACACACACACAAACATATCATGTTGGCTACAGTACATCACACATTTACCGGCCAGAGAATCCAAAACAATCATCAAGAGAGACAGAACTTGAAATATCACCAAATTGCTCCTTCTTTCTAATGATTTATCAGGCTTTCTACCACCTGATATAAGGAACTGCACAAGTCTCTACAGGCTGCGGTTGAAAAACAATAGACTTGCAGCTAACATTCCACCTGAGTGGGAACTTAAAAAGTGTTTGAATTTTTTATATGAGAGGTTGAAGTGTTTCATACAAAATTAATCGAATACAAAATTAACAGCAGAATAAAAGTTTCAGATGAAAGATCAGATAAGACTATATATATGAGTTTACCTTGTGCAACAGCAAAGAAGACAAATAAAGAATCAAAGCAAAGGAAGCAAATGACTGAATATAAACTGGTTCTGGTTCAGAACCAGATTTGAACTGGTTTTGAAGTTCAAACCTGTTCTGAATTGGTTTAAACTGCTAAATCAATCCCAAACCAGTTTCGTTCGCAAAATAATATGGAATAGATGCATTGTCAGGCAAACAGCAACCTTATTTCTCAAAAGCATTACTCTGAATAATCCTCAGAAACACCTATCCAAATTTTTACATTTCATTTGTTTCCAAACTGGAAGGCATGTTTGTATTACAAATTATAAGCTGCACATAATTTGAAGATACATAAACATAATTACAATCCAAAACACAGTACACTTTTGTTTATGGTCAACATCAGGACTGGTGATTTGTGGTATGAATGGATAGACAGGACCCATCACAGAGGTAATGGATGCAAGCAGAATGGAGCAAACCACCACAGTGGATGATGGACGATGACTGTGTTGGGTTCTGGGGCCCCATGATAACTGTATTATGGGTAAAGATGGATAATAACCCAATGAACAAAGGAACGCATACAAAAGAGCAGACTACTCTCCTTGAAAATTTATTATGAGAAATAGACTCAGCCACGTTCATCATCTTCGGATGCCTTGGATGTAAAAGCATAGTCAGTGTAAATTCCAACAAGCATTGAGTAAGCTTCGGAACATGGCAAAGAATACAAAAAATGTGCTGAAACACCACCAAACCATCCAAAATTATTCAATTCTATCCATCACCATCATACCAAACAACTTTCCCAACAGAGGCATTCACAAACTTATTCCCTGAAAGTATCCTGACAAAGAATAAAGGATTCATTTGCAGCCAATCTTGTAACAGATGTTTGATACAAACTGGGTGTTGTAATTCTTATGAACAGAAGATCAACAGAGACATGAAGTGATATATAGAGATGAATAGATTTGAGGGTTAGGTTTCAATTTCTAGCTCATTTGTGATGATAAAACAAATGGTTTTATGTACCTTATTTTTGCTTATAAACTGGGATATGTACATGGTTCAGGTCAAAGAATTTGTTATATAAAAAAATGGTTTAGGTTATTAAAACTGTTTAAAGAACTTGGTTAGTTATGATATTGTTGATTTGAATTCCTAGCTCACATGGCAGGAAACTGAAGGATTTTGTTTTGAAGACTAAATTAACCAAGAGAATCCTGCAAAACAAATATAGTACAGACCATTCGTGAAGTACATTACAGCAATTGAATGATAGCTTCTTAAAGAAACCTCTGTCCTGTACTAGTAAATTAGTATCAAAATTCAGAAACTATTGCAATTTAATGTACGTAACTGATATTTATGAAAATGCAGAATTGCAGATGAGTTGCCTTACATGTCTCTACTCTATGAACATCCATTCAAGTGAGGCACTTGATTTTCCAACAAGATGCTTCAAGGTTAAAGCTGTTCTTTGTTTGCCAGTGTTTCCTTCTATAAAAAAGGTTCTGTATATACAGGCAAAATGCTGGTGACAAATGAGTTGATGATAGCATGGATACCTTCCTCCACCTTAAGGCAGTAATTCCTCTCTGTAAATGAAACAAACCCAATTATCTATTCTAGGTTGAAGATCTTAGTTCGCATCAGAGGTCATCATCCATAAAATCTCCCAAGAAAGACAAATTCACATAGGTCCAGTAGCTCCCACCTCCATGAAAGTTGGCTGAACATCTTTTCATGATTAACCTGGTACGTCAGGTCCGACCAAATGGTCCAGATCAAGCCAATTAGAATGGTGAGATGCAGTGAAAACAGGAATCTTAACTTCATATCTACTGGTTCAAAACTTCAGAAGTTAGAACACGAAATTTCAGAATTCAGACCTATATCAAGAGACTTCTCGATTGCAAAACTGAAGAAATGTAGCTCAAATAGATTCCCCAAATACTCAGCTATGATGTCCTCTGCAACGAATCATTTCCACACAATCATCATCCTCATCTCCCAAATCAACATCGGAGCCAATATCTGATGTCAAATCATCCTCTGCATCCTTATCCCGCCCCGAATCGTCTTCGCCCTTAAAGTGTTCACAAGCATCCTCCACATATGCTCTAGTTACCTGCCCCATTTCATCCTCTAACCTGCTTCTCCTATACCCAACCAACTCCCCATCAACCTTAGCCTTCCGAGGGCTCAACAGGACAAGCTCAGCCAGCTTCCTCCGCGCCAAATACAACTCATTCGGCATGATCAGCTCTCCCTTCCTATATGCCTCCCTAAGGAAACAGTGTGAAGCTTCCCCTGATTTCCCCTTGTGGAGACATAGAAAATCCCCTGGTGCTGCAGCAAGAAATCCTTCAACTTCTTGGGCAGGTTCATCGCCATCCGGAAATGTGCAATCCTCTCCAGCGTAATCTTCTTCTCCACAGTCAAGACATTTTTGTTGGTTATCGAATTGGAACATTAAAAACTAATCACTTATAGTGAAATTCTTAGGTACACCTGGAACAAGAGATTTTTGTTGTTCTGATTCATTCATTGGTCGTCATGTCAGTATTGTGGGTGTTGTTTTCTAAATTAATAACAATTTTTAATTTTTCTAAATAGATTAATGATAATTTTTAATTTTTCTAAGTAGATTGCTGATATGGTGAATAATAAATGGATCAAAGCAATAAAATGTCTTACTCCTGGTGCACTCACTTACAAAGGAGAGAGATTTATAGACCTCCAATTGATTTTAAATGAGTAATATTAAACATTAAATTCTAAGTACCCAAACCCTACCAATATGACCAAAGACAGCAACAACATGATGATACTTACTATTACAAAAAGACATGCCAGACCATGCACACCTTACCAACGAATACGCTAACCCAGCCTCTTGTTTCTTCTCTGCAACCCTAAAAATGTAACCTTATGATTCCCCACCCCACCACCATAATAGGATGCTGAGAAACCTTTCATACTTGCCTTAATTCATTTCCATGCAGTAAAGGTGATTGAATCAAACACGATATCATTTCTCATCTTCCATAATAACCACACCGTCACAATCCACAATGCTCCCACCAATGCACTTGCCTTGTTGCGCAAAATCGCAGGTGAAAATAATATGTTCTGTAGTTTCCAGCTCCTTTAGACACACCAGACACTTGTTATCATTCTCACCAAACAGGATATTTCTAATTTGCAAATTGCTTCTAGATTGAATTAATTCATTCATAGCACTCCTATCCTATATCCTATATTTTATGAAAGTCCAACCAACTTCTCTTTTAAACTTTTAGTAGGGGACAAGTTTTTTCAACTATGAATCTTGAAAATCATATTTTTGGAAATCAATAAAATTTATTTGATTGACTATTAAATATTTTATCAATTATTTTAATTATTTATTATATTATATAATTTAATAAAAAACAATATAATATTTTTACGGTAATAAAAAAAATAAATTCCAAAAAATAAATTCTCACCTATTCAACTTGAGAAAATTTTCGTGAAAAATTAAGTTTTTTAACTTATAGTTCCTCAACAACCAAAAATTTCTCTCTTTATCAAATGCCCTTAAAATGTGTTGCGAACTGCACCTATTGGATGAAAATAACATGAATTTAACTCTCTTAAACTTAAAATAAAAAAAAAAGTAAAATCAACAATTCATTTTTAACTTCACAATTCATTTTACATATGCACATATTTCATCATAATCTACATATACACATGTTATTCTGTAAAATATACTCGCATCTCACAGGGACCCAATCTGAATGGCATATTTTAAAGGTTCAAACAAGTGGATTGTCTGTATCTGTTGCCATCAGGTTGGAACACGTGATTATGTAGAATACGTGGTAGAAGTGCTCCATCGTCCTTCTTATCATCAATACAAATTTCGTTATCAATTCGAGCTGCCAGAAAATTTGTGTACGACCTATCCTTAATAACTAGCCAAGAAGACAAGACTTATGTAACAGAAAGAAACAAATAAAGATGAAACTTTGCCTCTGCCCCCTACTTATTATTGTGCTCAACATATTCCATGCTATACAGATATTTGGACCAATGTCTTTTATTTGAGAATGGAAGTACTTTATTACTTAAATTTGTTTTCATTGATCATCATTATCAACTACAACAGGACCAGTACCAAGCAATGCACCCAAGAGAAATTGCTTCCAACGTCTCACACCCCTCTGCATTATGCTTGAGGTTATGGTCCGCAGGCGCGATGGATTACTCGAGTTGCTTCTCGGTGACGATGTTGGAGAAGACATATAATAATCTGTTGGAGGGCAGTATTTCAAGGTACACTTTCCTGACCGATGATGAACTTTGACATCAAATTCCGGAAAAAGCGGTCGTCCCATAACTTGAACATGAGAGATGCTGCACCATATATAGTAATCCAATTTATCAATGATGAAAAACAGATCAGCAAACAGATGGCAATTGTTTCTCAAAATAAATAAATAAAAATCATTCTACATTAGGAAATCAGGACAAATAACTCGTGGACTCGAAAATTTTGGTCAAGTTGGAAACAACTGAAAAGCTAATAAGATGTCGGCAATGAACTAACAAAAAGACTCTAAAAGAAAGAAGCTAATTGATATGATGAATTATTGAGCATCCAGTATAGATAGAAGTATTGCATTTTAATAAAATATTATCTGTTGTTTTATTAGCTTTCATCTTTCGAGGATAAATGCAAGGAATAATATGCTGAATTTCCATCAAAACCCGTGAATGGCATAGATATCATGAAAGAAAAGATGCCAAATTTAAGAGTGGACAGATGGAAAGGAAAGAGATCAAGTTCTCTATTCCAATTCAGCATTAAATTGAAAGATAAAAACAGAAGGTTTGAGAAACAAACCATATATAGAATAATTCATCCATTTCTTGCTTTTGAACTCTACCCAACAGCTCAACTAGCAGTACACCTCCAATGCACAGAACAGGTTCAGGTAGCTTGAATTTTTGCAAGTGGTTTTCCTGAAATGTCAGTATGTCACTAACCTATTTCAAGTGCCAAACACATGCATAGAATACTGTCTAATCCATGCTTGCTATATTCAGCAGGTAAAACATGAGGTCACTCCGCCAAAAAAAAGAAAAAAAAAAACAGACTTGAGTGATAATCCAGCATTCATTTCATTAAATATTAACATTTGGTCACTTCATTCATCCCAACCTGCCAATTAATCAAACTGAAGATCTGCTATTACTAAAAGTGTTACAAACCCACAACAGAAAGAACTGAGAAAGCTTGAGAGAAAGAGAACAAAATTGCAAGGGTTTGTTGAATCTCAACAGAAAAGGGATAGAATTCTGCTTCCGAGTTTCACAAGTATTCCTTACAACAAAGTGTTGCCCCTTTCACAACTGAGTCTCTATTCTGTTTCCAAAACTAACAAATCTGATTGCCCTCTTTTACCCCTCTTCTACTATATATGCAAGTCCCTACTCTTAACAATTTTATCCGCCAAACCACTTAACTATTTAGACATTACTACTCATGGGGCCCTATCAGAACCATAACCTCAACCTTGTCCACAATGGTGAAATTGGGGAACCAAGATCTGATAGTACTATCGTAGCCATATCCTTCACACCGTCCTTCCTCCCAGAATTACAATCTTTAACAATCCCTCCTTGCAACACACATTCATCTGTCAAAATCATGACCCTCATACTTAATTCGAGGCACCTAGGCATGAGACCAAATGGTTGGCCACACTGAAAACATCTACCATTTTCCCTTCTGCCAAATTCCTGATATGACAGCTCCCTAGCTCACTGCTTTGTTGTGTGTATCCCCTATGGCTACTGGGCTTAATGGTGGAGCACATTGTAGCTCTACTTCCCTTTTGCACACTTTTTTTCTTCTGAATCATTGTTTGAATCGGTGTTATTCTTGAATAAGCCCAACAACAGTGTTCCCTGAACCAGAAAGGGGACCCGTACATCCACTATAGCTTCCCCGACTGATCCTGTTCTTGACATAAATTCTCCATCTGAATGATACCTGAAGTGTGCCTCAGATCAAAGGACTCAGGTCCCAAAGGATGCAAGCAATTCCTCCTTACTATCTAAGGCCAGATTTAAGGCTTTCAGAATATTGTTAGCACCATGTGTCCAAACTCTGCATTTCACTTTGCTACTTAATCCACCCAAGAAATACCCCAGTAGTTGCTGTGGAATCTCAGACACTTGCACCACCAACATTTTGAAAAGCTTCTCCATCCAAACAATCCACCACATTGGAGGTTGATGCCATCAAAATTGCGTACCTCGAGTTTTCTTGCAGACATTGGGGGACTCATCAAAGATGGAATCAGAAATTCCATCATGTTAGCTTTCTCCTTTGTCATCCATGAACTAGGCATAATTGTGGAGGTTTGCACATTGCCTTCTTCCTAGTCAAGGCTAATGCTCTATCTCCTCCTCTACCTAACCTATCCAGCAATTTCCAAATGCTCTCCATACTATTCTTTCTAATCTCTACCACATAAGCATCCAGTATTCAGAGTGGAGAGGACATAAATGCTAGAAGAAAATGATCCATGATTTAATATTCGGCTGAATAACACATATATAGGCTTACACCGCTACAACATACTTCACATACTAAGTTACTAACATTGCTGAGCAAAAAAAAAAAAAAAAAAAAAAAAAAAAAAAACTAAGTTACTAACATTACTACCCAGTTGGTCAATTTACACTAGATGGTTAAATTGTATTAAGCTGACTCAGTTTTAGATTTAGAATTACTCATATAGATAGAGAAGGCAATGCTTGTGATGACAAGCTTGCTGTTTTAGGTTCTCAGGGTTTGGGGTATACTTGGTGGGATTCTCCACCTTCTTTTGCATTAAGCTAACCTTGGAATGGCTCTGAGAACCTTTACAGATTTTTGTCTCTCAGGAGCTCTTTAGGTAAAGGCAAGGGCTTCCTTTTTACAGATTTTTGTAAATGGGTTTCCTTGGGTATGATCTGGCCCTTCCAAATGTCTTATTATCCTTCCTTTTGGGGAGTTGGGGTGCCAACATAGTTGGGATGTCAGCCCCTACCTCCTCAGGCCCTTGCTCCTTTTTTGCTAAAAAAAAAAAAATTACTACCCAGTAATTAATATAGCTGCAGCCTGCAACTACCAACTACCAGTAAACCAAGAATGAGAATTTTGTAAGTGGATGATTCCCAAAAAAAAAAATCAGTAGATGAATCTCAACTTCAAGCTTCCTCTTCGTAGAGTAAATTGAATGGATAAAAAGAATATGCAAAACCTGCATTTTAATACTGCAACTCACTTGAAGCATTGGAAATTCAGGTGATGTATATGTCCATATGAATTGATTATTGCCCAAGACGTGATTAGCAGCCATGTTATCCACAGGACTCTCTAATTCCATTGGGTGTTTTGAATGGCCCATTCTGAATCGGACAGCCTTAGCAGAATATCTAGGGAAGCCAAGCTGAAAATATGCTGACAAGTAAACACAGGTTCTTTGTCAGATGATTAAGCAAAAGTTCATGATCCTCAACATACCCATTTTTCAGATTAACTTGATACACACAACGGAGTTTAAGTTAGCTATCAGACTAACCTTGGAATGGATGGACATAAATCCCCGTAACAAGACATAATTTTGAAGCTAGCTTATAAACTAAAGTCTCAGGAACAGAAGGATCACTTTCCCCTTTGCTTGACCAGTATGATGCTCTATATTCAGTTCTATCCCCAGGCTCCAACGTATGTAGAATGCTTTCTTCAGGGTAGTTATCAGTGCTGGATGCACTAATGGCTTTCGAGATGCAATTTTTCCTCATAGGAGTAAGATCAGAAGCCAAAAATGCATAGACTCTATGATTTCTCTCAAGAGACTCCCAACTTACATAACTGCCAAGAGTGTTGCTTAGTGGTTCAATAATGTTGTCAAGCTCAATTATATGAGCAACACCAGATATTTCAGGAAACATTTTCAAGCAAAGTTGCTTGCAGAGGCCATGTTCAATAACTGTAGAATATTTAGACTGCGTATTAATACCATATAAATAGCATAATAAAGCCAAAGAACAATGGTTACTCAATGCACTATATTTCAAACTTCAAATAAAAAACTAGATCATATCCAAAATAAAATATACAGGACAATATAGCATTATTGAAGTTAAAAAATTTACAAACCATAACAAATTTAATATAGCATAAACAATACCTTCCCAAAGAAATCAGCATTCAAGCAATATGCACTTTTTTTGGACAAAAAGTCAAAAACACTAAACGCCACTACTGCAAGTAATTAAACTCTAATGGCTTACCAAATCGGTGCCAAGAACTGGAAACAGAAGAAACCCGAATAAGATCACAAGGGTCATCCAAATGGGTGAGAATCTTGATTGACATGTCAGGTCCGACCAAATGGTCCAAATCATTACAGATCAAGCCAATTAGAATGGTGAGATAAAGTGAAAACAGGAATCTTAACTTCATATCTACTGGTTCAAAACTTCAGAACTTAGAACATGAAATTTCAGAATTCAGAACCATATCAAGAGACTTCTCGATTGCAAAACTGAAGAAATGTAGCTCAAATAGATTCCCCAAATACTCAGCTAAGATGTCCTCTGCAATGACACATTATCCACACAATCATCATCCTCATCTCCCAAATCAACATCGGAGCCTATATCTGATGTCAAATCATCCTCTGCATCCTTATCCCGCCCCGAATCATTTTCGCCTTTAAAGTCTTCACAAGCATCCTCCACATATGCTCTAGTTACCTGCCCCATTTCATCCTCTAACCTGCTTCTCTTATACCCAACCAACTCCCCATCAACCTTAGCCTTCCGAGGGCTCAACAGGACAAGCTCAGCAAGCTTCCTCCGTGCCAAATACAACTCATTCGGCTGGATCAGCTCGCCCTTCCTATATGCCTCCCTAAGGAAAACAGTGTGAAGCTTCCCCTGATTCCCCCTTGTGGAGATATAGAAAATCCCCTGGTGCTGCAGCAAGAAATCCTTCAACTTCTTGGGCAGGTTCATCGCCATCCGGAAATGCGCAATCCTCTCCAGCGTAATCTTCTTCTCCACAGTCAACGACAACAACTCGTGAATGGTGGCAACAGCCCTCTTCTCCATCCTCTTCTGGGCCTCAATGGACCTCAAATCATACCCGGAAACATTCTCATAAGGGGACCAATAAGGAAGCCTCTGCCACTTCCACATTGCAATCCTAAAATACTTACCAATCTTAAAACCAGGTGGAAAATCAATCACAAAAGAAAACCTAATATCCTCAGCATCACTTCCTCTCTCTCTATAAACCCTTTCCCTAGCTTCCTCAATTGCACAAGTTCCTAACCCAGGGTCTCTCTCCACAACCTCAATGTACTTGTTCCTAGTTTCCTTAGCATCACTCAAACGGAAAAACTGAGGGTAACTCAGCACCACCGATTGTTCAAAGTCGTCCGGGAGCCCATACGCGGCGCGTGCGATGCGCACGTGCTCAAGGCGGAGGCGGCCATCGTTAGACATCATGAGGAGCTTCCGGAGGCGCGTGACAGCGCGTGGGAGCTCGGCAGCTAGCGCACGGCGCTCATGCTCAATCTGGAGGATGGCCTTGCGGGTGAGCCGGCAGAAAAGGATGCGCTGCACGGGGTGCTCGAAGATTTCAAACACGTGCGGGAACTTGAGGACGAACGCGCTGGACTCGTGGCGCGTGAAGCCGAAGCGCCGCGCGAGCGTCTCGAGGCGCGAGATTGGGAGGGATTGGGAAGGTTCCGAGAGGATGAGGTTCTGGAATTTTAGGACCTTGCGCGTTTTCTTCTCGACTTCCATGTAGTTGTCGTAGCCGTGGTCGCGAACCCTAAGTTGCTTTTTGGGGATTGCGGTGGATTGCGAGAATTCTCTGACGGAGTTGAAATTAGGGTTGTGGATTAGTGGAAAGTGCTCGACATTGAGCTTGAAGAGATTGGAGGTTCGAGAGGCGAAGACTCGCATTTTGGAGATTTAGGGTTTCTGTGTTGAGTTTTCTGGCTATGGACGATGAACGGTGGTGAAGCAGTGAAGTGATAGCAGGAAGGGACAGATTGGGGAAATAATAATAAGGTAGAGGGCAAAGTTGTGAAAACCGGCTCGGACCGGGAATCGTTGGTAGCTCCGAGCCGAGTTAGGTGTGGAACCGATGCAAGTGATCCGGTTAGGCCCGGCAAGAACCAGCCGATTTTTGAAGAAACCGGCAACCCGGACGGGTTTAGGAACCCGGACCGGATTTTGGCAGAAGGGAGAAAACGAAGGAGGATAGAGAGGATCTTTGGAACGATGCGGTGGATCTGCAATCGGTGTCGCCGGCGAAGCCGAAGTCGTCGTTGATGGAACTCAGAGAATCCATTGATAAAGGAGAAGAGAAGACAATGAAATTGAATTGGATTAGATTGGGGCTTTGAGGATAACCGCAAATGTGTGATATGGCTGAACAGGGAATGAACTCAATGAAGGTTTCATACTTTTATTATCACTCAAATTGAAACTTCCTCTTGTTCAAGGAACTAAGGAAGTGCCGCAGTCCGCACATAACAACGGCAACGAGGATGCAGCAGCGGAAAGCGGAAGAAAGAAGATTAGAAGAAGCTTTTGGAACTAGGTTTAAGATTATTTGGGCCAATACCAATTTGCTTCCCGTACCCCTGTTTTGCTTTTGGTACTCCTCTTGTTTATTTTTTTATATTAAAAACTGAACTTTTATTTTAATTTAAGTAATTTCTATTTATATTATTTTTTTATTAATACACTTTATTTGTGTTATTAACTTTAATGTTTCAGTTGTTATTTTAAAATTTTTAATATACTTTTCTTAATCAAATAATATTATTTATATACTTATATATAATATAATTTTAAAATTTTTAATATAGACCGGGTCAAACTGGATCAATTACCGACCCACCGGTTGGATCACTGACCCACTACCTAGACCGGATTAATGATCGAACCGGTTTTCACAACTTTGGTTGAGGGGTTATCATGAAATTATGGTAATTTTTTGTTTGGGGATTTGTTTTTTGTGTAAAATGGGCTTAAGTTAGGAGGACTTTTTTCTCCGTCGAAGCCCAAATCAAGAAAATTATTTCTTGCTTCTCTTATTTACTTTCTGTACCTTTTCCGGAATGTAAAATTACATTTTGCAAAGGCATTTCCCAAATTACATTTTTACATTCTAGAAAAAGACCTTTTCAGAATGTAATTTTACATTCTAGATTAGGTGTTCCAAAAGCTTAAAAGAAATGTAGGAAACAACATTGAAGGTGCAGGAAATATCTGCCCCAAATCAATTAGGGGAAGTCCCGAGGATTACATATGAATTATGACTACATGAACATTGTGAAATGGTTCTTACATAATGTTATGACAGGAGTAATATTATTATTGATTAGTTTAGTTTTTAAAATTCTTAATATATTAGTATTTTAGTTTGGGAATTGTATAAGATAAATGTTTATTGTAATATAATTAAAATTTGAAAATAAATATTTTAAATATATAGAAAAAGGGATTATATACTAATAGTGTAATAAGTTTTACACAATCATTTCATTTCAATCCATCATGTAGGATAAGTTTTTTGACTTTTTAAATAACTATCTTAAAGTAATTCAAACAGTGACCTGTAATTAGATGACAGTATAAAATTATTTTATATTGTTAATACATAAACATTAAATTCTATATAAAAATATTTTAATTTTATAATGAACAATTTAAATTGTAATATAATATTATTTTAACTATTTTTTATTTATTAAAATATATTTGAAAATTAATTTAGAGATAATATAAAATAAGGTTGGAATCTTTCACGTTTATGCTAGAAAAAATAAACACAAAATACATCTTTTTTTATGTAATTGATTTGGATTACAAACAGTGTGTAAAAATATTTTTTTACTATAAGCAAAAATGCATATTAACGAGGGAATGATTCATTGTGAATCCCTAGCTAAACTTATTAGCGAGAGAATTGCCACGGATTTAATGATGAATCGTTCTCTCACTTCATCCAAGTCACTAATTAGAGATAGACAATTTTTTCATTATTTCCTCACTAAATTTTCTTCACAAGTTATTCTCATACTTAAGAATCATAAATCCTTTCTAAAATAATATCATATGTACTTAATTAATGTAAGAAGAATCACATGACATTGTAAATATTATGAATTGCACAAGTGTTTTCTTTACTTCTCATTCTCATAATAAATGTCTTATATATTGTTTTAAAAAATAATTATTGTCTTTTTTGTTACCATGACATTCACCTTGAACTTGATGATAAGAAAATAATGTATTTTTTTGTCATATAATTGAAAAAATATTTTAATATTATAACTTATAATTATATAAAAAACAATGCAATTAAACAATATAAAATTAAATTCTGAACAAATTTGTAATCAACCATAATTAATTTTCATTAACAGAGTCATATATTAATTGGTTTTATCATATTATAATGGGCAACACATGTTATAAATTGAATCCTAAATTGATATTAAAAAAAACACTAGCCAGCTGTATCCTTTTTTTTCTAGCCAATATCTAATATCAATATTTTTTCTTAAATCACAATAAATATTTTTAGCTGAATCACGAGAATTCTTAATATTATATATATTACATTTTTACAGGGGAGAGGGGGCGTGCATTCATTGCATTAAGGCTGAGAGCGCGTGTCTTTTATTATACTTCATTTTGTGTAATAATAAAAAGAGTATCTATATTTTATATTTTATTCAAACTTAAGTATTCTCGTACAAAAGAAAAATATAGTAGTTATAATAGCGTAGAAGTATCAAGTATGGGCTAGTTTCATGATTCTCATTATGTCTAAACTTTGGAGGTGGAATGGGTCGTAACCATATTTTTTAAAGAAAAAAATAGATTAAAAATTGAATCCAACACCTTGCACATGTATATTAATATTGTACGAAAATACTTTAGAAGTTGTTCAATCAATATAGAAGTCAAATCTTTGAAAGCGCCTTAGTGCAAAAGAATCATACATCATGAAACTAATTATGAATTCAACAATAATTTGATTATTCTCTTTCTCCTTATCTTAATATCTTATTACGAAATAATGTAATAATATGCCGTACATTACATTTTTTAATGGGGTCATTTTGTTTATATTATCAAAATATAATTAACTTTTTCTAGGCAAAGATGTGCTTTGCTTACGTGCATCTATGCATGAATTCGGGCGGTAATGTTGCGTACGTGCGTGCCTCCATGTCCGTATTTGCATTTCTGAGTCCATGCATGCAAACAAATATAATTTTGACATGAAAAGAAATAAATTTTAAAATATTAACAAATTATTTCTAGAAGTTTCAAATATTAAAAAAAAAAATCTTTACTTTATTCTTACTTCAAAATTGTTTATCATTCCAAAAACCTCTTATGCATATGGCACACGAATCGCGCTCTTTATTACAACTTTTACAAAGAACATTGCGAAAAGCAAAGAAAGGTCCAAAAGGTTGAAACAGTTACACAGAAAACATGATTCAGTGGAAATTCTTGCCAACCCACGAAAATGAATGCAACCAACAATTTACAAAATGTTATTGTTGAATCTTATAAAACAGTTGGACAACATGACATGTTTTCCTGCACATTAAAGTTTCGTAAAAACAACATTGTTCTTAGCAAAAATCTAATAAATTAATCCAAATAATTTTGTGTTTTCATAAACTATAAATCTAACGTCATTGTACTTAATTCCACCATCTCAAAAAAATTACCAACCCAAAAAAAAACAAAGATGAATAGGAATAAGAATTTGGTTCCACAAGAACCGCACAAAGAGACAAGGCAATAATCAAACGGTAGAATTAGAAACCCGGAAAACACATGAACTAAAATATGAAAATGCATTCAAGAAATGAACATTAACAACTAATAGCAAAGTTGAGCAGTTTCACTTTATTGTTAAGAAACGGGTGTAAGAATAACACACAACATATCCTTTTGGACAAAGTAAAAGCTAAGACTTGTAACAGGTAACGAGTCAATACCCGAACCACCACAAAGCATTCGCGGTTGGTTCGTTCTTGACTCAAACCCTTTTCTGCCTCAGCCTCTATCTCTACTCTTGAATATTCTATACACCCAAAATATAAAACCCTCCATTATGCTTTCTTTCAAAAGAAAAAAGAAAAAAAGTCTTTTTGTTTGTGATCATATTTAAGTCTAAAATTAAAGAAATGGATCATGCAACTCCAAGTGCATCTTTGACCTTCTGAATGGTGAATGAGATGAGGTTATTGACAGCATCAACTGACTCCATTGTGAACTTGGCTGATTGGTGGTTGCCATTCGGCACCATTTGTAACCCAACTGTAAGCAGGCAGCTGCCACCACCATCACTGTCGTCACCATTGTTTGAAGCACCATCTGGCAGAATAGCAAAGCCTGACGGACGGAGAGGGACAAATGATGAATCTCCAGAGCTCATCACCATCTGCAAGGCTTGCATGTTGATCGGGGAAAACACTACCATCGAGCCGGATGCATCACTCCATGACTCTTGCAGGTATAGCACATTGCACTCGCTATTAGCAGACTGCAAATATCCCAAAAGGAAGAGAATGTTAAATGCAAGGTGATGTTTGGATAAATTTTTCAATAAGCATTTACAGGAGAAAAAATAAGTCATAAAATAGGCATAGGAAAAGCTTTACCCTCTCATAAACACAGCAAATAATCAGTTTGGCTTGGATTAGTTATAGTCTAATGTGATTTTTTCTTATTGAAAGGTCACAAAAAAACAAAAACATGCAAAGCATGTGATGGGAAAGAGCACTTACATGAAGGATGGAAACACAATTTCCACGGTCTTGTCCTTTAGCAATATGGAGCATCTCCTTCATTGGTCCATCTTTGGACAGCAAGTCCCACTCACCTCTCAAATTTTCATCACGCAGAAAATCAAACACCCTTTGCCGTGACACCGGCATCCAAACAGAAGTTGAAGCACTCAGCACAATGCCAGGAGCCTCAGTTGGGTCATCAATTTTCCGGGCCATGATTCTCATGTCATCAGCCAGATTACCAATGTGCAGTATGTCCCACTTGCAAGCAGATGAAGCACAGATCCCTGACCAGAAGTACTCGGTCATGCGTTGTGCGAGCTTCATCATGTTTGTCCTACCCGCTTGGGCTGGTAAGAACAACATTCATCAAAATGAAAACATTGCCATATTCATCGAAGTAAACAAGTGTTTAAGGCAGTGACAATGTGACATACCTGTGGGCTCCTCAGATGGGTCTTGAGGAGACCTGAGGATTGCCAAGCAGTCACACTGCCTTTGGAGGGTGACAATCCATCTCTGAGCACCAAAACCAATGCCAGAACTAACCAATGGGCGATAAAGTTGGTGGATGAGACTCTCATCATATTGGGAATGTTCAACCCAAGTAATCTACAACAGTGTAATTTACCTTCAGTCAATCTAGTGATTATTACAAATTCAAAGCAATATATGAAAGAAATTTTAAGATATGCAAACCCTAGTTACTTCAACAAAGTAGTTCCAGTAATATTTTCACCAAAAGGAGGACAACACTGATCTCTTAATCACTGTAGATGACTTGACAAAAATAAACCTCAAATGCAAAATCTAAATAGAAAAAGGGAGGGATTCCATCAAAAACCTTAATTGAGAAAAGGTAGAAAACATTGCAAGACTTAAACACAAAAAGAATAAGGGAGGTTTGTTGCATATAATAACCATAGCCAACACTCAATATATGTAAAACCCTAGGTCAATACTAAATTAACATCCCAACTTAGAAGTCCCTTGAAAGGATTAAAAAAATGGAACAAATCAAAAGGTCATGCACATGTGAATCACAACAGACTTAGCAACAAAGGATGGGTCATATTAAAGGGCATGAATTACCACATTAACTGGCAGTGGTACCATATATACTATAATTGGACTGGATTCACATCATCTCTATCATAGAGAGCAAAATTATACTATTTATAAAAGGGTGCAGAAATAAAAAGATTTAACTTTTCCAAAAAGTAGACTCCGCACTTCAGAGTGTAAAGTGCAGAGTGATAGTCTTTGAGAAATCAATAGTAGAGATTTTGGTTAAACATATGTGCATGCACAAAAAATTGAAATTATGATATTGTTACAATTTCAACTATTAATTTTCCAATCAGTGGCTCATTCCACACTATAGTTTCAAAAGTGTGATTTTAGAGGGAGCCAAATTGAAACTGGTAATAGAAAAGAAGCATCAGATATAGGAGTTTGGATTTCCGTTCAAAAGCATGAAACGGACATTCAATCCAATGACACCATACCCTTGGATTGGCTTCATAAACCTTGTTTCAATCATTTCCAACAGTAGTAAACAATTAAGTACACAATTAGGAGATCATAATAGAATTTTGGAAAACTAGGGAAAAATAGTACAACAATAGCATGAAAAACTATACAGAAAGATTAGGTTCATTCCATGTAGACCAGTCCTAGTAAACAAGAGACCTATAGCTACAAATGACACCATGAATACTTCATAATATAGTGCATACGATGGAACCAAGCACAAGTTCTTGCTAAACTTAAATGTCAGCCATAACAAACCAATCCATTCATACTAAAAGTAATAAAGAAATACAAAAATATATTTTTAAATATTGAAACTCCAGCAAGCATGTGATGATACAATTGCAATACAATAGAAAACAAGTGTCTAAAATATCTTATTAGAGCACTTACATTGGAGAAACCATTGGGCATTTCCTGAATAACACAGCCCGAGGGAAGCCTCCTGCAGCTCATTAATGGATGTGAACTGGTAACATTACGACCAATGTCAACTAAAACATCAACCACAGCCCATACACCTTCGGCGTGCTGCTTGCAAAACCTGAGGAAATTCACTTGACGAGCAGGGACTAGTGGAGAAAGCAATTGAATCTCAGCAAGCATCTGAAAAGCATTCCATAATTAGTTGTAGCCAAAAATAGCAAAGACCAAACACACATCAGAGAAACATACCACTTGCAACGCTCCACTTCTAGTTCCACCTGTGCCACTAGATAGTACTTCCACAGTGGCAGCACTAGCAATCATAGATGAAAACATCTCCGACCATTGATTCTGTTGGCATAAATGATAAATTAAAAATAATATATTCAACTGTGACAAATTTAAGACCAAATAAACATCATAGTCTATCACATGTTATTAACATATCAAACTGTTCTACAATAAAATTTCTTTGAATTATATATGCCATATTTTATGAACTAGAAGATAAATATGGCATACAATACAGTGAAGCTTCTTTTGAATTTATTTTTGATTTGTAAATGACTGCTCTAAATCTCCAATAAAATCAATTAAACTTCAACTAAGAATAAGAAATTAGGTATCATACCGCATCCATCAATATTTCAACAAGGCCCAAACTGCTGGCTGATACTACTCCAGTTCCTCTTGTACCTTCAGTCACATAACCAGCAGGTTTTGATCCAATATAAGGAGAAAACAGTCTTGCATACTCATCTTGGTTCAGTACTTCATTCCTGCCATCAGAGCTCGTAATCCAAAGAGAGGTATCTGGCTGAGCCATCTTAATTAATTCATTCATAGCACTTAGTGCAAGGTCTAAAAGCATGGATCTCTCAAGCTGGATTTCGTCTCCCATCATTCCCATTGGTGATCTAGCACCCATACTAGACATCCCAGGAGAGGAGCCCAAAGCTCCATCTCCCACATCAAATCCCATTGGCAAGGGCATGCCAAAATTGCTTGAACCACCACTTCCGTTTCTTCCAATAGCAAGCTCTAGACCAGAATTTGAGGGTGGCAGAGCCATAGGACTGGCCAGCGGTGAGAGTGGCCGGCCCAGGAACTTGTTTGCCAATGCACATATTCGGTTCAATTCATCCTTCAGTCGAGCATTTTCCATTCTAGTTTGGTGCTCCTCCAATGAAATTTGACCAGGAATGGCTGGGCCACCACAGCTGTTACATGTCGGATTTGCCAAAGCATCCTTCATTACACTGTTCTCAGCTCGGAGCCTGTCATTTTCCTGCCTAAGAATCATGTTCTCATGGCGTTCCAGTTGTGTCTGATTCAAGAAAACCAATTCATTTAGTAAAACATCCTCAATTGCATCAGCAAAATTTATAAATGAGAACAAATACCAAGGTATGCCAACTGGAATCAAATTACATGTCCCTATTTCATATCTTTCTCCCTACCCCCACCCCTGATTTTCAGTTGCGGTTCAGTTTTGTAGCAACCCTTGATATTGTGGGAAGCTGGGAAATTGCGGACAAATGCAGCCGATGCAGCCACAATTGTGATCGCAATACAATTTCACCCAAAAAACTTGACATTGTGGCCAACTAAAAGAAATAATGCTAATGTTACTTTTTAACTACTTATCCTTTAACTAAAGGGACAAGTAACGAAGACAAGTGATTTTTTTTAAAACTTCAACCATCCCCCCATTCAATCCAATATTAGGTAATAACGCTTCGGCCGAAAGAAATAACAACAATGTTACTTTTTAACCACTTATCCTTTAGTTAAAGGGACAAGTAACGGAGCCAAGTTATTTTTATAAAACTTCAACCATCCCCCCAAATTAGGCAATAACGCTTTGGCCGAAAGAAATAATGATAATGTTGCTTTTTAACCACTCATATTTAATTAAAGGGACAAGTAACGGAACCAAGTGATTTTTGTACAACTTTATCCTCCCATCCCCCGCCCCCAAATAAGGTAATAACGCTTCCGCCAAAAAAATAACAACCGATAACGACAATGTTAATTTTTAACAACTTATTCTTTAATTAAAGAGACAAGTAACGCTTCCGCCAAAAAATAACAACCGATAACGATAATTTCTAACAACTTATTCTTCAATTAAAGATACAAGTAACAAGTAACGGAGCCAACTGATTTTAATTAGTTCCAACTTACCTTCATTTGGGTTCGTCGATTCTGAAACCAGAACTTGACTTGCTTGTTCTCCAAGCCAAGCCGCTTGCTAAGATCTGTTCTTTGCTTCTCGTCAGGATGAGGACACTCCTTGAAAAACCTAAAACAAAAACAGAAAAAAAAATCAACCCTAACAAACAAGTCAATGCAGATAATTACATTATGTAAAAAAAGATTTCACAATTTCACAGATCCATACGCTTCAAGCTCCTGAATTTGTTGAGGGGTGTGCCTATGGTATTTCTTCTTTTTATGTGGCTGATCATCCCCAGCATCTTGATCATCGCCAGATCCGCCATCAAAATTATCACTTCCGGACCGGCTTTCATACTCTTCGTCCCTCATCCTCTCTAGCAAATTACTAGTATCAAAACTTTCTCCGACTAGACCCATCTCGCTATGGCATTCAATTTTCCTTTGCTGCAGAAAATAGTCCGATTAGAAACAATAACAACAAGAAGGATTTGTAATAAGATGCACAAATTCAATTCATAATCCATACAAAAGCAAACAACAAAACATGATACATAAAGGGAGTTCTCAATCAAAGGGGAGATGAAGCATACAACAGATAGATTCAAGGTAGAGGGATTTTGCTTTGAAATATTAAAGGGTGAAGAAAAAAGAGGTGCCTCTACAGTGTAAACACTAGCCATGAAGCGACTATGGAAAACTATGCACCAAACCCTATAAAAAGTTATGGATTATTTTCTCTCCCAAACTCCCAAAGTTTTTATATACCGAATATGCAAGTACTCTCTCTATTCTCTATTTCCTTCTCCGACCCTTTTGTTCTCCAGACTCTATTCTGACATTGTCGATATCACTTTTTCAGGATTCTTCGCTCAACTTTTTGAACTTAAACCAAAATTGAGTCAAATGTTCACAACGTTGATTTCTTTGGAAAAAAGATACACGCATTCACAGAACCAAAAACTAAATAAATAAAAAAGTATCTCCTTGTCAACGCTCCATGCATGACTTTTAACTCATTCCTCGCAATAGAATTAAGTCATTGATAGATGCAAATGTCAGAAAGAGCAAGATAAGAAAAAAAAACCCTTTTGTTTTCTGACCCTGTGTTCACATCTGCTTTTCCAATTTGCACAACACTCCAAATCAGAAAAATAAAAGTAATAAATAAGTGTAAATGCCCTTAAATTATATTTTTTTTCATCCTGTGTTTCACACCTGGCCTGACTAATTATTTGTCAGCACTCAAAAAAAAATTCATAACCCAAGAGGGTCTATTGTGCCAAAGCCTTTACACAAGAAACAAACACAGCAATATGGAGCAAGGACTTTTTTTTATGAAAAAAGACAAAAACAAAAACAAAAACAAGATTCACACACTAAACCTTACTTTTGAAATGCATGGTACCAAATCAAAGCAAAAAGACCCAGTTGACTCATCCCCATCCATCACTGGTACAAGTTCAAAAGAACCAAACTTTATAGAAACGAAGTCAGGTACGAAGACAAGGTGATACCTTTTAGTTTAGCAGTCCCAAAGCAAAATGCCAGAAAGTATATCTTTTTCTTTTGTCTTAATTTTTCAGATCCTTCGAAACACTCTCTCTCTCGCACACTGGGATCTGTGGAAGGAAGAGAAAAGGACAGAGAAAAAATATTTTGTGATATGTTATTACAATAACACAATATATTTATACTAATATAATATAAACAAATCAAGAAGAAAATAATATTTTATTTTATTTAACACTAAAAGAATAGCAGAGCTGACTTACAATGACTCAAAAGGCAATCAGAAAGTCAATGACTTTTTCAAATCCTTGAATTGAATAATTGTTTTTTCTTAAATTAAAAAAATTGAAACTTTGAATGAAAATTCAAGACCCAATTCCCATGTTCGAATTCCATGTTCTATTTTATGATTCTATGAATGTCTGTCTCTTTGGTTGCTCCTCTTCTCTTCACTCTTCACTCAATTGCATCATTTGCATGCACAGTTTCTCTCTCTAAATCTTCTGAAATCTGATTATAGTTACTTTCCCTATTCTCTTCTCTCTCTACATATTCTCTTGTTTTACTTCGGACATTTGGCAATATATAGGACCTAAAGGAGAGAGTGAAAGGCGCGTGGGGCCCACTGACAAAACAAAACAGCGGTTCGTGATGTCCGCTCTCACCCCAGCGCGTGGGATGTCTGTCCTTTTACACTTGCTTTGTCTTTCTAGGTACTGATACAGTGCACGCAAGTCCACGGTATCACCGTGAGACCGGTTTAAACTATCCAATAAAAGGGTCCCGCGTTCGAGGACAATATTAATATTTTAGAAAAAAAGTGTGGTTCTGTTTGTAAAGAAGAGAATTTCTGGCGTGATTCTGGGATTGACCAAAATCCGAATATTCAATTATCGGATTTTGCATTTTTGCATCTCTTTTCCTTTTTCTTTTTCCGTTTCCTTTTTTTTTAAATGAAAAAAAATATCCTAGTATGCATGCAAGTGTGAATTTGAATCCTATTTTTTACTACATTTGACGTTGAGTTGGATAAGGAAACAAAATCACAAAATCCCCTTTCTTGTGTTTCAACTTTTTTTAAGAAGGTAAGAAAAAGACTTGCTTCAATTGTTCGTGAATGCCGACCTCTCATGATAAGACTCTTTTGATTTCTTTTAATTTTTGTATGTGATTTTTTCTTACAATTTTTTAGTTTTTTAAAAATTATAATTTCATTCAATCTTTAATTTTACATATGTTTTATTTATTTTATCTTAGTCAAATTAAATTTTAGATCTACTGTATTTATTGAAGGTATCATTAATAAACAATTGAATTCATTAAAATATAAAAAATATCAAATTAAAAATTAAATTAAAATTATAATTTTTAAAATTAGAGGACTAAAATTACAAATAAAATAAGGAGATGAAAAGGGCAGATAAAAAATGAAGAGAGAGCAGACTGTAATTTATTCTTTTTATTTTATTTTATATCATGTTAGCATAATACTTTTATATTATTATAATTTAATCATTTGTTTATATATTACTAAAAAATAACTTATTATTAAATGAGTGTAACTCAATTGATAATTCAAGTTAAGTTTATCGAAGAAGAAAATATGTGTTCAATCCTAGTATAATTCATTTTTATTGAGAAATGATAAGTTTAAGTGTGACTAAATTTTGAATAAAGGATTAATTTTATGCCCAATTAAAAGATACAAAATTTGTGAGAATAACAAAGACACTAATTATGAAGATTGGAAAAAAATGACCTATTAAATAACTTTTGTGCAATCAATATTTTTTACCATATATTTAATACTTTAATAATATAATAATATAATTAAATAACTGTTAGCATTTAATATTTTCAAAAAATGAAGACTTATTCTTGTAAAGCAAGATTATATTTAATATTTGTTTCCGTTAAAAAAATGCATGTCACTCATGATTTTTTTATATAAATAATAATAATATTAAGCAATCGCTCTCACGGGGTGGAATGATTTGGAAAATCGCATCCTAATTTCTAAAAGAAAATCATTATAGAAAATTCAACAAATCATCCCAAAATTGACAATCCAATCTATATTGCAACATGTTTACTTTTATTGTTCGAATCCGCAATCTAGTGTGGATAAAATGATTTATTCATCCTTCTCATCCTTTGTCTATTGATCAATAATCATGCATAAGAATCTTTCTCAGAAAAAGAGAGAGAAAAAAAAAATCAAATCCTCGGTCTTTTTTCAACTATCCCAATCAGGATTTGACAAACAATAAACTTAAAGGGAGAGGAAAGTCTACTACTGGGTTGCGTGCGCCCATTTTTTATTATTTTTTGGGTTGCACAAGTTGCACCCAATTTAATATACGAAAATGACAACAACAAAAAAACAAAGTCTCAATTTTGACAAAAAAAATCAAGTAAATATTAAATTAAATCACTACTAAAAGAATATCATAGGGATTTTTTTTTCTGTATAAAAAAAAAAGATTTCCATAAAGTAACGATGGATAATCATTTGTAAACAAAGATAAATCTAATTAATAAGAATTGAACTCATATTTATTAGAATGGAAGTTCTAATTGAATCTTATTGTTAATGAGAAGATCTTGTTAATGGATAATATATAAATATTTTTGTAAGTATTTAGTAAACCTTGAAACATGTTATGACCTAATAAGTTTTGATATCCAATTCACTTATGATTTTAATAAATAAAAAAGGCTAATCACTTAGTTTATTCCTTTCGATGTATTTATTTTTAACAAAAATTGAATCATTAATCTAAACATTATGTTTGATATAAGATATGCTGATAATGAGTTATATATATATATATATATATATATTGATTTTCAAGCCATGATTTTAAATTATTGATTTTGGTAATACATTTCAAATTTTTTGGTTTATCTCCATTTTAGAATTTATTCTCACCTTATATAATCACACCTTAACGTTATTCGTTTCGTATCTTTTCTTTAGTTTTTTTTTCTTCTAAATTATTTTTTAAATTTAATTTAGTCTTTTAGATTTTTAAATTCAATTTGATTTTATAACTTTTAAAAACTATTCAATTTGGTCCTATATCTAAATTAGGTCAAGGTGTTAAGAAATTACAATTTATGATAATTTAAAATAGTCACTAAGTGATTTAAGCCATCACAAAATGCATGCTTCTTAACATTGTTAATTTAATTTAGATAAAATGATCAAATTAAATCAGTCTTAAAAATTAAAAAACTAAATTAAATTCAAAAAAATTAGAAAACAAAATTAAACTTTTTTTCATTGATAAATTCTCCTTTTAAGTAAGATTTTGTTGGAAATAGATTATCCTTTGATTACAATTAAACCATTGTATCTTTATAAAAGTCTAACAACTAAGGGATGTATTCAACTAGCATTTTAAAAGATTTTTTTATATAATTTTTAAAAAAATATTCAATTAAGACTTTTAAATAATGAAAATAAATTTTATAATATTCAATTAAGACTATCTGAATTTTTTAAACACTAACAAAATCTATTAATATTCAAAGAAGATTTTTTTAACTTATAAAAAAATTGATATTAAAAAATATATAAATGTTAATGAATTATTTTTTAGAATAGATAGATTTGACATGACTTTTTAGTGAAATGTATAAATAACATTTCCATCAAATAATCTCCTCAAAATTCTTAAAATTTTGATATACTTTTTTTTTTATTGTTGTTAGACTTACACAAGTCTCTCTAATTAGAAGAGAAAGTACTACTTAATTATCTCAGTTTAAAAGTCAAAGAAGAAGAAACTTCCTTGTTAACTTCTTGTTAACCTTGGAGAAGTGCATGAGTAACTAATTTAATTATATTCAAGGTTATGACTAATCAAGCATATGAAATACCAAGCATGGGTATACTGATACCAATGGTCAGCCAAGGATCTACACTGTACTCCGTGAGAGGCTTTTGGTTTCCACTTAGAATAACGTCAAGATATAAGAATACAAAGTACAATCACAAAACCTTCATTTGGCTTTCCAGTGAACTATCCCATTCACAACAAAACCGTTGCGATCGAACAAGGTGTCAATAGTCACATATGGTGCATTCAGGAGCTTCTATATCCCTCTAAATCTGTTGTTCAAGGGAGTAACTAGACACGAGCCCTATAAACCCTCATTATGCCAACTACAATTTCCATTTTCAGAAGCTTGTAACTGTTGGTATTACGATCATTATGCCGTACGATTTCTAACGTGAGACGAGGGGCGGATGGCAGGGGCTCGCCAGCAGAATGAAGCTTTCTAATTGCTGGGTTTACTATGAAGATGAGATCAAGGGTGAGCACACAAATGACTCCTTTATAGGCTGCAGCGATGCTATGGAGTTTGTCGCCATCATCGTCGTCAACGATTGATCAGAAGAGAACTCAAAAATTAACAATTAGGTCACTCAAATTCCAATATTTCTCTTTTCTTCATCCGGCTTATGTTCTTCATGTAGCATTAAGACTAAATAATTTTATGAAATTACTTGTTACTTCCACATATTACAGGTAATGTAGGAGAATGGAAACGGCCATAGTGGAGGATTAAGTGAGCATGGTGTCGTGTCTAGGTGGAGAAAAGATGGGGAGTAGTTGTGGTGTAGGGAGATGAAGCTGTGGGACAGTACATGTGAAGGGTTCCTGCCCAAGAAGCCCAAGGTTCCCTGGTTGGAAGTCTCACAAGCTTGTTATTAATTGCAAGAGCTCATTGTTTGTGAATGATGATGAATGTGTATGAGGACAGAAGAGGTGTATATATAGATAGATACATTAATACTTTAGAGAGTTTCTATGGTGTCCAGATTAATTTAGGGGATGTTTATACTATTAATTTTTTTAGTTGAAAGTAATTAAAAAGATTTTAGGGTTCAACTTATAAAGTTATTTTTAATTTTAAAAAGTTGTAATTTAATTTTAAAATTCTAAAAAATAATAATCAAAGATCAATATTTTTAAAAAAAATTAATGAGAAGATGACATACAATTTGGTTGATTAAAAAATTAATAGTATCAAAACGCCAAATATAAAAATTCTCTAATAAATTTATTGCAAGAATTTTCCTTTTCAATAAACTATACCAAGTTTATGGAAGGATAAGTATAATATGGAACGAGAGAAAGAAAAGTGTGTAAGATGAGTTACATGTGAAGCTTATAAGAATTTATTTGGTGGAGGGACTTGAGGGTGGTGTGTGATGGGGAGTATGAGGGGTGGTTTGACAGGAAGATTGAGTGGAATAACGGGGGGATGTGAGGAAGAATAGATTTTGAGAGGATGCTTGGATGGGGGAGGAGTATTTTAGAAATATATATGATTCCTAGAATGCTTTTAAATTCAGAAAAAAAGGGAGTTGGAATGAGGGTACGTGGACATAGGGTTTTACATGGAGAAGACCTTGGTTTGAGTGGGAGAAGAATGGTGTAAGGTGATAATTGTCCTTTTGAGCTGTAATTATTATTGATGCTTTTAGAGCAATTATCCGTTCATTAATTTATTTTCTTTTGGGCTTGTATTTGCTTTTTTGACTTAATTTTGGGAAATGAATTAGAATAGATTTAGATAGTTGTAATTAAGCATTTTTCCTTCCTTTTTAGTTCAATTTTTGATGAAAAGAAGAAGTTGGAAAGAGTTTAGTGAATTTGAAGAAACAATATCGGCGCTTAAGCGTTAACGTTGGTTCAAACACACTAAAGTGCAAATCCCAACACATTCTAGATTTGAAGCAACATTGGCGCTTAAGCGTTAGTCCAAACACACTCAAGCACCAAATTTCAGTGCATCTCAATTTTTAAAGATTAGGCCTTGCTTAAGCATGATAAATCTCAAGCTTAAGCGCCAACCCCTGAAAGTAACATCACTCACGCTTAAGCGCCAATGACAGGAAGTAGCAGAAGCCTACTCTTGATCACGCTTAAGTGTGGGATCTTCCTTGCTGTCAGTTTCTCCTATTGTAGTCCTTAGATCTGCAAAACCATGCTTAAGCATGTCTCCTTTCTCGCTTGAGCGTGGCGACACATGACAGCAGATAAGAGACTTTTTAAAAGCCTATTTAAAGCGAAAAGGGCTACATAAAGATATTTGTAAAGGACTAAAAATATTTATAATTGAGTCTCTATAATTTTATATGTTCAGAACCAATCGTTGACCATTTGACAAAATAGGTTTTATTTAAAAATTTAAAACTGTTGTTTTGGGCTAGCTAGGCTAGAGACTCAATTGCATGAGTGAACTACCTTTTTTTATCAAGTACGTATAGAAAGCTAAAAAAACAAAGACTAAAGACGAAGAAAAACAGTGACATTTGCATCTGTTTTCAACACCAGAATAACATGGTTAACTAGAAGGTACCCGAAGCTCCCTTTTTAGCTAACATACACATCAACACATGCGTTAGCTTCCCTCAAGGTGTGACTGATGTGCTCCTCCCAATGGAAAGAAATAAGACTCTTGATGCTTGCAATCAGCAGTAGCGAAAGGATGTAAACTAGCGGATTGATGCTGGATCAAATGAATGGACGAAAGAGAACATGTTTCAATCATAAGATGTCCGAAACCCTTGTCATACGCATCCTGCAAACCATGAAGAATAGCAAGGAGCACGGCATGAACATTGGTGGTGTACATGATACCACAATGATCATGGTAACTCGAGACCCATCTTCCATTTGAGTCCCTACAGATACCTCCAAAACTTGAGGGCCCTGGGTTGCCAAAGGAGCTTCCATCAGTGTTAAGTTTGATGAAGGACATTGGAGGAGGTTGCCAAGAAACAGTCATGGGAGTTCTAGACGTTGCAGTGTTGTTGAAGCAAAGTTGATTCACCTGCAACTGGGCCATTATCAGTTGATGACCTGAGTCGTCCATCCATAAAAACCATCCATCTGAGTGAGCTACTTTGATTCAAAGTATTGTTACAATCTAAACTATAGGAATATTTGTGTACAGAAACTTGTATTTCGGTCTAAATTAAAATAGTATAGCTAGGTTACTTTGTCTCTACACTAAGATAGAGATATGTTGTTTTAAAGAAACTTAAAGTCTTGTGCCAGGAAATCCAACTCATTCTAGATTCAAATATAACCAACGTCACTCCATTTGCAAAACATTTATTATATACCGCCACTTTGATAAAAAAAACCCTCAAATTTAATGGGTTAAAAATTTTCAAGTCCTAAAACCTACACTAATTAGATATATATACGCGTCAGTCCACCAATTTGTGCCATATTACATAGCAGCTCTGACTATAATCGACCTCACTTTGTTCACACTCGCTGCGTCTTTTTTGGTTTTGTACAAATCTTTCTTTTTAATTTTTCATTTTTTTTATTTCAATTGATCGGTAAAGATTAAAGAATGTGTATTAAAAAAGAATTTAAATAATATATATATATTACCATTTGATTATAAATTGTTATGAGCTAGTCACCCTAGAGGCTTTTAATGCGTTTGGTTTGTTATTTAACAACAACAAATTACTATTTATGATAGAATTGTTAGATTTTGTAATAAGTATTATTTTGACTGAATTGTAATAATTATTCTAAAAATATCAAATTTAAGATGATTTGTAATTGATATTAATGGAGTACTGTTAGGCTTCTTTGAATGGAACACTCTTAAGTTATTCTTAGCAAATTTTATTATGTTACATTAAATTTAAGAATATATTTCAACATTTTTTATACTCTAATAGTAAAATCACTTACGAATTTAAATTAACTCTATCAATCTATCATATTACATCACATATTTATACATGTAAAAAGAGTAATATTTTAATTTTAAAAAAACTGATTTTCATATGAGAAGTGAGAACTATTCTTAATTATATTATGGGATACAACCCAGTCTCCTCTAACTGGATCTAGATATTAAACAAAATAATCATTCTTGTGCTCAAGAATCCTGCAAGAATTACTGCTGGAAATATTGTAAAAATCTTCACAATATATCAAAATTAAACATTGAAAAAATAACTTAAAATTTTATGGTTTGTTCGTCTGTCTAACTCTACCATAACGTGGTGGCAACGGGTGAACCGACAAGGAATACTGGTTGTTTAAACTATGAAACTAAAACTATATAGGTTTATAGCATTAGCATTAGTCAAAGTTAAAACAACAAATAAACTCAAGAAACCCATGAAAGTACTCTCTAAAAAGAAAAAATAAATCCCATGAAAGCATCCCAAGTTCCCAACCACAACACAACGTGGCTTTCCCCGAAAGCGAAACACCGCGTGCCGCGGCCACAATCCACAGTTCCCGTTTACCTAATCGTCAACCACAGGCCCAATCAGAACTCGCCACGTCATGATAAAAATACCGTCAGTTTGGTCAACGGCTCCAAAACCACGTGTTCGTCACGTGACACCCTGTCCACCGACAAAGACAAGGACTCGTTGGCTGTTTCGCGTCACTCCAAGCATTGTAGCGGTGGGACACAAACACACGCAAAATAACAATTTATTAAGTTAAAGTTTTTTTACCTATAAATTTATTTATTTTATCACGCAACATTAAAATAAACATTAATTAAGTTTTTTTAAAATATATTATGGTAGGATAATCTAGTCTTTTTTAAAAAAACTAGTATATATATATATATATTGATTTATTTTATTTTCAAGTTAAAAGTGTTTTAGAAAGCATTTAGTATTATTCCAAGTAAAAATGGAATTAATTTGACCAATTACTGTAAGCAATGTATTTTAATATAGACTATAATATTTTTTAAAAAAATAAAAGAACTAGATTCATTTTTTAATATTATCATTTAATTACATATTGACATTAATAGTAAATTCGTCGAGTGTTATAATGATTCTATAAAAATATATTAAAAAATTATAATTAACTAATAGTGGAATTTTTTAAACTATCAATATATAAAAAATAAATTAAGAATTTAATTTTCAAATTAGTGACATTTCATAATCTAAAAAGTCAAATTAATGTAAACAATTTTAACATTATTCCATAAGACTAATTAATGGTATGTACATTAGTTGAGAAAAATCATTATGACGACATTTTGTAACTTAAAAATTTTAAAAATCTACATTAAGATTCCAAAATTCACATTTTTAACTCGTATTCAAATATTAATATTTTCTCTAAAAAAGTCTAATTCACTTAATTAAATATGTTAATAATTATTATAAATGTTTTGATATTATCTTCTATTAGCGAAAACATAGGTACAATATTTATATTGTTTTATATTGTATATAAATTAAAAAGAAAAAATATAAACATTATCGTATATTTATTTTATTGTTGAAAAAATAATTCTAATATTTCTTTTTAGCAAAATACATTTTCAAGTTTTTGGAATAAAAATAAAATTAAAGGAAGTAGTGAGATGGTTTGAGATTTTTAAAACAAAATGAAATGACAATATTTAAATAATACAGATTTATTTAAGAAAAATACTAAGAAAATAATGGGATAGAATGAAATCCTAAATTTAAATAGATATTATTCTTTCTAAATAACAATAGTTAGTTTAACAATATTTAAAAGGGTTAAAAATCAACTTTATCCAATACAATCATTAATAAATATGAATCTATTTACAATAAATAACGAATGAATAAAAGAGAAATTTTAAGAGATATGAAAAGAAAATAAAAACAAATTTACGACTATCAACTTATACGTATTAATTAATAATTAATACATATAAATCCAAGAGTACGAAAATAAAGAAACAATGCAAACAAAATTATATTTTAGAAAAAAAAAACTGATTTCAATTTTACATATTATTTGTTAATATAATTGTATAAATGAAAAGTGGAGAGTGGTTAATAGATGATTACAACATTAAGTGGTTCTAGTTTTGGTTGAAGCGGTAAAATAATAAAATTAACATATAAACCAAAATTTGTTTAAAATTTTGTATTTTTATTTATATTTGACTTATTTTATTTTAGTTTAATTATAAAAAAGTTATTGAATATGTTTTCCAGAATAAAATAATTAAAATAAGAGAGAGAGAGAAAAAAAATTTAACAAAAAGTGATATTCCGTTTATTTATTTTCTGAAGCCCCCGGCAACTAATTAACTCTACCAATTAATCTTAAGTTTGGTGGTAATAAACTAATAATAATGCTGCAGTTACAAACTTACAATTACAAACTTAGAATTAGAAGCCTGAAACGTCTCCTTCCAATACTCGGTGACACGCACCTTCCCAATCACTTTCCTTTCCCATTTCCCATTTACGATTTAAGCCCCAAACCCTTCTCCACCTTCTTCTTCCCAACTCACCCTTTTGCGTAGAAACTTTGAGTCTTTCTTTGAAACTTTTGAGTCAGAGTCTTTGAGACCAAAGACGAAACCATGTCATCAACAACACGGAGAGATCTAGAAAGTGGAGGGGCGAACAAGAATAACAACAACATAAGCTACAGTGCTGCTCCCACTTCCTATGTTTACGATCCCGAAGTTCATTGGACGTCATGGCTCGTGCCGCTGTTTGTGGCGGTTAACGTTGTGGTGTTCGTTGCGGCCATGTATATCAACGATTGTCCCAGGAAAAATCTCGGCTTTGAAGGGGATTGTGTCGCCAGGTTTCTGGGTCGGTTCTCCTTTCAGCCCCTTAGGGAGAATCCGTTATTTGGTCCCTCTTCATCCACGTAAGAGCTCAATTACTGACCTTTTCTTTTTCGGTGGTTTAATTTTATGTTTGTGTTTTCGAATTAGTTGTTTTGTTGGTTTTGGCTTTGTTTTGGTGCTGAAATTCGGTTTATTTGATGAATTGGGTGTCGGTTTTTTGTGATCTGCTTATATGACTGGCTTTGTTTTTGATTCCGTGGCATCAATTTCGAACTATTCTGTTCATGGATTGAGTGAATTTTGGTCTTTCATGTGTCTCCGTGAACGTTGAGTGTACTAAGTGAAATCAATTTTTCATTTTTGATTAATGAACATACATAGTTAGAATGTGTTTTAGGTCTCTCAATTTCTGGCTAAAATTGGTCTTAGTTCTTATAATAGATAATCTTTGTATTTTTTGATATGTGGTGAATTTTGTCTTTCTTTATGAAAGTTAGGATTTTAGTATGAGCTATGAGGGACGAAATTCACCCATTATCGGAGATAGGAGGATAAAAATTAAGACCAATTTGACAAAAAATGAAAACCTAGCACACAGTTTACCCTAAATTAAATGAATAGTTGGATTTGCTGTCTTCTATTATACAATCAACAATGTTTTTATTTAGCTTTTTCAATTTTGGATGCTTGATTGCTGTTGATAGTTTAAAATCACCCTTATCCTTCTACCCTTTAGCACAAAGCAAAGGCGGTAATTGTGGCTGAAGCACAAGATGTGCATTCAAAACCACCACTAAGGAATATTATAACACCTATTTTCTAGCCTTGATGGCTGGGTTTTTCCTTTGATTAAGTTGAAGTTCTTTGCCCAAACTACTTGCTAGTATGTTGGTGTAGAGATTTCGTACAGATTTATTGATTCAATTTTTGGTTCAATTTTTGAAGCTTAACAAAGATGGGAGCACTTCGGTGGGATGATGTTGTGAATCATCATCAAGCATGGAGACTTGTCACTTGCATTTGGCTGCACGCTGGAGTTGTTCATTTGGCTGCCAACATGTTGAGTCTGGTCTTCATTGGCATTCGTCTTGAACAACAATTTGGGTTTGGTATGTTTCTTTTTTCTGCTTATTTCAGGTTATTTGAAGCAATGACATTTAAATGTGAATTTATACACAAGATTAGGAAATAAAAAAAATTCAAGTGTCAGTTTTATACCTATGGACATGGTCACCCCATTTGGAAGTGTTCATGTTCTTTTGTGTTCTTCAAATTTTGCTTTTGAATGGTTATGACCTGACTCTTTTCAAAACATTGGCAGTGAGGATAGGAATCATTTACTTGTTGTCTGGATTTGGTGGGAGTGTACTGTCTTCCTTATTCATTAGAAACAACATTTCCGTTGGTGCTTCTGGTGCTCTTTTTGGACTTCTTGGAGCAATGCTTTCAGAACTTATCACAAACTGGAGTATTTATACCAATAAGGTGAGTATAGAGTCATTGGTTCCCATCCTAATTTTGTATTCTGTGTGTTTGTTAGTTCTTTTTAAAAGGAAAATTATTAATGTTGACAAATTCCTGTATGCATCATCGTGAACTGTTGATTTTTGTTTTCTTGTTCAATTACTAAAACTGAATTTACAAAACATCCTGGTTGGTTGCTTTTAATATACTTACAATTTGCATGAACTAATTTGTGCTGATTTGAAAAACACTTTTGGTCTTTTGGGTCTTTTCTTTTCTTTTTTATTCGTTCCATCAACTAGGTTAAATGACTTGCATATGGGTAATACTTATGTAGTACATTTAACATTCATTTCTAAGTTTCTAACACTCTTCCTCTGCACTTTGCAGGCAGCTGCTTTGTTCACACTTCTGTTTATTATTGTCATCAATCTTGCCATTGGAATGTTACCACATGTAGATAACTTTGCTCATATTGGGGGATTCCTCACAGGATTTCTCCTTGGGTTTATTTTGCTGCTCCGCCCTCAATTTGGGTGGTTAGAACAACGACGTCTCCCTGCTGGTGTTCGCCTCAAGTCAAAATACAAGGCTTACCAATATGTTCTATGGATTGTCTCAGCCATTTTACTAATTGTTGGGTGAGTTACTTTCTTAAATCCTTGAAACTCATTAAGCAATATTATTGTCATGATTCAGCTGTTTTTGGTATAGGAGATGTAATTATATTATCTTGCTATATGATAATTGTATAAACTAAATCTTAAATTTGATATCTGGAGATGTTTTTAGTTCTCATGGCCTGTTAGGAAATGGAAAGCTGGTTATTTGTTGCTTAATCTACTCCATATCAACCTATGCTAATTCTATCATTTGCTTTGTTTTCCTTTGCTTTGAGTTATAGTTCGTCTTCAACTTGTGCGTTTCTTTAGTTCACTAACTATTGTTTTTATTTATTGAATGACAGGTTATCTGTTGCTCTAGTGATGCTATTCCGGGGTGAGAGTGGATATGATCACTGCCATTGGTGTCACTATCTAACATGTGTTCCAACTTCTAAATGGAAATGCAATGACGATTAAACAAAAGAGCACGAGCTATCGTCCTCTTTATATGTATAGCTATAACTCTTACCAATTGGGTTGTTTTGTAACTTATTTATTTGTACATGAAATTCATTTGTCATTTGTATTTCCAATCACCAGTCCCTATATTCTTTGTAATCACCAGTCTAGTCTATTTCAATGATAATTTGGAATAAATTCTACCTATTCCTTTGATTCTCATTCACCTTGATAATTTAAGCATATTGAATTCGGAAACATGATTCAAAATCCAAGTTACTGTCCTTCATGGATAGAAATTTTAATATCATGTCCTTTCTCATTGAATTACATAAACGTCCATACATGTACCATAATTTGTACTTTAATTAATTATGAAAAATTGATGATAAAATATTGATTAAAAATATAATAGTATAATAATTAAATTAAGATCCCATTTAAAATATTTTATAAAACATAATCATAGAACATCACAAATACACAATCATTAAAATCTTATTCAAATATCTTTTTCAAAATATAACAATGATAATCATAAAACATCAACAGAGAAAATTGAAAAAAAAAGCTAATAAGGAGCTTTTTTAAATTAAGGAATGTAATCTATTTCTAAGTAAATCAAGATCATGATCTATCTTTTAGCAAATAAAGAACATAATTCCTTTTATGTTTGGTGGATTAAATAACGTGGTTATCTATTATCTATTATTATTATTATTATTATTATTATTATTATTTGAGTATGTGTAGAGCTGAATAGTAAAATACTCATATTCCCACCTGTACTATTAAAATTTGTAGATAATTATCCGTACATAAGCTCATACCCATAAAATGAATAATCAACCACTCATGAATAGTTTTTGTGGGTATTCAAATAGTACATTTCAGATTTTCCCATCCCTTAAGCTTGTTTATCGTCAGCAATGCATAACGAGACATGGTATAAGAAGGACTTCAAATAAATAATGATTTTAAAGTTAAAATTTTAATTATATTTGAAAGATTTTGTAGGATGGAGTTTAGACTATTATGTATATTTTTTTAAAATTAAATATATTAATTATCAAATTTTCATGAGATTATCATTATAAAATAAAATATATCAAATATTATGATTTATTGAAGTAACTTATCAAATATTTTCTTATAAAAATATTTATTAATATTTAAATAATAAAGAACGAGAAAAATATAAAATAATTAACTTAACTCTAAAATTATTAAATATATAAGAATAGTTTTATAGCACATAATCATATTAATCTATATCATAATAATTTTATTTTATTATAATTATCATTTAATTAAAATAAGAGAATATATTATCTATCTCTCTCTATATAATTATTATTATAGTATTTAAGATTTGAAAAAATTAAACTAAAAAATTGAGTATACTTTTATTTATGTGTATATATATATATATAATAACTTATTATTTATTTTCGATCGTTGATTATTAATATATATAAGTAAAACTGTATCATAAATAGAATATTACTATCTACTATTAAAATGATCAAAATTAATATTTAATTATTAAAATTATATATAAGTAACATCAATGTCATTAACTTAATTCTTTATTAAATATATTTAGGAATATTAAATTCAATTAAATCCAACCATTATTATAAATTTGACTGATTGATATAGCGTTAAGAAAAACTTCAATTGAAGTTTTCTATATACTATAGATACACGTTAATTATAATGAAAGTTAGAAAACATAATTAAACCTAATTATTATTCATGTTAACAATAGTAGCTTAGCTTTTTAATTTGTGGTATTCTCATCACTGAATAAGTTTGAACTAACACCGCATTTGGCAACTACGTACATAAATTAATGCAATTGCATGATTCACACTTATTCCTTATCACAGCAAATGAATAAGTGAGAATTAGACAAAAGAGTTGATAGATTTGGTTCAATTAATATATTGATTAAGCAAAAGTCCATAAAGCAAGAGACATTAGCTAAAATTGATGCTCAAAAGTTAAGATCGACAACTCTATCTTGGCATTGAAGAATGCATGACATTCAAGTTACTGAGCAAGTATCATTTGAAGACAAGCATCACCAGGTCTAAAAGAATCACACGCATGAATGCATGTAACAAAAACTCTTCAAATAGAATATTTCTATCTTTTTCAGTCCAAATGATTCTGGTTTGGGACATGTACGTCTTTAGGGCAAAATGCTAAACCAATATCCTACATATAATTGTCACAAATTGGGAGATACCATCATTACAATCAATCCCTTCAAGGCTGCAACTTACACCAAACCAACTTGAGACTTGCGTTGAAGTGAGTCAGAGTCGTCTTTGAGACCAAAACCTCAATCATGTCATCAACACAGAGAGATCTAGAGAGTGAAGGGGTGAGCAAGGACAAAATCAACTACATGGATGCTCTCACTTCCTATGAAGTGCATTGGAAGTCGTGGCTCGTGCCGCTGTTTGTGGCGGTTAACGTTGTGGTGTTCATTGTGACCATGTATGTCAACGATTGTCCCAGGAATAATGTTGGCTCTGAAGGGGACTGTTTTCCCAAGTTTCTTGGCCGCTTCTCCTTCCAGCCACTTAGGGAGAATTTTTTCTTTGGGCCTTCTGTATATACGTAAGAGTTAAGATCACCCTTATTATCCTTCTACTACCCTTAGCACGAAATAAAGGTGTTAATTGATTTTGTCTTTAGTTTTTATCGCAATAATAAATAATTAATTAATCAACTAAATAAAATAATAACACCTGTTTTCTAGTATGATGATTGCTTTTCTCATTTGTTTAGGTTGTAACTCTTGGAACTATTTTGGTATCGAGATTTCGTAAAAATTTATTGATTTAAATTTTGGTTCATTTTTTAGGCTTAGCAAAGATGGGAGCACTTTGGTGGGATTATGTTGTGAATCATCATCAAGAATGGAGACTCGTCACTTGCATTTGGTTACACGGTGGAATTGTTCATTTGGCTACAAACATGTTGAGTCTGGTCTTCATTGGCATTCGCCTTGAAAAACAATTTGGCTTTGGTATGTCTCTCTTTTCAGTTTACTTTATCATGCAATTTAGTGTGAATTATATACAAAATTAGGAAGTTCAGTTTTGTACCTGTGAACTTGGTCACCCATTTGAAAGTGTTTATGTTCTTCGAGTTCTTCAATTTTTTTTCTTTCTTTTGAATGGTTATGGTGTGACATTTTGTGAAAATATTGACAGTGAAGATAGGAGTAATTTACTTGTTATCTGGACTCGGCGGGAGTGCACTGTCCTCTCTGTTCAATAGAAGCAAGATCTCTATGGGTGCTTCTGGTGCTATTTCTGGACTTCTTGGAGCAATGCTTTCAGAACTTATCACAAACTGGAGTATTTATACCAATAGAGTGAGAATAGAGTTATCAGTTTCCATTCTATTTCTGTTTTCTGTATGTTTGTTACTTCTTTAATTTGAAAAGGAAAATGATTAATGTTATGAAGAGAATTTGACGAAATCCTGTATGCATCATCATGAACCTTTGATAGGTTAAATGACTTGCATAGTATATTTTACATTCATTTCTAAGTTTCTAACACTTTCTCTGTATTTTGCAGATAGCTGGTTTGTTCACACTTCTGTTTTGTATTGTCATCAATCTTGCCATTGGAATGTTGCCACATGTTGATAACTTTGGTCATATTGGAGGGTGTCTCACAGGATTTCTCCTTGGTTTTATTTTGCTGCTCCACCCTCAATTTGGGTCAATAGAACAGCGACGACATCTTGCTGCTGGTGTTCGCCTCAAGTCAAAATACAAGGCTTACCAATATGTTGTATGGATTGTCTCTGTCATTTTACTGATTGTTGGGTGAGTTCCTCTATTAAATCCTTGAAACTCAAGCAATATTATTGTCATGATTCAGCGGTTTTTGGTATAGGAGATGAAATTGTACTAATTTGCTATATGATAATTGCATAAACTAAATCTTAAATTTGATCTTTAGAGATGTTGTCAGTTCTCATGGCCTGTTATGAAATGGAAAGCTTCTTTTTATTTGTTGCTTAATCTACTCCAAAAATGTTGATTCTTTCATTTGCTTTGCTTTGAACTTATAGTTTGGCTTCAACTTGTGCATTTCTCTAGTTACCACAATGTAGATGTACTCTAATCATAGATTTTTTTTGTTGAATACAGGTTTTCTACTGCTCTAGTGATGCTATTCCGGGGTGAGAGTGGATATGATCACTGTCATTGGTGTCACTATCTAAAGTGTGTTCCAACTTCTAAATGGAAATGCAATGACAATTAAACGAAAGAGCATGAGCTATGCATCCTTCATGGATAGCTACTATAGCTCTTACAAATTGGTTTGTTTTGTTACTTTTTTCGTTGTTGATTCCTGTCAAAAATCAGTTATTGGTTTGACTGTGGATATTTATTTGTGTATTATGCATATATAAAGAAATTCATTTGCCATGTTTCATTCATATTCTGCCTGACTTTGCTGTTGCCTAGTTCTTTCTGACTTTATCCCTTGTAATCTTTGTAATCACTAGTCTAGTCTATTTCAGTG
>CM023956.1:27958034-27993579 GCA_013407115.1 Glycine latifolia
TTTTTGGATGCAAACAGAGAAGGCTAATAGAAACATGAGTGAGGAAAAGGAGACCAAGAAGGACATGCGGAAGTTAGAGTTTACATGTGCTTACAACACTTACCTGCATAAGATCCCCAATGTTTACAACAAGTGATCCATGCACTGGATGAAAATCAACCCATTGATTCTGATGAAGAACTTGAAGACCACCCATCTGGTCTTTCAGAAGAATTGTCATGAAGATTATATCAGTGTGCTTTGAAGTACCCATAGTTAATTCAGGTTCAGGGCATGGAGGATGGTAGTGCACAAAAGATATTGTCCATCAACCGAGTCCAATTCATTTAGGTAAGAAGAATGAAGGCCAAGAGCCTCTGAAAATAGCACAAAGATTGTAAAGCCTAATGAATATTCAATCACAATGTCTATGCAAATGCATGGCTATTTCATCATAGAAAATACAATGTCTCTACAAATGCATGGTTATTTCATCTTAGAAAATGAATATTCAATCAGAATGTCTCTGCAAATACATGATTATTTTATCATAGACAATGGGAAAAAGTCTAAATTTGATAGTGTGTAAAACTGAATTGCACAAGTGACTTGGACTGTATGTGATGTAATAAAAATGAAGAGTGAAACTCTTTTCCGTGGATGTTGATGGTGCTTCATCTATGGAAGTTTTCTTTTCTTAATTTTTCAATGATAACTACAAAAATAGCACCTATTTTACAAGTGATATTTTTGTAATCATTAACAAAAACAGAAAATAAAATAGAAAAAAACTCCTGCAAACCAACCCCCTGGCTGTTTTTCTTGTTTACAACTTTTCTAAATTGACTCTATATGTTGAAAAGAAAAAGAATAAACCTAAAATACATCCCTGAGATATTGTGTTTCTCCTAAATAGCTTCTAAAGTAAAAAAAAAATATAAGTAATCCCTTCACTATTAGAAATCATGCTAAGAAGAAGAGTATTGAAAAATCCTTCAAATAAATATTCAATAAATGATTCAACTCAAGGACTAAATTGATGAATATTCAATAATACTTGAGGGAATACTTATATAATTTTATTATTTCATGAACAATTTAGGAGAGAGATGAATACTTGAGGAATGAGGGACCGAATTGATGGTTTATTCAAAGAAAAATATAAAGTCGTCGTCGTCGTCGTCGTCAAAATTAGTATACATCATCACCAAGTCAATCAAAATTAGTATAAATTAATTACCTGCATACTGCTGGTATTTCTTCTGGATTAGGAGCTGAGGGTCGGGAGTAAGAAAAAAAGCAATTGAGTCCCTCCAGTGGACAGGCTGGTGCAAATCTCTCAACAGGCCACCATTGGAAAAATATCTGACTTTCTTATTGCTATCTCTGGAGTAAAAGGTTTTCCTTACCTCGGCATCTTGTTCATGAAACCTACGGATTCCGCATATCATCTCATCCAAAACATCAACACCAATAGTCCAATACCATGATTCACCACCTGGAAAAAACCCCACTTCTTGCATGCACTTCGAATCTTGTCAAGTGCTTCAACACGAAGGGATGAGTTTGTGTCTATGTCTTGGAGATCTATGATGGGGACACTAACGTTGGAGTCATTTGGTGTGGTTTCAGTGTTGTCCTCCACCTTGGCATGATAAAACATGCGTGGTATATATCTTTGTGATCCCAGAATCTCAGAGGCCTTTCACAACAAGTTTTGTTTCAGCAAAGGCCTTGACTTCAGCTATTCTGTCATGAGTGGAATCTTTACCTTTTTCTAACTCTAACTGATTTGTGGTTGTGGCACCATACTGGGAAACTGGCAGAAAATACAAGTTCTCTTCTCTCTGTGCTACAAATATGAAATAACTAAAGACAATGTTATCTTGTAAAGATTGAATAGTTAGATAGGGGGCGACAGTGATGGCTGCCAATTTGGAACAAGTAGGCACGTTTCATTTTTTATTTTACTTTTTTTAGTCCGGAAAAAAAAAAAAGAGGGAGATAAAAAAGAACGTTAAAGAGAGATCTCAAACTTAATAATATTTTTGACGGAAATTAAATAGATTATGCCATCAAAAGATATATAATTTTTTTGGTGAACCATCAATAAATATTTAGTAATTAATACCAATGCTTACCAGTTCAAGAGGTAAGGAGTTTGGTCCTTACCCAAAGTCTTAAATTAGAGTCTCGTGACAAAAAAGAAGTATTAAGAAACTTTTTAATATCAAAAAGTGAAATGAAATCCGATAATAATAGCCCTGGTAGGCCTCTCTGCAAAGGGGACACTGAGGGACTTTTATTTGGAGGGGCCAAGACAAAAGAAAATTACAAAGAAAAACATGCAGAGGAGAGGCCTCAGCTCTTGATGGAAACATTACACGTCAGGTTTCAAATTCAGAAGCTGTGATGATACTTTTGAGTTTTGAGTTATGTACAATTGTACCGTGTAGACCTGGAGTCTCTCAATGAAGCGTTCACAAAATGGCTATTGTCTATTTTGAAGTAATAGGAAACCAACTTTTAGTGATATTTACTGCAGAAAATTTAAATTGTTATGTTTCAAAATATGCAAGGTGAAATATAAATTTTAAAACTACACAATTTATGGATCTTCTAGCCTTCAACCAACTCTAAACGAATAGGTACTGCACTTGACAGCGACAAAAAAATGAAAAATATGTTGACTTTCACAAGAACATGTCAAGTTATTTTCATAAAACAGTAAGTTATACTCCATAATAGTACAATTAATTAAATGTGGCTTTACCTTTCGCCTCTAGAACTTAATGCTGTTTATTGAAATTTAACAAGATACAGAAAATGAAAAGGAAAGGCAAGACTTAACCATGAAATATGCAGACTAAAGGCTAAAGTCATCTCAATGAGAATACTTTGACCATTATAAAGGCAAAGCCAACCATCCAATACTTTATATTTGCTTCACAACCTTAAGGGCTGCAAGTAAGAGTTCCCATCAAGGCCTTTTGCATAATAATTTGTCAAGATTTCTTTCATAGTAATGTCCCTATAGACCGGAGGGTTTTCTTCTGATAACAACTCCTTTATTGGACCATAAAGCTTCGATGTACATTCAGATATAGTAAAATTCATGAAGAAGGTTGCTACAGAAATTCGAGGGCCTATATTCTTCAACAAGACCCGATGATAAACACTGATGAACCTGTCATTTGTCATAAGCTGCACCAACAAAAAGAAAATTGATACTTTTAATCATGAAAAATTGTGTAGGGTAATGTTACTCTAATGAAAGCCCCAAACATTTTAGTTTAGTTTACTTTTATCTTGCAACTTGTCCTTTGTGATTAATCCCTTTTGAAAGTAGCATCTAAACAGTGATTCCACTCCCACTGTTATTATGTCAACACTTTGAAATTTTATTTCTGGATTTGAAAATACTTATAGACTACCATCGTGGTTTGGTGGAAAATTAAAACCTTAAAGGTCCATGTTGAAACAGAACCACGGATAGAAAGATAGATAATCCAAAACGAGAACAATAAGGCAAATGGAAAGTAAGAACAAACATAAACCACAGGGCTATGAAGTAATTACAGAAACATCGAGAAAAAGATGTTGGTATGGACAAATGTGTAGTGTATATGGTGTTACATCGATCACAGACGAAATGCTGGTAACATGCTTTTTAACCCACTCTTTTTTTAACACATTCTTTGTTAGCTAAAATTTATTAGAAATCACAAAAATTGATACAAGTCTTATTTTTATTTAATGAGTTTTACTTATAATTTTGTGCTAATTTCTGATAAATTTTAATCAAAGGGGAAAAATATATTTAAAAAAATGTGTTAGACCAATTTATCTTTAGGAAACATGATAATAAACTCATACAGAAGTTACCTGTAGAATATCTCCAATGTTTACAACAAGAGCTCCATGAACTGGAGGAACATCAACCCATTGATTCTCATGAAGAACTTGAAGGCCACCTATCTGGTCTTGCAGAAGTATTGTCATGAAGTCACAGTCAGTGTGCTTTGCAATGCCCATAGTTAGTTCAGGTTCAGGGCATTGTGGATAGTATTGACCCAAAATATAAAGTGCCTTAGCGCAGTCCATTTCCTTGAAGAAAGAAGGTTTAAGGTCAAGAGCCTCTGACAATAGCTCAAAGATTGTAATGCCCAACAACTTTACTTTCTTTATATATCCAGCCACAATATCTCTACAAATACATGATTATTTCATCAATGACAAGAAGCAAACTTGTAGGTACTCCAAAACAAGTGGCCTTGACTAAGTGCCATGTGAGTATGTGACAAACTATGTTGCTTTGCCTGGAATGTATTATTTACACCAGTATTTTAGTTAGTGCATCTGTAGGATAAATGTTTATCTTTATATAATTAATATTCAAAATAAATAAATATTTTTGAATAACTAGTTTATGCACTAACATTATAAAAGATTTTAATACCAACATTCAATTACAAAACTTTATAATAATTACTTAAAAATCATATCAACAATGATTTTTGATTGATTAATATATAATTTTTTTTACACTCACAACACATAGAAATTAAACTTTTTAGATTTACAATAAACAATTTAAATTACTTTTTAAAATTATTTTTAAGTACTAACATATTATTTTAAAACTATTAAAATTTAATTTAGAGATTGATGAGATAAAAGAAGGTAACAGAAAGGAATAGAAAATTAAGAAAATTAAATATATAGATATGATAGAAGAATAGTTTAAGAAAATTAAGAGATTTTTTTTAATTAGTTGCTTCTAGTGTATGAAATTCATGAGAAAAGAAAAAAATATATATTAAAAATGTCTAATTGAGAAGTAAGAAAACTGAAAGCTTCACTCTCTAAAATATGTATATTAATTTATGCTATAAGGAAAAAAATATTTTTACAATATTATTTTTTTGTTTAACATATTTGTAAATATAACAAATTTTACTTTTACTTTTTTTTTAAAAATTGTTAGTTCTGATTTTAATAAATTTTGAAAATGATCCAGCTTCCCATTTTGAACATGTGGCATGCATATTAGTTGACACCATTACATCTGAATGCATGTGATATTATCATAAACAATAGGAACTATTTTAATTTTTTGAAAACTAATTAAAGCTAGAAAAGATTAAATTAAACTAAAAAACTCACTATATTTAGGAGATAAAAAATAATTTAACTTAATTGTAAATTTTATCATCAAACTTACTTTTATTCTTTTGTAAATTTTATCATTTAAGTTTTATTTTCACATATTTCACCCCTCAATTTTCATAATTTTGTGAATTTTATCATTCAAGATTTTTTTCACTAATTTTACCATTCAACTTTTCACATTTTACAAATTTTATCATTCAAATTTTTGATTTTTGTGCATTTAACATCACATTGGCAATAAAACTACATTATTTTGTTTTTATTTTTAACTTTGTTGGGTTTGACACATCTACAGTGATAAAATACACAAAAATTGAAAATTTAAGTGATAAAATTCATGAAAATAAAAATTGAATGATAAAATTTATAAAATAATGAACATGCTAAAATTTGCTATTAAATCAAATAATTTTAAAGATGTTTTCTGTTACTCAGGCTATGATAAAGTATTAATTAGAAACATGGACTTACCTGCACACAGGTGGCATTTCAGCAGAGTTGGGAGGATCAGGATACGCAACAAACGCAATGGTATCTCTCCAATTCGCAGCCATGTCTCTGAAGAGCTTCCCATTGGAGAAATACCTCACTCTCTTCTCATTATCGCGTGAATAAAACCGCTTCCTCTGTTCACCATCTTCTTCATGAAACCCACGAATTCCACGTATCATCTCGTCCAAAACCTCAACCTCAATCCCATGATTCACCACCTGAAAGAACCCCCACTCGCGGCACGCGCTTTGAACCTGCTCAACAACCTCCACGCGCCGAGCCGAATTGGTGTCTATGTCTCGAAGGTCCACGATTGGGATGGTGAAGTTGGAGGAGCACTCTTTGGGTGACGTGTCAATGGGATCCACGTTGACGTGGAACATGGGTGGGATTTTTGTGACACCCGAATCTAGGACACCTTTGACGCCGGTTTTCGACTCGTCGAATGCTATAACCTCGGATTTTCTGTTGGTGGTGTGGAACTCAGTCGTGCACATGCGCGGTGACGGTTTGGGGTGCATGGTTGGATTTGAGGAGTGGAGGTTGGGAAGGTGAAGAGAATGAAGTGGGGAAACACTTGCCATGTAGTCAATGAAAATGGAGGGCGATGGAGAGAAGAGAATCAAAATCTATCATAAATTATAAGATCTTCCATTGATATTATGTGCTAGTTTATTCATATCGAATGTGTATTTTTAAATATCTTATGGTGCATGTGTTAGTGAATAATAAACAAAGATTTATTAAAAGATGAGCCTTTAAATAAATAAAAAACAAAAAATAAGTATAAATATTTTAATCATATTGGAGGCCGCAAAGAAAAAAAAAAGGTTAAATAATCAGATTTTTAATTGAAAGTGTGATATAATGATAAATTGACTCTTAAAAGATGAAAAATATAAATTTAATTTTAAAATATGTAAAATGTGAGATAGATTAGTTTTACTATTAAATATTATGAGATTATTTTAATTATTAAATTGTAATATTCAAAAATTAATTTAATAATAAATTATATTTTTTTGGAATACAGCCCCTAATTAACTATGATGATGAAGACTAGTCATCTCCAGGAGAATCAAGAAAAGACCTATCTAATACCTTTTATTTGCTTCTTAAACTTAAAGGCATCAAGTAAGATTTCAAGGCCTTTTGCATAATAATTTGTTAAGATTTCTTTCATATTGATGTCCGTATAGATTGGAGGATTTTCTTCTGATAACAACTGCTATATTGGACCATAAATCTTTGATGTACATTCAGATATGGTAAAATTCATGAAGGTTGCTACAGAAATTCTAGGGCCTACATTCCTCAACAAGACCCTGTGGTAAACACTGATGAACTTGTCATTAGTCATAAGCTGCATAATGATAAATAAAAAAATTGATAAATAAAAATATAAATATGATCATAAAAAAATGGGTAAAGGCATTACATAAAAACAAAATCTGCTTGGTTGTGAAACTCTGAATGCCACTAAGTTAAAGTACAAATACATAATGGCAAACCCTATCTTGACATCTTGATAATTTTATTCACTTTTTTGCATTCAAATTTTCTCTCTGGAACTTTCTGTGATCTTTACATCTTTCAAACTTATTTGAAGCTAAATCTTGGCCATAAACCTTCTCTGATAATCATATCTCAAGGCCATTTATCTTTTGCAAAAAACATAGTAAACAATTTCAGAAGTTACCTGCAGAATATCTCCAATGTTTACAACAAGAGCTCCTTGCACTGGAGGAACATTAACCCAATGATTCTCATGAAGAACTTGAAGACCACCAAACTGATCTTGCAAAAGTATTGTTATGAAGTCACAATCAGTGTGGTTTGAAATTCCCATAGTTAATTCAGGTTCAGGGCATTCTGGATAGCACTGACCATAACATAAAGTGCTTTAGTGCAGTCCATTTCTTCAAGGTAAGAAGGAATAAGGCCAAGAGCCTCTGCCAGTAGCTCAAAGATCGCGACACCTAACGCTTTTACTTGTTTTGAATACTCAGCCACAATATCTCTACAAATACACATTTAGTTCAGCAAAAACAAAAGGAAGATTCAAGTTTGATGGATATGCAAGTAAAATTCATAAGTGATCTTGACTGAATACTGCCATTTGAAACATGGTATATAGAAACTAGAAAGGTTGCGAAAATGGCATGAAAAGAGCCAAACCCAAAAGGTTAGCCTATTTGGTAGAAGATTCTCATTACTCAATTGTTCTTGCTTGCTCAATGAAACATAGCATGAGAATAGTCCTTTCCCAGATTGTTCCTTTCCATTTACAGGTCTCCCCTTTAGGGTCACACAGCTCTCAACGAAAACGCCAATTGTTGTAATTTAATCTTGTAGGGAGAATCCAACCCAAGAGACTAGCTTCTTGGGTAGGAAAATCTCGTGGATTATTTACAACATTGAGCTTCCTTACTTGCTCAATGTTGAATATAATGAAAACCTAATTTGCATATATCACAAAGAGTGGAATAGAATTTGTGTCTCTGAAAAATTCACTTACTTCACCTTTATCCCTGGATTCTTAAGACTCAACACCAAGTCCTTCAAATAAATACGTAGGATAGAAAACATGCTTCAAGATGGTAATAGGTGGGGGGACTCTTTCCAAATTAGCATCCTTCAAAGAAGAGTAACCTAATGGCCACCTCAGCAACTTAACCTGTCACATTAGCATTTCCACTAACGAAAACGGACTCAACACAATCCATAGACTAACTTGTTTATCATACTGATATTTCAGGGACTTAGTGTTGGGTTTTAAGAATCCAGGAATTGATAAAAAAAAAAAAAAAAGTGGAACTTTTCAATGACCAAAACTAATATTTTCACTTTTCAGGCTGTTGTTGTTGGGGTCTAAAAATCTGAAGACTCTAATTTAGCACTGTTAAATAAGTGAATTATTTCAAAGATCTTGTCATACTCTATCACATAACAGCCGAGAACTAGAGTTCTGCCCCTAGACAGATATATTGTAAAGGGTAAAACTTAAGAGACATTTCCTTACGTCTCTTATGGTGTCAGTCTTTAATTAGAATTCATCTCGATAATCTATGATGACCTTTAATGCAAACCTTTATTATAAAGATTTCTTAGTCCATTTCTTATTGGAAAACAGTACCAAAATCACTAAAAGAACAGCATCTAAATGTTTTCCTATTATAAATGGCAATAGCAAAACTACCATCAAGCAGGATCATGTGCAGGTTTTATTCCCAGAACTTTTATAAGAAACATTACCTATACACTGCGGGTATATCTTGTGGGTTTGGGGGATCTGGATTCACATCAAATGCAATTGTGTCCCTCCAAGTACCAGCCATGTCTCTGAACAGCTTCCCATTAGAAAAATACCTGACTTTCTTACCGCTATGTCTTGAGTAAAAGGGCTTCCTTGCCTCACCATCTAGCTCATGAAACCTGCCGATTCCACTGATCAGCTCATCCAAAACCTCCACAGGAATGCCATGATTGTGATCACTTGGAAAAATCCCCGCTTCTGCGATGCACTCCTAAACTGGTCAAGCAGTTCAAAATGCTGAATGAGGAATTGTTTGTGAGATAAATATATATGTCCAAAGATCTAATATATTAATTTTAGTAAAATAATTTATTTTATTATTATATTTATTATTTTATTAAATTATTAATTTAATTAATTTTTGATTAAAATTAGAAATTTGTTATGATAATAAAGATTATAATAATAACAAAAAATAAGTTATTTATAATTTAAATTTAAATTATTTTTTTATTATAAAATATTTTTTTTGATATCAATAATTCGGATAAATCAATTTATATGTAATGATTTTTATTAGATAAAAATTAATAAATTTCATTTATTAAATTGTATATATAAATAATTTTTAATAATTAATATTATTTTGATATATATTTATAAGAAGTTCTAAAAAATATATAATAATTTTCTTTCACTCAGATAATTTTTAATAATTAATATTATCTTATATATATTTATAAAATATTCTAAAAAATATATAATAATTTTCTTTGACAAGGTGGAAACTGGAAACTGCCAACTGCCAACAGAATCACACTTTTGATGAGTGATCATAATACCTCGTTAAGTCCCTTGACCCTTGAGAATATTATAGCGTGTAGCTAAGGCAATTCTGGTCCTGATTTTTAGTTGAAGAAAAAAAATACAAACATTTGGCCAAAGTCCAAACACAGATAGATTGTTGGTTTCGGTAGTATTGAAGTAGGAAGGGCCAGCCAACTCTATCTGTTTGGATCAACATGGCTCGAAGGCAATTGTTTCCTGCATCTATTTAAGCTTCCAGAAATAATACTAATCTGGAATGTCAAATTACATTTTGGAGTGTAAATTTTAAGCTTCTGGAAAGGCTAAACCAGAATGTAAAACTACATCCTAGATTAGATGCAGGAAGCAATTATGGGGATGCAGGAAGCAACTGCTTGGCTTGAAAGAAGCTTGGACCAGCTACTTCAGTATGTGGGCTTAGACCTTTTTTTCTGGGTTTTTTCTCACACGTCTTGAAGAAATAATTTTGTGAGAGATAAAGTCAAATATTAAATATGAACATTTCTCTCAATGAAAAATCAAACTTTATTTCTTTATATTGTCAAAACTAGTCCCTTCCAGTAAACCAACACCTTTTGGTTACTTAGACCTTTTTCTACCTTAAAAATTGAATCTTAAACTAAATTAGACATTATTCTCATGAACATGGTCAATAACTCGTTTTTTAATATTATTTTAACACATTTTTATTTACTTTTGTTAAAAATCATAAATTTATATGTTAGGTTTATTTAAAAATGAGTGGGAATCACTCTATTTCATAAATCTTGATCAATATTAAAAGGTTTATAATTATCATTTCTCTTAAAAATAATTATGTTCCTATTTATTAAAGGAAGAAAGTATGGGATATTTTTTGTACCAATCTTCCTATTTTTTAAAGGAAGAAAGTATGGAATATTTTTTATATCTTTAAGAAATTAAATTTATTTCCGTTGTCACTTAATATTTTCTTTATAAAATATGAAGAAAATTAATACGTGAATGTTATAGAAAGATATATCTTTACTCTTATTTCCCTTTATGCTCTTCATGACAATGCACGGAGTGATAAGTGATTTGGAGGTGGGAAAAAGGCACAAGGGTTAGAACTTAGAATGATAAGGAGGTTAATTATGAGTTTGAATTCCTTCACTAATATAATATATTAATGACTAATATTTTAAAAAAAACTGTTATGACAAAATGTCTGAGTAACTGCGACAAAAAAATATTCCTAACAAAAAAAACTATAAGTTTAAGTTAATTTTCAACTTAAAAAAAAAGATTCATTTTATATAAATTGTTATCCAAGTACAATAGAAGGTGAATAAACCCCTCTTCGTTCACATTTCTACCATGTCTATTACCTTTACAATACTTGATAAATTCAAATATGTTTTTAATTTCTCAAATTTAAGATACTTTTGATTTTAGTCTCAATTAAAAATTTGTTCTTTTTAACCTTTTAAATTCATAGAATGTTGTTTTTAGTCCCCAAAATGAATCTGAGGGACTTACAAAAAAACAGATTTTTAGTCTTTGAAAGTGAAGTTAAAGGACTAAACACAATATTGCACAAATTTAAGGGACTTAAAAGGGTAGATTTTTAATTGGGGGACCAAAATCAAGAGAGTCCTCAATTTGAGAGACTAATAACATATTTAAACATACTTGTTATACGTCAGAAACATTCACTTTGATGTCGAATTTGAATATAAGATGGTAACTAAGCATATGCAGATTTCCAACTAAAAATAAATCAGTGCTATATGCAGTAAAAAAATGAAAAATATGTTGACACCTGAAGATATATCAAGTTATTGTCATAAATTCATACATAAACTATATGTCATTATATTGGGGTAGCATAAATATTAATATGTCCTTTAAAATTCCCTAGATACAGAAAATCACAGTCAATGGATCATGCTATTTACAATGATTAAAGAGTAAATCCTTCTCCATCAGAGTCAAGAGTGCACCAATTTATTTATGTGTGTCTATATTTTTAAGTCAGATCCTGAAAGGCAGTAAGCAAGAGTTCCCATCAAGGCCTTTTGAATAATAATGTGTCAAGAAATCTTTCATAGTAATGTCCCTGTAGATTGGAGGGTTTTCTTCTGATAACAATTCCTTTATTGGACCATACATCTTCGAAGTACACTTGGACATAGTAAAATTCATAAAGAAGCTTGCTACAGAAATCCTGGGACTATGACTTGCCAAGACCCGATGATTAGCACTGATGAACACGTCATTTGTCATAAGCTGCACCAGTGTTAATGAAATTGGTCAATGCAATCATAAAACTTATGTTTGATAATGATAGTCCTAAATATTTGAGTTTAGGTCACTTCTATTTTATGTTGCATCATGTCATTTTAACATTCATTTAATCAACTTAAAAATAACACATCTTGCATCAAGTTTTTGTCTTGATCCCTTCAAATTAGAATTCTAATGGACCATGTTGGAAAGGGAATCATTAATTAAGAAAAAAAATAGATCAACCAGGAGATTAAGGAAAATGGTTACTAGGAACATGAATAAACAGGGCTTTGACCAGAGAAATTCCATAGATTTTAATAATTACCTTACAAAATCCCCTGCAATCCATTGTTTCTTTAACTATTACTTTTCTGAATGGTCTGGATGAGCCCATCATGGAGTTTTTGAGGATTGTGTAAGGACATATGGCCAGTATAAATGTATGACTGACCATAATATTTTCTATTACATGGTTTTCATTTGTATCTTTTCTGCTGAATTTTGCAGGTCATGGTTTGACAATCCTATGTCCATTACAATTTAAGTTGTCTAGTTCTATTTTCAATTTTCTTGTCAGAGAAAACAATAATGCCTGAGAGTATCACAAAAACAAAACAGATCGATGCCAACATGAATTAATAAACAAGTGTACCTTTAATTATCTAAGAAAGTTGTTCAACAAAATCATTTTCAAAATAATTAAAACGTCCAAGACAAAGAATGTCACAGCCACGGAAACTATAATCATGTTATTCTTATACATGAGAAAAAACACATTTTAGAAGGACATGCAGCTGTTCTTAACCGTTGAATCAACATCAACAAAAGCAACACAGTGCATAGAAGGTTGGCTGCTTCTGAACCACTGATGGCCAGTGTTTCAAATTGTAGACCACATCACATTATGCGGCTGTTGCTACAGCTGCGTCAATGTGATTGTGGACCTTATCAGAATGCATCAACAAAGTGTAATACAACCATGAACACAATGTGACACAACTGCTATTTGAAACCCTAACCACATACTTAAAAATAAAATATATGTGCATATGCACAGTGGCAAACCACAAGCCATGATTTACATCTAGAATCTCAGTTTCTTTTCACACTCATTTTCTTTCTCTGATGCCTGGTCAGATGCATAAATCAAAGTATCAAACAAACAACACCAATCCTATACTTCTTTTCTCAGTTTTCCTGTACCTCTAGCAATTAGGCTCCCCTGTATCTAATCTACGCTCCTTAGTGGAGCTTCTACAAATCTTCACACATTCCCAAATCACCTAAGGCAAGATTCCAACTTTTTTCTTTCAGAAGGTGCTACTCCAACTTCCTCTCTAACAACATATTTAAAGATAAAAATTTATAAAATTTCTCTTAACTGATAGTTTCATTGAATTAATAACTTTTAAGCTATCTAAAGGCCATTTATCTATAGATAACATAAAATAAATATTACAGTAATTACCTGTAGAAGATCTCCAATGTTAACAATAAGTGCCCCATGCACAGGAAGAACATTAATCCATTGATTCTCATGAAGAACTTGAAGACCACCCATCTGATCTTGTAGAAGTATTGTCATGAAGTCCATATCAGTATGCTTCGTAGAGCCCAGAGTTAATTCAGGTTCAGGGCATGCCGGATAGTACTGACCCATGATAAAAAGTGCCTCAGAGCAGTCCATTTTCTTAAGATAAGAAGGATTGAGACCAAGAGCCTCTGACAATAACTCTACGATTGTAACTCCCAACCCTCTTACTTTTTTTGAATACTCGGCCACAATGTCTCTACAAGTAAATAAACATTTCATCAAATGAAAAAGAAAATGTCCAAATTTTATAGGGTCCACAGGTAAAAGCACAAGTAACCTTACTAAATTCCATGTAACAAATATGAAATGGAAGAAAGTTGCATTAATATTCCTCAATTACAAGCATTGCTGTTTTGCTTATAACACAACCAAGAGCAACCTAAGAACCGGTTCTGGTGCAGTTTTCACAATTTACAGCCAAAAAATAACTAAAGATGTTGGGTTCAATTCCTGCTTGTGGTCTTTCTTTGGTAATTCATCTGTTAGTGCCACTAGTGACATGCTCACATGCCTAATTAATCTTAGAATGAGTGAAACTTACCTCAACATAAACTTTTTCCCACAAATACAAAAAAGATATATAACAAACATCAGGACACAACTAAATTTAATGCACCCAATTTACCGGTATTTGGTCAGTCCTATTAAAGTTGTTTTCTCTCTTTCTCTCTCATAACATCATATTTTCATGTTCCTTGCTAACACAAGAAAATCCCCTATTAAATTGACAAACAACAGCAACTGTGACTGCAATGTCAAGATTTCCGGGGTGTCTGCAACCACAATTGTAGCTGAATCCCCACATTTGTTTACAGTTTTCCATTATACCAAGAATCGCAACCAAATTGCAACCACAATTATAACCACAACTACAACCACAAACATGATAGCAATTTATAATCTGAGTAATGATATATAAGCACTTATATACATCAAACACCTTATTAAGGTCTATCATATTGCTCTTCATCTCTCTTCCCATCAAATCATATCTACACTTCTCTCTCTTTCTCGTTTAGCACTTAGGTGTCCATGGATTATTTTCCTTAAAGCCTTGTGCCAACATGCCTCACCAAGTGCAGGTTTAAGTGCCAAAATTGAAATCAGAATCATTACCTACATATTGCTGGCATTTCTTCTGGGTTGGGAGGATCAGGATTTGCAACAAATGCAATGGTATCCCTCCAGTTGGCAGGCTGATCCAAATCTCTCAACAGGCCACCATTGGAAAAATATCTGACTTTCTTATTGCTATCTCTGGAGTAAAAGGTTTTCCTTACCTCAGCATCTTGTTCATGAAACCTACGGATTCCACATATCATCTCATCCAATACATCAAGACCAATACCATGATTCATCACCTGAAAAAAACCCCACTTTCTGCATGCACTTCCAATCTGGTCAACCACTTCAGCATGCAGAGATGAACTTTTGTTAACCTCTTGAAGATCTATGATCGGGATACTGATGATATTTGAGGCACTCGGTGAGGTATCAGTGAGGTCCAATTTGCCAGAATGGAACATGCCTGGGATCTTTGTCACCCCAGAATCTACAAGGCCCTTCACCCCAGTTTTTGAATCATCGAAAGATATTCGTTCAGCTCTACCATCATAAGTAGAACCAATATCACTTGTCTCTAATTCATTTGTGCCGGTGGTGACCACCATAGTCGGAAGTTGTAGAAAGATTACAGTATCCAAGTGTAGATTGAAAACACTGGTGATAAGGAAGTTGGTAAAGGTTGAATAGTAGATAGAATGCAAATCATATACGTGTCTGTTAATAACTTAGTATTGTATCGGGCATGCTATTCACTTAGCCAATGCAAGAGTGAAGATATTTGAGACAAATTATTAGGTAGTTTCAAATTTTATTACTGATTCTGTTAAAGATATCTAGCTTGATCAATATCTGAATTATGGTAAATTTCTTATCATTATTAAGTGATTCTTTATGTGACAACTCCATTTTTTAATTTATGTAAAAAAAAATTAATAATACTTAATTACATGTTATATGAAAATTTGTTGAAATCATTATGTTCCTGGCTACAACGGTGAAAGACCATGAAATAATTTCTGCATTCAACGGATCTATTGATCCTTTACATTTGTTTAAGCTAAACGTTTCATTTAGTTGTGGATTCATATTAAATAATGTCAATAAACTGAAGAAAGATTAATTATGACGGCGTTATTATCATTAAAAAGGAACTGTTATTACAATTCAAACTATTTGAAAAATAAATTTTAAATAAAAAGGTTATTGAATTATTTTTTTAATGACTTCATTTGGTATAAAATAATTATTAGATTGCTGGTGAAAATTATATATATATCATTCACACTTTGAACTTTCCACATGCATACTTTAGCGTTGTGATTTTAATTAATAAAGTGGCAATTCTTAATTTTATTGTAAAGACTACTAATAATGTTATCCCAATATAACTAAAAGTTTTTTCCTTTTATTTAAATATTCGATCACAGCCCTTATCATGAAAATGTTTAATTAGACAATATTATAGATTAAAAAAGTTTAAATATTTTTTTTCTTACAATTTAGCCCTTTTTTATTTTTAGTCAATTGTAAAAAAAATAATATAATTTTTGAATTAAATATACTTTCATAGTGTATATTTGGTTCCACATTTAGAACAATGAAACATAGAACTCAACTGACACAAACGTGATTTTGTCATTTTGAAGATGTTTGGAAACAAATTTTAAACTTGAGTCAACATGATAAACGTGAGTCCAACTTGAAGTAAATAAGAGTTTAGTCCCCAATTTTTTTTTTTTTGGTCTCTTCATTTCGAAAATGTTCTTATTAGTCACTCATGACTAATTTGTGGCAGTTTAAATGTACAATGTATAACAAATTTTTTTTTTATCTTAGAAAAGACTAAAATAACATTTTGTGAACTTAAGATATTAAATAGACAAATATTAATCAATGTTTTTTTACATTGGTTAAAAAAAGCTAAAAAGAGTAAGATTTTTATTGGGATGGACAAAATTTGTTGTTTATGACTTTTTTTTTTTACTTTCCTATGAATTTCACAATAAATATTTTTTCTTTTAGTTAGTTAAGCAATGCTCTAAGAATAATGATTAGCAAAACCCTATTAAAAAATATAAATTTTACTTTGAGAAAAAATCTTGAGATATTAAAAACTTAGATATTTAAGAAGAAAAATCATAGCAAATTTAACACTCATTTATCATATTATTAGAGATATGATATTTGAACACTTAATTTTTTCAAACACCCATCTAACATGCATCAATTCTCTTTATCTTTCTTTAATTTTTCTATCACATCATACCATCTATAATTAATACTCGTCCTTTTTTTTCTCTTTTATTACTCTATCACTAGAGGTAAACTAGCATGTTGAATGTCCAAGTATTCTTTTCCTTATAATCACTCATCAAGTTTTTTTTTTCAAGTAAAAAATAAATAAATAGGGAGTGCAACAACTTATAGTCATATTTCTATACAAGCAAGCCCACGAAGGCATCAAGGTCAAACTTTGTCATTGAAAGCATGTTGCGTGTTCTAGTGAAGGTTAGGTACCAAACAAAACCCAATCCATTAGCGGTGTTATACTTTGTAAAATTATAGGCCATAGATGATAGATCACAATCTATATATATATATATATATATATATATATCAATTTGTGTTTGGCACTCTTCTTTTTCCTCTGTGTACCTTATAAAGGCCATTCTATTGCTTCTTAAGTGATAATCTGATCTGATATATTTTCTCTCCAGTAGTTTGATCCATTTCTTAATTGATATAAGCTGGTCGCGAACTATGCATGGAGGCAAATGATGCAATCTTTGTTATTCTTACACTTTTCTCACTGTTTAGTTATTTTATATGTCTCATATTCTTTAATGACACTAACTTTCTTACCCCTATATATAGCTATCATTATGGTCAACATATGTAACTACGTGCTTTTTCTTTTATGAACCATTGAAGTCACGTAGATCTTTACGAACCCATGTGTTGTACAAAGTCTTCTTTTCTAATGGCATGGAGGAAAAGCAGAAGTAGATAGCGAGATGAGCCACGACATCATAATGTGGAAAATTGAAGAAAACCATAGAATTCCTTCCATTTGAATGATTCCACTGAGCATACGTTAATTTTTTTTTTTATATTTTTTGGTACTATTTGTTAATGATTCCAGAAATAGAATCGTGGCTGTGTTAAGAGTCATGAAATAGCAGAATGCTTCTACTCTATATTAATTTATATTAATAATTAGGATTTATTATTTTTTAATTCCTAAACCTTTTAGGATTTTTATTTTTAGTCCCTAAATATTTTTTAGTTAAGGGACTATAGTTAAAGATAAAAAAATTTAAAGGACTAAAAACAATTTAATAAGTTGAAGGCAAAAAAATTTAAAAGATATAAAAAATTTGGCCAGTCACTGAAATTTTTATTTGAACATTTTCTACGTTATGGTCGCTGATTTTTGTTTCTGCAGATAATGCGTATATTATTAAGTTTTATGAAAAAAAATATAAATTATACTTGTAAGTCTTAAATAATTTTAATAAAAATATCTAAATTCAAAATATAATAATTTGGTTTACTGCTTTAAGTTATAAACTAAATTAAAATTTATAATTTATAAAATACCCATTTTTATTATATTCTATTAAACTTCAAAATTTTGACAACCAATTTTCCTAACATTATTTTGATTTAATATTTTTAAGAAAGGTCAAAAATAATGCTTTTGATCACAGTAGATTTCTTTCAAATCTTTTTAACAAATTTTTACCTGAAATGACCATTTTACACCTAATTTTTAATTAAATACTAGAATGGTCATAATTAATCTCAAATAATTTAAAATTTGGACAAATAAGATAAAAACAGATTTTTTTAATTCAGAAAATAAATTTTAAAATTTGAAATTACAGTTTTATACTACTTTTATATTTTCACATTAAACTTATATCTAATTGATTTTAATCCTAAAATTCTTATTCTTTTCTTTTCTTTTCCTTTCTATCTTTGATTTTATTTTTTTGGCTTCTTGCTGATTCAACGAAAACTAGTTTATATTATTTTTATAAAAAAAAAATTAACAAAATGCAAACTTGTTTGAGTTTTGTTAATTTTGTTACCAAAAAATATTGTTGTGTTTTAACAATATTTGTAAAATATTTATCACAACAAAAAAAATATTTTCGTTATTTAATTTTTTACACAAAAATTAATAAAATTCAGTCAAAAAGATATTTTTTATTATAAAAATGGAAAGTGAGAAGATAAATCATGGGTGTGCGAAATCATATCCCATCCCAAACTCTCCTTGTCAGCTTGTTGGATGCATGTCAGATATCCGTTCATACTTCCTAGGCAACAATGCATGCATTATGCAACATAAAATAACTCGTGATGGTGCCCATACATATTAATGAAACAGAGACTCATGAGGGGGGAAAGCTTATAGAAAATATTAGTAAATGAGTATTTTTAGAAGATAGAACATTAATTAAAAAAAATTAAAATAAAATTATTTAATAAATATGAACTTATTTTAAAAAAAAAAAAATTTAAATTCCATTCCATTAATGAACTCTTTAAATATATGTCTCGAAAACAAAACTCTTTAGATATATATATATATATATATATATATATATATATATATATATTTGAAAATTTAGTGAAGTTATAAAAGTTTACGGGACAAATTAAACTAAAACTTAATAATAAAAATATATATAATTTACATATATCAAATGCTACGTTGTGAAATAAGTACCGCCGCCACCGTCAAACAAAGAACAACTAAGTATTATAAATTTAAATTTATTGGCCACTATATATATTATTAGTTTAGTAAACTAATTCGCTGGCTCTTTATTTACGATTTAATTAATTAACTTAGTTTGAGGTCGATATTTCCACCCATTGTATTCTTTACGTGACCTGTTTCATCTCTGGTTAGACGTGAGAGAAAATGTCCACATTCGTGAATAATTGATTCATTTATAGTACTTGATTTAAATTGAAAAAACTAAGAAAAAAAATATGATTGACTGAATTTGGGATCAGGGTTAAATTTTCTCCGACATTTAAATGTTATGGGAGTGGGTGAGTTTGAGAATATAAATACTCATTCCAGTCTTGCTACCGTCTGAGAATTGTTAACTCATGATAACACTATATGAATATTTGAACTTATATCTAATATATTTTCTTGAAGTTTCTTAATTTTTCAAAGGTCTTATGTATATTCTTTTATGTATATTAATTGAGTTTTTTTTAATTAAATTGAGATTTGTAGACTATGTATATTTTTAACATGGGACAGCTAGTTTTATTCAAATCAAGTAAAGTTATTATAAATAATAATAATAAAAATTAAATGTTTAACTTAGTTGTATGTTAAGGATTCGAACTCGAATTTTTAAACTAAAATAATGTTGTACTAATTATTATTATTATTATTATTATTATATATAATTTATTAAACAAAAAATAAGGACAGGATAAAAGCACATTTAATTTCTAACCCTCTTGGACAAATAAACACTTAAATAAAGATATTCAATAATGAATAGTCAATTCTCACAGATCATCACATAGTAACATTACCCATGAGAGCTTTATAAATAAGTCTAACAAGATCAAAGTGTATACACTCTCTAATTCTAATTCATCACCTTTTATATATTTTTTGTATATGCTGACAACTGACTTAAATTTTGTAGTCTTTATAGCTGATCTAAGGACACTAGAATTAACACCCCCCCCCCCCCCCCAAAAAAAAAAAAAAAACAGATTTTAGAATTTAGATTCTACCACCTCAAATATATATTTCTTATCTTAGCCCGATGATGAACATGATTGTACCTAATTTTCATCTTTGGTATGAACGTGGCCAGGAGAGCAAAAACTGTTCTTTGATTTACCTAACCAATGCATTAATTTCATCCAATCTGTTAGGCTTAAACCCAAATCACATGACCAAATTCCAAAAATTAAGTCCTCATAATAAATAAATACACCAATTTGTCACACTTTGATACGTTAGCCTCTTAATATATAGGATATATATTTACCTAAATCATTATAATCTATCAGTAGTATATTTTTATTAAAGGAGCTAAAACGAAAAGAAAAAGGAAGATAAGTGATTTGGATCCAAGAGTAATTAAACCATGATCACACGCAAGATGTCTCATGAAATTTATTGGTTGGCATAGTTAATGTTTTTTTTATATAATTATATTACTATTGCAACCATTTTGTGTTCTTCAAAATGCACCAGACCAAAAACACATGTAATTGGAAATGAGTTGATGTTTCTCTAATTTCCATCTATTATGAAAAAGGATGGAGCCATGATATGAAGTTTTGGGAAGTTTGATCTAACTATAATTTAAGAACAAAAATGAAAGGAAAATAATATACTAGACAAGGAAAAAGTTAAATTTCACGAAAATATTGTTCACGAAATTGTACAAACTGAAGTTTGAATTATTAGTGAAAAAGAATAATGCACGCCGACCCTACCGTACGGTTACCAAGAACCTAATTGTTCATATGATTAATTCGTTACTTTACGTGTAGACTTTCTGGAACCAAATAATGGTACTGTATTGAATAATTGACTATGTTCCTCATTTGAGGAAGAATGAATTGCGATATTGAAGGTATTAGAAGATGAAAATATGCATTCTTTCATGTTGAATTTGGTAAAAGCGTGGTAAAAGCCTTACTTTGGCTTAGCAAAAAAAAAACTTACTTTAATATTAATGAATTTGATCTCTAAATTAAAATAATAATAATAAAAAAATTAATCTCTGCTAACTTTTAAAAATATGGTGAATTCTTAGAGAAAAATTATTAAATTTGTTAAATAATGTGTATTTTATTCAAACTTATTCTTAAAGGTTAGTTATTCTTATTACTTTTCACTTTATATTTCTCTCTTTTCTCCTTGTACATTCAGTTTTGCATCATTGGGATAGAGTTTAACTTTTTCATCTCCCTTTTCTCTAAATTTTCATTGTTAACAAAATTTACATAATTTTAAAAATTCAAAATCAAATTCATCGATACGAATATATAAGGACTTTTACTACGTTTAATTGAAAGTATAAAGATTAAAAAAAACATTTTATCGCTTGAATTCATTAGATCATGTGAAAATTGTGTATCTATCTTTCTTTATAGAAATTAAATAGACAGGATCATATTAACATTTAAGCCATGGCATGTGACATTGCTTACAAGAGTTGTTTTAAGTTAAGAATTATATGATATTTTTGGTCATCTATCTTATTTTTTTATTTAATTTGAATATTTATTTTTTAAAAAGATTATTTCAATCTTGTATGTCTTAAAAACAATTCAATTTAATTTTTCCCATTTACTTTTGTTACAGACGTCAATTTTAATATAAAATAGTTTAACTTAATGATTGTTGACGGTTTAAAACCGCCAACAATTACCTTAGCATTTAATAAACACAAACCATTTTTCAGGGGTTTATAATTGTTAGAAAATTACTAAAAATATATTTTTGTAATTCAATCATGCTATGCTCCTTCTCCAATCCCAGATGTTTAATCCCAATCTCATGACGTTGGTTTCCAATTCCTAACTTTTCCAATGAGATCCTTGTTTGATATTGTGACTTATAACACTTTCATAATCAAACTAAATTTCAGATTTCACATTCTCAAAACCAATTTCATCCTTCACAAACCCTCATCCTTTTTTTCTTAAATTGAAAATCACAAACTCCAATCTCTTGCAATCCCATTTGCGCTGAGAGGGATGGTTCCACCAACAGAGAAACACAAATTCCATCGACAGGAGCGTTCATGGCACTTGCAAACTCCTCACGACGAGCTCCTTCTTCACAACCTTTAGTGACATCAATGGTGTAAAGGCATGCAGTGGCGCAAATGGTGTAGGCACGAGAGGGGTGACATCAATGGTGTTGGTGGTGGATTCCTCCTTTTGTGAATTGGATTCTGGTGATGGTTTACTCGTCTTTTGAGGGAGAGAGATAGAACATTGTTAAGTCTATTAACTGAAGTCACGACACAATAATGATAGAGACCAAATTTAAACTATTTAAATAGATAAAAGATTAAAGTGAATAAAAAAATAAGATAAAAAAATTAAATTTTTATCATTGAAACATATAACTTAGCATTGTTTATACAAGGGTCGGTTGCTTCAAAATTTGATAAGAATAAAAAATGCATTTTCATGTTATGAAAGTGGGAAATTAGTAAATTGTAAGATTCATAAAAATATTTATTTTAATAACCTTAATATTGAGTAAAAAAAATTATAAAGTAATTAAATTTATGTATATGTTATAAGAACCACCAATTTATGACAATAACTTATTTAAGTAGCCGTACATATTGGATAGTCATACATTTAATAAGAAAGAGGTCGATACAAAATTTTCGCATATTATGGTTATGTAAAACTTAAATATTGGCGAATACATTTCCATTCAAAGATACGAGACTTCTGAAATCTGAATCATGCATTTTGACACCAATGGTTACTATTAATTAAGATCAACGTACGGTTCTTAAATGGTTATTAATTAAGAGCAACGGTCCTTTGAAATCTGAAGTTATTTTATTTTTTAAAATTAAATAAAAAGTTGATTATATATTGTTTTAAATTAACGTAATAGTATATAAAAATTCATTATTCAAGACAAAAGAATGAGTTAATATATCCAAATTTAAGCTATATGATCCATGTGTAGTGGTAGAGGTCGAATTGGTGGTCAAGTGATTTAATTCAACGATGGCAGTAAACGCTCGACTCTAGATGAAATGTAAATCGAGTTGCAGTTGAAGTAGCCAGAATTAGATAGTAAACTAATTAGCACCTAATTATATAATTTACTAGTACCTATAATATCCGAAAATTAAGTAATTGTGAGAGAACGATATAGGTGTTCACGATTTTGTTTGTTTGAGATGAGAGGTCTTTCTGGGACTTTATACTCCCAGGACAGTATGTACTAGACCAGTTTATTTGGGGGATATGTTATTTTATTTATGCAATTTTTTTTTGACAAAAATGTTGCTTAATATTTATTTGCGTAAAATTTTTGGCGAATAAATTTTTGAAAAAGTTAATATGATTAAATTTCTTCAAATTCGTCAATGAATATATAATTTTTTTTTACAAAATAAATAAAAATAAGGATATAATATAACAGAATAAGGAATAATATTTTATTATTTTTCAAATAATGTTGAAATACCATAATAGTATAGTATACTAGTAATAATACCTCCTGATAAAAAAAAAATACTAATAATTAGCAAACGAATCTAAGTTAATTGATTAAATATAATACACGAGTTAGCGTACATTCTTTCATATTTACTTTCAACTTCAACCTATATAAAAAAAACTCCAAAAGTATAATAATTTTTGTTCCTAGTCAAATATATTATTGATTATACACTTGATTTAATTAATAAGAAACAAATTCATTATAAAATGATAGAAATTCAATTTCTACTACATGTGAAAATCTTATGAGTAAATAATCTATGAACACTTATGCAAGAATCCTTTAAACCTTGAAATCTACTTTGATCTTGATGAGCTCCCTATACTCAATTTAGCTAATTTTTTTGTTATAAAAAAAATCTTACTAGCTAGAGTTTTAAAAATATTAGTTAAAAAATTAAAGCAAGAAAATGATTATCATGTAAAAAATAATAGAATATTAAAAAGTAAAAATAAACATAATTTTACACATTTAATAAAAATCTTACTTCTTTTAATTTATTAACCAATTTACTAAATATCTAATTATCAGCTGCATGTAAAAAATAATTTCAACCCTTCCCTTCCGCAGCAGAAACACACCCACGCATTGGCGAGACACACCCTTTCACTTTTCTCGAAACCAGGCCCCACTTCTGAACCCTCACACGAGCATAAGCATTCCATCATCCAAAACACAAACACACACACACACACACAGTAACCCCTTTCCACTTCCAAATTTCCAATCACTACATATAACATAACACACTCTTACACCCAACAATAACACACACACACACACACACCACCATGCTCAGCGCCAATTCCACCTCGCCTTACCACCCCACAGCCAAACCCTCCAAACCCACCACCACCTTCTTCAAAAAAACCAATCTTTACACCCTCCTCGCTTTTCTCTGCATCGTCTCCTACCTCCTCGGGGCATACCAAGGAACCACCACCAAAACCACACCATCACCACCAACAACAACACCATGCCCTCAAAACCCAACCTTAACAACCACTACCCACTTATTAGACTTTTCATCTCATCACAACTCCACAAACCTCACTCCCTCAACTTCAGCCACCCTCCAATTCCCTCCTTGCCACGTGTCGCTCAGCGAGTACACCCCCTGCGAGGACCACGCGCGCTCCCTCCAATACTCTCGCAGAAGAATGGTCTACCGCGAGCGACACTGTCCGAGGAACAACGAGGTTCTCAAATGCCGCATCCCCGCGCCGCACGGCTACCGGAACCCCTTCTCCTGGCCGGCTAGCCGCGACGTGGCGTGGTACGCCAACGTGCCCCACCGCGAGCTCACGGTGGAGAAGGCTGTCCAGAACTGGATCCGCTACGACGGCGACAGGTTCCACTTCCCCGGCGGCGGCACCATGTTCCCCGACGGAGCTGACAAGTACATCGACGACATTGCCGACCTCGTCAACCTCCATGACGGCACGGTCAGAGCCGCCGTGGACACTGGTTGCGGGGTACGTACGCTTTTTCTTCCTTCTTTTTTATTATTTTAGCTCGCTGCGTTTTTTATGGTTACATCACAAAACGTTTTTTTATTTGTAAAAAAATGAAAAACTAATTAAAGAGGTCTTTTGAACCTCTTTGTCCTTGTTGGTGTTTTTACTTTTGGTACAAGAATCATGCTGTTTCACCGTTTCGGGCCCCAGTTTTCATTTTTTTTTTTTAAATTACATGGTAAATTAATGTAAAGTTTAATTTGCATCATCTTCTCATAAGAAAAAAAATTGCATCATGTATTAGTGTAAGAGTATTTAACTATTTATAATGCTAATATATCATAAAATAACAATAAGATTGATACACTTTAGAAAATCTCTTTTGACTATTTGTACATATACTTTTCTCTATCATTTTTAAGTCAATTATTATAAAATTAATAAATTTGTCACATATTATAATCTGTAATTTAATTATAGTCTACAAAACATTAATAAACTTTTAATTAAATTATGATTACGTATTAATTTATATAGTTATTTTAGTAGTTTGACGTTACTAAACGATTATTATTTTAGTATCTGAAATCATTAATGTGAAAACAAAAATTCTGATGTATAGCTATTTGAGAAATACAAATGATATTATTATATCTTTTATAATTCAATTTATGCCTGAAATAATCAAAGAGGTGAAATAACGGTTGCTTTGGTCTTTTGACATTACTACACGATTATTATTTCAATGTCTGAAATCATAAACATAAAAACAATATACTGACATTTAGCTATTGGAGAGATGAAAATAATATTTTTGTAATTTTGAAAATTAAGTTGTTCAGTGTTTAGAAACTAATAATTTAATAAATTGATTATATTTTTTAAATGGTTTGTGAAAAATGGCATTTATTTTTTTTTTTGGTACAAAAAAATGACATTTATTGTGTTAGTTAGCGGTATTTTTAGTTTCTCTTAACTACTATTACTAGAAAACCAACATTGAGTTCTTGAATGAAATAGTTTATATTAAAGGGTCTGGACTACATGAACCATAAAAAGAAATGGTCCTTTACTCTTTACAACAACTTATGAGGTCGTGTCTTTAATTCACGGATGTGAACTATTGATGTTCTTTTATGTTTGTGGTAACTTCAGAAAATGTTTAAATAGGAGACTCACTGTTTTAACTATAATAACTGAGGAAAGGGACTCGTAGAAACACATTAGATTCCAAATTTGAAATTGAGATAGAGTTTGAGTTTGTCTTTGTCTGAGGACGGTTTTTTGGATAATTTTTGTAACGATGTGTGTGTAATTTGTTTGTTTCTTTCGTATCAAATTTTCGTCTGTTACGTTTTGAAATGAATGGATCCAAAGCAAGTGTATCTGGCTGCCTGGCCTTTGTAAAAAAGATTAATGTTACCCACATGGAGTAAATATTTTCTCGGGGAGTGGAAATTTTACTCATGACCTAAATCAGAGGACCTTCAACTTAGATATGATCTTGAAGGAGAGCGCATAAATGTGGGATGCTAATGTAATAAAATGAGTTATATATGTTCATTTAATAGATTTTTTATATCTGTGAAAAAATAAAAGAGTGTAAAAAGAATTTACAATAATTTTAGAATTTACAACTCGTAATATGGCGTGAGAAAAAAAAAATTGAAATACCAGCTTATTATTACAAGTAATTTTTTTTTTAACATATGATAAAAGTAAGTCGTAATATAGTTACATATTGAGTCATATATCTGTGGTCTTTATTTCTTGTGCTTAATTAGTGCCATTCATTAAAAAAAGCAATATGAAAATGGACAAGAGAATGGAAGGTTTCTTTCTTATACTGTTTTTGTCTTTGCATTTGAGCGGCGCCTAGAAATGCGCGACGCGACCCATACGACCATACAATGACTATGGAATATGGATTAATTATTCCATCTAGAAATTTTTTATTTTTTATTTGTTCCCTAATTCCTAAGTCCACAATTGAAATGAACCGGGTCGGGTATGTGCTTTCCGGGGTAACATGGCACAAAATTGCATCACTATTAAATACTTTAACTGAGATTCTAAACTTAATATATTATAGTATATTGTGATTTGTGAAATTTAATCTCGTTTAACTATGGATTGGAGGAAAGGGAATATAACATATAGGAATGACAGATTATTAAAATACTACTTTTAATTTTGTATTCCCCTGGCGTGGCTTTTGTCTGCTTAGTCACTAACCAGATGTAATTTTCTTAATGTAGCTTTTTCGATTAATATAATATATATATATATATATATATATATATATATATATATACACACAAAAGATATCTTATGATGTTAAAATTAAAATTTAATCATTATGATGTTACATTATGCTATGATTTTATGTCATTGTTCGCATATTACATTAAATGTGATGTCCCGATCACATCTTGAGAAGAATATTTTTTAGATTCGATTCATACTCTACAACCTTGCTAAATATGTATGTGTTGTTGAGGTTCAAAGAACCAAAAAGGTAAAAATTAAACAACTCTTAGCTAGCAAATCAAAATCTTCCAGTTATATTTTATATAAAAGAATCTAATTTTGTAGTTATTCATATGCCAAGAACAAATCTACGAAACTAAATTTTATTGGTGAACTGTGTGTGATAGGCCAAATTTTAAAAGTATTATCTAAAACTTTGGTCGAGCAGGTTGCTAGTTGGGGAGCCTATCTTCTGTCACGTGACATCATAACAGTGTCAATTGCACCAAGGGACACCCACGAAGCACAAGTTCAGTTTGCTCTTGAAAGAGGAGTTCCAGCATTAATTGGGGTCCTAGCATCAAAGAGGTTGCCTTTCCCTTCTAGAGCTTTTGACATGGCACACTGCTCTCGATGCCTCATTCCTTGGGCTGAATATGGTATTACTATTCTCACTTATACCAAATTACAACTATTTATTGTAGCCTCTTATCAAAAGAATAATAATAATAATAATAATAAATGTTTAATAGTTATTTTAGCATATGTAAATATGGTGAACTTTGGTTTTGATTCTTTAAATTCTTTTTGGTTGGTTTTAGTTTTTATAAATTTTAAAAGTAGTATTATGATATTGGGACATGTATCTAGACATGTTACATCACGTGATTTTTTTAACACGTTTAGATATATCACATTATTACTAAATGATAATATAGATTATTTTAAAAAAATCAAATGTATAAAGAATATATTTTTTAATTTAAAGAACTAGAATCATTGGAGGGACTAAATATATGTTTATGAGTAAATTATATTGACAATTGCTTTAAGTATTTTGAGATTGCACATGATTTTTTACCTTTTTGACACAACTTTTTTTTATAGAGGTACATTTATGGTATAATAGGATGTGTACTATAATGTTTTTGAGGATGTTAATGTTATGCATTTCAACAATTAAGCAAAAACAGCGTAAGGATAAAAGAATAATTAAAGAGAAGTACAGGGAGAATTTGACAAAATCTCAGGAGTGTCAATGAAATTTACTCAATCTTTGAAGCTAAAAAGAATGAAGTTTCATGATTCAACATTAACTAGTGTTGGTTTAATTTTTTCCCATTTGATGAATAAGATGGGCTTTATCTGAATGAAATTGATCGAATTCTACGCCCTGGTGGGTATTGGATTCTATCTGGGCCACCAATTCGGTGGAAGAAACATTGGAAAGGGTGGGAAAGAACAAAGGAGGATTTGAATGAAGAGCAGACCAAAATTGAGAATGCAGCTAAAAGCCTGTGCTGGAACAAGCTAGTGGAGAGGGATGATATAGCCATTTGGCAGAAAGCCAAAAACCATTTGGATTGCAAATCCAACCGTAAGCTCACTCAAAACAGACCTTTCTGCAAGGCACAAAATAACCCTGACAAGGCCTGGTATGTGCTTCATTTTCCCATTATCCTTGTGTTTGATTTCTTTCAAGGAAATATTTTCCATCTGTTTTATATCTATGTTTAAATTAACATGTAAATAACTTTGAGAAAACAGTGCATGCTCTGTAAAGAGTTTTTACTTTTTATGTTGTTATCTTGTTATAATTTGACATGTTGACTTTAACTATGTCAATTGTCAAAAGTCATACATTAAATCAAAAAAATTTAAATAAAGATTTTTTAAACTATCCGGGCATTCTTAAAGAGTGAATAGTCTATATCTATTAGTGTAAAGAGTACAACATCCAATTATAAAGATTGTCATCTAATTATAAACTATCATGGTAAATTTATTGACTTTTATAATGATTAGGTTAGAAGTGATTATAACAATCATATACTTATTAAACTCTTATTTTAAAACAATGAAATTATTGAAACTTGGTGAGTTATTTAACTTGATATTTTTTTTTTTCACTTTTCAGGTACACAGATATGCAAACATGTTTGAGTCCTCTGCCTGAAGTGTCCAGCAAAGAAGAAACTGCAGGTGGGGCATTGAAAAAATGGCCTGAAAGACTAAAAGCCACCCCACCAAGGATTTCTTGGGGGACCATAAAGGGGGTTAATCCCGAAACTTTCTCAAAAGATAATGAACTGTGGAAGAAAAGGATAGCATATTATAAGAAGGTTAATAATCAACTAGGAAAAGCTGGGAGATACCGCAACCTTTTAGACATGAATTCTTACTTGGGTGGATTTGCTGCTGCACTTGTAGATTTACCTGTTTGGGTCATGAATGTGGTTCCTGTCCAGGCTAAGGTTGACACACTTGGTGCAATTTATGAAAGGGGGTTGATTGGAACATACCATAATTGGTTAGTTCATTCAGTATTCTCTTGTAGTCTTTATTTGATGAAGTTCTCTTCCTTTTGTTTTTCTTATAAGTTCTGAAATGCTTGTGGCCACAATTATGTTGCAGGTGTGAAGCAATGTCTACTTATCCTAGAACATATGATTTAATTCATGCTGATTCATTGTTCAGCCTCTACAATGACAGGTACTAGTATACATTTATTTTGCGTGACGTGTTTTAGTTTCTAAGATAATGTTTGACTGAAAATTACAACAAATATTGAAAATTTAGCTATTAAATCAAACTCAAAGTTTGTGCAAGGTTTACCTTAATCCTAATTTTTCCTAAACACCATTTACTTTGGTGCTTAATGTAAGTGGAAAATGTAATGAAAAGGACAAAATTGAATGATGACTTGTAAAGTTAAGATTAAAGTGGGGGTTGTTGTAAAGTGATGAATTAAAGTAATAAAATGCTTACAATCTCATAGACTATAAAGTAGGGTGTTATTCTCAAAAGTTTCACATGTATTAGATATAAACAAAAATAGACTTTTCTATATAGTATGGTGATTGTTAGCAACTGAATTTTATTCCATAACTTGAAAGTGTATATAATTTATTCTTACCAATGATCTTAGAAGTGCATAGCATTAATTGAAATCTAAGATGTGGTTTAACATATTCTGATTCTTTAAAATCTATCTAGTTAATCTACATTTACTTTTTAGATGTGAATTGGAAGACATTTTGTTAGAGATGGATAGGATTCTTAGACCTGAAGGAAGTGTGGTCATCAGAGATGATGTTGATATATTGGTAAAGGTAAAAAGTATAGTCAATGGCATGGATTGGGACAGTCGAATTGTGGACCATGAAGATGGGCCTCTTGAAAGGAAGAAACTTTTATTTGCTGTGAAGAATTATTGGACAGCTCCAGCCGCTTCCGACAAGAATAGTTAAATACACTTTTTTAGTTTTTTAGAGGGCCTTTTGTTTTCGTTTTTCTCTTTTGCTACTTTAATTTTCTTTTTTTTTCTTTAGATGTTTATTGTTATTCTTTTTGTATTTTTACTTTTTATTTATTTTTTCTTTTGGGGCTTGTGTAAGCACATTTTGTTGATTGTGAATTCAGTGTACTGTGCAAACTGTGGATTCCAGAGTTTACTTGCCATATGCCATATTTTGCTCAACAAATTAAGAGTTAACTAATCGCATGCTTTTTATTGGAGTTGTTGTCATGATTTGAACAGTAGCTTAAATGGAGTCGATGGCCTGATATATAGCTATATATGGCACTGGAAAATGAAAACACAAACGAAAATTGGATAATCATAATGTTATTATATATCCTTAGGTAGAGATAAAAATTATATATATATCCCTTATATGTACTTCATTTTACGCTTATAGATCTTTTACTGTCTAATTTAGTGTTTAGTTTTTATTTTGCTGAAAAGTATCAAAATAAACTAAAGATATTTACTAACTGAACAAAAATTTCAAACATTAAAATAAAATTATTGCTGTTAATATAGTACAATATTTTATATATTAATATTTACATTAATAAAATCATTTGTTAGTAGTACGTATTATGAAATCACTAGACTTGTAATATTTACATAATTTAATTTTTATTAAATATAACTTGTAATAATGGAGGATAATTGGATATCAAATAAATTATTGAAATATGATTTTTTGTGTATTATTATTTTTTAAGTTAGAATTTATATGCTTTACCTTTTATTAAAATCTTAATTTAATTTTTTAATTAAAATTGAAACACCAAATGTAATTGGTCCTAAATAACTCATATTTTGCTGCCCCACTTCAATTACGCCACCCAACCCAAAATGTGGGGATATATGATCTCAAAAGATGTAACATTCATCATTTTCCAAATCGCCATCGTATAAGGCATGCAAGACTAGAAAATTGAGTACCAACAAAAGCCTATTTTGAACCTTTAAATATATGTATGTCTTAATAACTGTTTTGAATTGATTTCCTGTAACTCTGTGCGGATATTATAAAGTGTTGCTAGTATTATTTGTTTTTTGTTTTTGCTAGTATTATTTGTTAAATTATTACAAAACAACCCCCAAATAAAATGTGATGCCAAATTTTTTATATATGATTGTTATTTTTTTGTAATTATGATTTACCTAAAAATCTATCTTTTTATTTAAACTATAGTTTTGAACTTTTTCAACTGAAATTTCAACACAGTAAATATGGTTGCCTGTAACTCATATTTTGCAAGTCCCAGTTCAATTATGCACCCTAACCCCAAAGTGGGGATATGTGATTTGAAAGGATATATGCATCAATCATTTCTCCAAATTAGGAAAGTGATTTATATAAAATTTAACTTAACTTTAAGTTAGAACTGCATTTTACTGAATAAAAGTTATAATTATTAATAAATAAATAGTTAAGATTTTAACGTTATAATATATTCTTACATTATAAATTCAAGTTTTTATTCTCGAAATAAAATTTCTATTATAGATATTTCATTTTTATGTAGTCATGTGTCTTTTTATTTGATTTTTTAAACATATTTTTATGGCCATTAATATCAATTCAAATTAGTATTATTTTTTCCCTCTCTTTAACTAATTATTCAACAAAAAAAACTAGTTTTTCAAGTTTTTATTTTACTCAGTTTTTAATCAATATTAAGCATAGTGAGTATTTATAAATCATAGTCAAAAGAATATTTTACAAGTTAAATAATTTTTAAGTATTTTTAAGGGTGTGTTTAATTGTGTTTTAATTTCTTAGTCTTTCAAAAAATATTTTATGAAACATTTTTCATAAACTGATGTTTAGAGAGTAAAAGTGGAAAAAATAGATGTGAAAATACAAGGAAAAACATGAATAAATGAAAATTAAAAGTAAAAGACCAAAACATCATAGAGATGTTATAGTTTTTGGGTTTTGAAAAAACTAAAAAAGAGATAGTAGTTTTAAAAACATTTTTCGAAAACTATTTTTATCAAACAACAATTTCTTTTTAGCTTTAAAAATAAAAAGAGTTTAAAAAATGTCCAGGTTTTTTTCCAAATAAACTCAATTCCATATTTTAATAAGTAATTGGTTAATACAATGATAGGTATATATTGTTTAACACTTGAAATTTTTTTCCATTCAATTTTTTTAATAATATTTTTCATAACACTTAATTTATTTATCTGCATTACATATACCTTATGTTACATTATTATTTTTCTCTATTCTCTTCCTTTCTCTCTAGTTATTTGTAAAAAACATATAATTAATTTAATTATTTCCATTGCATAAATTTTATCCATGCCTATGTTTTGATTCTGCCACATATACCCTAAGTGTTAGCAAATATGTGCACACATTAACCTAATTAAACTATGCTACAACTACATATCGGACTTGATAGAAAGTGGAGATAAGCCAAGGAAGAGAATAAAAAGGATTGAACTCATGATCATCCTCGCTCATGTCACATGCAGTTGCCATATGCATGGATCCATCCAACACCAAAGTTATGATCAGAAAACCTCTCAAGGTAGGTGACTCACGAAATGAACAAGCCAATTTGCTTCCAAACTTAATTCACCATAAATAGGGACACTACTGAATGCAAATCATGCATACACAATCATATACAGTGGGATTAGTAAACAAATTAATTAGTAACCAAAAGTTTTTTAAATTGAAGTCATGGCTTCAGCAACAAAGTCTATCCTCTCTCTAATTCTTCTCTTGGTTGTGTCACATGGGACACAAATGGCTATGGCACAGAGCAGCACCTGCTCAAGCCAGCTGAGTGACCTCAATGTTTGTGCACCATTTGTGGTGCCTGGTGTGAACACAAACCCTAGTGCTACATGCTGCAACGCACTTCAAGCTGTGGACCGTGACTGCCTTTGCAACACCATTAGGATTGCTTCTCAACTCCCTTCTCAGTGTCAAATTCCATCCCTTGGCTGTGGTATGCTTCTCACTTTTTTATTTAACTTTAGAGTGTGTTGTTCGGATAAATTTTCCATAAAAACTCATAAGAAAAGTAAATGAGAAGTAAAATGAATTGAACTTCTTTTGTAAGGTAAAACCATCTTAAGTATTTGTGAAAGTGATCAGTTGATTTTAATTAATTCATGGAAGAAACTCATTTCATCTTATTTTTCTTTTCTTTTTCTACAAGTACTTGTATAGAAAATTTTATTTGAAAATGATCATATTCTACCAACCTTTTCTTCTTATTAATTTTATTCTTATTGAATATGATTACACTCTTGAATATTAATTTACAGGTGCAAATTAGAGGATATGAAGTGGATGCTACGAGAATAATGCTGGAACCCATGATCTCTATGCTTTCTTCTATATTTTACTTTTAATTTGTCTTTGTCATCTGGTTTCCATGTCTTTGGAGAAACATGTTACACCTTTCAGGGCAAAAGGAATTGAATACAATGAAATAAAGAAGTCAGAGTTTTTCTTGGCTTTTAGAAACATATTGAGTATTCTATAATTAAGTTTTATGTTCTTGGTGATTAATAGTTGTTGAATGGCCAAATGACACTTGGGTTTTGATCAATTATTAGGGTTAACCCTAATAAAAAGGAATAAATTAATACAATTGAATATAAAAGAATTGCCTTTTTCACATCAAGAGCATTCACAAGGGAGAAAAATGAAGGTGACCATCTAACGTGAACTTATTATTGGACTAATTCAATGAATTAATACAAAGTGAATTTGACTTCGGATATATGAGAGAAATATTTTAGTTTAGTACCAAATCAGTTTTACGAATTCATTGCTGGTCATGTTATTAAAAAAAACATAATGCATTTTTAACCACTCACTAACCACCCTTGTAGTCATGTGATATCCCCTCTAAACATATGAATATTTTAAAGTGAATTTTTTCTTTGGTGAGTGAATTCGACACTAGGGGTAAATCAATGATTTGTCTTGTAAGTAAATCGGGTTTTTGTACGGGTGAACGATACCAGCATGCAACGAGTATTGGGCCAATGTCAAGTAGAATGCACCGTTTACTATGTCAGCAAGGCTTAATGTTGGACTCAGTAAAGGAGTACATTTCATGAGCCCAGATTAAAAACTTGGAACAATAAAATAAGGAATGTTATTCTCAGTCTCATTTTAAGTTCATATCCTAACTTTCTCTTTTGGATAAAAATACCTTTGATGGAAACAATTTTTCATCTACTCAACGAAAACTTTTTTCGTTATGTATGACGAATGGGCACACAACAGAGACAAGTTTCAATTTTGTTAAATTTTTACAAAAACAAAAATAACACAACTAAAACATGTTACACATAACCCTTAATTTCCCCAACTGCAATTCATGTTACAAATGAAACCAACCCGCAGCAGCAAAACATAACTCAGCTAAAGAAACAAAAA
>CM023956.1:27998606-28106850 GCA_013407115.1 Glycine latifolia
AATTGCACCAATTTTGTGCTCTGCACAGATATCTATTAGGTCTTTCATGCTATTGACAACCTCCGAAATCTGTCAACCATCATAGCAGGCAATTATAAGGTTTGAGAAAATATATAGAATAAAAAATGAATAGTTCTCTCTATAGTCTATACCACTCAACACTCAACAGAAACTTCGAACTATAACTTAACAGCATACCTGCAAACATCTCACGTATCTTTTAGAAAAGCCCAAATCATTCAGTGATTGCAACTCCAAAATCTTTGCAAGCTGGCGCCCTGCTGTCAATACCCTGGTGCAGAATAAACATTATCTTAAGCTGGGTCCAGTGCTGTTTTAATTGTTAACTTGGACTATGCTGATTCCACCAAACAAATCAATAAATATATGTAACGCAATATACTTTTCTTATTAATTGAACTAGTAAATGCAACACAGACTGTTTTAACCAGATAATTTTTTACCAAAAAACTTATAAAAGGCCCAACTAGAGACTATGGTTAACAAAAGGGAAGCAGAATCTCAAAAATCTACTCTATATTAAAGATGCGGTGAGACGCTCATAGTCTTGAATAACCTCCTTGTCAAAATTTGTCTGCATAACTTAAAACATCTCTATATATTTTAAGAAAAAAACAAGTTAATTGTATGAAGCATGGACACTCGAATATAAGCAAATATGCCAACAGAGGAAAATCTTAAACTACAATAAGATCCCTCTGTTTCTGTTTCTTGGTTATTGACTTGCAATAAGGTTCTACATTTCGATTACCAAATTGTGTTTAGAAATGCTAATAATAAAAATGCTTAATAACTTTTTATTGAAATAGTTTTTTGTGCTAAAAGTAATTACAACACAAAACATGTTCAAGCCCAAACGAGCCCCAATCACCTTATCACTAACAGCATTTGCAAGCCCCCTCCAATGCAAGAAAAAGAAAACATACACAGAGAATCCAATAAAAATGAAGAAATATAGTTTGCATCATATCCTTCTGGAGTTGTTTCTCCATCTATCTAGCCAAAATACAGTATGCACCATTCCAAGATAGCAGCATCATATAAGGTGCGCAGTAAAGAGAAATATATCAGCTAAGGAGGATTTACTAAATACACCAATCATTAAAGAACAACAATGTATTAACTTACATGTTGCTATGATTTGTGATCCATTTCTCTTAAGGATTCTACATATATATAGTGAGTTTGTTAAGTAAAGATATCTAAAATATGAAGATATGCTATGATTTGGTTCACAACTTCTTTTCTTTTGACGGGGGTGTCAAAGGTTACAAGGGCATCTCTACATTGTTTGAGATATCCGATGGTTATTATATAGATACAAATTTTTCCTGAAGTGATATATTTCAACAAAATTCATATTCATTGAAACTCATCTTATTAGGACTTCAACTAGTTTAATTTATTCACTTGAAGCCCATCCTTGCAAGGCAATAATTATTATTGTTCATGTACCACATTTTTTATTTTGATGTGTTGGACATGAACAATAATAATTATTGCCTGAAATTATTTTTTCCAAGTTAATTAAAGGCAATGGTTCAATTATGTAGTCCCATGTTTACCCCGATTCAGTGATTCGGCCTACACCATATAAAGAGATTTGACCATTGATTGGAGAAGACAAAATAATTCCACTGTTATTGAAAACGTTTAATTCATTAAACGCCGCAATTTTGAATTTTCCATTGCAAAACATTCAATTATTCCTAAAGATTTCGTTCTTTTTTCCTTTCTTTTTCTTACTATGCCCTTATAAGAAAAATGAAAATATAAATTGAGTGACTTGACAACCTGCCTTTTGACAAAGAGACCATTATTAACTATACAATTTAATGCTCGTGTTAAAAATGTTAACTAATAATGAATGAATTGTTTCTTTGATATTTTTCTTAGTTTGCACAATTTTCAAGAAATGAATCATAGCTTGACTTGTTACAATTCTATGGATCATGATTCACCTGAATAAAAAAATTGAACTATGATTCACTAGAATAAGTTTAATGGTTTTAAAATCTAGAAGATTAAATTTTATAATTTTAACTAATTTTTTATAAATTTCACGTTATCATATCATTATAAAGATTTTTCTATTTTTTTTAATAAAAGATCAAATTTTATGATCTTAAATCACTTTATTAACTTTCACAATGAACTCACTTTCTAATATTTGTTTATAACTTACTTTAAAATAATTAAACTAATTAATTGTATATTTTAATTAACAAAATATTATACAAATATTTGTCAACTCTGCTTGTCTCATGCTCTTCTCCCTCCGCTTGCCCTATCCTCTCCTCCCTCCCCTTCTTCCCCTCTTTCTCTCCTCCCTCCGTGTCCCCACCCCCACCCTCTCCTCCCTCAAATTTATAATTTTTGTTTTTTTTCCTGTTGAATCTGTTACTGTTGGTGCTATTCTCCTCCTTCTTCCTTTATTATTTTCCTTTTGTTGCTTCTTGTTTTGTTGTGGAGAGAGATATTAAAATATCATTTTTTGAATTCACACTTAAATTCACGGTGAAGATTAATACTAAATCATATCTTACAAATATCAACAAGGTGTAAAAACACCTATTATAAAAGATGAATAGATGTACAATAATTTAATTTTAATTTTAATATCATTATTGTACACAATATTTGGTGTTTTGAAGATATGAACAGTTGTTAATTTGGTCAAAATTAGTATTTAGAAGTTTAATCTAATGAATCCATATAAGTAACATAAAATATAAATATATATTATTTGTATTATCATAAGTTTAGTGATTAGTCATGGTGAAATCTAGTGGTAATTTGATTTGGATTGTTTATACCATCGATTCTTGATCCATTTGGTCGGATCCATCAATCTAAACTAATTTTTAAAACACTAATTAGAATTTAGAAATATGCTGAACATATTAGTTTCCAGTTTTTGACAGAAAATATCCTGAGGTTGAAAGAAAAAAATAAAGTAGTGAAGTGTCTATGAACAAATTAATAGCCACTTCTGACATTTTATGCGAATATTAATACCATGAGAACAACTAATTAGAATTAATTAGCTGGAAAAAACTAAATATAACTAATTACGACACAACTTATAATTGTTCTTAAGTTAATAAAGAAATACTGTATCAAATAGAACGTGATACTGACGTGAGGTTAAATAATTCATAATGTAATTTTTAAAAAGTAACCATATGTGATTATCGATCTGCCAGCTCTACCGAAATGCACTTCCATAAGTGGGTTTCATTTTAAACTTAATTAATCTGCTTGGAACTGTTGCCACGTATTTATATAATATAAAGTTGTTATTAATAATATAAAATGAGATACGACAAGGAGGAAAATCTTTGGCAAGTCCCATGTAATTTTTTAAATGCAGGTGAAGTGTAGCATTCTTCAATCTTGATTTCAGATATTCTTATTGAAAAGTAAGGACTTGAGGGGCCAAGGAAGAGAGGAAATTTCTAGGTATTAATTTTGAAATTCAGATGCAAAAAAGTAAGGAAAAGAAAGATAATATTTCAAAATGTCTCATAATATATATTGTTTATTTTTATAATTTAGAAATAAGGAAGATGTGCTTAGCAGCACGGAACAATAAAATAAAATGAATGAGTGGAAGAGAAAGGACAAGATCAAGGCTAGAGGGACATAAGGAGGAAAAGGAGAAATGGTGGTGACATTAGAAATTGGAAATAAGGAGACAAATTACAATTATGTGGATACACGCAAAAATAATGATTTGGTTCCCTATTAATCATATTAAATTAATATTAGGAATAAAAACATAAATATTTTTTAAAAGTTTTTTTTCAACAATCACTAAAATTCATACATAAAATCTCATAAGTACAATCCGAACCTCGTATCACTAAGTGTGGTTCATTTTCAAGTTTAATTTAAACAACTTTTTATTCTTATAAAAAGATTACTTTTTATTCATTTTTTATATTTTCATATTTTATCCAAATACTTAATTTTAGAGTCTAAATAAATTCTCGTAATTGCAATAACATAGGAACCAAAATGTCACAAAATTTTTATTATAGATACATGTATAATAACTTCAAGAATTACTTTTTCAAGTAAATGTTATGAAGTATCATCACATATTTTGTATTTTTGCTTAGTAAAGTAGTTTCTTACTCAGGAGATTGAAGATTGAATATGGTGCACCGTAACACTAATTTATTATATTTGTTTTTGTGGTGGATGTTATAATATATTTATTGTTTTTCATATTTTTAGCATGACTAATTAAATTAATTACTTATGTACAGATACATACATAATTAATGTGTCTAACTTTAAAATAATTTTTCACATGCACACCTGCACATGAATCAATTAGTAATGCTAAAAATATTGTAAGTAGTAAATACATTCCAACATCTAACATATCTAAGTACAAACAATTTTGATAAAATGTCTTCAATTACATTTACTAGATTCTAATATCATATATAACTATTAGGATCAAAATATACTATTTTGCAAACTTGAAGGATTAGAATGAAATTATTTAAAAAAATTCAAGTACCAAAATAGTTATAGAACCATTTAAAAATATAAAAAACCAAAAGAAAATCATTTAAAATGATATTGTTTCAATTAACATGTTATACCATTATTTCAATAAGAGTTAATGGACACATTGTTTAAGTAAAAAAAGGATCAGAGCGTCACCCTTTGAACACATAAAATATCAAAATGTGACTTTTAAAACTTAATGTATCAAAACAAAACAAAAAAAATACTAAAACATAAAAAACAAAAATTAACATTTAGCCTATTATAAAACATTTTTCAAAATCTATCAAATTTCATTATAAAATTTTGAGCTCTAAACATTTAACATTATTTCATATTCTAAATCCACCATAAACTCTCAAGTATTCAAATAGAAAATAATCATGTGAGGATTTTAGATAGAAAATTTGATAAAATGATAAAATTTACAATTTGAAAAATAAATTAACTTCAAAAGAACACAATAAAATATAATTATGCATAAATGTAAATTATAAAGAACAAAAGTGCATCAAGTATTTGTTTTATCTGAGAGGCCTAACTTGTTGGAATCTCAGCAGATATCTACTAATTATATTCATATATGAAGTTGATAATTGGTGCTCAAATGAGTGATGGTGGCTAGAGACGAGTGGAGCATGGACTAGACGAGAGACAACAATACGTATTCTAATAATTATATAGTCACCCATCATTTAAAAATGAAAATCAAAAAATTGTGTATAAAAATATATTTTTCTCAACTTGTTGAAACACTTTTTAATAAAAATAATATTCTCAAGAAACATTCTTTTTAAAGAACGTTTTTTTTGAAATGTATATCATGTTAGTAAGTATGTAGGTGTCTTAGAGACAATTTGTTTCATCATATGAACATATTTTGTTATTTAGTATTTCATGGTTAATAAATTTAAGCAAACTTTATCTTTATGTTTCGCCTATATTTTAAAATAATATGCGTTTAAAGATAAAGGCCCTAGGAATAGAACATGTGCTCTCTCGAGGATTAATGATAGGGATCATGATCGTGAGGACTCGAGGACACTAAAATGTCTATTACCTGAAATGAATTCCTAATCTTGAATCATCAAGAAAGGACATTGGTGATCTAAAAAAGGACTAGTACGACATCTTTTACTTGTAATGTCTTAACTGATGTGGTGGGTGGATCTGTTGGAGAACAGATGACATCAAACTGACCCACCGACAGACTCCACAAGGATTATTTAAGGTATCATTAAATTTGTAAAGTCTCTCATCGTTTGGTAGTGCAGATCATCCTAAACTTGAGAATGCATCGAACATTATGTCCTACGGTTATATTTTGATTGTACGACTCTATCCGCCTGAAAACGGGGAGAACAGTGTACTCTTAGGCATTACTTGAATACATTAGTGAATATGGACATGTCGAAAGGACTTATAGTCCCTACAAGGAATTAATTGTTCACAAGACCGGTAGGGCTTGGATGACTTCTAGTTGACTTGAAAATCTATACATAGTAAGAGATCATGAGGAGTCACGATCCGTCTTAGAGTCAAGAGAAGAATATTCCTAGTTTTGTGACAAGTTATATTTAGTCAACTAAGAGAGATCATACTTTGTCCTTGCTCTCGACTAAATGTGAATAACGATATGAGGGATGGTGCCAGCACGGTATCCTAAATAAGGTAGATAGATCACTTGATCAACTCAATTAGTTATCCGGCCGCAGAGCATTGCGAGTGTCTTATGTGATCATTAAATGAATTAGGCCTGTTAAAGGAGTTTAATTGGTCCCAGTTCATTTATGTAAGTTAATGATTGAGCCTAATGTATCACACACAAAAGGTTATTCTTGATTGCTTATAACTAACAATGCTTGGGCCAATAATAGTTATTGAGTTTTTTCAAGACTAAAGGTGTAATTGGATTGGAGTTGGACTCCAAGTCCAATTAATGCATGCATCCCATTTAGGCTATTAGCGAGAAACTAATTTATACACTAATAGGCCCAAATATGTTAAAATGCCCAATAAAGTCTTCGGTCATAGAGTCCCAGTAAGTCAAAAAGTTGACTTGAACAAAATGAATTTTGGACAATTTTGAAATTTGAAATTTTGAATTTTGAATTCAAATTCAAATTTAAATTATGAACTATGACAAAGATTGAATTTAAATTTAAAATTTAAATTTGAATTTTGAATTTTGAATTCAAGAGGTTAGATTGTAAGGATAATTGTGAATTATCCAATAACTATATGCAATAAAGATTGGATAATGCTTCTTCCAACAACATTTTTATTTGAATTACTAATTTAAATAAAATAGATAAAACAACAACCAAAGGGGTATAATGATGAAAGATTGAATTTCGAATTTATAGATCCTTAGGCTGATTTTGAGTGATTTAGTTAGGATTCTAATACTAATAAGATTACCAGATAATAGACTCTTAGGATAAAAAGACACTCCACTCTTATGTTATGTGTCAAGCTCTTTCAAGAACAAAAGTTCTTATTTTTTCTTTCTTCTTCATCATCTTCTCTCCTTCATTGTTGCAACCTTAGATAACCTCAAGACATCATCTTTTGTCTTGAGAAATAAATCAAACACTTGAAGCCTCCACATTGTCATTGCCTAGCAAGCAACCAAGTGAACAAGGGTCAAGAAGAGAATGAGTTCTCTCAAGCATTCTAGGTACAATCGTGTGGATCACCATTGGAAGGCATCATCTTTTTGAAGTCTTTCAAGCGATCAAAAAAGTATTTCTAAAACCCTTAGCATTTTAATGAGTAGATTTTAAATAAGTTTTATGAGGACCGTAAGGAGTTACAGGTTCCACATCAAAGAAAAAAATAGAAAATTTTGTTTTTCACCCTCATGAACATGTTCCATGAATGTCATGGAACATGCATACTTACTTTCATATCAAACATGAGAATGTTTAGTCGTTAGAAAGTTTTTACTTTCTCGAAAATTTTAAAGTGAGAAACTATGATTCTCATGTTTGGTACATAATGAATAAAAAAAATTGTTAGAAAACTATGATTTTTGGAAGAAAAAAATTAGTTCACTTTTTTGAGTGGCGGAAAACATACTAAGACTAATTAAACATATTTAAACACATTCTCATAAATCATCATTCTAAGAAATTGACTTTCTCAAGCATCATGTTTTCCAGGTATGAAAAATTTATCCCCTACCAAACACTTCCTAAGTTTCCATACCTATAATTCCTAGAAAATAAAAAAATTATCTCCTACAAAACGTCCCTTAATGTAAACTATTTAAAATTTTAGTTTCTCTAATCTCTTTTTAAGTTAATTAAATTCCTTTATTTTTTTAAATTAACCAAATTTATTTTTAAAATTGAAATTTTCATAGCTAAGACTCTCGGTCTTATTTTCGACTTAAAATACTTATCAATTGGATTGATTAAATTGTTTTAAACATTTGTTTCTCAAAACTCTCCAATCAATCAAATTTCATCAAAAAATAAAACAAATACCAAATTTTCTCATTTTCAAACCCTAACCTCACATCCAATAAATATTTCAAATTTGATCAAAATCCCATTTTTTTTGTACTTCTGAACTAGAAAAATTATTTTTGATCCCAAATTGATCATAAATGTTCAGACATTTAAATAGAAAATAATGATTTAAGAAATTTAACTAGAAGAAAATCAATGGATGATCAAATTTGTTTAATTTTACAAATAGAGAAATGCAATGAGATTTAAATACTTTAAAAACTAAAGTTATACATAATACAAACAAAAGGAATAAGATATATAGCTAAGCCTTGAATTATCTTAACTATTATATGCACATAGGTTTTTCTACTTCTGTCTTCTTATCTCATATGGCAAAAACAAATAAAAATCATTGGCAATATAAGGTACCATATTGCAACAGGTTGACTACAAATACGAGCACAGATTAGATGAAATTGGAATATAAAAAAATGAAAATAAAGACCATCCGTAGATTAGAGAAGCTGATTCATTGGAACACATTTGCATATATAAACAATTGAAAGTAGAATAGTATAGTTTATACGAATCAAGATAAGGAATGATTGACCACTTTTTGCTTCAAATGAGCTAGTTATCAGTAACTAGAAAGCATGTCACCTAGTTTAACTCTTACAGTAAGCCTCTATTAATTTCACGAGGAAGACTGGAAAGATGGCTTAAAATTCAACCTTCCCCTGAGGTCTGCATCCACCAAATTTTTCATGTCTCACTTCAGAAGGAAGACAGCAGCTCTTGAATCACTGACACGACCTTCCAGAATTTAAAGGGAATCCCATTCAGTGATTCAAGAACAATTTCCAAATTTTCACCTTGAGGACAATTAAGAAAGTATGTGTCAGAAGAATTTAACAAGGGCTTACAAAATTACATGGGCCACCCCATTATTAGTAATTACAATAAAAGGAGGGAAAAGGTTGTAAACGGGATCATTTAGTTGTTAAGATTTTGGTTGGGAGTTATCTTGCACCACACACTGTGAAGGCCTTTACAATAAAACACTTATTTTTTGGTTCCCCAATTCTTTCTTTTCTCTCTACTATATGATCCAATCTCATTAGTGAACTCAAATGCTTATTAAACTACTAACTGTAATTCATGAAATGAAGTCAAATACAACGTATCATAGTACATATATACCCTTATTTATGTACTTCATTTTAGAAATAAGTTCACTTTAGGCAACATTTAACAGTATAGGAAGGCTCGTGTTAAAAATCTTTACCTTATTGGTGGCAAGAGAACCGTAGTTTAATGGAGAGGCAGCAAAACCCAAAGATTCCATCGGGACGGAATATTGGCAAGATGTCTCCAAAATGGCAAGATGCATCACATGATAATTGAAGAATTCCGGGCAAAATGGAAAATTCAGTGAAACTCGTTACAATGATTTTGATTGTAAGATGAAAACATCTACTGGGTTATTGAATATATGCGAAGTTTAACCATCAAATCCTCAATGTTAGTATCCTAGCATCGCATTTACTAAAAAATAAAACACTGGTGATCTTTGTTGATAAACCAGTCTGCATCTACCACAGAAATTGCATTAGTGCATCGGAACCTTAGAATCCCCATCATCCCCTGAAATAAACAGAAATAAATTAATTACCCCAAAATGTTACTTCTAACACTGAGAAATCAAATACCTTGCGAGGAATTTCATGGTAGTTCTATGAGATAATGTCAAAACAATGCAGCATATATTTTATTCATACTATCAGTGGTAGAGTGTGGAAAGATAAAATTGAAGTGGTCCTTCGCAAAACAACAGCCATTTTTGTTGAGCTAAGTGTTAAAGACGTAGAGAATGATAGAAAAATATCCTAGTAAAATAAGAGAAGAAACTAAACAACTGCAAGTTTTCACCCAAAGCTCTCACATGCAGTGAAGATTAGTCAAATTTGGAATGGAAAAGACAAAAACAAAGACCATGGGTAGATTAGAGAAGTTGAGTCATATTAGATGTTTGTATATATAAGCGAAATAGAGTAGGTTTGGAAAGTCTATATAAATCATTAAAAGGAACAATTGACTACTTGTTATGAATGAACTAGTTATTCATTAATAATTGGAAAGAATCTCACCTGGTTTTACTCCTGCAATAAGCCTCTAGCAATCATTTCACGAAGAAGTTTCTCTGCCTTATCATTCTCATCTTTTCCAAATAGAGCACAAATAATTATGTAAAAAGTTATCGCATTAGGGATGCAACCATTGTCTTCCATTTTTGACAGCAGGGCCAATGCTTCATCAAACAAACCCGCTTTACAAAGCCCATTGATCATAACATTATATGTCGGGATATTCAGATGATAGCCTTTAACCAAAAGATGCTGAAAAAACTCTTTTGCATTCTCAAGTCTTCCACCCTTGCACAGTCCATCAAGAAGTATTGTGTATGAGCATACATCCGGCTGAATTCCCTGCTCTTTCATTTTCTTGAATAATGCAATTGCTCTCTCCAGATGATGATTTTTGCATAATGCATCGATTAAGGAGTTGTAGGTGATTACATTGGCAACATGACCTCTATCATGCATCTCATCAACAAGTTCCCAAACATATGCTATTCTCCCTGATTTGCACAGACCATCAATAAGTGAAGTATAAGTTATTGTATCAGGAATCATACTTTTGTGTTTCATTTCTTCAAAGAAACTCATAGCTTCATCCACCATTTTTTTCTTACATAACCCATCAATAATGATGTTATAGCTCCGAACATTAGGCATCACTCCGCTTTGAACCATAGAGTAGAATACATACTTTGCGTGCTTCACTTCATTAACCAAAAAGTATCCATCCATTAGAGTGCTATAAGTAACAACATTAGGCTTAATACATGCTTTCATCATCACAGCTAACACAATTTTAGTTTCTTTCATCTTACCTTCCTTACCTAATGCGTCAACCAATATGCTAAAGGTATAAACATCTGGGTTGATGTCTTTCAAAGACATTTCATTTAACAAAGCAAATGCTTCTTTCAAATGACCCATGATGCAAACGCCATAGATCAGACTACTATAGGTGACAACAGTAGGAGAAATTCCCTTCACAATCATTTCAGAGTACAAATTACAGGCATCTGATACGAGTTTATTTTTGCATAAGCTATCAATTATTGTAGTGTACATTACCACATTAGGCTTAACCGAACGTCCTTCCAGCTTCCTCAGCAACTGTACGGCAGCCTTTGTCTCTCCTGTTTTACACAAACCATTCATCAACGTCCCATAACTGACTTGGTTCAACTGGAACCCTTGAGCTACCACCTCGTCATGAAAGTGCAGTGCTTTTTTAATCTCCCCACGAAGACAGAGGCCTTTGATGAGTGTGGTGAGGGTAATTACATTTGGGTGATAACCCCTCTTGAGAATGTTGGCCAATACAGAAAAAGCAAAAGTGACGCGAGCCAGATGGCAGAAACAGTTGATGAGGATGTTCAGAGTAAAAAAGTCAGATGTAATCCCTTTTGATTCTAATTGTTTAAAGAGGGAAATGGCAGTGGGGAAATGTTGCATCTTGACAAGGGAACTCAAAATACTGTTAAATTGGAAGGTGGGTGGGGGAGGGCGCATAAGGAGCATGCGATTGAAATCATTGAATAGGGCAACAGCGTCATCGTGATGATGGTGATTGTGAGGTTGAGAATGAGATTGATAATGGAGGGTTGCAGTTGCAATTCGGGGATGAGAAAGAAGAAAATGCGGAAAGACAGAGACGGAGAGGGAGGGAAGAAACCTGAATCTTAACAATGAGAAAGATGACATTGCTAGTCTACTCGGTGAGGTGATGAAAGAGAATGGAATGGAATGTTAAATCAAAGAAGAACCCATCCGCAACAAATTAATTAAGATGAAGGATGAACCTTTGCTTTTGCGGCGTCGTTCCCTTCCAATCCATACCTACTTTTCACTTTTAAATTTTCTAATCTCTTTCATTGCTTTTAAATTTTGATATTAACTGAGTTAAATAATAAACTGTAGCTGAATATTAATGCCATAATTGTATTCATATATAAGGACAATTGGACCACGTGGAATAAAAAACTTATGTTAGGTGTTCGGTGTTTTATTTAAGCAAAAATATTGTAGAAAATGAAAAAAAAAACTGATGAATATGATTATGTCATTTAAATATTATTTTGATTTTTTTAAAAGAGGAAAATTATTTTTTTTAGAGGTAACAACATTAATGTAGGAAATAAATTTATTTTATAAATGAGAGAGAAATATATATATATATATTATCTTAAACATTTAAATACATTTCTAACTTGAATATATCTAACCTCTGTATTTAACACTTTGACCTAATATTCAGAACTTGCAAGTTACAAGTTTACATTTTTTTATCTCTCAAACTGAAAGAGACTTTGAAATATTGCACAGCGTTCCCAATCTAACTCGTGTTAAATTTGGCAAAGTGGAATTATAGCCAATATTGGATTGACATGATAGAAGTGCTTAAGCGTTCTCCCAAGCTTCAAAATCTTGCCATTGATCATCAGGTTTGCTAGCTGAGTATAAATTTTTGTAAGGATGATTCTCTTCTTTTTTTTTTTTTTTAACGCTTTCACATATATACTAATTTTATTTCATTTATACTCACTTTGTCTTTAATTATAAGATTTTTTCTAAATATTTATTTGTTTCCTTTTCATAAGATTATTTTTTAATTTTTAGATGCATTAATTATTTTTTTACATATTTTTATTTAATTATTTTTTCTTCAAATATTAATGTGAAACATTAAGCAGATAGAGGGACAAAAAAAATAACTTTTGAATAATAGTACAAATTGATAATTGAGTAAATTTTTGTCGATGCTACAAATTTGGTGTGAGAATTAAAGTAGAAGCTAGTCACGGGATTAAATCAAAATTCAAACAACTCCAGAGATTATCAGTAAATTTTGGTTGCAAAGAAAATAAATTTTAACTTTTTTGTTCTAATTTTATTTTAATTTTTTCTATAGTATGAAACTTATCAATTACTGAAATAGACCTTGGTGCAAACGTATATCAAGCAAACTGTTTTTTTATGTGGGGAAATGGTTGCTGCAATATTTGCCTACGAAAATGCTATTTTAATTTCAAAATTTTCGAACCTAAACAGAGAAAGAGAAAAGATAGCCATTATTGTGTTGCGAATAATATTTTTGTTTCCAACTAGCTAATACTTTATTTATAGGAATGTTAATAAGACGTTTCGTGGATGGTGTGGTTTTATTCTAGAAAGGATTGTTAACAACATAATTTTCAAGTCTTTATACCAAACTTGTTATTATTACATAAAATGAAATATTTCCAAATTATGAGTTTCATCTATTAGTAACAAGTGAAGCACATAAAATTGAGTAAATTTTTGTTGATGCTACGAATTTGGTGTGGGGATTAAAGTAGAAACTAGTCACCGGATTGAATCAAAATTCAAACAACTCTGGAGACTATCAGTAAAATTTGGTTGCAAAGAAAATAAGTTTTAACTTTTTTGTTCTAATTTTATTTTAATTTTTTCTATAGATAAAGGTTTATGAAAGATATTTATATATGCATTACTATTGTTATTCAACTACTACTCCTTGGTGCTTAGTTGTTTTTATAAAATTTATTTTATGATATCTCTTATATTAATTATTTAAACTAAAATACTCCTAATTAAAAGAGATTGTAATAACAAACAAATAAAAGTGGGAAAGAAAGGAATATTAATTATAATAATAATTTTTAAAAATAAATAAATTTATTGTTATTAAGTATCAATTAAATTAATCATTCTCTTTAATACTAATGAATTAACTAATTGAATACTAAAGAAGTATTTAACTATTTAATATGAATTTTTAAATAAGAGAACACTTAATATGATTACTATTATTCAAATATTTATTAAGAATTTTTAACTAAGAACATTTAATATCTGAAAAAGACTAAGAACATTTAATATGATATATTTTCGCTATTAGTTTAAATTATGTAATAGTATATGTATGAAAAAAGGCAATGTACCAGAAAAGTCAAGTAATAGTATCATTCTGTATTAGTTTATTGCCTATGTCTTATAATAATTATCGTGTCAGAAAAAATAAATTCCCAAATAATTATCATTTTTATCCTAACATTACTTCTTGTTTTAATATTTGTATCCCTTATTCTCTATCCTTACACACTGAACAATTCCCTTCAATGTCTTCCATTACCTTCAATTAAAATTCTTGGCTGTCCAAAACTCCACATTAACTATCCTGGTTTTTTTTATGCATATATTGCAATAGACAACTTGTTTTCATTTTTTCTGTAACCCGTCCCACAGTACGCACACGGCACACTTTTCTTCCTCGGGTTTGTCACTGAAACTGCAATTCAAGGCAAATATTTGATTAACTGAAATGCTACTCCGAGCTTTTCAGGTTAATAATGCTGTCAATGGGAATGATCAAACTTATTTGACACGAAATATAAGTGCCGTATAAAAAGCTAATTGGTCATTTAATTGTTCAATAGGTTACACTTGCAGGACAAAAACCCTCAAATAAAATCTCTAAACACCTACTCGAGTCCGAGTCCGAGTCCAAACAAATTCCATCAAGAAAATGACAGGGAAAACCATGGAGGAAAAAAAAAAAAAACCATCTATTTAATGTGTCCTGTACAAAGATAATAAGATAAACACTTCGACAAGATATGCCAATTACATGGCCAAGTTGTGTTAGTCATGCCTTCCAGCTGAAACCCATGTTGTCATCAAGATCGCTGTTAAAGAAGGGGTTATCCGAGAACTCATTGCCAATATCCTGAACCACGTCATGCAAATGTAGATTTTGTTGCATATCAGATGTTCTCTGGTTGAATCCATTGTTGCCACCAGCCGCAGAAGAATCACTGTTTGAAGCTGTTTTGAAGCTATTATTCCTTGAAATGGGTCTATTGTTTCCTGGAGCATTGGCAGAACCTCCGCTTAAGGATGGAGTATGGCCCCCAAAACCCATTGCGTTCTTTGCAATATTCCCATTTGCATTATGTCCACCAAGAGACTGTGATTGCAGTCCCCCATTGTTATTTGACATCTCCTGCAGCAGTTGCTGGATCATCTGCTGCTGCTGTAGAGCTTGATTTCCTTGGGACCCCTGTGAATGATTTTGTTGAAGCGAACCATTTGCACTTAATGTGCGCTGTTGAAGGAGTTGTTGTTGATGCTGCTGTGGGGGTAGATGGGGACTTGGGAAACCACCTACAGGCGAGTTCTGCATTGAGCCTGGAATTAAAGCAGGACCAGCTCCTTGCAAAGCAGAAGAGGGACTCGGGTTTGAATTATTGAACGAGGACCCTTCTCGCTGAAGCGAGCCAGGACTAGAGTTCATTGAATTTTGCCTCATGAGAAGATTTTGGTAGTTGTTCAGTGCTAAAGCAGCTTGGGCTGACCCACTCAAAGCACCACGACTAACCATATTATTAGTGTTGTTTATATGGTTGTTCAATCCAGGATTCAGTGTCATTAGCTTGTTGAGTGCGTTTCGATCAGTTGGCAGACCTTGAACATTTGCCAGCTGTTCCATTTCCTGCATCTTTTGCATCTGGCCCTTTGAGGCTGTTGCTAGTCGAGGATAATTTTTCAAACTCTCTGCAGGTAAATGTTGGATTAATATACAAAGACCATTGACAATATAAAAATATATTTCCAAAAAACCTAAAATTGGAAGAGCTTCATACAACTAAAGATTAGGAGTCCAATGAGAGAAAAAGTTGACAAAAAATAGAATTCAATAGGGTAATATAGTCATAAAAACCACAAGCAAATTACCAATTGCACCAATTTTGTGCTCTGCACAGATATCTATTAGGTCTTTCATGCTATTGACAACCTCCGAAATCTGTCAACCATCGTAGCAGGCAATTATAAGGTTTGAGAAAATATATAGAATAAAAAATGAATAGTTTTCTCTATAGTCTATACCACTCAACACTCAACAGAAACTTCGAACTATAACTTAACAGCATACCTGCAAACATCTCACGTATCTTTTAGAAAAGCCCAAATCATTCAGTGATTGCAACTCCAAAATCTTTGCAAGCTGGCGCCCTGCTGTCAATACCCTGGTGCAGGATAAACATTATCTTAAGCTGGGTCCAGTGTCGTTTTAATTGTTAACTTGGACTATGCTCATCCCACCAAACATATCAATAAATATATGTAACGCAATATACTTTTCTTATAAATTGAACTAGTAAATGCAACACAGACTGTTTTAACCAGATAATTTTTTACCAAAAAACTTATAAAAGGCCCAACTAGAGACTATGGTTAACAAAAGGGAAGCAGAATCTCAAAAATCTACTCTATATTAAAGATGCGGTGAGACGCTCATAGTCTTGAATAACCTCCTTGTCAAAATTTGTCTGCATAACTTAAAACATCTCTATATATTTTAAGAAAAAAACAAGTTAATTGTATGAAGCATGGGCACTAGAATATAAGCAAATATGCCAACAGAGGAAAATCTTAAACTACAATAAGATCCCTCTGTTTCTGTTTCTTGGTTATTGACTTGCAATAAGGTTCTACATTTCGATTACCAAATTGTGTTTAGAAAAGCTAATAATAAAAATGCTTAATAACTTTTTATTGAAGTAGTTTTTTGTGCTAAAAGTAATTACAACACAAAACATGTTCAAGCCCAAACGAGCCCCAATCACCTTATCACTAACAGCATTTGCAAGCCCCCTCCAATGCAAGAAAAAGAAAAGATACACAGAGAATCCAATAAAAATGAAGAAATATAGTTTGCATCATATCCTTCTGGAGTTGTTTCTCCATCTATCTAGCCAAAATACAGTATGCACCATTCCAAGATAGCAGCATCATATAAGGTGCGCAGTAAAGAGAAATATATCAGCTAAGGAGGATTTACTAAATATACCAATCATTAAAGAACAACAATGTATTAACTTACATGTTGCTGTTTGTTTGTAAGTCTTGCTGAGAAATCCCATCAGCCCCACTTTCAGCAATTGTACTCTGGCATTTTTGAGCTACCTGAACTAATTGGTTGACCTGAAAAATTGTGAATAATTTGAATTAGCTTCCAAATCAACCTCTATATTTTTTCATGCCTTGCCTCTTACACATTCAAACCCCCTAGTGTCTTATGGGTACCATTCAGCTTTAATTTCCTTGATCTACACTTTATAAAATAAGAAAGGAAGTTTCAATAGTGCCTACCAATTTTTGTACCCAAATGTCCATAAACTGTCGCCATTCACCAATTTTCATTTGCACATACAGTCACGAGAAATATGATAGAAGAATACAAGCATACAAGGAGTTAATTAAACAATCATGTACACATGCAGAACTTTTTCTACAGAAATACTCAGAACATGCAAAGTGTACCACTCCAGGGTAATCCCAACTTGATTAAAACCAGGCAATAAATGAAGATCTACTTCGAAGAAATATTCTACCAAATAGCACCATCATCTATTCAAAACAGAGTGGCTGCAACTGCAAAAGTGAAAAGCATTCTAAAGAATGCAGAATCATACCTGTGGTGCAACCAACCTTCGAGGAAGAAGTTCTTCATGGCGTCTTGCACAGAACTCCCAAGATAAGATCTGTGCATAACAACAAGAATTTCAGGAGGTCATTATAAAAAAGATTCAACTAGAAAATACATTTAACTATAGTAACAATTTTGTAACCTTCAAGTCTTGAGTGAATATGATGCGAAGTTGACCTTCACGAACAACACGAAGCTGCTCATATACACTCTCTTGAATTGCTTTTGCATATTCCAACATCATCACACCAGAAGGAAATCTTGTTTCACGTGGCAAGTCCAGAAATAAAAGTTCATCAATCACTCCACTCCCAAATTTGATTTCATTAAGCCTAGGTAACACTTCATAAGTTGCCTCTGTACGCAATGCAGAATGGACATAGTATTAGTTACAAGATTTACATCAGAAATTTAAAGAAATAACATGCTAATCGCCTAGCTTACAGGTACATGCAATGTACAAATTGTGCATCTTCCACGTAAGAATCACTCAGTTATTTGACTTGCTTATTATTGATCACATTTAGCTCAAGTTTCTTTTGTTCTGTCAAACTTTCAAGTTTAAAACTAAAAACTTTCAAGTTTAAAACTAAGTTACAATTAAGAATGTGGTCACTGGCCAGTTCACTGGGTACTTATCAGCCAGAAAGTTAAACACATATTGGAATTTTACAATGAAACTAAGTTGTCACATTAACATATTATAGAATAACAACACAATGGCCACTTTGGTTTGGTTTGATAAAGCAGTTTCCATTTTCATTTGTTTTCAAAATATTTACAAATATGTCACTTTGTTTTCACTCTGTTTCCTATTTTTAGAAATTTGAATAGGAAATAGCGAAAACAGCAAATCTCCAGTTTATAGTTTCTTACACAAATCTTTGAAAACAGGAAACAAAGTGACATTTTTGTAATTATTATGAGAACAGTGAATGAAGATAAAAAAAAAGGTTTTCTCAAACCATATAGGCCTCAATATTTAAATTTCCAATATACTTACCAAATCCCCTTCCAGATTTAGAACCACATATCTCACACTGCCATGCATCCTGAACAAAGAAATATCAAGGTCAATGTATGTACTCATCAAAGATTCAATAGCACTAACACTAAAAAAGAAAACTGTTGTAGACCTAAAATAGAACAGAAAATAAATGCAATGATTTCAGACATAACTTTGGTATAGAGGCATTTTTAATAGTTGTTAACAATTACATTATAAGCTAATGCAATTGATTAACATTTTGAATGCATGATTGAATAAATGATTATTAGCAAATATTAAGGCATCACCCTATTTATGAATCAAGAAATACAAGGATAAATGACAAGTGCAAAAAACTCACCATAGCTGCTTGGGGGAAAACACCAAGTGCATGATGCCCAACATTGCTATATAATGACAAACACCACCGTTTCTTTGCACGAGGAGAGTAATATTCAGCCACAAATTTTCTCCAATAGGCAATAGTATTATCCTGAGGCAAACAAAAAATTCAACAACAGAGTTGTAACTAATCTAGAGCTTCAAAACTACCCAACACATATAAATGTGTTCAGATATACCTATGTTCCTGAAACCAAAGGAGTAATCTTGAAAAAGAAAACAAAAATGAACTGATAATATAGTGAATCTCTAATAGATTTAACACTAAGCACATGCAGCAAATAAACAGAACTCACATTTGGCCTTTGCCTTTGATGATAGAGATACTGCATCAATCGACGGGCACATACCCCACTAACACCACTGTCATAAGGACGCTTGCCAGCAGAAGAGGGCTGCACCACTTGTTGCTGCAATTGCTGCCTCAATTGCATTTGTTGTTGTTGATGCTGTTGTTGTTGTTGTTGTTGTTGCTGCTGCTGTTGCAAGTGCGCTCGCTGTAATTGTGGCATTGACTGAAAGATTTGTTGTTGTCTCAGTCTCTGCTGCTGCTGAAGCAAAGCCTGTAATTGTGGATTACGACCCTGGAATTGCATGGAATCTTGTCTCTGAAGAATCTGTTGGATTACCGGCTGCTGCATTATATCTTCCTGTTTGATATCCATTCTAGGTTTCTTTGACAGATGAGACATATTATTTGGATCTTGAATGAAAGATCCTGGGACTTGTGCACCCATTTGGAGCATAGAAGGTCCAGTTTGAGATGCAGGCAAAGACGTAGCACTTGAAGCACCCTGCGCCTGCTGCTGATTCTGCTGCAGTTGTTGAACATTCTGATCTTGATGAGAGCTCTGTTGTACTACAGAGGAAACATCCATCACTGATGATCCAGAAATACTGATATTATTTGATGTAAATGACATAGGTGAGGCAGGTAACCGTAAGTATGAGTCTGTGTTAACGCTGGCACTTCTCTGCAAATGGGGGCCACCAGAGAGAGCAGAATTTGCATCCGTGACTAAAGAACTGGCTCCAACACTTGGTGCCGAGTTTGGCACACTCTTCAAAATTGCATTATTCACACCCCCAGAAACCGGACCCAGGTTTGAACGACCGGCTCCTGGAACGGTGCTAGACGAGTTAACAAAAGATGAGCTTAAGTCCGAGTTAACTACATTCTGTGACTGTCCATCTCCTTGAAAGAAAATTCCAGTATGTGAAGATGATTGGATTAACCCTCCTGCCACCCGAGAAGGTGTCATGGGGGGCATCCCCCCTTGGTTGGAATCTAAGTAGCTCTCCAGAGCCAAACCTAACTGGTACTTCAACTATTCTCAAATATCTCATGAACTCTGCATAACAGACAGATTGCGTGTCAACCCTGATCGTATTTCTTCTATCTCCTCTTAAATCTCCAAGCTTCACTCTATCACACAACCTTCTACCAAATCCACAAACTCCTGTTCAATCCAAATGCACCCAAAATTGTTATTTCCTTCTCAACACTGGACAATTGCTGGTAAGTATCTAACAACAACAACAACAAAGAACAAAACATACATACATATTCATCACCACAAGGAAAACTCCAGCTAAAACTAATAAAAATTAAATTAGTAAACAAACACGTCTGCAAATTGACCAACACCTCAATACCCTTATCCAGGAAGGAAAACCACAACCCAACAATTTCACACACAAAATCCTAATTCTAACAGTTTTACCTCCTCTTAGGAGAGAATTTCACTTCAAAGAGAAAACTAAGGTAACAGTTAACACTGTAATGCCAGTGACAAAAGTCACAAAACATTAAGATGTCTAAATCCACTCCATTTATTTTCTCATCAGAGCTATATAACTACTCACTTTTCCATTTAAAGTGAATCAGAACCCAAATCCAATGATCTCCACGAAAAAGATCAACATTATAGTGACAAAAAAAAAATCCGAAGCTCTGAATTGACACATTCAAAACCCAAAATCAAATTTTAAAACCTAACAAAGGAACTGAGAAAAACAAACAAGAGCCCCAAATTCCATTCCCGGCATGCACAACAATTCAGAATCATAAAAAACTACGAAGTAATACGAGAATGTCCCAACTCGCATCATCAAACAACGGAAAAACGCGAACCTTAAACATAACACCGCGAAAATTGAAAAAACAAAAAACGAAAAAAAAAGAGTAAATTATGTATAATTCTCTAAAAATAAATTAAAAAAAAACTAAAGGATTCGAGATCGATCAGTAGCGAATAATTGAAAACCTCCCAATGAAGCTTGCAAAACAGTTCAGAGCCAAAACGAATCGTTTAGAGCTACTCACAGCAGCGAAAAAAGCGAAGCGTGTAACGAATTGAAATCATAGAGAAGAAAAAAGAAAAGAAGAAGAAAATGTGAGAGAAGAGAGTGGTGTTTGATAACAGTGTGTGGTGACCGCATTTACCTGTCACGCGCTATCGCGTTACCTGCAGTGGCCGGTCACAATTGAGACACGCGCCGTGAATGTGATTGTGGAACTTAGTCGGTGAGTGATAGATCCGCAGACGCTTGGAGACCACATTGGTGACGTGGCGCCTTTTCATTGGGAGAGAGTTTTAAGCACGAGAGAAACTGTGCGTAGGTAATATTCGCTCCGTCCCGCAACATCCATAATTCTGATGTATTTTTCGAGTGTAAAAGTCGTTCAGTGTCTTATCTTAACAATTTTATTTTTCTTATTACACAATTTTTTTGGGCGTGGTAATTTTTATTTCAAAAAAATAAAATTAGGGAGAAACCAAAATGTTAACAAGAGGACTTACAATATAAATATTGTAAACTGATCAACATTGAATGGTAGAATAAAATTTCGCGTGACATATTTATACTTAAAATATTTGCTTCTAACTACAAATGAATTACTCTTATGTGGACTTTTTAACTAAATTTTAAGTTTAGGTTTTGTTAATAAAATATTAAAATATGTTTTTCATTTTCATTAAATTAAAAATATTTAAATTTTTTTCCTGTAAAATTTTTGGGAGAAATCAAATGTCAACAATAGCACTTACAATATAAATTTTGCAGCACATATTTATATTAAAAACATTTGCTTCTAAAGACAAATGAATTACTCTTATGTACACCAAATAAATGAATTGCTCTTATCTAGAATTTGTGTGTAATTAAAATATATTAACTAATCAAACTTAAATAATTATTATTGCTACTTTGCTAGAAATTATTACATCTCTATATCGAGGGAATAAAGTATAATTTAAATAATACATTAACTAGAGTCTAATTGTACATAGCCCACCTTGTGACTAGGGGGTCAATTTAATTAGATACCTATCTGTATCTCGAGAGTGAACAAAGTGTACCTTACTTTTATTCACCTTCAACAGTACCTCACTAAAGCACAAAGATTGTTGATTTAATTTGTTTATTGTCATAGTGTGAATCTCAATCCTGGAAGCCTTCGTAAATTTAATTTCAATTCATTTTAATTATTTGCTCTTTCTAATTTAAATTTTAAACCTTGAGTTTTCTAATCACAATCCCTCATTTTAATTTTAATTTCTCACTTTAATCCCATTAAATTAGCAACAATTACGTAGCTAAATGCACGATCCTGGTTAAATTAACAATTTATTACTTATGACACCGTACACTTGCAATTTTTGTGTGTCACTAAATTATATATTAGTGCTATTATGTAACAAGTTAACTTGTAACAAAAAAAATAACAACTTAACTCATTAGAACTATTATTAATTAAATTATTAAAGAAAAACTTTACACAAAAGTAATTTAAATGCATAACAGAAATTAGTTTCCATTGTATAGTTAATTGACGCAAGGTATGTCAATCTTAATACACAACGGAAACTAGTTTTGTATTTTTTACCCAAAAACCAAAAAAGAAAGGGCAAAGTGGGAGGATAAAAAATTGTAAAAATTATAGGCCTTTATAAAACCATCCATACCTATAATCTCTTTGACTTGAACTATTAACAGATTTATGATAGTTTAGATTTATGATAGTTGTTAAAGTTGAACAACTTAAAAACCTCATTGTGTAAATCTGTTCTGGTAAAAATTGATTAACTAAGCAACAAAAATAGGATTTAAGTTAAGAAATCAAGATGGGTGGTAACATTGGAATAAAAATTAGTGATCATTTACAATGTAACAAGGTAAATAGCCCAAATTAAGTTCTCACGTTATATGTATACTTATCATACAAATATATAATCCCACTTTCTGTAACTGTAACTTCAATACGAGGCAAATATTCCAATGTGCTTATTTGTAACGCTGCGAGTGCAATCAATGGTATTTGATTAAACTTACCACGAAATGTGAGTGCCGTATAATAAACTAACTGTTCAATAAATTGTCCAATAGATTACACTTGCAGGACAAAAACCCTCAAATAAAATCTCTAAAAACCTACTCGAGTCCGAGTCCGAGTCCAAACAAAATCCATCAAGAAAATAACAGGGAAAAACAAAGGGAGAAAAACAGCATCTATTTAAAGTGTCCTGTACAAAGATAATAAGATAAACACTTGATCAACACATGATATGCCGATTTCATGTCCAAGATTGTGTTAGTCATGCCTTCCAGCCAAAACCCATGTTATCATCAAGATCACTGTTAAGGAAGGAATTATCCGTGAATTCGTTGCCAATATCCTGAACCACATCTTGCAAATGTAGATTTTGTGGCATCTCAGATGTTCTCAGGTTGAATCCATTGTTGCCAGCAGCAGCAGAAGAATCACTATTTGAAGTTGTTTTGAAGCTATTATTCCTTGACATAGGTCCATTGTTTCCTGTAACATTGGCAGAACCTCCACTTAACGATGGATAATGGCCCCCAAACCCCAATGCATTCTTTGCCATATTTCCATTTGCATTGGGTCCACCAAGAGACTGTGGTTGCACTCCCCCGTTGTTATTTGACATCTCCTGCAGCAGTTGATGGATCATCTGCTGCTGTAGAGCTTGATTTCCTTGGGAACCCTGTGAATGATTTTGTTGCAGGAAAGCATTTGCACTTAATGAGGGCTGTTGTAGGTGGTGTTGCTGATGCTGTGGGGGTAGACGGGGGCTTGGGAAACCACTAACAGATGAATTCTGCATTGGGCCAGGAATTACAGCAGGACCAGCTCCTTGCAAAGCTGAAGATGGACTCTGGTTTGAATTATTGAAAGAGGACCCTTCGCGCTGAAGTGAGCCAGGGCTAGAGTTCATTGAATTTTGCCTCATGAGAAGATTTTGGTAGTTGTTCAGTGCTAAAGCAGCTTGGGCTGTCCCACTTAAAGCACCACGATTAACCATATTATGAGTGTTGTTTATATGGTTGTTCAATCCAGGATTCAGTGCCATTAGCTTATTGAGTGTGTTTCGATCAGTTGGCAGACCTTGAATATTAGCCAGCTGTTCCATTTCCTGCATCTTTTGCATCTGGACCTTTGAGGCTGTTGCTAGACGAGGATAATTTTTCAAACTCTCTGCAGTAAATGTTGGATCAATATACAAAGACCATTGACAATATAAAAAGTTATTTCCAAAAAAACTTAAATTGAAACAGCTTCATACAACTAAAGATTAAGAGTCCAATGAGAGAAAAAGATAAAATTAGAACATAATCGGGTATATAGTCATAAAAACCACAAGCAAAATTACCAATTGCACCAATTTTGTGCTCTGCACAGATATCTATTAGGTCTTTCATGCTATTGACAACCTCCGAAATCTGTAAACCATTGAAGAAGGCAACTATTAGAAGCCTTAATAGAATAAGAAATGAATATTTTTCTCTATACTACTCAACACTCAACAGAAACTTTGAAGTTTGAATTAGAATTTAATAACATACTTGCAAACATCTCACATATCTTTTAGAAAAGCCCAACTCATTTAGCGATTGCATCTCCAAAGTCTTCGCAAGCTGACCCCCAGCTGTCAACAACCTGATGCAAAATAAACATTATTCCCGAGTCCAGTCTCACCCCCACCAAACAAATAGATAAATACATTTAACAGAAAAAATGTACTTTTCCTTATTAATTGAACTAGTAAATGTAACACAGACTGTTTTAATCAGATACTTTTCAACCAAAGCAAGCTTATAGAATGCCTAACTAGAGGATATGGTTATAAAGTTTAGACAAAAGGGAAGAATCTCAAAAATTATAATCCATATTTAAAATGCAGTAAGATGCTCTAATCTTGAATAACCTCCTTGTCAAAATTTGATTGCATGACTTAAACATCTCTGTATGTGCTAAAAACGTTAATTCAGTGGAGCACCAGAATGCAAGCAAATGTGCCAACAAAGGAAAATCTTATACTACTATAAGATCATTTTGTTTCCAGTTTTTGTTATTGACTTGCAATAACTTATATTTTATCTTTTTAGCATGGTTCCATTTCTCCTTTTGTGTTATTATTACCATTAATTAGTTAGAAAATCTAATTAATGTTCAATAACATTTACTGAAGTTGTCTTTGTGTAAAAAGTAAAACAAAACATGTAAAGCCCAAAAGGGCCTGCATCACCTTATCTCTAAAAACTTTTGCACCACACCCCAACAAAAAGAAAAGATAACATAGAGAATACAATAAATATGTAGAAACTATATAGTTTGCATCACATTATTCTTTCTTGAGTTGTTTCTCCATCTAGCCAAAAAACAGGGTGCACCATTCCAAAGATTACAACATCCCAAGGCATGCAATCAAGGGAAATATATCATCTGAGAAGGCGGATTTAGTAAACACAGTTGTTCAGGAATAACAATCTTACATGTGGCTGTTTGTTTGGATGTCTTGTTGAGAAACCCCATCAGAACCACTTTCAGCAATTGTACTTTGACATTTTTTAGCTACCTGAACTAACTGGTTGACCTGCAAATGTGAGAATCATGAATTAGCGTCCAAAACAATATCTCTAGTATTGCTACAAGGATTAAGTAAATATAAATTTGGAATTGCATTATCTCTATCAATGTAATTAGAGGTGCTGAAATGAGGCAATGCAACAGAAGGAGTTGGTGGCTCTTGGTGTTTCAGGTGAGAATCTACGTTTAGAGGGCACAATTCTAGCACTTCATAATTCTTTCTGGTTTAGTAGAGGTTCCCTTTCAATCCTTTTAGTTCATTTTCCAAGACTGTCATTAATAGCTAACAGGTTTTAGAGTTCACCTTTACTTTTCTTGATCTCCACCTTACAAAATAAGAAAGGATGTTTCACTAATGCCTACCAATTTCCACACCCGAATGTCCATATTACTACTTGTCACCATTCAGCGGTATTCAATTGTGCATACAATCACAAGAAATACGATGGAAGAATACAAGCATGCAAGGAGTCAATTATACAACAATGTGCACACGCAAAATTTCCAAAAGAAATATGCTGAAGATGCAAAGTAGACAACTCCAGGTTAGTCCCAACTGTTGATTAAAACCAGGCAATAAATAAGGATCTACTTCACAGAAATATTATACCAAATAGCACCATCATCAATTCAAAACAAAGAGTGGCTGCAGAAGTGAAAAGCATTCAAGAATGCAGAATCATACCTGTGGTGCAACCAACCTTCGAGGAAGAAGTTCCTCATGCCGCCTTGCACAGAACTCCCAAGATAACATCTGTGCAAATTAACAGGAATTCAAGGTCATTATATAGAAAATATTCAAATGGAAAATATATGTAACTAATAACAATTTTGTAACCTTCAAGTCTTGAGTGAATATGATACGAAGTTGACCTTCACGAACAACACGAAGCTGCTCATATACACTCTCTTGAACTGCTTTTCCATACTCTAACATCATCACACCAGAAGCAAATCTCATTTCACGTGGCATATCCAGAAACAATAGTTCATCAATTACTCCACTGCCAAATTTGATTTCATTAAGTCTAGGTAATACTTCATAAGTTGCCTCTGCAAAACAAATCCAGAACAGACATATTATTAGATTATAAGATTTACATCATCAGAAACCTAAAACAAATAACATGTTAATGATCTAGCTTACAGGTAAATGCAGTATACAAATTGTACATTTACCACCATTACCCACTAAAAAACACTCAGTTACAAGATTTACTTATTATTGACCACATTTGTTTCTGTAAGTTTCGTCAAACTTTTAGGTTTAAACTAAAGCGACAATTCAGAAAATGATAACTTAGTCAGCACCATAATAGGATAACAACATAAGGACCAGTATGGTCTGATAAAGCACTTTCCGATTTCAAATCTTTTTTTCAAAAATGATTTAAAAAATGTCATTGGTTCACACCATTTCCTAATTTTAAAAGCATAGGAAATAGTGAAAACAACAAAAATCCTATAAATTGGTTTTATATACAAATCTTTGAAAACAAAAAATAAAGTAAAGACAAGGTGACATATTATTGTAATTTGTGAGAACAGGAAGTGAAAATAGAGAAAGTCCACACTCCTCAAACCATATATGCGGATGGGCCTCAATATTTTCTTATACTTACCAAATCCCCTTCCAGATTTAGAACCACATAAGTCACAGTGCCATGCATCCTGAACAAAGTAATACCCATGTCAGTATGTATTCATCAAAAATTGAAGTGCACTAACAAATTAGAAGTGCAAAATAGTGTATTCCTAAAATAGAAAACAAAACAAATGCAATTGCTTCAGATATAACTATTGTATAGAGGCATTATTAGGAGTTGTCAACAATTACATGATAAGCTAATGCAATCTATTAACATTTTGAATGCGCAATTGATCATTAGCAATTATGAAGGCATCATCTGATTTATTAAGCAAGAAATGCAACGATAATTTGATAAATAACAAGTGTTACCATAGATGCTTGGGGAAAAACACCAAGTGTGTGATGCCCAACATTACTATATAATGACAAGCACCACCGTTTCTTTGCGCGAGGAGAGTAATATTCAGCCACAAATTTTCTCCAATAGGCAATACTATTATCCTGAAGTAAACAGAAAAATTGAATTGTAACTAATCAAGAACTTCAAATATAGCCAAAATATAAAACAAGTGTGTTTCAGATATAACATAATAAACTATTTTACTGAAATAAAAGGACTACTCTTAACAAATATAAAAATAAAAGAATGCTATTCTGAATCTCAATTAGCACATGCAGCAATTAAATCGAACTCACATTTGGTCGTTGCCTTTGATGATAGAGATACTGCATCAATCGACGGGCACATACCCCACTAACATTACTTTCATATGGACGCTTGACCGCAGAAGAGGGCTGCATCACCTGTTGTTGTTGTTGTTGTTGTTGTTGATGCTGCTGCCTCAATTGCATTTGCTGCTGCTGCTGCTGCTGCTGCCTCAATTGCATTTGTTGTTGTTGTTGTTGCTGCTGCTGCTGCTGATGCGCTCGGTGAAATTGTGGCATTTGCTGAAACATTTGTTGTTGTCTCAGTCTCTGCTGCTGCTGAAGGAAAGCCTGTAACTGGTGATTACGACCCTGGAATTGCATGGAATCTTGTCTCTGAAGAAGTTGTTGTATAACCTGCTGTTGCATTATATCCTCCTGTTTGACATCCAGTCTGGGTTTCTTCGACAAATGAGATATATTATTGGGATCTTGAATGAAAGATCCAGGGACTTGTGCACCCATTTGGAGCATAGAAGGACCAGTTTGAGATGCAGGCAAAGACGTAGCACTTGAAGCACCCTGCACCTGCTGCTGATTCTGCTGCAATTGTTGAACATTCTGATCTTGATGAGAGCTTTGTTGTACTACAGAGGAAACATCCATCCCAGATGATCCAGAAATACTGATATTATTTGATGTAAATGACATAGGTGAGGCAGGTAAGCGTAAGTATGAGTCAGTGTTAACGCTGGCACTTCTCTGCAAATGGGGACCACCAGAGAGAGCAGAATTTGCATCTGTAACTAAAGAACTGGCTCCAACGCTTGGTGCTGAGTTTGGCACACTGTTCAAAACTGCATTATTCATATCCCCAGAAACCAGACCCAGGTTTGAACGAGCAGCTCCAGGAACCGTGCTAGACGAGTTAACAAAAGATGAGCTTAAATGACAGTTAACTACATTCTGTGACTGCCCATCTCCTTGATAGAAAATTCCAGAATTTGATGATGATTGGGCTAATCCACCTACCACTTGCGAAGGTGTCATAGGGGGCAGCCCCCTTGGTGACTGGAATCTAAGTAGCTGACCAGAGCCTGACACAACTGGTACTTCAAATATTCTCAAATTGCTCGAGAACTCCACATAACAGACAGATTGAGTATCAACCCCTGATAGTATTTCTTCTCTTTTTCAAATCTCCGAGCTTCACTCTACCACACAATCTTTTAACAAATCCACAAACTCCCGTTTCAACCAAATGCATCCAGAATTGTAACTTTCTTCTCAACACTGGACAATTGCCGATATAGATCTAACAACAAAGAAACAAAGACATAGACATATTCATCAGCACATGGAAAATTCTTAAAATCCAGCTAAAACTAATAAAATTAAATGACCAATAAACTCTGGTATAGCATCATTTTTTTAAAAACAGTCCACAAATTGAATAATTCCCCAATACCCTTTTCCAGAAAAGAAAATCCCAATCCAACAATTTCATGAACCGAAACCTAATTCTAACTGCTTTACCTCCTCTAAAGAGTGGAATTTGCTTCATAGACAAAAGTAAGGTAAGATTGTAATATAGTGCATGCCAATGACAAAGAGGATGCATAAAGTAAATCAAAACCCAAATCAAATTCTAATTAACATTAGGACCATGGTCTCCCTGAAAAGATGGATAATACAAAATCAGAAGGGAAAAAACAAAATCCAAAGCTCTCAATTTACACGTTCAAAAACCCAAAACCCAAAAACCAAAACCTAAAAAAGAAACCACATGGAAAGAGAGAAAAAATAACCCAAATTGCACCAAAATTCAAAAGGGCATTGCTGTTTGTTACCAAAGAAAAAACGCACGAAAATCACGAACAGTGACGTGGAATCATGACATTTCAAAAAAATAACAAGTATTAATCAAAAAAATTAGAAAAATAAAGGAACAGATTTGGCAGGAATCACGCCGGTGCGATTCTTCACGAAGATTTATTCGTAAGAATGAGCATTTTTTAAATTCAGAATACCCAAACACCAGAAACTCCCATCTCGCATCCCCAAACAACGGAAAACGAAAACCTTAAACCCAACACAGCAAAAATTGAAAGAAAGAAACAAAAAAATTAAACATAAGCAAACAAATTACAACTCTAAATACGAATTAAATTAAAACACAAAAAGTAAAGGGTTCACTTCAAAATCGATCAGTAGGTTAAAAAATATTGAAAACCCTTCAATGAACCGTTCAGTGGTAAACGATTCGTTTAGGAACTACTCACATAGAAACCGCAGAGCTGAAAAAGAAAGCGAAGCGTCGCTTTTCGGAATGAGGGAACTGCGCAATTGAAAGCGTAGGGAATAAAAAATAGAAAGGAGTGAGAACTGAGAGAGTTTATTAATATCAGAGTGGGGAGTGACCTGTTCAACCGGTCACGGGCTATTAGGTTACCTGCAGTTGCCAGTCATGATTGGGACACGTGTCATCATAGTGATTGTGGAGTTTAGTCGTTGATGCATCCGAAGCGGCTTGGAGACTACGTTGATGACGTGGCGAGTTTTTATTGGGGGACGCTTTTTAGTACGAGAGAAACTGTGTGTAGGTGATTTTGGCTCCGCACCGCAACATCCATTCGTTTAATTTCTAATGAATTTCGAGTGTAAAAGTTGTTCAGTGTCTTATCTTGCAAAAAAATTCTTCTGAGCCGTAAAATTACATAATTCTTTTTCTCGTCTAAAATTTTAGGGGGAAATCGAAATTTAACAAGAGGATTGCTTTTTACTTAACTTTATATATTTGAAATTTTTTTTTTTAAGACTAGACATATATATTGTTTCATTTTAGAGTCAAACATTTTTTTTAAATATTTAATGTAATTATATATTCAAAATTATTATTATTATTAAAGAGTACGGACTAATGAAGTGTTTTTGCCTATAATTTTGTTAATGATTTGTTTTGAGAGCCACGTATCCTACGTGGACTCAAATTAGAGACTACCAGTGATAGAATTTATGTATAAATAATTATATAAATTTTTGTCTTACATATTATTTTATATTTAAAATGTGTATGAATATAATGAATCGTTTAGTTATGAGGAGAAAAAATTGAAAACATAAGAAAATAGATTAAAAGGGAAATATGTAAGAAATAAGATGGAAAGAAAGGTGATTTGGATAAAATAAAATAGAATAGAATAAAAGAAAAATATTTAAACTAATGTGATTTGGTAAATAAAAAAATTAATAATTTTGAAAAATACTATTTTATCCTTGAGCTTAGATCTTCTCTCTCTCCAACAGAAGTTCCTCTCAGCATGTGTCAAGCAGAGGACAATATCCTAACTATAGTTTCTTTCTCTTAAATTTGAGTATTTTATAGAGGATTAAATTTAACATGATCCCACTACAAAAAATTTATACCAAACCACCCAAAACATTTATCTTCTAATCACCTTCCTTCCTGTTTCTCCTTCCCACATATTTCATCTCAACCAAACTACCACTTAAATATACACAGTTGGACTATTATAAACATGTACTAATTTTTTCTTTCACCTCATTTTTATCTTTTTTCTTTTTGTTGATCTTTTACCTTTTCATCAAATCAATTATAATGTCCAATTTCCAAAAGATTATAATATATTTACTTTTTCTATTTCTTTTATTTTTTATGGCTTAAATAAGTTTTCAGACCTATAACTTTTCTTTATATATTTTAATCATTTAAATTTCTTATTGTTTTAGATTTTGTTATCAAGTAATAGGGATATTAACAACACATCACTTTTTACACCAATGAGAAGTATGGTAGAATAATTACATGTAATTTTTTAATAAATTATTTTTAAAATTTGTCGTTAATTAATCTAATATTATCAATTAAAAATTATACGTAATTATTGTATTAGATTCTTAGATAATATGACGAGTTAATAGATTATCAATGTCGTAGTTATGTCATAATTTAATATCATTATTTGACAATAAAAATAAAAACAAAAATCTTTAAATGACTTAAAAAAACTCTAAGACCAAGAAATTATGGAAGTGTTTTTTTTATTAACTCTCTTTTATTCACTCCATCTATAGTAATATGGGTGGACCACGAGGTGTTACTCTTTTTTTTTCCATTTATGCATGCTGGATTGGATATGATTATATGGGCAACAAAGTTTTTTCTAAATATATTAACACAATTATATACTTAAAATTCAAAGTAAAGTTTAGATGAAATAATTTCATATTAGTTAATTTAAGTGTTCAGTTCTTTCTAAAACAATAATCAGATGCTGACTAATAAATCCATCCTATTTCAGCCTCAAATTTGATAGTTTACAATAAATTTCTTTTGGTAAACTTGGTCATTCTTGTATTATAAAAAATCTTTTTTTTTCAGAAATACCTTAATAATAAAAAAAAACCATTAAATACATTTCACTTTTTTTTTTCTTAAGAGGGTTTGTTCTGGAATAAGTTTATCCTCATATTAAAAATCTTTTACCCTAAAACATAAAAGTGTATTTTACTCTTACTCGGTGAGACATGATTTATATAAAATTCTTTGATTATGATTATATCTTATCTCCATAAATTACAAAGATAAGATATAATTAAAGAAAAATTCAATCATATTTTATCTCCATAACACATAGTTAAGATATAATTATAGTAATATGTGTTCAAATATAGTTAATATATGATTAGATATAATAACATACAAACTGAACATAATGGTAGATTAAAGACTTATTGAATCAAATGTGGTCAACACTAGATTTGATCCAATGGAGATAGGATGTTACAAGGTTAAACACATTTGACTTAAATCGTATTACAAATACTACATTTAACTACAACTCTAAGATTTAAAAAATAAACAAAATTAACTATTTTTTTATAATCACATTAATTTTTTTTTGCTACAAATATAAATAGATTTCATTTATAAACACTTATATGAGATAAAATTCAAATACACGTTAAAAAGTTGATATTTTATAAAATTTATAAATATCTTTAATTGTAAAGTGATTTGATTTGAGATTTGTAATTCAAATTTATATCAAAGAATCATAATTTATATTGATTTGAAATTTTGAATTTAATTGAAAAGTGAAAAAAGGCACCAGTATTTTGTGGTGGTAAATTTATCTTCAAGCAAACTAAAATGAATTAGTTTTTTAGTGTGAATATGATATTTAACAATTTTTATATTACATTCCGCTACGAGTTTGACGCATCGTTTTACAAGGGTAAACATGGGATTTAACAATTTTAGGAGGTGATGATTGGAATGGGGTGCATTCGTGTGCATGGATGTGTTCTACTTTTAGTATTGGGATTTTTCTGCCAAAAGTATTTTTTTTTAAAGAATGCCGTAAGTGGTTAACAGATAGCGACGTGAAGTAATATTAACACGTGCAAGCTGTGACTGGTCTAAGTGTCTTAACATTATCAATATAAAAAGTAACATAAGGTAAAGATAAATTATGATTGAATAATTTATTATCCTACTAATAATTTTCCTAACGATTTAGTTAGAAGATTAATAAATAAAAATTTAATTGTAAATTTCTTTTAGAATTATGATGAGGTACGTTAATATGCACCAAGTGATGAGGTATATTAATTATTTCATCAATTTTTAAGTGTTTCTTAGCAATATTTTAAAAACTAAGTCTATGATTGAACCGGTCAAAATATTAGTTTTTAGCTACAGTTGAACTAGTATTTTTTTTTGGACAAAAAAACAACTCAAATAATTTCATTCATAATAAAAGAGAAAATACATGGTCCTATGAAATCAAAATATTGTTGACTAACAAAAAATTTATGCATCTTAGTTAAGCTATTAACAACTTGATTTGTTATTCTGCAAACAAATTTTAATGTTAAAGCGGTGACTTGAAACTAAAAGACTATTCTTGCTTTTCTGCAAGAGAGATCCAAAGTCATTATTAGTAAAACAATTGGAGCTGATGCAGCCTACAATCAACTTACAATCAGAATCAAAAGTGACGTTTGGGAGTTGCAAGCTCTCAACCCACAAAACAGCTTTATGAAGAGCCAATGCTTCAAATTCTTGGGGAGACAACAAGCCATTAAATAACTCTATAAGGACACAAATGAAGCTTCCATGATGGTTGCGGATAACAGTAGAAATTCCAAATCTAAGAGGGTCAGAAAATGATGCAGTGTCAATATTACATTTGAGGGAACCAATAACTGGCTTACTTCATTAAATACGTCGGGCATTGGGTTGGGAGTGACTCGAAGTGAATGTGCAACCATTGTGAACGTTGCAGTGCATCTAGGTGATGGTGTTGTGGGTAGGAGGGGGGGCACAACTAAGACGTGTGCGACAGTCCTTAAGCACGGTGAGATCTGGGTAGTGGCGAAGTGGTGAGATTTGGTAGCATGGACGATGTAAGGGCGGCGAAAGGTGGTGGTGCTGTGGAAGGGGTGCGGCAGTAGGGTGAAGGGTCAAGAGATCTGAAGAAATTGCCATTGTTGAACTTGAGCAAACAAAAAGCGTAAACAAGATGAAGACGTAAGGGAACAATTTCGTCCTTCAAGATAAAACTAAGGGCGTGATTATATGCAAGTTTTCATAGAAGTATTTCTACTAGAAAAAGAAAAAAAAGAAAAAAAAAGTAAAAAAGAAAAAAGTAAAATGTACTTACTAGATATAAAAGAAATGTAATTTTAGAGTTGAGATAAATTGTAATAAATACTAATTTTAGAGAGATAGGTGTAATTATTTTATTTTATTTTTATTTAAAATAAAAATATTATATTAGCATTAAAATAAGTAACTTTACTAGTTAAATATTTTCATAATTTAATATTTTTTTTTTAAATTAAAAATTATTATTTTATTTTAAATTTTTTTTTTAAATATTTAAACTCAATTAACTCTTATAAATCTATAAATCTTTGATCAAATTAAATAATGAATTTAACCCAACCTGACTCTGACTCCGTCGGACCTTAGAGCATCTCTAATGGGGAGTGCTTCCATGATTCCTTCACTTGAAAGAACCGTTTCTTGAAGAAACTCTCCACTGGATAATGCCTCCGTAGCTGAACGGTTCCTTTAAAAAAAAAAAAAGCGCATCTTATATAAGTACCACGTTCTTAACAATAAAACACTATTATTTAGCCTCAACCACCACATGAAAATAAAGAAGAAAATATAACCACCTACAACATACCCGACTGATCAAGGAAGCCGGCGACGACAACTGGATAGCGGCAGCGAGAGAATGTTGTCCTCACTCAGCGGCGACTGGAAGTGGTGGACGCAGCGGCAACACTGAGAGCGCGAGTGAAGAGAGAGGTGAGCGGATAAGAGAGAGGAGAGGATGTGGGTGTGGATAAGGTGAAGAAAGCTGAGCGGGTTGAGTGGGTGTGGCCGTGTGGGAGTGAAGAGAGGTGAGTGAGAGTGCGAGAGTGAAGACAAAGGTGAGCGGGAGTGAAGAGAAGCAAAGGACGCTTGACTTTTGAGAGAGACGTGTAGGGGAAGTTTCTAGAAATAAAAGGAGAAAGAGACGTGTGTGTGATGTGGTGTGTCCATGTGTGTGAAAAATAAAGCTTTGTGTGAAAAAAACTAAATTTTTTTGTTTGAAAAGAAAGAGTGCAAGACAAAAATAAAGTTTATCTAATATGTTCGAATTAGTCCATATATTTGGAAACGAAAATAACAATAATTCAATTTATGTAATTTTTTTTTTAGGTATAGATTTTTATTTATTTATTTCAATATTATTGTGTTTAATTATTTATTACCATGATGATTACAAAAAGTTGCTTAATAAATCCATTAAATGCTTGCATTGGAAATGCTTTTAACAACCCTCTCCAACTATCCAAGTGTTTCGCACAAAAACTCTGCTGGCCTTGACAAACGTTAGCCAGACAGAAACATGAACACAATCTGTTTCAAACCCTGCATTCCTTCCTCAATACTATGCCCCAAAACCAGCTTCAGAAAATTCCCACTAACAATTCCACGTTTCAGTCCTCAAGATTCTCAGCAGCAACAACAACAACAACTCAACCTCTCCGTTCTTCGCTTCACATTGGGTCTCTCTCTCCTCTCTCTCTCTCTCTCTTAAGAGAATAAATAACTAATCTTAGTTAACCAACTGTAGGTAAATGCATGGTTAAAATAAAATCAATTTTAATCAATTTGTTATGGAACTTAGAGGAATCAATTTTAGTTATCCAACCATAATAACTAATTTTACTTATCTATATATAATATTATATTTTGTGTGAATTGGTGATTTTGGCTTTGGTACAGGGATTCCTGGGTTGGATGAGTCTTACTTGCCCAGATGGATTGGTTATGGCTTTGGTTCACTTCTGCTCTTGAATCACTTTCTCGGGTCTGATTCAGCCACTGTTACACCGGCTCAGCTTGTAAGAAAATTTGAAGATTGAAACTGAACTGCATTTTTGTTTTATATTTTTCATTTTTTGTTTAGTTAAGTTTGTTTACTTTTCTGGGGTGTGTTTCAGTTGTGTTTTTCCTTGTTGTGTAGAGTACAGAGGTTTTGGGTCTGTCTTTGGCTTCCTTCTCGATTGTGCTGCCTTACCTTGGTAAATTTCTCAAGGTAATTAACTAGCTTTGTCCATGTAGAATTAATTCAACGTTTCTACCCTGAATAAAATTAATAATTTCAGTTAGACTTGGAGATATACATGGAGGGAAAAAACTTAGATCCAATTCTATAAGTATTGTTTGTGTTGTTTTCCGGTGGTCTGAATTGAGTTTCATCTCGGTAATAAAAGTTAGCATTTAAGGATTATGAAGATTACCGAAGTGAAATTGCAATTTTGATTAGAGATTAATCCAATCAACACCTAAGAAACCGTGTTTAAGTTTCATCCTATATTGGGCTCCATAAATTCAACAGCCTTCCAGTTTCAAGAAGACTACTCTTTTTCTTTTTACCTTTTTTAATATGTATAACAATTAAATAACTTTACTTTTTTTTTCACGGTTTTAAATTGTGGTTGCATCTTCAATTTTGTCATGATCCTTGATATTGCTGAAAATTGCAGACAAATGCGGCCAATGTATGTAGCTGCAATTGTGGTTGCAGAGGTGTGAAAAACCTTGATGCTGTTGCTGCAATTGTAGTTATGGACTGTTTTTTAAAACCTTGCTTTTGTATGTAAATAAATATAAATATATATAGAGCTCAAATATGAATTTTTTTCATTTAAGATATTGATCCTCAGCTCAGACTGGGAAATTGTTAGGGTGCTCAACCAGTGGATGAAAAGACTATACCAGATGATACAGAGCAAATATTTGTCTTGTCAACAGATAGAGTGGATGGCCTGAAGGAGGACCTGGCTTGGGCATCATATGTTCTGTTGCGCAATACAAATGCCATAGCTATGGTATGTCTCGTATATTATCATTATTAATTTAAAGAAACTCATGGTATGTTGATTGCTGTTGGGGTTCTTCATTTGTAGGTTACCTGTAAGTACCACTTTTATTGTGATTTGTGAATGAAAAACCAAAAACATATGTAGGTTTTCCCCAAAATGAAGAAAAGGAAAAAGCCAAAAGCGGCAATGATATGGATGGTTGTGATCATACAATAATATTTGTTGTGTTGACTTGAACTATATTTGTTTAAGGTGAAAGTTCGAAATTACTAGTTCAAAAGGTAAAATTGTCAAGTAACCAATGTGTAAATTGCACGTCATTTCTGCTAGAGTATATGGATTACTCAGCCTGCTGAGCTGACAGAGGTTATTAGGACTGGTTAGATTTGTCAGAAGTTAGCTATCCATACAGTTAGATGTTTACATTGTAGATAAAGGTTATCATGTAAAATATAGATAGCAAACTCTATGTCCTTTCATCAGTTCAATTCAGAGTTACTATTCTTTTTCTCCATCTTTCTCTCTTTCTTTCTGCTATTAAGCATTTATTCTTCTACCTTATTCTTGCACAATTTTCAATCTGTTCAGCTAATTTTCACTCAAGGAGAAATATGTGCAAGGGGATACTGGAACATACCGGATGATACATCAAAAGAAATTCTTCTTGGTTGGTTTAAGAAAAAAATTGAAAATGCTGGCCTATATGATTTGAAAGACACCCTATATTTTCCTCAAGATGCAGGTATTGATAATATTTTTTTAAGTTTTGGTTAAGTAAGCATATGGAAGCTGAATTATGAAAGTAGCTGGTTTTTCCGGTTAATTGCTAGGAGCTAGAAAAGCATCTGCACATTCAGTTGATTTTTTTTTAATTGTCTAGAACTAGAATATATGCCCAATTAAAATTTTAAACTAAAATATGTGGTTGAAAAAATGTTTTTACCTAAGGTTATATCCCATTACAGCTGGGTCTGGAACAAACAAGTTTTATGAAGTGTTTCCTTTATCTTGAAAGGTATTTGACCAAATTGAAAATTATGATCATGAAGCCTATGCCTCTTGAAAAGGATAGCTGATTTTATTTCAAATACTCAGTAATGCTGTATCGTAATATTTTTGATGCCTCTGGTTGGATGGAATATATATATGCTAAAGTTCTATTTTGTGCTTCAGCTTTTTTCCTGACTTTCCACTTCTTTCCCTACTTACTGATTTAACAAAAAAATCAGGAACTGGAAATATTTATATAGGACGCCATATGGAAACTGCCACATAAATTGTAGATCTTTTAGACTTCTTATTAGGAGATATGTGCATTGTTCTGTTTTGTTATTTACTAAACATTTACGACTCATACGAAAATATTTACTATGTATTTCTGTACGAGGGTCTTTAGCTGACTGAGTCGAGTGTGAGAAAAAACTTACTCAACTGAATATAAGGCTTTAATTTTTTTGACTGAAAATATAAAATAATATTAGCAATGTATTTCTTATTTTATTAAATGAATCCTTACTGGCATGATTTTCACTTCATGATTAACATTGTATGGTTCTGTACTTTTGTTCAAAAATCTAAAAGTTTGATGAATGCTTCAGATTCTGAATTTCAGGATCTGGTACCTATAGGGACTCGCTGTCTTCTGATCCAACCAGTGTTACAAGTTTCTAATGAAAGTGATACTGCCTTGCAAAAACCTGGGGGATTCATTCTACTGGCCTCAACTACAAGATATGCATTTAGCAATAAAGACAGAGCTTGGATTGCAGCCGTGGCAAACAAATTTAGAGGTAATAGCATTAGCATGTTTGAAGATTTGTAGAAGAGTTTACACTTCATTTTTTAATAAACAAGTCTGAATTTCATAGGAGGCCTCTTTCTTCCTATTTAGATGTATGACTGTCATGCAGCTTTATTGTTGGTATAGCTAATGGTTTTTTTTTTTTTGTGTTTTGAATTTTTTATGCTTAGTGAAACTGAAATAGGTGGCCTATAGCATATTTACAACCTTCTATGAAAATGATTCTAAGGATTTGAATATTCCATAAGATGTGTTTTTTAATTGTATCATTCAGTTGATTTGTAGATTGTAAGATAAAGGAAATACCATGAAAATCATTGGTTTGTTTATAATTCACGGTCTTCCTTCATTGATATGTGCTGGAGAGTTAAGATGAAATCTTTGCAACCTGAAGAAGTAGCATATAACATATTGGCAACCTTTTTTGTGATAATAGTTCTAAGCAATTGAATATTTCATATGATTATTTTTGGGTATTATTTAGTTGATTTGTAGATATTAAGATATAAAGGAAATACTAGGAAAATATTGGTTTGTTTACAACTCATAGTCTTATATCTTCCTTAATTTATATATGCTTGAGAATTGAGTTGAAGTTCCATGAGCTGTAAATCTATTTAGCATATTGGTATTCTCTCCACCCACCTAATGTGTTTCTTTTATTGCTGATATTTTGCAATTAATAAGCAAAGCCTTCTGTTTATCAAAGATTACAAGCGACATAACCATAAATCTAATTTAATGATGAGAAGAAAAACTTAAAGAGAGAAAGAACAGGTTTGGTGTCTATTTGGATTATGTGAAACAAGGTTGTGTTGCAGGGTGTTCTTTTTTACTTTAATGGTGTTTTGGACTTGATATAAGTCAGATATTCGTCTTGGTATAAGTCCAATAAGGGTAGGGCAGTAGGGCTCATTGTTCTTTTTCTGATTGGTGTATAGACAGACCCTTTAGATCGTCTTTATCTGTCAATTCTATGAGACCTGGTGAAATCATTGAATTCAGTTTGGAGTACCTCTTGCAATCTATTTTCTAATAAAGCTTATATATGTGTACACACACACACACACACACACATATATATATATATAATGAAAAACAGAAAAGAACATTTATTTGGTTGATACCTTTTAGGCATTTCATATGTTTGTACAATCTTTACTATTGGAAGGATTTGAATACCTCAATCAATTTGTTTTTACCATGGTTATGATCATGTATGGTTATGACTTATGAGAAAGGTTTACTTGGTTTAGAAAATTGAACCATATACGTTATACAATTCCATATACAGGAAAGGTCTAGCCATCTGATTACCTAGGTCTAGCCATCTGATTACCTACTGCAATGCAAGAGTATCTGGAGTACAAAGAAAATGAAGCATGAAATCTATGTCATACAAGGCAATGGATTGCATAGGATTTAACAGCTCAAAATCAGGATTTTCTCGTTAAATTAAGGGAAGAAATTAGAAAATGAAGACTCATGTGGAATATGTGAGGGCGAGGTTGATTTGTAAGAATTAGGATGTGGATGGTCGTCAGTGGCAGTTTTTGTGCAATGAACAGTACCTGTGGATTTTGGAAAATTGGGTGCATTGAATCAGAGGAGGCATCTCAAATTTGAAAAATTAACATTATACTTTGAAACCGTATCTAGCTTGGTTACCACCTTGTCTTAACCTATATATCCTTTATATGGAATTACAAGAATTCTGGGATGTATATAGAGTCTGTTTGGATACAAATTATAAGTTCTTTTGAGAGTTTTTCTACTGGAAATATAGAGTTTTTTCCAGTAGAGAAGCTTTCAAAAGTACTTCTAACCTTGTATCCAAACAGACTCATAACTTGATCTTCTTGTTGTAGTTATCTTGTTAATGATATGAGAAATTTGGGTTAGCCATGTTCTAGTTTTTTTTGTCCGAGTCCCACACTAGCTACTCTATACTCTTATCACCATATTAACAAAATGCTCCATGATGCATGAACTCTGAGTTCTATTTGTATATACGAAATAATCATTCATGAATTTCATTGGTTCATTGTTGATTTGTCTAATGAACGTTCATCCATGCTAGCAACTCTTTTGTTCCTTTTCAATTGAGCGTACTTTTAGGGTGGCCTGATGGGTTTCCAAACGTAGCTTTAAGTGTATGTTTAGGTCTTTACTGCAGATTGTCACCTCTCCATGTCTATAAGAAATAGCTTCAACATGTGTTATTTGGATATGTTGATGTGATATCTATAGCAGATGTGTGAGGATGTTATTCCACACAGGCACACACGTTGAAAGACTATTTTGATTATTGTAATGAATGTTGTAGGAGAGTTGCTATTGGTCCTTACAATCCCTCAAAATTCTAAGATTACCCCTCCCCAAAAAGTATTACAACATTGTGTTTTGGCTATATAAAAGGGGTTATAATTTTTTTGCAAAATGGAATCACAAAATACACAACAAAATCTTGATTCCTTTGTGTGGGGGTGGTTAAAACATGATAATACTACGGAAGTGTGATTCTGTTTTGATTTTGTTATTAGAAAAAAGAAACGTATAATGAAATCACACTTGTATTTTTTCAGAGAAAAAATGTACGTGTATAATTGAATCACACTTCCGTATAGATTTTTTTTTTGAGAAAAAAAATGTACAACGAAAGTGTGAAATTTCGCATAGTGGAATCAAGATTTTGTTGTGCAACAACAACTCATCGCACAATGGAATCATGATTCTTTTTTGTAATAAAACCTGTTGTACAATGAAATTGTGATTCCATTGTGTATCAACATCGAAAATAATGAAATCGTGGTTTCACCATGTAAAATTTCACAATGGAATCATGATATCGTTTGACCACGACAACAAAAAAAAATGACAGCATGAGTGCAAGTGGGATGGGGAAGGATAGTTTGGTAATTGTACTTAACTGATAGGGGCCAAGAGCAATTTGTTGGGATCAGTAGTAACACCAATGTTATAAACACAAATACAGTATCTTGTATTGGCCCAAACTACTCCCCCTTAAAAAAAAAAAGAAATGCAAAAGAAACAAAAAAAACGTAGCTTATACCTATGGATAAGGTTAGGGTTCAAATTTATAATCATCTCACTAGTCGCTACTCCGACGTCGCATATTTTTCCATTTTTGTTGGTGAATCACATATTTTTCCATCTAATCAAACTCTTCAGGGTTTTGTTGCAGCAATATTGTTCCTATGGATAGGGTTGGTGCAACAGACAACATTAAAATTAATTAAAAGCCGCAGAAGAACAACAGGTTTAGGAGCAAGTTTCATCCGAAAATCTTCAACCATAACTACATTGACTAGAAACTATTAAAGAGAAAGCAGAAATAAGTTATAACAACAGTGTAACTTTTAATGTCTCTCATCTTGTGCTCACCATATTGGCCTACTAGCTACTGACATATGATTGACCATGTAAGTAACGCGTTTTCATGCCAAATTCTGTTGTCTATTTAAGAATGAATCATTATTTAACAACATCGCAGTATGATGTACGTCACACTAACAATATCTTATTTTTTTGAAGTCATAAGTCTAACATTAAATATGCCTTCATAGGTTATTTAAGTATACATCCTATTTTCTTACGTGCCTGAGATGGACCAAGCTGACTTGTCTGAGCTGCATTGTTCATAGGAACCGAATTCTGATGAATGTTGGATAGATAAGACTCTTGAGTGGATTGAGGTATGAGATCTTCTGAATTTTGTGAGTTCTCTAGCTAGTCTAAGACTATGAAAAAGGATGAATACTTATGAAAGACACTTCTACACTTATGTTACTAAAGATTCAACACAAATATAATTATAGGCTTATATACTCCGATGACATTGGCTATGTTTAAACAAGGCTGAGATGGTAAAAAAAATTCAAAATCTCTCAAGGGAAATATACTTTTTTCACATTTATATATATAGAAAAAATTACACTAATTTCTCCTGACATTAATGCTTATTACACTCACATCTCCCTTTAAAATCACATTTCTTTTACAGCCTCTCTACAGTCACCTTTAATACCGATGTTTAGTTTTATCTTGAATGATGAAATTGTCCCTTACCTCTTCATCTTGTTTAAGCTTTTTGTTTGCTCAAGTTCAACAATGGCAATTTCTTTAGATCTTCCAACCCTCCACCCCCACTGCCGCACCCCTTCCACAACCACCACCACCCTTATACCATCTGTGCCGCTAGATTTCACCACCTCGCCACCAGATCTAACTTCCACCACCTAGATCTCGCTATGCTTAAGGACTGTCGCACCACACGTTCTCAATGGTTGCACATTCACAGTCCAATTATGATGTAGGGGGTGCATGTGTAATGAAATTATAAAAATTAGAAAAGATTTGTGTAGGAGTCCAATTATGAGGAGAGGTGTAAGGGATTTTCTTCCTGCACTATATAAATTTCTACATACACTATATTGAACAGTGCACAGAGAAAAATGCCCTTCGTGATTTGAAGGTTACGGATTCCATAACCTTCATACGGATTACAGATTGTCGAATCCATAAGAATCTTATGGATTCAATAATCCGTAATTTTTTTTTTAAGTAATACAGATTGTCCAATCCGTATGGGCCATACGGATTGTACATACGGATTGGACAATCCGTATGTAGTTTTTTTTTTTTAAAGTTAAAATATATTTTTTAAATAATTTAAAATGCCCTTCGTGATTATTGAATTATTTCTCATATTATTACTAACTTTAACATCCCTAATTTAAATTAAAATTAAATTAATTATATATAACTCATTAATTGATAAAATTAAAATAAAAGAGAATCTTATTTGATATGATCATAACTAACAATTATCCTAATTGATAAAATGAATATAATATCCCTAATTAATAAAATAAGAATTTGAAATAAGAAAAGATAAAGAAATTAGATAAACTAAACAATTAAATGTTTAGATATATGTATTAAATATACATTAAAAAATTTAGTATTATATGGATCAACATTAATTGTTTTTTAACATAATTGACTTATTAGCTCAGTTGGTTGGAGTATTACTTTAATAACATTAAGGTCACAGATTTGAGACTTGCATGCGCTATTATTTTAAATTATTTGAAAAAATATATTTTAACTTAAAAAAAAACACTTGTAATTTATATAGTGCAGGAACAAAATCCCTAAGTGTAAAATGTAAGAAAGACGAATGTAATTTGCTGTTATATATAATTCATTAGATGTCCTAAGTGAATATTGACTTCGGTAAACACTTGTAATTTGGGTTGAGGTGACTCCCTGTACGAATTGGATCTCAAGCCCGGACTAAAGCATTTTTCTTTTACTATGAAATAGTATTTTTCTCTCTTTTTTAAAGCTAATCTATAAATCTATTGCTAATTTAATTCGAAAAAGTATTATATTACGTATACAATTACCTCAAAATAAAACATCATATATAAGGATTGATGCAATGATATCTGGTCGATTATAATGTCATCTGCACGAGAATCCCACTTAAAAAAGCATTTGTATTTTTGTTGTAACAAAATAAATTGCGCTCTAAGTAATATTTCTCTCACCAATAATTCATATAATTACACTAACTGATTTAAATACTTTCTGTATTAATTATTTTTTTAGAAAAATACCTTCAATAATGAGTCATTTTTCTGAATTTAATAAATAGTGAGTGAAGTATATTCTTCAACTCTTCAAGAGTCTAACTTTATCTTGTATGAAGAATATTTTGAAAATCGTACTTAATTACTCACATGCATAGCCAATAAAAATTAAAATAACGAATATATTAATAGAGAGAAAGATTAAAAGAATTAAAACTGATAAAAATATTAAAAAAAGAATACTAGTATATCTCATTAATGTTAGGAAAAAATTTAGAAAAAAATATTAATTTAAGATAAATTTAATGTTACTAAATAAATTAATTATTTTTTAAATCTTGATAAACTAATTAATTGAATCTTATAAAAATAACGGAACAAAATATATATTTTTTTCTTTTGGTTTACGCTTCTACCAAAATAATGCAAACAAATTTTGCCAACTAATTAAAGTTGCTACAGTGACAAGTCCGAACTTGTTTTTGGTTGTCAACTTGTCATGAATTAATGAGGGGTCAGTGAAATCATCAAATCAATTACAACTGTTGCCTTGAACTGCTGAATTGCGCCATTCAAAATCTCATTCAAAGACACAATGGATGACAGCAGATGTGATTAAATAATGCTAAGTTTGTTAACATTTCACATTAACTGATATAGATAGCCCAAAACCATATATAGTAAGCAATATTCATTATTGGCATTTCTTGGGGGCACCCTCAGGTCACAGTCACAGACCTAGTAGAATTCAATCTTTATTAAAGATTAAAGACAGCTTGAAGAAGTTGGTTTGGCTTTATTACATCCGCAGAGAAATTCAAAGCAAACACCTTGGCCAAATTTAGATTAGCTTCTAACTCATGACAGCTTTACAATTGAATAATCTTATTGCTAAGACCAGTGGCGGAATCAGGTGGAGACCAGTAATAGTTATGATATTATCTAAAAAATAAAATTTACAATTATTAAGTGGCAGAATTTTGTTTTTAATAATTATATATACTTATATAATTAATTAAGATTAAAATAAAATTTGACACTACTTAAAATTTGATATGAACTAAAAAAATTTACTAGCTCCGTCACTTACTAAGACAAGAGTGTTGAACTTTGTAAGATTTGTAATAACGTGTTAGGATTTCCATCCAGATAACTTAAACGTGGATCACAAAAGCAATTTTTAATTGCTTTTGGTACATCTTGACGTTAAAATTTGATCATACGTGGGCCACGGATGCTAATCCAAACACGTATTAAGTGTTTACAAAAAAGTTAGACCAGAGAATCTGGAAAAGTTGATATGCATGAGTCAATTTTAATTTATGCGAAAAAATTGGTTTATTATGTTGCTTTAATTTATTTTAATTTTCTCATCAATAAGTGTTTGTTAAGAAATGTATCCAAATTGCTTCTACCATTATCCACTTCTCCATCTGCCTTCATTCCCCTGGCATTAAATTAACCACAACCACAAGCTACCCCTATTTCATTGGCTGCTTCATTTATTACTATCAGTTTCCCAAAGGGATGCAAAATACATGGAGCACATTTGTTAGCATTTAATCAAAGCAAAACACTAATGAAAATGCAGCATATATCATGTTAAGCAGGAACCGAAATTCTTGGACATTTTGAGAATTCAAGCCTTCTGCCGAAAGAGAAGATCCTATTTTTTCGTGCCCATGTAGCATATGCCCCCTCTCCCCTCTTTGTTTTTAAGGAAGGACTTTTCATTGTTTGATAGATTAGAACTTTATAGGTGGGGATTTTGTGCCAGTGATTCAGACAAAATGTTTGGCAGACTTGCCTTGAAGCAGATGCCAAGTGGTCCATGTGTGATATCAAATATGCAAAAAAAACCCGATGAGGCAGCCATGAGCCCCTGCCACTACTCAGGGGAAAACATGTGAAAGTGAGTTGTCCAATATCAATATATGTCACACTAGACTTGACCAGAAATAAGGAACAAAAACGGGGCGAAAAATACTAAACATAAGACATTGAATGGGAAAAAACAAAAATAATTCAAAGTTCTGCTGAATTTGGCACCCCCCCTAAGATAAAGTATTTTGCTGAATGCAAGTAAAGACATTGTATTTCACGAACAACTTGTCATGATTTGTTTATGGGTCAAGCTAAGAGTTTAAAGATTAATTCCTCAAAGTGTTTAGATTTATTTAAGAGGTTAATATATCTCAATCCCCGAAGACCCTAACTACATGTTTTAAGAGATCAATATTTCGAAAATAAGATTATCTATCAATCATATAATACATCTTATTGATACATGTCATGATTTTTTATCAGTCAATGTGAACATACTTAATATTTGAATTTTGAACGGTTATAATTCGAACTAATTCAACAAACGGTCTTTCATATACATGGGCATGAGATCAAATCTCTCATCATATACTTAAGAGACATGATTTTTTGTAAATCATATTACACCATGTTGATACTTGTCATGTTTTGTGAACACGAGTCACTTGAACACACTTAACATTCAAATTTGGAACTGATTCAAAAGTTGGGCAGCGTGTTTTCCGAACTTGGTCATTCGCAAATTGTCATGCTTAAACAATTGGAGACACCATCTTATTTAGCGTGTCCAAAGGGAATGTTCTTACACGTTACTCATGTGATGGCCATTGGAAACACCATTTCCATTTTCGGACATTGGTAACCAGACACGAAGGGTGGGCTCACCGATGTTTTTGTGCACTCTTTGAGTGGAAATCCTGTTTCTCAAAGATCCCAGGTTTCTGTGCTTTGGTGGGTCTTCGAGATCCTTCTATCTGACCTATGTTGTGTTGCATGTGATAAAAATAAATTAGCACTAGTGTATATTTTGGTCTTCCAAAGATGTATATAACATCACGTTACACATGCTTGAGTGAAATTTTGAAACCCTCTAAAAATGTTCATACTTTTTCTTTTGTATTTCAAAGAGCTTAGAATTTTCATGGATCTATTTTTGCATTTGCATCTAACCAAGACAAATATAAGCAGTTTCAAGTGCCTCTTCATCATTGTATGATGAAGTATTATTCAGTTTAGTCATCATTTAGGTATCAGGTTGGGCACACGAAACCCAAACCAACACAAATATATATATATATATATATATATATATATATATATATATATATATATATATATATGTGTTGTTTAATTTATATATCTATAATTTTTATGTTATATAATTCTATAACTTTTGAGATAGTATAAAAACTGTATTTCAGTCTTATATGATTTTTTTTTTCAATTTTTCCATATTCTTTTAAATGCCTGGTTACAAGTCGTACTAATTAAGTATAATTTGATTGGTCTAGTTCAAGTTGTTAATATGCGCCCTCAAAAAAAAAATGTTAATATGTCTGATTATATGATAAATTGAATTGACCCTGATCGATTAATATTGATAAGTTTAGAACTAAATAATTAATATCTCCTAAACTTTACTCGATCCAACTTGATTTTTGCCTACCTTTTGTGTCTCTTTACTAACTACAGTTAATAGAAGATGCTGACAACTGATGGAGGATATGTAACCCGTCCTTTGTATGACAAACTTGAGAAATAGTATTTCATACATACTCACTCTGAGACTATATGACTCATCTAAATTGCAAGACTCGTTCCTTAAGGTTGCTAGCATGGATATTTTTTTTAACATAATAAGTTCATGACTGTTGAACAAACTCTCTCTCACATATGGATGAGAGGATACAATAAGAAGAATAAAGCATTTTTATACTATCAAACTCACCTTTGATTCTACTGAAATTCTAGAATCACTCCTTTTCTCCTTAAAAGAAGGATAATTACATTTGAGATGAATGAGAGATACATTTTTTAGATGAATTGCGGAAATAATGTGTGTGAAATGCACATTTAAAGAAAAAAGGAAGAATTTCATTTTTCAAATTGTATATTCTTATTTATAGTATAAATAAGAAATAAGAAATTTATAGTGTTGCTCTTTTTGTAATTAATTTTAAAACACCAATGGTAATGATAATGGTAATTCTCGCAACATATCATTATCGTAAAAAATGTAGCAGTAGATATATGGTTACATGCTATTTTGAAGATAAATTTTAGATTAGTTGCCCCGCTTTTTTCATGAAGGCTGAGCAAAGTGTGGGTCATTAGAAATTTGCCGTAACCAAATTGGGCTGAGTAACTGGTTATGCCGAAATTAAGAGCAATCATTATAAATAAAAAAAAACACACATTGGACCGATCAATCGAATTTGTTGAATGTTTGATTCATTTAAAATACAAAATTAATTAAAAAACGGTGAAGATGACTGAAATATTTTCAGGCTTAAATATGTTTTTCTCTATGTAAATTCATTTTTTTTTAATTTAGATTCTGTAAAAAATTTGTTATTTTTTAGTTTATGTAAATTTATATATTTTTTAAAATTTTGGACCCTGAGTGGGAACTTATAAAGACTACAAATAAAAAAATTAAAATCTCAAAAGGAACTGAAATTGTAAAAACATACACTTATAAGATTAAAAATGAAAGAAGAACTTACAAAAATCAAAATAAAAAAAATAAAAATAGAAAATAAACTAAAAAAAAATGAAAAAAATATTAATTTATATGAATATATATATATATATATGTATATATATGTGTGTATATATATATATATATATATATATATATAAACCTTATTTTTAAATTGGTGGAAAGAAAGAAAACAAACTTTTTTCCCTTAAACAAGTAAATATTAACACTGTCAATATATAAATCTAACTCGTTAACTATTTAGAATTTCTATCACTCCCTGCAAGGCTTATTGTAAGAGCCTCTGTTGGATTTGATTAATCACTTTTGTAGTTCAAAATTAATGACTTTTTGTTGAACTTTTTAATAGTTTCAAAAGTCGTATAAATTTTATTAATTTATTAATTTATCTAAAAAGATGAAGGTTTGATGTGAAATTGCTAAAGCCCGTATAGGCTAGGCTATGGGATGGATTGGCCTGTTCTTGCTGAAGCATCCAATTAAGGTTGAGTGTATGGGTGTTCAAGGTTGGATTGGATTGTTCATCCAACTAAGGTTGAGTGTACGAGTGTTTAAGAGTAGGATTGGGTCGGATAATTTAATCTATTACTTAATCTGATTAAAATTTAATAGATTGAGTAATTCAATTTGGTTTGTGTAATTTTTTTTTTACAAATCTGATCCAAATCAATTTGATCTTAAACTGGTTAGGTTAATTGAGTTTAAATATTTTTAAAAATATTTTTTATTTTGTAAAAAGAAATTGAATAATAATTTTTTTTCTAAAGTTTTGTAAATATATAATGATTTAATATTAATAGGCTATTTTTATTTTAAATAGAAATAAAGTATTATATGAACATAAAAAAACATAAATAAAATTAAGATATAGATAAAAAAAACTTAAAATGAAAAAAGTATAGGTAGTTTAATTTAATGATTTAATAAATTATATGAAATAAAAATTAATATGTTTTTTATTTAATAATTAATTTATATATGATAATAAATTTAATTATATGATATAGATTGGATTAGGTTAAAAAAATCTGTTACTCAACCTATTTATAATTAGATTTTAATTAGGTTTAGTTGAATTTGATCCAAATATTTTAAACATCAATCTAATATATTTGGATGGGATTGAGGCATTGATAAACTCAGACCCATAAAAACTCCTATCCGAGAGAGATTTAAGTCTTTAATAATACACCAGAATAATAAACAGGGAAGAAAAGATTTTTAGTTTAGTTTTGTTTTCTTAAGGATGGCTGATTATAAAAATCAATCATATATCCGCTTGAGATGAGTTGGTACTGCTGTAAAAAAGAAAAAGGATGAGTTGGTGCACAACGTGCTTAATGTCCATCGCAAAATAGCTTAATATCATGATATCATAATCTTATAAGTTAATGACTATAAAGTGCAACAAATCCAAAAGTGACAAAAGGCAATCCCACCTCCAATCATAATGTCCCTTCTACCATTACATAATACTCAAATGATAACATTTTTTATATGTAATAGATATATTTATTAATTCACTATTTATATTTTAAGTTCAAATAAATTGATCCAATATGCACATAAGAACTTTAATTTTTATGTTATTAGGTCATTTGTTGGCCAATTTGTTTAATTTAAAAAAAATTAATTCTATACAAGTAATTTTTTAAAAAGATATTTTTTAAGAAGGATAGAAATTGTTTCTTAAAAAAACATAAATTTTTTTTATAAAAGTTTTCTAGACAAACACATTAAAAAGCATTAAATTATTTATTCTATTAACATGGATTAAATATGATTTTCATCCTCCAAAATATTGACTCAATTGATTTTAATCCTCCAAAAATAATTTCATTATATTTGGTTCCTAGAAATTTTCAAAATTCTACTTTTTAAATCATTTCTTTAACTCGATTAATTTTTCAATTAAAACTTTACAACAATAGTTATTCCAACATTAGCATTTCTAATTTTAGCGTTACTATTCCGCTTGCCTGTAAGAATAAAAAAAATATTATAACTTTATTATTTTTAAACAAGTACATATAATTAAACTCTCATGTAACTGATATGTTAGATTCAAACTTGATTTTTTCATTACCAAAATGAAAATTAACTAGGAGAGAGTGTCCATCTACTTTTCTTTTTAAAATAAAATAAAATAAAATAAAGGAGGAAAGAGAATGGAGGTTTAATAAAAAGTGAGAGTAGTTAATAAAAAATGAATTCTTAAGGAGTATAGTAGTTACTGTATTTTATAAAAATTAACAAAAAAGTAGAAACTAAAATGAGAAATGTTGTTTATAATTGTTATATAAATTATAAAATTTGTGCATTGTAAATTTTTTGATTTTTTATATTGTCTTCAATTCTCGCACATTAAAAAAAGATTATAGATTTTAAAAAACCACTCTTATCTATCATTTTTTATATTAAAAGAATAAGTCTTTTTTCAACAAGAAAAAAAATATTTCAAGGTCAATCCAATGGTAATGGTAAGGCTAGTAAAAAAGAAAAAGTCACATATATTAACAACATGTAATTATTTTTTTAAATAAAAAGTATTTTAAAATTTACTTCAATGTTACTTTTTTTGGGTTGACTATGATAATTTTGAAAAATATGAATCATATAGGTCAATGGTTAATTTTCCCTATTGTAGTTTTAAAACATGAAAGGTAGGAGTGTGCCTCCCTATTTAATTGGATCAAAAGCAAAGTTTTGATTCTTCAATTATAAATTCTTACAAAAAGGCACAAAAGAAGGAAACATCACGTGTATATGTACTAATAAAAAACCCTAGAAGCAAGTAATCAAAGAAACACTGGTTGGATTCATCTCAGTTTCACAAAGGGTTACTTGGTCCTTTTGCAAGGAGGGACAGCACACGTGTGAGTGACCAATGAGAAGCTTTGGCGGGTAAAACTTGACTGTTTGAACTACTCCCCTCATCAAAATTAAACTGCAAAGACAACGCACTATAACTCTCCACTGTCCAACAATAATGATTGGTCTATCCCTAAATTCCCTTACTGCCCCTACATTGACACGTGGCATCTAGAAAACAAGGGACACAACATCTCTATGATGAATCCAAAAGCACCAAAACTCTAACACCCCACAATTCACTTCTCTCCGTGTTTCTTAACCATTTATGAAAAGATTAAGATTGCTTTGCCGGCTTTGCTTGTCTCCTTCTCTTCCTTTCCACCCACCATTTTCATTTTCTTTCTTTCTCATTGAGGATTAAACAAATTGTTAATAAATAAAGAGGTAGATGATTTTTCATTTGGGTTATCATTAACTAATTGAAAGCATGACTTGAGCATTTTTTTTCCCTCAACTGATATAGGTATATTTTCATATTGTTAATAATAAAAAATCATGTTAAGTCTGATTTTTAAAATATTCATTATAAAAACTAATAATATAACAATTAAATAATAATATAAAATTGTTAGTGCATTAGAATTAAATACTTATTTTTATACTATTATAGAAGCGTCTTTTAAGTGTAAATATTTATAAGTTAAGTAATTGTTTTAAATCAAATTAATTCTGACAAAGACTAAATCCAATAGATCTAAAATGATTTTTTTTTTTTTTACAATTTGATCATTGGCTCATCAATTGCTTAATTTTAATAGTCGGGCACAAGAAACAAAAGAATTGTTGATCATATGATATTTTTAAGGACAATTATTAAAAACTGAATGATTTAAAAGTAATTAATTAAATGGTTAATGTATATGAATATCACATAGGGGTCAGCATAGTTAGCTGGCCACTCGTTTTTATATTCATTTTCATTTCATTATTTTCTTCTCCCTTCGATTTCTCCAGAACAGCAAGGGAGAATCACTTCCTCATCGTTGCAATTTTTCTTTCAGTCTCCAGATTCTCATCTTTCACCTCTTCTACCCCTTCAGAAAAAACCACAGCTTCATATTATATGTATATCTAGCTCTTCATTTTTTCTTGTTCAAGATTATGCTGTAAAATTCTGAAATTCACAGTTTCAGCCACATTTTAGACTTAAAGATCTGCGAGTTGACCCTTGGCAGAACCAGCTTTTGGAGTTGTCCTTCATCATAAGCCATTGATTAGTCCAAGTTTTTCTTTTCTCTCTCTCTAAAGTTCAAAGTTTTGTTTTCGTTTTCTCGTGTCTTTCTCTCTCTTGATGTGGACTTGTGGATTGGGTCACTGTGGTTTCTGTCATGGGTGGCAGAGAATCTGAATCCTCAGAGATCTAAGCGTCTCTCTCTGGTGTTTTGTTCATCACACACCCTTTTGTCGTGGCATAGTTGTGAAAGTGAAAGAGTGAGAGAAGATGATGAGAATGAGGAATATTAGTGGTAGTAATAACAATAAGACAAATGGTCTTTCTTCCATCACGAACAATGGAGGTTCAGATGGTAACAGAGCTGAGCCTGGTTCAAAGGAATGGGAGATGAGGCCAGGTGGAATGCTGGTTCAGATGAGAACAACTGACTCGGTTCGGAACTCAGCACTTGTGCCCACAATTAGAGTTAGGGTCAAGTATGGTTCAATTTATCATGAAGTCAACATTAGTTCACAAGCTACATTTGGTAACTCTTCACTTTGTTTTTTCAGTTCTTATTGTTATTTATTTCCCTTTATGTTCTCTCCTCTGTCGGTTGTCTTTACCTTTTTCTAATTGGACAAAACTTAGATACATATTTTTAGGTATTTCTGATTGTTCTTCTATCAGAAATAAAGGTACCTGGTAATCTGTGTGATAAAAGTCTGCATTAAATGTCTACCTAGATTGTTGAGGTGAAGCATCTATTTTGGTAGTGTAACATCAAAAGCATTCAAGGAACTGTATCCAAGTTTTGTCCTTTTTTGTTTTGGTTACATTGGTTATTGTGTGTTTATGTGTGTGTCTTTAACTCGTGAGGTTGCAGGGGAGTTGAAGAAAATGCTGTCTGGGCCAACTGGGTTACACCATGAAGATCAAAAGCTGTTTTACAAAGACAAGGAGAGGGATTCAAAGGCTTTTCTTGACATGGTTGGGGTGAAGGACAAATCCAAGATAGTGCTAGTGGAAGACCCTATTAGTCAAGAGAAGAGGTTGTTAGAGAGAAGGAAGAATGCTAAGATGGAGAAAGCTGCGAAGTCGATCTCAGAAATCAGCTTGGAAGTAGATAGGCTTGCAGGACGGGTATGTATTATGGTTGTTAATTTGTTTTAATGTTTTTTGAATTTTTCCTTATAATTTTCAAGCACTTAATTATGAGTGAGGTGGGATTGTATTAAATGCTTGAGTAGTTGGAAGCTGATAAGTGATTGGAATTGGTTAGGTATCAGCCTTTGAGTCAATTATTAGCAAAGGTGGGAGAGTTGTGGAAACAGATTTGCTTAATCTGATTGAGTTATTGATGAATCAATTGCTTAAATTGGATGGTATAGTAGCTGATGGGGATGTCAAATTACAAAGGAAAATGCAGGTAATGTTATAGACTTGCTCACTTTTGTGTCATTAGTATATCTCAAATTGCATTTGCTAATGGTAGTGAGACATTAATTTTGAAGGTAAAAAGAGTTCAAAAGTATGTTGAAATTCTGGATGTGCTGAAAGTTAAGAATTCTATGCCTAGTAGAAATGGAGACCATGCCCCAGTGCAGCCTCAACAGAAGCATTCAAATGGGCAAAGGCAGGGACCAGTTCAAGAGAAACAACAACAAAAGCATTCAAATGGAAATCATAGATTGGCCTTAGCACCAATTCAGGAGCAGGAACAACAACAACCCTCAAGGAATTCCACCTCAGGAGTTGTAGTTACCACAAATTGGGAATTGTTTGATTCTGTCCCACCATTAATCCCTGTGCCATCCACATCCCCATCACCACGCCCCTCGGTGACCAATAATTCAGGTCCTCACAAGTTCAATTGGGAATTCTTCAACCAAGTACCATAGTGTTTTTACTTGTGTTGATACGATTTGGGTTTGCCTTCCACTTGGAGTGTTATATGTTTTACATTCTTTTCTGTATTTAGATTTGTTTAGCAACCCCCTATAATCTGTCATTTACTTCAGAAATAAATGGGGTTGATATGATAGTGATTATCATTAAAAAAAGTTACATTTCTGTGATTTTGGTATCCACCGAATTCATTTACCTGTATGGGCCTATTTTTTTATGGATATATTATATACAATATTATTATAAGCATTTGTAACTTTGTTATTAGAAACATTAGGATTTAGCCACATCTTAAGGACAGGTATATTTCAGAGTCTAAAATCCCATTTAAAGAATGATTTTGCTTTCTATCCATTTCCATTATGACATTAGGTTTTGTTGTATTTCTTGGTGAAGCAGCATTGGACCATTGGTTGATGACATAATAACAGTTTTTCAGTATCTTAGCTTCTTGTGGGGGCTACAAGTGACAAAAAGACTCACATCTATTAAAGGGTTTTACTAATCCATCCAATCATAGGAAGCCAAGTCTAAAAAGTGTTTTAAAGAAGAGAAGATGAAATGATAACGATGGATTAGAAATTACTATTAATAAATCAAAAAGTTTGCTAATGTCGGTGTTTCTGAACACAGTCTATTCCACATTTAGAAACTTTCCCTTCTTTGGCCTCAAGCAAAGGCCGTGAGGCCGGAGGAGTGAAGAATAAGGGTGTTTCAATCTGCTAAGCTTGCTGCAGTGCAATTAAACTGGCTAATGATAATTCGTGCAATGATTACGCAGTAGAGGCATTGACATTTGTCTTAGTAAGCCTACAAAATAGTCAACTTTTTTTGTAGGTAATGATCGTAATATATAACTGCATAAATGATCATATATGGACTTGAAATAAAAGCAAATTTTCAAACACGACCTTCCTTCTATCTCAGCAAGCTGTGATGATCCATGAAGGCACCGGGAATAATTAAATTTCAAAAAGTCCTTACTTTTAACACGGTCGTCCTGGAGTCTGCGTCCCTAATTCAGAGAGTTGGTTATAAATTGAAAAAAAAAAGGGGGGAGTGGGAGTTATTTTATCTTTTACTCTGTTTTGAAATTAAAATATACTTAGTGAGTGACTCCGAGGGAGCTTTTGAGGATAGGAAAGAACATGAATAACAGCATGGAGTTTCGAAGTGTAAAATTTCTTACTCTTTTCTTTTCTTCATGTATATGAGGTTGTTCATTTGCTTGTCTATGTCCATGGCTGGCTTGGTTCTTTTTTAGGGTTACAATGTAATCTACTTATGAACCTCAATTTCTATTAATGATATTTGGTCTTTCATCAGTCAATTAATTTGTTCTACTATGTTTAATTTCCTTTTAGAATTTACCACTCTATTTATCAGTCTTTTATGTATTTGTGACCACCTTCGTATGATTGACGGAATTGTAGAACAAATGAATCCATTAAAATAGCGAATGATAAAACATATATTAGGGGTTTTTGGCCAGATTATTCATTTATAATCATTCTCTATGAACTTATGCTGCCCCCAAATTTGAACCCTAACTGACCAAGTTGGAATTGAATTAGGGGAAAGACTGCTAATAGTGTTTGATCAGGACTATTAACTAATTTAAGAGAAGTCAGTAATTGAAAATTAATTAGAAATTCGATTAGGTTAGGAATTGGGAAATTTATTTGCATGATTAGAATCATAACCTTAGACTTTTTTAGCTGTTAATCTCTTACACTATTATTGCTTGCTCTTTGAATTATATTTTCTTGCCGAGTAATTGAACATCAATTCTCAAACTGTCGATTTAAACCAAATTATTTAGTTTAGTGCAAAATTGGATTATTTTGGAATTGCCATTAGTCCTTTGCAACTGTATTCAAACTTAGATCCACTATAATTATCGCATAAAATATATTTATCCATAGCGAATATATTTTATACATCAAAACACAAAAATATCTATATAAGATCACCTCCTAAAACAAAAAGAAAATATACACACAATATGTATATTTTATTTTTCGATAATGGTTTTCTACAATTTTATTTGTTGTAACACCTCCATTTTTTCTTTTTCTTTCTTTCTTTCTTTTTTATCACATTTTCTATTACACAAAATCGTGATTGTGATGCCACATCGTCCTAACTTTCGAAAAATCATATTTATTCCTTTGATGATTTCAGGCACTTTCAAAAACATTTATATTTGTTTCAAAAAGTTTCCACAAGATTTCTTACGCACTTGTTACTATGTGTAGTGTGTGTAAAAAAGATCTTTTAATATCTAGCTGGTATAACTAACTTGAGTTTGTTTTACAAGAAAAATTAATAAGATTTCAAGTTGCTAAGATAATGTAATACAAACTATGCTAGAGGATGGAGAAAAGAGCACCAGTGAAGTGAAAGATGTCACTTCATTGGAGTAAACCTCATTGTTGTAACAAAAGACATATGTGGATCATTCAACTTCTAAAAATATTTTGATAATAACAAAAAATATTAAAATTATGTTAAACTAACAGTGTGTTACATGTGCAATTAAACACTCAATAACTTATTTTTATAATTTGCTTTTGAAAACATGATATGAAAACAAATAAGTTTTCATATATTGTGACTTCTAACATTACATAATAGCCAACTAATTACACCTTATTATATTTTTGAAATGTGATAGATATATTTATTATTATTGTTGATTAAATTTGGAGTATTTCTTAGTCGAGAGATAAGAACTAATTCCTCGAAATACTAATATACGATACATTTAAGATGCCGACCTCCCATAATAAATATTTTTCATACGTGCAAACATGATATCAAAACCTAACTATATATTTAACAACAAAATTATTTATCAATCATGTCATATTATATTAACAATAGATATATTTATTAATTCCCTATTTATTGAATTTGAAAATAAATCTCAAAGTTGTTGAAAATATGAAAACGTTTATGATTAATCTGCCTCCAAGAACTTTAATTTTTATGTTACTTGGTCATTTATGTAATTAGAGTGTCTGAGTCTATGCCCGATTGCTTTTAAGTATTTTTTATGCCACTTTCATTTTTTATAACCAAATTGAAATTTAGTACAAGTTATAAGAATTTGTATTACCGACACCTTAAATTCAAACTTGATTTCTTCATTAACAAAAGAAAAAACTATTTTCTTTTTAGGCAAGCATAAGATATTCAAGTTAAGCGTATGTGTGCCTAATTAATATGGGACTAGCTAGAAATTGTCACGCATATTACATTTTAACGATTGAGGAGCATGCATGAACCAAAAGTGTGATCCATATGCATTATTTATTTATGGTTGTGGTAGATGAAAGAGCTTGTTGTTTGTGGATGTGTCAATTTGTGACCGAAAAAATATTAATGTCAATTTTTTGCAAAATGAAAGTAAGCATCAAATCCGGTGGGTGTTTGACTTAATAATAATAATAATATGACGCCAATTGCGTATTCATAATGGCATAGGGCATGCCTTTATGGGAAGGAAGCATCTTAGCCTTGCAATTGCATGGTGCTCTATCATTTTCATAGCAGCTGGGTTTTGGTTATACATAGCAATTAACAACCATTTTTGGTGAAAATTTTAAATTTCCAAGTTTATTAGAAACGTCTTTGTAACTCATGATCATTGAAACATCTGAAAAGTACCCACTTGGACATGCAGTGTTTTGAATGTTTGCAGTCATTTATTTCTGCATCACAAAGAAAGGAATTGTCCACTGAAATCAAACATCTCTTTTTCCTTTGTCAAAGTGAAGGGTTTCTTCTTTATTCCCCCTTCTTGGTCTTGTTTTTCTTTTTTCTTTTTTGGACATTTCCCTACCGACAGTGTTTTTATTTAACCTAAGTTTCCCTAGGTATGACAGAAAGACGAAAATTAGTCTATATACTCTGTTTCTTTCTAATTTTATGATTATTGTTATGTTATAATGTTATTTTTGGTGATTTTCTACTTTTGTTTTCTTTATGTCTTCATATTTCGTTAAAAAAAAAAGTTGTTAGATACTTCTTTTCAAATGTGACGGTACTACTTGCAAGTACATAGACACCCTACCATATCTTTAGCTTTACAACACTTTAATTTGACACTTTGAGCCAAAGTGTATATCAATTTAATCAAACTTAGCACAAATAATCATTCACTAATGAAGAGAAAAAATCGTCTTTCCAAAATGCATAACCCTCTGTTTTGTATCATAAGATAGATTTTGTTAAAATATTCTAGAAAATGTAGCTTAATTTCCATCCCAAAGCCATATATACATTCTGTGAAATGTTTAACATGCTATTTTTCATCCACTAAAAAAATACTAGTCTTTATTTTTTTGTATGTGAAAGTTAAAGTGAGTTGAATTTTGAAAGTTTATCAAAGTCTAGATAAGATTCCCGCGTCAAATAATAATTACATATATGTTTATAGATTACTTCCAATAAAATTCTCATGTTCGTGGTGAAATTTAATTTAAACCCACATCCTAATTTTTATTTTAAAATGAAACCCGCGTCCTCATTGGAAGGGGTGTGTAAAAAAAATAAATTAAATTTAACTATTCTAAAATTGAATCAAATCAAACCATAAAAATCAATTTATTTTGAGAAAAATTGAATGAAATCACTTTATAAAAAAGATTTGAATCAAATTATTTGCATAAAACGGTTCAATTCAAGCAATGCATGGGTGCGAAAAAGAAAATAAACCAAGCCAACCTACAAAATCCAAACAATTTTAAGAAAAAATCAAATTGAATCATTTTAAATAATTTTGTTAAATCAAATTATTTTTATAAATCGAATTATGTACAACTTTATTTTGTAGGATACGAGTCTTATTCTTATCAATCAGCCTAACTTTCTTTTGCCAACCAATTATCTTATACTTTAAAATCAAAATAAAATTTTCCCTATTATTTTCTAATTGGTAGGGAGAGAACCGATACATATTAATAAACAAATTTGTGCATGTGATATGTGTTATAACGAACGATATAGACAATCAATAAACTGTTACTCACATACCCCAACTTATAATCATACAATTAAGGGGGGAAGAATGGACAAAGCAGACTGAAGACCTAGACATGCCCGTGATGTTGCCTTGGACATTGATAAATGGTTTTTTAGAAATAAAGTGAGTGCATAGGTTTCCAAGTTTTGTATAGTTGTTGTGATAGTGAATCAGAAAACAAGCCACAATCACTAACAGTAACACCTTACAACGAAAACAACATGCATACACTGAGCCCTGTATCGTGCAGAGGTTTCCTTTGTTATTCCCTTAAATTATAAGACTTGTTGTTTCTGGTTTTCCCTTTGACCACACTCCACAGTCCACCCCACTCCACATGCTTACACATGCATATGGCTTCAACACTAACCATACGCTAGCACAAAAGCTATACAAACATTCTAGTTCTACCTAACTTATCATTATCTTTATCAGTATTGTCCCATAAAGCACTTCCTCTATTTTTTCTCTTTAGTCTTCTTTAATTTTCATTTTTCTCTTACCTTTATGTGTGTGTGTGACACATTTCTTCCACATGGAACTATATATGCCCTGGTAATCGAATCGAACTAAGTCCCTTTGTCTATGTAATAAGAAGCATGTGTCATATTTTTTGTTATTTATTTATGTATATCTTTCATATGGGACCCGTTTTAACGTGTACATTATAATAATTACATTTTTATGTCACGCTTGAAAATTAGTTATATTTTACAATAGTACTACGTACAGCAAATTAAAGTTCAAAATCTAGTTATTCAAACAACAATTATTTCTTTAAAACAATAAGAATTACTTTTACAATCATTTACTTTAATGTCCTTATTTTTTCGAAATATCTAACCAAAAGTACCCTCGTACATCTTATTATTCAGGCCAAAACTCAGATTAAATTCTTAAATACCCTGATCGGTAAGACTTTTGTCCTATTGTACATATTCATCTTGAGAAAAATCACATAAATAATCAATTCGGAAATAGAAAACTATAAGAGAATTGATAATGCAGTAAAAAAAAGACAATTGATAATAAAAAAATCATAAAAATATTTTTTTAAAAATAAATTTAATTTTAAACGTAACATAATTAGTATATTTTTGTTATCTCAGTATCAAACTACATGTTTCAATAATTAAAAATGAATTTAGTGATTGGTCATAAATATAAAAGATTAATTTGACTTGTTACAGTCTAGTTGATCTCCCTAAATAATATAGTGTGACGACAGAAGAAAACTCACGGAGGGTGATATAATAACTGACAATATCGATCAGTAGGGTCAATTCAAAACGATTGTTTGGTAATATAATTGTTTTTTTTCGTAATCTATAAAAATAAAATAAAGTAATATCTACAAATATGTGAACAGTTATAGTTGGCTGCATATACAGAAAAACCAGTTCAAGCGTTGTGATTCCATCGATACATCTTTTCTATTTTTTTCTTTAAAATGTCAAACATGTACAATCTTTATAAGAATTTAATATAAGATATACTGTATGTTAACACAGTTGACGAGTAATATCATATCAATTAATCACCAAGAATATTATCGCTTAAAATTTAATATGTATAAGGTTTTCTGTACATAATCCTTTTGCTTTATGACATTGACACTCTTGATACCCAGGTGTCTCTTATTGTGAACATCACATTATTTTGCATAAAAAGACACATTAAATAAAAATTATCTCCATTTTATTATTTCATTTTTTATAAAAATAATAACGCAGATAAATATAATGCAAAATTTAATGTATAATGATGCATTGCATAAGAGTACGATCGATGCATTGAAAATCACTCATAATCTTATACTTAAAAGTTAATTCTAAAGCTAGTAGCTAGCTAACAAAATTTGAAATATATTTCTAGAGTAACTGTACAATAATATTATTTAATATTAATTATTATATTTTAGAAGGTTAATTATAGGGTAGTTCTAGATAATGTTTTGTCTAGATTATTTTTTTAAAATAATTTTTATGAAATGATTTAAAATGTCATTAATTTAAAATGTACGTGACCATATTGTGAAATCGAGAACTATACAAAAAAAATAATTAATCAACAACTTTCGTCTTTCTATCTTAACATGGTGCCAATAAGCAGAAACGACTTTTATCATTAGAAAATTAAGTCATCTAAAATTGTTAAAAAATTCTAAATTTACACCAAGTCCATAATATTTGTGATATAGGGGTTGAATGTTATTCACTTCGTAACTAATTATAAGATATTTTTAAAAAAATTGTTTCACCTTTTTATAAGATTATTTTCTAATTTTTACATGCATTAAATATTTCTTTTTACATATTTTATTTAATTATTCTCTTTTCAAACACTAATAAAAAATAATCAAATAAATAGAGAAATTAAAAAAATTTAAAAATAATATAAATAATTAATAAATTTAATACAATTAATTATTTTTAACAGACATAAATTAGTTAAAATTGTTTTATAATTAATAACGGAAGAAGGAGTATAAAACTACACTCTCACCGTTTATCCAGGCAAGGAAAAAGAAAAAGAAAATCGTGTTCCAAAGTTATTATAATTATATTTATTAGTGATTTCACTTTTGTTTTTGAATTTTTCATGTATTTTTTCTTTAGAACGTGAGATATTAGTTACTTCCGTTAAAATGCACTCTTATTGATAAGTGAGTGATTTAACTTTATGTTAAGAAAGTTAATTTTGTATTTCCTCCTCCACTTGAGAATGTATGACATTTTAAACAAAATTGATGATAAATTAATTTTTTTTCAAAGAATATCTTTAATAAATACTTAATAGGAGTAATACATAAAAAGAATAAATAAATCATTAATTAAAAATAAAATATATATTAAAAATTATCTTTTTTTTATAAATCTAACAAATTAATTATATTTTATAATACTTATGTAAAAATATTTAACATAGTATATTCTAAGTATATTTTTTCATAAAAATTCGTGTGTAAAGTCTTTAGTTATTTGCAATTGGTAGGTACTTTGTCCGCCATCAGATGTCTCATTGTGAACTGCCCAGTCCCCTAAACAACAATTTTATATTTTGAACTAATTCCCATGGATGCTTAGAAAAAGCATATATCTAATCTCCATTATTACTCAGAGACGCACTAATAATGATATAATATTCTTAAATTGCATAACTATTTATTTTACTTCGTATAATAATCTAAAAAATTAAAAAAAATATATTTTTTATTGATAAAATGAAATGCACCGACTTCTTTATATTGTGGTGTAATTATATATTGTAATCTATAATAACATATAATTTTATTTGGTCTCCATATATGGTCAAAAATATTTTTATCACTCTTTAAATCACCTACTACTTTTTAATATAAACTCTCATATGTCAAATTAATTATATTAAACTTAAATAATATTTTTAAAAGAAATAAAATATGTGGTTAGACAAACTCGTGTTTCTCTCTATGTATAATAAATTTATTAAATTTTTAATAATTACTTTAGAAATTCAAATGCAAAGTTTTGTTCACAGTATAAAGTTTTACACTGATATTATATGAGAATTAAACTCTAAGTAAAATAATTCATTAGAGGTGACTTATTGAGAGATTTGATCGAATAATATGCAGAGTCATAAATTCTAGTCTCAGTATAAATATTATATAAAAAAATCTAAACAAATATTATAAACTATAATACACAACCTATAGAATGAGATCCTGACTTTCTTTACTTACTCATTTATAAATTCTTCATATTTTTCTTCTTTTATTTGAATGTGCATTTCGCACCCGCATCCCTACCATTAACAAAAGAAAAAAAATCTCTCAGTCTCTCACTTTTCTCCAACAACATTTTATCTTTATTTATATATTTTATTCTTTTTAATTGTTGATCCCTTTTAATCCATTTTTTTATCTCTTTGCAAAAATACCTTTATTTCATAATTTAAATTATTTATTGTAAATCTAAAATATGATTTATATACTAAAAGATATTTATTTTGTTATGAATATTAATTAAATATAATTTCTATATTTAAAATATTTTTACCAGATTAAAATATTTATTCATTACAAATTTTAGCTATATAAAAAATAAATATTTGAATTATTCAATGCATAAGTTAAAATACTAAAATTCATTAATACCAACTTAATAATAAAAGTTTGATATTTTATACGAGGGCTTAAGTTCAAATTTCATTATTATTACCATTATACATAATAAAAAAAAGCTAAAGTATTACTCCGGAGTAGTAGTTATAATTGTCTTTTTTTATGGGCTGCTAAACGGCTAAAGTATTAGTTATTATATAAATTAAAAAAATGTGTAAAATTAAAAAAAGAAGAATATCCTGTTTAATTATATAGTTAGAGATATTTGCAATTGCATGCATAGTTTGCCAACAACCACCCACAGTAGGTAGAACCGTCACCGTCGTAATACGTACGCACAGGGATCGTAGCACTTTCTCACGTGCCACGAAGCTCGCGCGTGCCAAAACTGTCGGTGGATCGTTAATTGAGCAGTGAATTATGTCGTAAAAGCTGTAGTTTGCTTATCTTTTCGTATCTTAGTCATGCCTCCGATGCGCGCCACGTGTCCTTCATGCCTTGATTCCCTTCTTTTTCTTGTCTCACAATTTTGGTTTGGTATATTTATTCAATAAGAGTAATAATTATTCTTGCCCTAAGAAACCTTTGGAGATATTAATGAAGAAATTAATTTTTTATTGAAATAAATAAGTTTATATTATTCATGATTTTGTTTTTTACATTCTTCTATAATCTACATAATAAATACTTTATTTTTTTTTATTTTTTTAACCAATAATCTAAGACCTAAAGACACTAGTTAAGAACATCGTCTTATTTTTATCTCTTTTTCATTGTAAAAAACGTTGTGAAAATTTTAAATAAAATTAACATGCAATTATATATATATATATATATATATATAGACGCCCTTTTCTTGTTTTTTCTACTCTATGGACTAATTTGCATTGCTCACAATTAGGATCAAGTATTGGACTTAACGACAAAGATAACTAGTCCAAATTAAATCAATTATACCATTAACCGACGATGGAGAAAGACATGCACTATTTAACAAGTGGTTTAGTTTACAGAAATTTTGAAAATACTATAAAATGGTAAAAAAAGGACCGATATCGTAATTGTATGTTTAATAAAGGAAAAGACAAGCTAACATAATGTTTCCATTAAATGAAGCTATTGGCATGCAATACCATCAAAAACGAAATTTTACCCGAATCGAAAGGGACCAAAGTGCTCTGCCTCCATTTTTGAATTCTTCCCTTCATTCTAGCTAGTTCCAAGTATTACATAATTAAAGAAAATAATGCGTGGATGATCTCATATAATATTCTAATATATATTCACGTAAGTTTTGACTGATCTGATCATTCTCTTTGGTACAACCTATACATTTCAAACAAAAGCAACATTTGCCCAAAGTAATAGATCTTAGTCTCATGGAGTATTATAGTGTGTTTGCTTCTGATTATTGTGAAAGAAAATATATTTTTATTATAAACTATTCTAAGTACAATAAATCAAGAACTGTTAAATCTAGGTGTGTTTCATTGCGTTTTTTTATTAATAATTTTTAAAAATATTTTATAAAATAATTTTCAAAATTTGCTTTTTAGAAAATGAGAAAAATATGTAGAAGTGTAAGAAAAAATACAATAACTTAGAATTGTTGTAAATTTTTGGTATTTAAAACTAAAAGAAATACATTAATTTTACAAAATTTTAAAAAATTACTCCTGTTTTTATTTATTTTCAAAAACAAAAAATAAGTTTTAAATACAGGAAACAAATGGGTCAATGGTTAATTTTCCCTATTGTAATTTTAAAACATGAAAAGTAGGAGTATGGCTTACTATTTAATTGGTTCAAAAGCAAAGTTTTGATTCTTAAATTATACTATTGTTACAAAAAAAGGCATAAAAGAAGGAAACAGCACGTGTATATGTATGTACTAACAAAAAAACCTTAGAAGCAAGTAATAAACTCTTGATGGTTTCCCTTTCAAGTTTTCACAAGGGTTAAAAGTTACCCACCCCACTTGGTCCTTTTGCAAGGAGGGACAGCACACGTGCGAGTGACCAATGAGAAGCTTTGGCGGGTAAAACTTGACTGTTTGAACTACTCCCCTCATCAAAATTAAACTGCAAAGACAACACACTATAACTCTCCACTGCCCAATAACAATGATTGGTCTATCCCTAAATTCCCTATCTACCCCTACAATGACACGTGTCATCCAGAAAACAAGGGACACAACATCTTTATGCTGAACCAAACAGCACCAGAACTCTAATTTGTCACTGTGGATTAAACAAATTATCGTGGATTAAACAAATTGTTAATAAAGAGAAATTACCTATAAAGAAATAGTTGATTTGTCACTGTGGTTATTGTCGACTAATTGAAAGCATGTCTGGAGTGAAATTAATTTCCCTCAAATATTATAGGGATATATTAATAAGGACAATAAAAAATATTTAAAAAGTAAGTGATTAGTTTATTTTACTTTCAAATTTTTTTATCAAGTAAAAAGTTTTTTTCAAAAGACTTAAGAGTAAAAGCTTTTTATTTTAGAGTTTAATTTCTACATACTATAAATATAAAATTTTAAAATTATTGATTCATAAAAAATCTTGTTATATGTCACTTTTAAGATAAAAATGTCAGTTCATTTAAATTGTTGATTCTTATTTTTATACTACTATGGATGCTTTTTCAAAAGTGTAGAATAGGTTACTTTGCACATGGTACATATTAATTAGCATGAGGGAAATGAAAATGAAAATTAAGTGCATCCTTACTTTAAATTATTTCCAAAACAAATTAATTCAGACTTGCACAAAGTCAAAATGATCTAAAAAGTAAACAAAAATAATTATAATTTGATCAGCGCGGCTCATGAGATGCTTCTTCATCTTCATTTCATTAGTCGGGCACAAGAAACAAAAGAATAATTGATCATATGATATTTTTTAAGGACAATTATTAAAAACTTAACTATTTAAAATTATTTAATTAAATGCATAGTATATATGAATATCACAGGGTGTCAGCATAGTTAGCTGGCCACTCGTTTTTATATTATTATTATTATTGTTTTTCTTTGTCACCATTTCACCACTTTCTTCTCCCTCCGATTTCTCCAGAACAGCAAGGGAGAATCAATTCCTCATCGCTGCAATTCTTCTTTCACTCTCTACTATACCTCTTCTCTTCTATACCCTTTAGAAAAGAAATTAAAAACCGCAGCTTCAGATTATTCTAGCTCTTCATTTTTCCATGTTAAATATTATGCTGTAAATTTCTCAAACTCATAGTTTCAGCCTTTCAGCCACATTTTGGTCTAAAGATCCGTGCCTTGACCCTTGGCAGGTTCAGCTTTTGAAGGGGTTGGAGTTTTTCTTCCTCATAAGCCATTGATTAGTCCAAGTTTTTCTTTTTCTCTCTCTATAAAGTTCAAAGTTTTTGTTGTTTTCCCCCCGTGTCTTTCTCTCTCTTGTGGTGGACTTGTGGAATGCTGGGGTCAGAGGTTTCTGAGATATGTTCTAGCAGACTTTTGGTGAATTGGGTCACTGTGGTTTCTGTCATGGGTGGTAGAGAATCTGAGTCCTCAGAGATCTAAGCCTCTCTGTCTGTTGTTTTGATCATCACAGACCCTTTTGTTGTGGCATAGTTGTGAAAGTGAAAAGGTGAGAGAAGATGATGAAGATGAAGAATATTAGTAGTAGCGATAATAATAATAGGACAAATGGTCCTTCTTCCATCATGAATGGAGGAGGCTCAGGTGGTTGTAGATCTGAGCCTGGTTCCAAGGAATGGGAGATGAGGCCAGGTGGAATGCTGGTTCAGAGGAGAACTGCTGACTCTGATCGGAACCCAGCACTTGTGCCCACAATTAGAGTTAGGGTCAAGTATGGTTCAATTTACCATGAAGTCAACATTAGTTCACAAGCTACATTTGGTAACTCTTCACTCTTTTATTTTATTTATTTTTCCTTTTTCAAGTTTTAATGTTATTTATATTCATTTGCCTCTTATGTTCTCTCTTGGTTTTCTTTACCTTTTTCTTGATTGACAAAACTTAGATAGGCGTTTTTGGTGCTGTTGTTGTTCTTTGATTGAAATTAGAGTTTCTCCTGGTAATTTGTGTAATAAAGGTTCGCATTAAATTTAAATGTCAACATAGATTACTGGGGTGAAACTCCGGTTCTGATTGAGAACAATACCAAAAGCACTCAAGGAACTAAGTTTTGTCCTTTCTTGTTTTTGGTTATGTCGGTTATTGTGTGTGTTTAATTTCTGGGGTTGCAGGGGAGTTGAAGAAAATGCTGTCTGGGCCAACTGGGTTACACCATGAAGATCAAAAGCTGTTTTACAAAGACAAGGAGAGGGATTCGAAGGCTTTTCTTGACATGGTTGGGGTGAAGGACAAATCCAAGATAGTGCTAGTGGAAGACTCTATTAGTCAAGAGAAGAGGTTGTTAGAGAGAAGGAAGAATGCTAAGATGGAGAAAGCTGCAAAGTCAATCTCAGAAATCAGCTTGGATGTAGATAGGCTTGCGGGGAGGGTATGTATTATGGTTGCTATTGATATTACTATCATTTTTTTTTTGTGAATTTTTTCTTTTCATTTTCAAACACTTAATTATGATTGAGGTGGGATTGTATTAAATGCTTGAGTAATTGGAAGCTGATAAATGATTGGAATTGGTTAGGTATCAGCCTTTGAGTCAATTATTAGCAAAGGTGGGAAAGTTGTGGAAACAGATGTGCTTAATCTGATTGAGTTATTGATGAATCAATTGCTCAAATTGGATGGTATAATGGCTGATGGGGATGTTAAACTACAGAGGAAGATGCAGGTAATGATGGAGACTTAGGTGCATTTTGCTCATTTTTGTGTTATTAGTACATCTGAAATTGCATTTGGTTATGCACTCATGGTTCTAATGGTATTGAAACATTAATTTTGAAGGTAAAAAGAGTTCAAAAGTATGTTGAAACTCTTGATGTGCTGAAAGTTAAGAATTCTATGCCTAGTAGCAATGGAGACCATGCCCCAGTTCAGCCTCAACAGAAGCATTCAAATGGGCAACAACAAAAGCATTCAAATGGACATCATAGATTAGCCTTAGCACCAATTCAGGAGCAGCAACAAGAACAACCAAGGGACTCAAATGAGAATTCTCTGGAACTATACCAAGAGCAACAACACCAACCCTCAAGGCATTCCACCTCAGGAGTTGTAGTTACCACAAATTGGGAGTTGTTTGATTCTGTCCCACCATTAATCCCTGTGCAATCCACATCCCCACCCTCCTCAGTGACCAATAATTCACGTCCTCCTAAGTTCAATTGGGAATTCTTCGACTAAGTACCGTACCATACCACGTCTTTTACTTGTGTGGATGTGATTTGGGTTTGTCTTCCACTTGGAGTGTTATATGTTTTACATTCTTTTCTGTATTTAGATTTGTTTAGCAACCCCCTTATAATCTGTCATTTACTTGAAAAATAAATGGGGTTGCTATGATAGTGATTATCATAAAAAAAGAAGTTAAATTTCTGTGATTTTGGTGTTCACCGAATTCATTTACCAAATGTATGGGCCTATTTTTGATGGATATATGTAATATTATTATAAGCATTTGCAACTTTGTTATTGGAAACATTAGGATTTAACCACATATCTTAATTTCAGAGTCTAAAGTCCCATTTATTTCTCGGTGAAGTAGCATTGGACCATTTGGTTGATGACAAAAATAACAAATTAGTATCTTAGCTTCTTGTGGGGACTACAAGTGAGAAAAAGATTAGCATCTATTAAAGGGTTTTACTAATCCATCCAATGATAGGAAGCCAAGTGCAAAAGGTGTTTAAAAAGCAGAGAGGTTTAAATGATAACAATGGATTATAAATTACTATCAACAAATCAGAAAGTTTGATAATGTTACCGTTTCTGGACACAGGCTATTCCACATTTAGAAACTTTCCCAACTTCGGGCTCAAGCAAAGGCCTTGAGAATGGAGGAGTGAACAATAAGCCTGTTTCAGTTTGCTTAGCTTTTTGCAGTGCAATTTAAACTGGTTATGATAGTTCATGCAATGATTACATAGTAGAGACATTGACATTTGTCCTAGTAAGCCTACAAAATCATCAACTTCTATGTGGGTAATGATCGTAATATACAAAAGTGGAAGAAAGCAATCCTCCCCGGGAATTATTACTGGATAAATAATCATGTGTGGACCTGAATTTACAAAGTACAAGGCTCATGTTAATGGTAATATTGAAATTTTCATATCCACCTCAGAAAAACTGAAAAACTATGACTTTCCAAGCTACTTCAGGTTGGATCCTAGTGTTGAAAATTTCATATCTACCTCAGAGAAACTGAAAATCATAATTTGAAAAATTAGACATAACTCAACTCTTTCTCCAAGCAACCTACTCTTCAATGCACCTTAATTATTGCTCTATTAGTTTGGGTTATAAAAATGTTTTCTGCTTAATTTAAATTACATTATGGTTCTATAAATTCAATCACTAATTAAGATGCAACTGTCAATGCTTAGTAAATCAAGCTCACACTCTTCGTTCTGCATGTTAACACCCTTTGTTCTCTTTTTTTTGTGTTTTCTCTTAACCTTCTTTACAAAAACTGGCTTTCATTGTACATTTATATTTGATCAATTTTGTCAAATTTATAAGGTGGTAGATAACTATAAATCTATAATTCAACAGTTAAATATATAAAATAAGCAGTTGATGTACTTTTAGCTAGGACTCTTAAATTTGAATTAAACTGAACTGTCTTGAATTGTTTCGAATTGCTTATGCCATTTAAAGCATGCCTTTGCTTTCTTTCCATCTCTATGATTGCTATAGGTTTCTGTGGTATTTTTCGGTGAAGCAACATTGGTTGATGACATGATAACAAATTTTTTGCCCATACATATCTGGCCAAAAGATTCGTATCTATGAAAGGGTTTTTTACTAATCCATCCAATGATGATAGGAAGCCAAGTCACGAAAAAGTGTTTTGAAAGCTGAGAAGATGAAATGATAACTGTGGATTAGAAATTTACTATTAATAAATCAGAAAGTTGGCTAATTTTACCCTCTCTACACAGGCTATTCCATAATTAGAAACTTTCCTTCTTTGACCTCAAGCAAAGGTCCTGAGAACAGTGAACTGAAGAATAAGGCCGTGAGCTTGATGCAATGCAATGCAATGCAATTTAAACTAACAATAATTCATGCAATGATTACGTAGTAGAGGGCATCAACTTATTTGTCCTAATAGGCCTATAGAATCATCAACTTTTTTTTTAGGTAATGACCGTGATACACAAATGTGGAAGAAAGCAATCCTCCCCGGGAATGACATCTGCAAAAGACAATCTTGTATGAACTTGAAATAACAAAGTACAAGGTTCGTGCTGTGGGTGGTTTGTTCACATGACCAAACTGTTCCCTGAAAGTTAGGAACTGATTTAGTAAAGACTAAATTATACAAATTTCCTGTTGAGGTTTAAAGAAATTTTTTTTTTTCCATTTCTTAAAATCTATACAAACCTTTCCTAAGGTTTAAAAAATTACACACTACTCCCTCTATTTTTAAAATATATCTAGATTTAATATTATTGTTGTTGGTGTGGAATTGATTCATGTGATTTTATGCATTGATCATTGATGACTTGATTGAGGTAATTTCATTTTGGTTTTTGAAAGCTATAATTATTTATTTGACTTATGGATTTGTTAGAGTGAGATTGGTACAATGGTTTTGTTGCTTACAATATTTATATGGCTTATAGGTTTCTTGGTATGATAGCTTGATTGATTTTTTTTAACTTAATTTTTTATATGAAAATTGTCTTATTGTCAAATGTTTGAATGACATTTAGGAGGATTTGTGTAGGTTATAAAAATCAAGAAAAAATGTATGTAATTTTCTTAAACATTTGGGAAGATTTGTGTAAGTTTTGAAAAAGAATAAAATACATATTTAATTTTTTTAAACCTTAGGATAGATTTGTGTAATTTACTCTTTTAGTAAATTATCTCTATTCAAAGTTTTTTTTTTGGTGCATGTTATTCAATGATAATTAAACCAAAAGAAATAAAGAGGTAGAAAATTTTTGTGTTTGAAATTGCTTGAGATTGGAAATTCAAATAAAAGCAATCAATTAAAATTAGGAGTTGGGTATCCAATTGCGTAAAATACTTGAAGTAAAAACTTTGTTACTCATAATAGTCATATCCAACTCAAACAAAATTATTTCCATTTTCATAGGAAGATATATGTGGTTTAAAAAAAAAAAAGAGGAAACTTTCAAGAGTGGAGATTCACTCAATGACTTTCTATTGGATTAATTTTTTTTATCTATGTTTTCTAATTTATTTTCTTTGAAGGTGAAGTAATTTAAGGTAATCTTCATTCCCTTTTAGGATATAAAGATGTATCTAATTGAAATGATTTCTACTTTCATGGTTCAGGATATAAAGATGTATGTAATTGAAATGATTTCTCCTTTCATGGTTGTTATGTTAAATTACACTCTTTGTTATTTTAATTATTCCTCAAAAGATTAAACATACTTTCATGATCTAAAAACTAAGTTCTTTCTTTTTAGGTACAATGTCCAGGTTCACCTTTCAATTCTTTCTTACATGTCTAAGGTTTTCAAAAATGGTGATTAAGCATTTCACTTCATAAAGAAAATCAATGCGTCCTTCACTCCATAAATTGTTTCTGGTACCACAATCAAAAATAAAAAATTATATTTCGGATTAACCTTTTTAGAAGGTAAAAAACAGGTCCAGGAAACAATTTTTTAGGTGCTGGAAGCATAAGTCCCAAATCAAATACAAAAAAATATGCCTCGTTTCAGCCTGCCCTGAACCTCATCAATACCACTTACGTCCTTTTGATTTTTAATATAGTTTTGGACAAACAGTAATGAATACAACGTGTTTTGTTTGGATGAAGCATATGTTAGATGGGGGTATTGTTACTGGGCCTACTAAATTTGCTATTGGTAGTATCTACGTGGGTGTTTTTTTATGATATTTTTAAATTGCCCTTTGATCGGGAAAAAAAAAGTGATTCCGTCTTGTGAATAGGGTGAAAAAAATAATTAACAGCAAAATTATGATTTTGTTTTACAAATGCATAATAAAATTATGATTCCACTAATTTTTTTCACTCTCTATTTGTAAAATAAAAACACATTTTTGTTATACATTTTAATAGTTACATAACATAAATGCGTTTTCATTATACTATTTTTTGGTCATTCCTATTTATGCAATGTTGGTGAGCTGAGAAATTGTCCAACGGAAATGTGTTTCCGTAGTTATGCTTTTTGTTAATGCATTGTGCATAATGAAAACATATTTTCATTTTGTAAAATAATTGTGAAAAAATAATGAAAAGCATGTTTCTGTTGTTATTTTTATTGGTTGGTTATATTAATTAAGTGTTTAAGAACCTCAACCTGACTTGCAACACAATATGCATGGCTTACAATATTATCAAACTTTATAGTCCATATTAAATGAATAAAAAATTAACTACAATTTTAACAAGTGTAAAATGAATACACATAACAATACTTAATAAAAGAGGAGTTAACTAAAACGACTTGAACCTAGCGCAACAAATCTAAGACTCCTTTCGAAATCTTGAGCCCCACACAACAAATCATCTTGATTTGCAAAAAGCTATAAAAAAATATTTTTCTTCACTTCCACAACATACACAAAAATAAAACCAATTGTCAACTAATCAACATACCTCATCAATTATGAAATGATTGGAAAAGTCAGGGTAATCATCTTGTGTGACAAAACCTGTGTTCCTCTTCATTGCATTTGGGCTTTGCTATTGTATCTTATGCTTCCATGGAGTTTCTTGCTGAAAAAAATAACAATAAGCATTCAAATTGTTTGGTCAAACCATAAAAATATTACTATGAAGTCACGAATATGTTTTTGTTATTCACTCTACAATGAAAACATACTTTCATGATTTTTTTTACCCCAATTACACAATGGAAACATAGTTCACAACAAAATTATGATTTTGTTGTGTTATTTGATTCCACTCCCAAATAACATAGCAAAATCATATTTTCGTTATATTTTTCTAAAAACACCACAACGGAAATATGATTATGTTGTGTTATTCATCCAATAACACAAGGGAATCATACTTTCTTTTTGTTGTTTTGAAAAATAAAAAAATGACACAATGAAAGTGTGATTCCGTTGTGTTCTAGGTTGAGAATCACAACGAAATCGTACTTTCATTGTGATATTTTCTAAAACAAAAAAATGACAAAATACAATTTCATTGTGATTCTTAACTCAGAATAATGAATTCAATGAAAGCATGATTCTATTGTGTATAAAAAAAATGAAAAAGAAACCTTACAGCCATAGAGGGGAGAGAAATGAGAAGGAGACTTGAGAATGGAGAAGGGTTCGGGAAGAGGGATTTGGCTGCAAGGGTTGGGAATGTGTGATTTGGAGAGGGAGACGTATGAGAAGGGAAGGGAGAAGAGACAAGAAGGGAGAGACGTTGGAGGGAAAGTGAGGGTGGTGAGAAGAATGAGGAAGAAGGAAGGGGAAGGGGTGGAGGTGGGGGAAAAGCCACGGAAGGACACTTTTGTCCATTTTCATTACTGTTCAAAAGTGACAGTGGAAATAGTAAAAGTCGTAGTTGGAATATCAATTCCCAAAGTTCTATTAAAACTTGGATTCATCTCATTAGTGTCTCGGGGTCCTCTTGGACAAAAAAAATAAAAGCATATTGTGTCCTCTATTCATAGTCCGTTTATAAAACCTTGTATTACAAGTACCGTGCTTTAAATTTCTCATCTGGACATAACATTATTCTTTTAAAGGTTGCTAATGTGTGGGCTTGAGTACAAATACTAGCCACATATTTTTTGAGGCATTTTTTATATTTTTTTTATTGGTTGAACTTTATACGAAATTCATTAAATAACGAATAAGACTGGGTGATGAGCCGCACTGATAAATTTTATATGAATTTCACTTTATCATAAAGTGTGTTAATATACCAAAAAATAATTGAATTTGTAAAGATAGACATTTAGCAACGATATTTGATTATTGTTGGGATAAGATTTACCTTTTGACAGTCGAACAAATATTGTGAGAAAAACTTGTCGTTGTCAATGTTATTGCAAAAAATATTTTTCTATGTCCATGTGTTCGTTGTAGTTGAAAAAAGTACAACTTAATGCCAAGAACATTTAGAGTCACAGCAAAAAGTTATTTTTCTATGAGAATGCACGTGTTGTCACTAGAGAAAAGTAATTTTCTATATCAACAATGTTTATAATCATTATGAAAAGATATTTTTTTATGTCAACACACTTCTTCTCGCTAGGAAAAAAAAATTCTATTCTAGCACGTCTAATGTGTCACTGGGAAAATATGATTTTCTATGCTAGTGACATTTATCATTGTTGCAAAATGCTATTTTTTTTTATTTCTTTGAACCAATTAAATATTTATATCCCAATAATAACTAAGCATGTGAATGAACGGTCATTCTAGCTTATCTAGAAAAAAAATGTATATCCTAATAACATTATTTGTTGTATGATAAGATAAAATAAATTGATATCAAGAATCAACTTCATCAAGAATTTTCTTACACATATATGTGAAAATTAATATTTAAGCTTGATTTAGTATATTAAATTAGCAAGTTTTTCCAAGTATTTTTAAATTTAAATAAAATGTCAATCAATAATCTATTGTTTGTTTTTTTTTATAGATATATCTATCATTAGTTAATAGTCCGCTTTAGTGTACATTTTTCTTAAATTAAATTTTTATATATTATTATTGTTCAAATAAAAAAATTATTATGTAAAATTTATATTTGTTACTTCAACAGAAATTTTTTTTTAATAAATTTTCTCAAAAGATTCTATTTTTCTTATAGATATACTTAAAAGATTTTATTGTTAATGAGTTTTGAATTTGGTATATTGGCACAAGATATTTAACTTAGTAATAAGATTTTGATCTTGATCTGAAATTTTAGGTTGCAAATGAGTAGTTTCTTGTGGTTGGAAGATTTATACTGCTAAGGTGAGGATCAAGCTTCTTGTCGCATGAAGTTTTATATATTGCCTTACACATCTTCAATTCCTCAAAGGTAGTGTTTACTGACTGGGATTATTAGAAATAATGATGTAGCAGAAATATTTTGAATGTGATTTTAAGATGCTAATAGTAATAGGTTTTATATTTCAAATGTGATTCTTTCTTTCTCTACGAGTTTCTAACACAAGTACAAACATGAGGTGATTTTATTCCATGGACTTCGATTGTTAATTATATAGGTTTATGAGTATATGATAAATGTACTTAGTCCTGACATGATGAAAGAAAGTAGAAGAAGGTGAAGGCCTGAAGGGTTCCCCAAAAGCCCATGAATTTGATGCTAGATACATGTTGCTTAGCATACATGTATATGGACTTATTCTAAAATAATTCCATTTTTACGGGCTGGAACTGATACCTATTTTGGTTCTGACTTCTAGGGCTGCAATTTTGCAGCCAGGGACACCGTTGGGTATATAAGATTTTTTTAGTGTTTTAATATGTTTTCCTTGTAATAATAATTACCTATAGAAATTTAGTGGACTAGCGCAGCATTATGGAGAGGGGTTTATACTTGTATAGGACTTTTCTTTTTACCAGAGATTAGGAGTAGCAGAATTCACTTTTCTGTTACAATTATTTTATTTTATTGTTAATATATAGATGTTCTATATATGTTCGATCGTTTGTGCTGTTTTTGGTTTTAAACAATATCATATCTTAAATATTTTTGTTATATTCATTGGGGGATAGGCAATAATAGGTATTTGAGCTTTTATGTTTTTTTTATTGGTTAGCAAGAGACATTGATTGTATTCAAATATTTTGTGCTTTTTTAATTATCAGTAAATACCTTTAAAACAAGGTACCTATACTAATAATACAAGTTTACTCTTTTGCTAATAAAAAAATCAAACTAACTGACATTTTTTTTATTGACATGGGACATCAATAAGAAGGCTCTGGATATGTTTTATTGTGTTCAACTTCTGAAAAATGAGAAAGCTTAAATTACAATAGTGTTTTTTTGTATAGAGATATTTCTTAATTGTATTAAAAATAGAAAACAACTTAGTTTCTTTTAGGGTATTTGTTGTTTTTATTTTGAATTCTCACACATTTAATTATTTAAAGTTACCTTTTTTTTTTATTTTGGTTCCATTCTATTTCTATTTGTCAATTGTATACATGTTAGTTTTTACTTGTGAAAACTACAACTTAATTAGAATTTTACTGATTATAATAATTTATTTGTAACAATATTGTCATTTGTGTTTAAATAATACATAATTATCATTAAAATAAAATATTTTTATATTAAATTTTGCAATGATATAGATAGTTAACAAATGAATATTTATGGATGCAACTTTTGTTATTAACAAAAATATAACAGTAATTAATCTTTGTAACAAAAAGATTTTATTATAATGACTTTAATTGTTGCGAAAAAAGTATCTTATCATAATGAAATATTAATTGTTAAGAAAACTTATCTAATTATAGCGAACATAATTGATGACAAATATTGTTTTTGCAACGACGTTAATTGATGAGAAATAATTATTTGACAGCAACAATAGTTATTAAGACATGTAAAATACGACAATAACTTCAATGGCTGCTACAAATTTACTTATAATAACAACAATTGTATGAAAATAATTGCGATAATTATCGTTATTAAAATATAGGTAATGTCAATGACATTAAATATGGCTGCAGAAACTTTTATTTATGAACTTTTAGTAATGACCCTTTTTCTTATAGTATAACAATGCAATATAGTAACTTTGGATGAAAAATACTCTATGACTAAGATATATGATCAAATAAAATTGTTTTATGAACCATAAATAGGCAAATAAAAAATTGTCTCTTTCAAATTTGAGAGTATATATATAAAAAAATAAAATAGAAATAATGAATACAATATCACAAATGCGATCTCTATCTTTTTTCCCGTACATAATGGAATTCATGATCATACATCAAGGATGCAAATTTCTAGGTGGTTGTGACTCCCTGATCTAAAACCTATAATTCTGACTAGTATTGATGTAACTTTATCGATCTCCACTACTTTTTTCACAAAGAATAAAAAATCCATTAGAAGCATATCACTTTGGTTGGAATCATTAGATTATTGTATCTACATTCCACCCGTTCGTTGTTATAAATAAAATGCCAAATTCAAATATCTTCAATTCAAACACGATAGGCGAACGATTTATAATTAAAATTTATCTTAGCAACCAAAGTGTTACGGATGCAACCTTCTTTTTTTGGTGTAAATTCTATTTTACAAAAGTGTTACGGAAGCTTTGTTTACCAATCACTGTGAGGTGGAGATTGATGAGTGACAAGGATAAAGAGAATTATCTTTAATATATAAATGCACGCCAAGTTGAATTCAAATGAGATTTATTAAAAAAATTCGTGATGTTTAGCATTTCCGTTAAGCATATATGCTCTTTTATTATTAAACATATCTGACTTTTCCACAATTACTTTCCATCTTCTGTCAAAAAGGAGCAAACACACGTGCATTCTTTGAAGAGTCTCCATGTATTCCTCACTGTGAGTTCGATTCCAATTTTAAGTCCTTTAATTTTTCTTAAGAATCCATGTTGGCTTTATTCTTACATTAAATGGTTGACAACTTTAAAAACATATAACAAGTTGATGGTTCAAATTTTGATTCTCAGATGGAACTCTCTTTCTTTCCCGTTAAGCATATATACCTTTTGCCTCTAGTATTGCTAACATCTAATTGTATTGGTTACACTATAATTTAAATCCTTCAGTCAAATCACCAGGAATATGAAAGTTGAAAGAGGCTATTTGCTTTTAATTTCTTTTAAGCTGCGCTTTAATTAAAATTATAAGAATATCATCTCAATATTCTTATCAAGTTTTCTGATTGAGTTTAATAGATATGTATTTTCAGTGTAAAAAATTTCATACTATTAATCAATAAAAAAATTAGCTTTAGCATAAATTTGCAAGTAATAATTATAAAAATTTATAACTTTATTATATATGATGATTTGTAATTAAATAATAGTAACAAAAATATCTACACTATTAATGTGGATATTATTTATTTTTTTGCTTTCAGATTTTAAAGAAATGGTGAAAGTTATATTCTTTACAATATTAAAAAAAGAGTAATATGGAGTTTTCCTAAATTAATACGATAATTTAGTCTCTTTTAAGTATCATGATTTTACAATTTTAGTCTTCTATGTCTTAATTGGGAAAATTCATGAGTTCCTCAACTTTTCTCATATTTACAATTATGTCTCTCCATGCATCTTGATTCTATCAAGTATTTAATGAAATTAGTTTACGCGACAAATTGCATAAAGCACTAGCTAAAACAAAATATTTGAACTTAATAACCTAAAAAGGTGTTGTGATTATATTAACTTAATTTATTGTTGTGTAGGTGATTTTGTGAGTAAATTATATAAAATTTATGTGATATAACAATGAAAAACCAAAAGGAATGCCTTTTTTTAGCAAATTAATAACTCAAATATTAAATGGAAGCAATATAAAAAGACTAATTATTATAAACGAGAGAAAATATGAAAAATTCAATTGACACAATTGAAACTCAGATATCACGGTCACAAAGTTATAATATCAGGTTAAGTAAAAATGTAATTAAGCAAAAATAAACCAAATGCCTCAAACCACAGGGATTGAAAATCACTTACTCAAAAAAGAAAAATCATCCTGAATTATTTTCATGAAATAATTATGTAAATTGTGAAAAAAAATCTTTGAATTGTTCGATAAAAGTTAAGAACTGCATCATCCTTCAACTTTTATTTTATGCAGGTGATCGTCATCGAACAGCTAAAAACCTTTTTTTTTTTTTGACACAGCTCAAAACCTTTATAGACGATGGAAATTGGAAAGGAACTTTAATTTCTATTTTAATTACCACCTCTAATGTGTAAAGGGCAAAGGGTGCATCCGTGCATGCATATATATCAGGCAGCAAAATAGTTAGGTGACTTTCCCTATATAGGGAAGAGTCAGCATTCCTTTCAATCGTCACGATCTTTATGATGGCGTACTTATTATTATTATACCTATAGTCAACAAATTTTCACACTTTTCACAACACTATTCTACTCTCTATATATATAAACACTGTACATTTGTGTGCACAAAGATAGAATGGAAACAATTTATGCCGTCATTGCCACTTCCTTATCCAAAATCACCACCCCTAAGAATTAATAGTACTGCTACCGATCCATAACTTTTAAAAGGGTGCAGAGATGTACATATTTGTTGTTTAAATATATTGGATATGCATAAGTGTATGTGTGAAATACGTAATTGGTTATGAAATGTTCTTCATATTATTTTTATTTTAGTACCAATAATTCAATCTTATTGAGATGGTTTTTCAATACAAAATTACCATTTTTTAAAAGTATTCAAAAACAATATCATATAAACTAGCTAATTGCATGTAATACAAAATAATAAATTAATATGCTCATATACAAACAAATATAGTATACAACAAATAGAAATGCATTTAACGTGCAGCAATACTGGTCACTTTGAAATCGAAACCCTAGTCATACCTGACAGCAGGCAAATAATTGATGTTAAAAGTTTTCTGTGGCTGCTGCTGAGCTTGTGCAAGTGAACACGGCCATTTGATTTCCCATTTCCTCCTCTTCCTTAAGATATTAGTTAAATTTCGCAAGTGGAATATTAGTTTTTCTCCATTTCTCATTTTATATTCTTATAATTTATTAGTATCTATTAGAGATTAATTTTCATAGATTGTTATGAAAAATTTATATTGCCAACTAATTGTTTTCATTAGCATCCCAAATACTTTATTGAAATAAAATGTAAAAAACTTAAAAGTCACCATTATGAGTTATTATTATATATAATTAAGTTATCCCAAATGCTTACACAAGTACTTATGTTACAAAATAATTTAAGCAATAAATAAATTATTCTGAATACACCCTTAGTCTTGGGACTTGTGGAGCTAAATACTGCAACTGAGTTTAATAATTTTATAGGTAACTGATATTTTTAAGTGGATTATTTTTAGCATAAATAATTAGAATTTTACAGTTGCTTCAATGAAGCCTAAATTCAACGTTGGGGAAGGTAGCCTAGCTAGTCATTCTCCTTTCATAAACTCTATCTCTAGCTTGATCCCAGCTCTTAAGTTGCCCCAACATTTGCAATTGAATTTTCTTAAGCAGAATATTCTGCTATAGCTGTTATTTTCTTAGATATGAAGTAAATGGTGAATTTTTTATTTAATCATGCCTTGAAACCAAATGCATCTAAAGACAAGTCAATAATGACTTATATTTAGGGTCTTACTTTACAGCCGAAGCTTTTCAAATCCATGGGTCGATGTTTTTCTATCAATTAAGAAACATGTTTTCTTAATAACAAGAAAGGAATAAACGTAATGATATCGTGTCTTGATCAGCAGATGAAATTGAATTTAATATCTTCCTTGACACAGTCAAGATGTGTGATTAGTGATTTAGTTGATTCAGACTCCACTAGTTTTCATGTTATAGTATGAACAAATTGCACTAAGTTCAATTACAGTTAACAATCTTATGTAATCCATGATGATACAAAAAGGTATTAGACACTGTTGATGAAGTGGATTCAAATTTGTATCCCATTATAATAATAAATATCATCTTTAACAAGAAGCCAAAACAGCAATCTTAAATTTGAATTTGTCTCTTTTAAAGTAAAAATAAATAAAATAAAAAATAACAACATTTATCATTCATCTAAATTAAAATACTTCACTAAAATAATTCAATTCAAATCCTCGACAATTACGTCTATATTCAATTTTTCTTTTTACACATTTCTTTTTTATTTGGCTGCCTTACGTATTTTTCAGTTGAAAACTAAAGATTATTTTTTCAAAATACAAAAGTTGATTTAAGATGTTAACACTTCTCAGCATATACTCCTTTAATTTATACATACATGGTGAAGATCAAATCTCTAATCATACATTTAACAAACATAACATTTTATTAATTATCATATTATATATTGATATTTTATATACCCATTCTAATGACAAATTAAATCCCTTATTTATTTTGGTTGAATTCGAGTATTTTTCTTGATAAAAAATTAATAACTAATTTTTTTAAAATACTAAAATTAAAAAATTATCCTTTTTCAATAAATATTTTATTATACAAAAACAATTATAAATCAGACTTCTAATCATATACTTGATAAACAAGATTATCAACTAATCACAACATGTTATAAATTCCTTAAATTTATGTTACTATTCCAATCAGGAGGAGATGAGGAAATTGAAAGAAAAAACGGTGAGTTGGTCCCCTTTTCAATAGGTGCAATGCACTGGTGGCAAAGGCTGCACATGTTAGGCATCAAGGAAAACAGTGTCTGCCACTTTCAGCAGTAGTACTTAGAACATCCAAGTTGACACGGAAACGTGGGTTACCAAAGAAAACCCTGAAAACGCAGCTGTCTCACATTCAGAGGCGACCAAACCTAGATGTTGAAATTGAACCCTTCCTTCCTTCCTTCTCCTCCAACCATTAATTGTTGACCTATTAATACCTTTGATTCCCAACCCTCAACATATATACTATATGCTTAATTTTCCGTAGATAAATATATGTCTACACCAGAGGGAGCCATTACCTATGTTGTTGCCACTCACCCCGTAATGGGTCACTTTTTCCCCAGTTTAATAGTGAGATGATTACGAAAATCATGATCACGATAGTTGATTTTAATTTTATCTATATATATAGTGAGATGACTATGAAAACAATAGTGACATTTGATGATGATTAATTTTTATACCACTATTACTATATAATTAAATTTGTAAATGAGGTAGGAATCTATCTAAATATAAGTCAGGCTTGCACAGAAATCTATATATATATATAATATTTAGTGTAAAATGATGTAATAAATTAAACTAACATTAACTTCTCCTATGAAATGATGCCAACCGTTGATAAATTTAACTATACTTAAAAGTTCAGATACTTTTTAGGTTTACTTGGTTTTAGTGGTCCAGCCCCCACTCCCGGAGAACAACCATATCACTGGTTTGGAGGAATATGCTATTAGGGATCAATGTAAGATAAGTTAGATTATGTTCATGCAAAGGATCGATGTGCATATATTGCTTTGTTTTGTAGGGTGAGCTAACACAGGACGCAGATCCATGCAGCTTTATTTAGTTTGTCTATATCGTATCATAATCATTATAGTATATTAATGCATGAGGAATTTCAACCACAATCCCCATTTATATGTTATTGTCTCGTAATAATCGTATACATAGGCTTAGGCTCCTACTACATAGCACGTGTCATAGTGTTGAGCAAAACCACACCGATAAGCATTAGTTGTTAATGTAAAAATCTTCAACGATAACATTTGTTAATTTTGTTTCCTGATGTTTATTTTTATCAGGCTCTTTCGATGATCAATATTGCATAATATAAATTTCTAAATAAACAATCTTAAGAGAAAATTAAGTTAATAAAATGAGTATAATACTTAATAAGATAAATAATTAATTTTTTTTACCTATTTTTTTTTAAAAATCACTTTTAGTTCCTAAACAAAACTTTTAGAGTAATGTTCCCTGTATATATATATATATATATATATATATATATATATATATTTTCCTTATTAGCAATTTTATTCCCTAATGTCAAGAAAACATTATGTTGGATAAAATATTTTAATTAATTTTTAATTTTTATTAGTTGAAAAATTTATTTAACTATTTAGTAAATAAGTTTTTTAGTAGTTTTTATCATTTTAAAAAAAATACTATTTTACTTGAAGTAATATTTTTTAAAACGTTAGATTTTAACTTCTGATTTTTTATATTTTTTTCATTTTTATTTTTAATATATTTTTTCAATTACCTGATTATCCTTTTTAAATAAATCATGATTTTATTATTTTTATATCATTTTATACTTTTTAATTATTTTAATAATTAAATTTATCAAACACTTATTATTTAATAAACTAGTTTTTTTCAATTTTCACTTATCAATTAGCTTTCAAACTTTTAACTAATTTCGTTAAACATAACTTAAATTGATAATATGTGACAATCATGTGATTTGTCAAGTTATTAATGAGGCTAACTTGACGTGACAAATTATGTCTAAATTTTTTGGTCAACTATATTTTGTAGTTCCTCATCTTTTATCATTAGAAAAGATTTCAAATCAATCATATTTTATCACATGATTATTACATCAATCTAGTAGTCTATATGAGAAGTTACATTATTGTTATGTCATCATGGTATTTGATGAGAGACTAAAAACAATGACAAACATTATTGATAGACTAAGACTGTTGAAAAATGATTAAGGGACTACAAGTGAATATAAAAAGTTGAAAGACTATAGTTTATCAAGAAATTATTATATGTGAATGTCATATATTAAATTAATTGATGACATGATAATATCATGTGGTTATTGTATTAACACTTAACAATGATACTTAATTGTATAGACCAGTGTTGTTAATTAAGAAATAGATCAAAGTATAATTAAGTCCAATCAAAATTTTAGTTATTGGTTAAAAGCAAATTTTTTAACCCCTTAAAGAAAAATTAACTAAAATTAATATTAATTTAATGTTAAAAGGGTTGTATGACAATTAATTTTAGCGAAAGCTATCTCCTTTCATTTATTTATTTATTTTAACAAAAGGAAAACATTTTCCTTACTCTTTTTCTTGAACATAAAATGGAAACAGCATGGAAAGCGGAGACATCCATCCACGAATTATGTGGTGCGTCGGTGCCCAACAAACGCTGTGAAACCGTCGGCTTTCAATCCTGTCTACTTTGTCATGTACCCTTTGTTTAGACTGAAGAAGAAATAGGGTAGAGGAAAAAAACAATAGGTCAAAAATAAAAACGTGAGTGTATTTAGCAGAGGGAAAATAGGAGAAGAGAGAAATAAAAAGACTAATATAAAACTTATATTAGTTATATATATTTTGATTATTTTCATTCCATTTTTTACATTCTTTTATTTCTCTTTTCTTTATTTTTTTATTTTTCTTAAACCAAACACTTATAATTTCAACTCTGTTTCTCACTTATTTTTTATATCCATTTTTTTTTCCAACCTATTACTGTTTATAGAGTGTTCTTAGTTTGAATCATTGAACGTGCGATGCCCGCGCGAGTCATTGCATCCTTACAGGCTTTATGAATTTTCCTGGCATTATAGTCAGAGTTATTGTAATATTTCAACCTCTTTGAAAATTTTGAACATTGATGGGATGGAGAAGACTGACATCTACCTTTATTGCTTGTAACTTGGATTCTGCTCCTGTGCAATTCACGAGTAAACAATGATTTACTGAGATAATAAAAAAGGGTTAAATCATTATTCATTAGAATATAAAGCATATCACTTACGAATCTTATACAAAGCATGTAATTATGGATTACTAGAATCTTTATTTCTAAATTAAAATTTAATATTTTATTTTAATTTTTTATCAATTATTAAAAATATACTTGTATTGCAATATAAATGATTTATTATAAATTTAAAATATAATTTACATATTTTTAAAAAAAATTATAAGTTATAAACTTTAATTATAATATAATTTATATATTTTAAAGTATATACGTGTTATAAATTTTAATTATATAAAATAAATATTAATCATGTATAGTGCACGCATTAAAATACTAGTACACTCTAAATGAATTCTACACTGCATTTTAAACATAGGTTAATTAAACAATCAAAACATGAATATTTTATTTAAATAGGCATATAAAATATCTAATCCTAACTGTAGGTTGTGGTTAAAGAGATGAGCTCGTGGGCTGCACCTTGTTTACTCAACTTTTCCAAAAAAAATATTTGCCAGTTATAACTAATTAAATATTTAAGAGGTTATAAAATTGATTTAATGGTGATGAACAGAAAGGGGGAGGTGAGTTTGATTTTTTTTTTTGAATTAACAGATTAATAATCAGTATTTACTAATAAAAATAATTAAATATTCAGATGAACCAAATAGGTACGAAAATGGGTATAATAAAATTGAATTACGTGGCAATGTCCTAGGTCTGTGCAATGTTATATTGATTAATTATTTCTGTATAAATCTAAATTAACATCATGTAGTACTTTTACATTTTTTTTCACTTTTTATCATTTTTTTAGTAATAGTTGATCGCAATAATTAATTATTTTGTGATATTTTAATAAAAAATTTACCTGCATTTAAGTATTAATAATGCACTAATATTGAAATAAAAATCTTAATAAGAATTCATGTAGAAATTAATATCACATGTATGCAATTTATCAAGATCATGCATGCTAACTAGGAAATATAATTTTTCCCGTATTCTTCCATAATGATCAATCACAGGACATTAGGCAATTGTGATTAGAAATTGATATAATTTTATAAATAATTTTTTATCTGATATTTTCTATCTCTTTGTTTATCTTATTAATTATTAATTTATCTATAATTTATTTTATGTATTTATTATATTTTTTGAAGAAATCTATTTATTATAAATTAACAAAGAGAGACCACCCATGTATTTATTATAATTTATCTATCATTTATTATGCTTTATTTCTCTCATTTTTAATTTCACTATAAATACGTAAAATAGTTAAAAATTAGGTAAAAATAAGTATATAAGTAACTAAATAGTAGTTAATATTATCTTAAATTTTTAAATAATAATTAAAATGGAACATTTTTTCCTATATAAAAAGTTAACGCTTAATTAATTGAAAAAGAATCTGAATCAATAACAATATAAGAAATTCTTTTTTTTTTCCCCTTCTCTCACCTTCCTCTGTGCGTGTAAGAGTCACAGTTAGAAATCGCTTCTTTTAAACGAACGTTGAATAAAGGTTCTCCATGGTTTCCTTACCGCGTTTGTGATTGAAAAGTGTTGTCTAAGGTATGCTGTTAAAACTATTAGTCTATTACGTCTCTCACAATCTCTCTCTTTGCCCCTTTCTCTCTATAACTACGAAACTAATAATCTTATCACTTCAAATGAATTATCTTATTAATTTATAATATTTATTGTAAAATGATTAAGAATGTTTTGATAAAAAAATAATTAATACAAGAGAGAACTTAATGAAGAATCCTATTAGAAAAACAAGTAATTAAAAAAAAAAAACAGTCTTACATGTACGAACAAGGTAGTATGGGAAACTTTGACCACTGTGCCACAAAACAAAAGCTTTAAATACCTGAATGTCATGCGATTAGAAAGTTTTATCAGACTCTCACGTGGCATATTTTGCTTGTTAGTCCAGCGAAATACGTGTACTAACATGACGTTTTTCTGTTGGCCACGTATTTCGCTACAGGAGCCAGCGAAATACGTGGTGGATACGTTATAGACAGACAGTATTTCGCTGGGGAGCCCAGCAAATTACGTGGCATTGAAAAAAAAAATCTCAAAACTTCAAACAGTCATAACTTTTGATAGGAATGTCCGATGGAGGCGTACGATTTGTCAAAACGCTCAAAATTCAGTCCTCTAGCCCTGGGCAAATTTTGAAGGGGATTTGATTCACTCTTTTTTCCAAAAAATGCCTCTAAGTGCCTCGAATTTAGGATTTAAGCATTAATCATCCTAAAATTTCCTTGTTTTTCTACTTTTTAATTTTTTAATTAGTTAATTTAATGCTATTTTTTATTTTTTTTAATTAATTCTCTGAATTTCGAGCGTTTTGACATATCATACGCCTTTATCGGACATTTGTATCACAGGTTATGACCGTTTGAAGTTTTTGGAGAGCCTAGCGAATTATGTGGCAATGGACTTCAAACGGTCATAATTTTTGGAAGAAATGTCTGATGGAGGCGTACGATATGTCAAAACGCTCGAAATTCAGAGAATTCATTAAAAAAATAAAATAGCATTAAATTAACTAATTAAAAAATTAAAAAGTAGAAAAACAAGAAAATTTTAGGATGATTAATGCTTAAATCCTAAATTCGAGGCACTTAGAAGCATTTTTTGGAAAAAAGAGTGGACCAAATTCCCTTCGAAATTACTTAGGGCTAGAGGACTGAATTTCGAGCGTTTTGACAAATCGTACGCCTCCATTGGACATTCTTATCAAAAGTTATGACCGTTTGAAGTTTTGAGATTTTTTTCCAATGCAACGTAATTCGTTGGGCTCCCTAGCAAAATACTGCCTGTCTGCCACATGTCTACCACGTATTTCGCTAACCCTTGTAGCGAAATATGTGGCTAACAGGAAGATGCCATGTCAGCGCATGTATTTTGCTGGACTGACAAGTGAATTATGCCAAGTGATAGTCTGGCAAAACTTTCTACTCGCGTGACATTCTAGTATTTTAATTTTTTTTTTGGGACAGCTCGGTCGTTGTCTTGTAGTATGGAGTATATTTTTTTAAAATTTTTACGTTGAGCTCTTAAACAACAATAATCCTTATTTCCTTGACTTTCTTCATTAATTGTAATAATGATAATAATTTATTTGCATGGTTAGAAGAGAAATTGAGCATCCCAACTCTATAAGAATCAAAAAAGGATCTAAGATTGGTCTATGGCATGCCCTAAGCGTCCATGAGCTGTGGGATTCTGTGACGATATGATTGAGATAAAGAAATAGAGATACCAAGAGATTAGACAAAACGTGCCTTTGCCTTTTCATCACCATCAAGACATCCAAATTGACACGTCATGCGGCTATTCAAGTTCACAAAAAGTAGCCACAAGATTACGTTTTGATTTGAACTTTGAAGGGTAACCGAGAGCCTTATCTACGTGAGATGTGTCCATAATTTTCCCTATTTGATTTCCATGCCGATGTACAATTTTGTATCCGTAAGACGTCTTGTCTCCCAAGAGGGTGCTATAGGTTTGTATTTTACTCTACTAAGTGGTCATAGTAAGCAGCCAGTCCTCTTATTTCTACGTAAATTCCTTCAAATTTGTCTCCAATATGAGGCAGCAAGTCACGATCTTAAGATCTTTCTTACAAAAATATGTATTCAATACTTCAAAAATTCATTTCACGAGTTCTGATTTTGGTATTCACATATATGTCTCATGAAATCTTTTGAGAATAACGAAAGGTTGTATACCACTTTAATTAAAGTAAGCAATTGTTTGAATACCTGAAAAAAATATACTATGTACTTATATGAGTTTTGTTTACGAAGAAATTCCAATTAGTTTAATCATGTGCTTATAAAAAATTATATCAAAATCATTATTAATGTGACATGCATAATATTGTTTATAAAACTTTTGATTCAGAAATAAATCACTAAAAAAAAAAACACCATGTATAACTGGAAAATGATAAGTGTAATATGTTTATTGATATAAATTTTGTTTGATAAAAATAAAATTGTTAACATAAAAATATGAATTTAAGAATGTACTATTCTAATATAAGATGTGTGAATAGTAAAAAAAAAGTAAATCATTATAATTGTTTATCAATGTTGTTTTTTTATACTAAGATATTTTCACAATCGAAAGTCATTAGACTAATCCATAAAATAGGTAGAGTATCGGTTAAGGAAAAACTCATCTCTAAACTTGTTCTATTCACATAACCATAAATATAATTTCTAGCATATACTCAAATGACACACCTTATTTGTCACTTGTACCACACCTTGTGGCTATAATTGTTTATTAAAAGATACATTATATTGTTAGATATAAACATTTGATATCTATATAATACAAATAATTTGATTTATTTTAAGCAAAAATTATATTAATAGAAGCAAAGTTGAGGCACAAATAATTATTTTCACTAAGATATTAATTTGTGGATTGGTTTATATCTTAGGATATGGTAAATCTAGTCCAAATTAGTAATTTTTTTTGGAGTCACAATAATGGTAGATATTCACTAGTTTTGTTATAACTAATTTATGTCGAGACTTGAATTATCATCTTTAAGATCTCTTCCTTCTTTTTTCATGCATAAGGTTCAAATCGAAAATCTTATATAAGACAATTGATGTGGATCTCACTCACACCAATAACATGTTATTAGTCCAAATTAATAATTACTTCCTCTGTCCCATAATAATCCCATAATAATTGTCATCTAAGAGAAAAAATTTGTTTGAAAATAATTTTATATCATTTTAACTTTTTAATATAACTAATAATTATATTTTTATATTTATATATTGTAATATTAATGATATGGGCAACAAAATCTAAAAATGAATTAATAATGATAAATTTAATTTTGTAAAATTGTTATTCTCTTTCATATATTTATTAGATTTTATTGGTTTGTGTGAAACAACTTAGGAATAAATTATAATGGAATGGATAGAGTAATATATATGAAATAATTAGTTAATTAACATAAAAATTTAAAACTTTTAGGTGTTGTCATTTTAAGAGCAAGGATTGGTGATAGGGGATGTTGCCCCAAAGCTGGCAATGGTGAAGCTGGAGCTCAAGTTGTCAATATATAAGTTCTACCAAGCAAAATATAATATCAACAAGATAAATTCAACATAGCCATAATTAAATACCCCCAATTATATAATCTGTCTGTTCCTTTTGTGACCCCTTAATCAAATTAAAAGAATCATTTGCCATGCATTTCATGCAAATTTAGTAATAATTCACAATATAATCTGGGTTGATTATAATATTATCAAATTGTGTCATGCATGTTTACATACTTTCATGAATGTGATCCAATGAACATTTCTTATTTTGAAATAATCCGGCCAAAATATCTTAATATTTTCCTTGTTGATCTCTGAGTTAATTTGGATGAAGAACAAATATCCATTGAAAGGAGCATCGATCAACATCATCATATAGTTATGGCTAATGGGAAGATTCATTTGATATGACCTTTCTGAACACTCAAGATTATTATTGTAGGTCAACCCACAAAGAGGCCAACTAAGTAGTTCATATGCTACCACTTGGCATCATATGCTAGCCTTTGTATCATTTAGAATCTAGGTGGTCCAAATGCTAACACATTAATTTTATAATTAGTACATAGTAGTAATAAATCATCAAAACTAATCAAGCATTTTTTTTTTGGAATTTAAGCATCTTTTGTTGAGCTGGATCAGCCAACGCACAATCTGGTAACCATTTGAGATGACATTGAGCACGGAATATATGAAATATTAAATTTATTTGTAGATAACATTATATATAATTAACATAATTTGAAAATAACTAAAATTTGTATCTTATTTGCTATATAATATAGAAATTTGAATTTTAAAATGAAATAGAAATGTTTAATTACTTATTGTAATTCGAAGGATCGGAATATGATTAATTAAATAACTAATATAATTAAATAAAAATAATTATAACTAAAATTTAAATAAAAATTAAATGAAATAAATTTAGTTAATTGATCACAGTGCTTTATGAAAATATAAATATGATTTCATAATATAAATTTATGTATAACACTGACATTTTGACCTAATGTGCCTATGGTTTGTTTCATATAATATATAGTTTAATTATGGGTATAATAATTGCTATTGTTATTATTCTTTAATCAATGAAGATATATAGATAATGCAATAAGCATGTCAAGCACATTGAAGACTACTGATTAAGACGGCTCTACTGTAGATTTATATTATTTTACTGTAAATGAATGAATCATCTTATTGTAGGCAAGAAAACATGCTTTAGCTAATCAATGAACTTAGGAGCTTATTATTGAAACTTTGAATGTAACCAGTTTGGAGACACAACTCACATGTTATTTGTGACATTTTCTTTTCAATGCTGATAATGTTATCTTTCCTAATGGATAAAGCTAATTAATATATTTTTACTATTGTTATTTTTGGCATGATAGTTGGTTAGTTGTTTTTAAAAAAATGATAGCTGGTTAATTAAGTTATGCAAAAACTTATTAATTGAAACGGACATCTTATTCCCACATAATGAAGATTTTGTTTAGTGATCAACAACACAACGAAGGTGAATGTATATGTTAATTAAAAGCTTTAAATATGTTTTCAATTAATTTATACAAATTTAACTTCATATGTTGTTTAGATCCTTTAAAAAAAGCCTAATGAATCTCATAAATTTTACATGTAATATAGTGATCACCCATTAAGCGATGTTTAGATCGACTAATAGGTTATCAAGACAACTTAGTCTTTGACCAAACATGGCCATTAATTGGTAGTCATGGCTAAAAATACAAAAAACAATTTCCATTTCTAATTTTCTTTATGTAATTTAAAATAAACAGCTAGAAAATTAAATATAATAGTAAGTAAAGGAAAAATAACACAAAAAAAACGTATGTGAAGTCGGTACTCTCTTCACTTCCTTGATTATACTTCTTATTGTTTTTCATTGCTCTGAAGAAAGTCATTGCTATTTTAAATAGATTACAAATAATTTTTTTTACAGGGGTAAGGGTGAGACAAAAAAGTGTTATGGATGAAGTGGAATGTTGTATGTTATTCAATTGAGAAGGGTGGGCAAAGAATAAAAAACTTAGAGCTTTTCAATGAGGCTCTTGTAGGGAAATGACTTTGGAGGCTTTTGAGTGGTGAAAAAAGTGTCTTTGGACAGATGTGTTGGTGGAAAATTAGGGTATTAGTAACTTGGAGGGTCTTGTGAGCGGGTGTTGTGAAAAAAAGGGTCTCAATAGTGGTGTAATCTTATGAGTCGTTGTGAGATTTTTGAAAATGGTCTTGAGTGGTTTCAAGAGAATTTTGTGAGTTAAGTGGGGGTTGTGAGTGAGGTGAGCTTTTGACACTCTAGGTGGATAGGGGAGGAAAGCTTATGTTCTAAGCTAAGGAGGGTGTTTCTAAATTTTGAGGAGAAGGAGAAAAGTATCTTGGAGGTTGGGCGGTGGTATGAGGGGAGATGGTGTTGGGAATTATCATGGAGAAGGGCATGATTCCAATGGGACCTTCCATTAGTTCAACAATTGTAACGTCATTAATTACTTTCGACCAAGTATAGATCGAAGAATGGGTGGGATTGGAAATTAAATGATGGAAAAAAAATATATATGTGGTAAAGGATGTATATAATGCCTTACATAGAGAAGGAAATTCCGATGATGAATTTTTTTTCAAATACCTTTTTAAGATGCCTATCCCTTCAAAGATTAAAGGGTTGATAAGGAGAATGACTCACAATAGAATCCAACCTATGGATAACTTGAAGAAAGAAAAATATTATTCCTATTTTGAAGATTTTTTTTGCTTCTTTTGGAATTTCTCTCTCTAAAATAATCATTCCTTTAACACAGTTTTTTTCTTTTTCTTTTTTAATTCAAAACAGTTTTTTAGCTAAATTTCCTCAATGAAATATTCCTTGACAACTTCTTAGTTTCTTGCTTTTGCTTTTGGAAAACTAAAAATCTTCAAAATACTCACATCTTGCTTTTGAGTCTGTTCATTACATGTCCATCAATTTTACTTAAATTGTTCACTTGGTTTGCATCACTATTTTGTCATAATATAACCTCTTTGCTTTTAGAACATGTTTCAAAGCAAATTTATTAAGACTTTTCTTTTATTGCATGACATATGCTACTTCTGAAAAATGTAGATATGTTAAAGATTTTAATTCGGTTTGCATCTTGACATGTTTTCTGATCACATATAGCTTTTGATTTTATTATCCTTTGATAATCTTTTGATTTGGAAGGTTAAACTCGTTATTACTTTTATATTTCAGATGATTTCTTTTTAGTTATTTTTTTTCATTTTTCTTTTATCTTATTTTTCTTTTTTTCTTCTTCTCAACTTTCTCATATCTATTTTAGATCCTAATTGACTTGGATTAAATGTGTTGTTGATTTTAATGTTATTGATTTTGATTTCGTTTTATGATCATACATGACTTTGAATTTAGTCATGTTACACTTTAATCTTCTAGAGACATGTTTAATTTGGTAGCTTATGAATGTTGTCCTTATGATAATGTTGTCTTTTATGTGTAATTTTTTATAATACTTTAAATCTTTTGGATTAAATATATTTTTAGTTTTTGTAATTCCTGTTATTCTTTTAAATTTTGATCCTTGTAAGTTTTTTATTCAGTTTTTTAAGCTCAATATTTCATCCACAACGAAATGGTTGAAAGTCTTAGGCAATAGGTTCTAACCGGTGAGGGATCTCCTTAATCCAAGATGTTTCTTTACACTCAAGAAAAATGAGCCAGGAAATCTGTGACTCTATTAGCTGATCTGTGAACAAAAACCAGAGAATTGGAGAATCTAGAATTCACAAAACTAGAGCAATCCTTAATTACAATATCCAAATAATTGTTCCCAACAACCTTTTAATTTGCTTCTTTCAAGCTTGAACCAACCTTTGACAATTGGATTCAAATTGGAGCGAGAGAAAGGAAAGTTTAGTAACAGGCTCAGCAATGCGCAGATCATAACAGTTGGAGAAACGTTAAAATTAGCCTTTATCAAACCCTCCCGAAGACGGGTCCACCCCCTAGGAATCTGCTTAGGAGACTCACTTTACTGAAAAGAGTTTGCCTTCTCCAGAGGATAATTCTCCTTTTGGAAAAACCACTGCTTTCGTTGGAACCATATTCTCCTTACTTCATTATAGCTTAAAAGCGCAGCAACAATGCCTTCTTCCTCTAATCCGCATTTTTTAATTTTTGTTTCTTATAAGATTTTTTTATTCATTTTTAGTTTAAGCAAATTTGTATTTCTTAAATTTTGGTTCCTGCAATCACAAATTTATTAGGAATAAAAATGAATAAAACAAATTACAGAAATCAAAATTAAAAATTATAAACTTACACAAATTAAAATTAAAAAAAAATTTACAAAAATTTAATATATATATATATATATTTTTTTTATTATTTATTTTACTTTTCAACTTTTTTAGATAATCCTCCTCTAGTCATGATCAAACACTAAATATAAATATATATTTTTCCTTTTAATTTTTTTTCAGTGTGTGTTGGGGATAAATTAATTCCTTTCCTTAAATATTTAGATTTCCTTAAATATTTAGATAATTTAACTCAATTGGTTAAATAAGATATATAAATTATTGTAATTTTTTTATTATTATCTTAATTCCTATTGATAAGAAGAAAAGTCTATTCCCCGATACTAAAATTTAACACTTAAGTAACTAGTTATCGATAAAAGAGTTATAGTTCTAATTGCAAAAATTATATTTAGATTTTGAATTTAAGTTATTCGTTTAAATCATATTTTGTTTTATAATAACTAGATTACATTTTTTAACCATCAGAAGGGTTATTTTAATGATTATTATTTTTGCATCTATCTACAGATTCACTTATTAAATGTTGAGGAAATATGTCTTTAATTACATTATTCCCGTTCTTGGAGTGTGCATTTGGTCGAGGAATCTTGTGTTCTTGATTGAGCATGGCGCACAAAAAGTATATATACCCAACCTACAGGTCAACTAAATATATATAATACATCTGTAGAAAAAAATATATAGAATCTTTTCTGTAGAATCTACTTGTGATTCTTTCTGAATTGTACGGTCGCTGCCTGCTCAATTTTCTATCATATCAAGCTCTGTTAACTTTTTATTATTTATTTTTTTATTACTGCAAGCTCGATCTCCTAACTTGAACAATAACAGATATATCAAATTTATTTTTAGAAACTATTGTCATACTATATGGTAAACTCGTATGAATTATTGTAAAATAATCATATAAATTATTAAAAGACAAAATACTGTAAGTGCAATAAATTATGGCAATTTGGTTTCGTCTAAAATTCCGATCTCTCTCTCCCTCTCTCTCTCTCTCTCTTAAATAAAAAACAAGTTTTAGTTTAATATATACTGAAATTTGTTTCTTATAAATTGGAGGGAGTACTTTAGACAGTAAAACATATTCGTCATTGTTGATTAAAAAATCAGTTATGCAGAATTGTGACAAAATTAAATATATATATATATATATAATTAATAAATCTTATAATTAATTATACTTTCAATTATTAATTTTTTTAATTAAAAGTAGTTATAATTGTATTTTATCCCTTATAGTGATTCCTTGCTAAAATAAAGCGAATGCTTAAACGAGAGATGCATTTTGGAGAATAAAATGTACTCACATTTATTATTAAAAAATCGTTTGAAAATTATGATAAAATAAAATACATATATAAAAAATATAAAGTCAATTACGATACCAATCATTAATTTTTTAATTAATATTTACCATTATAGTTTATCTTCTAAAGTATATTTATCTTTAGATGAGTTAAATCCAATTGTGATGGATTTTTCTCACGTGTAATACTGATTGTTTGCATAAGCAACCCAAAAAATGAGTTACATATGCTTATCTTTTTCCTATGAATCTTCTCCTATGTTATAAATTAGAATATACAATTTGGAGAATGAGACTCACATTTTTACTCGTCTATTGATTAGACATACTCCATATTTTCCATTTTCTCCCATTTAATGTGCATTTCACACACTACACAACTAGCCATAGATTTCTCTTTCATATATCATAAAATACTATAGTTTTATATTTATTTGTATATTATATATGTTTAACTAGGATGTAAATGAGTTGAACTGAGTCAAACAGTAAAAAAATTAGACTTATCTAGTGAAAAAGTGACTTACTCAAACTTAACTATTTATTTAAAAAGTCTAATCCAAAGCTCGACCTAGCCTTCTTTAGAAAACAAAAGATGTTTAAGCTTGACTTGGTTTATCTCATTTAAAACTTAAATAGTTTTGCTTATATGAAAAATTTCTTTAAATATTATTTTTAACTTTATCAATCTTGTATTTAATTAATATTTTAATACTAGATATTAATATATAAATACAGATTAATATGTGCTCAAAATACAATACGATTTATGTAATTTGAATATCTTTCTCATCATACAGAGAATGAATCAATTTATTCTATCCCTATTTATATTCTTGAAATCTAATTGTGGTAGTAAATAGTTAATTTTAACCATTAAATTTAAAGAAAAATGAATAGTTAAGATAAAAAAGTAATTCTTTTAAAGTTACTTTGGAATAAGTTAATTTCTCCCCTCCCATTATATATATTATTCCAACTTTTTATTTTTTAACTAATTTTACTCTCAAAAATTAAATTGGCATATTTTTTTTCTAACTTTTAAAAGTTCACAAAGTATACCTTTTTTAGTTGAGCTGATGTGATAAAGTAAAAGTTGGAGGTAAAGTTTATAAAAAGTTAAAAATGAAGTAAAATTCATCAAATTAATTTTTCGTCAAAGATTGTGTTGCACCGGTAAAACAAGTTTAAATAAGTTAAAGTAATTTGATAAAATTTATAAACTGTCCAACTGAAATTTATTTTTCTTGAAGGTTCCTAGTGGTCTATTTGAGTGAAGTCGCAAAAGCAAATCTTCAAAAGACGGAGTACTCTTAATTAAAAGTTGTTTAATGGAAGGAAGATACTTATTTAAAATTATTATAATTAACACATTGATTATTCTTAAATTTATCTTTATAATAATTATCGTAGGTTATATAAATGATTAATTTTAACATTTATTTTGATTAAGTTAAATAGTCGTACATTCACATGTAAAATAATTTTATATTATTATCTTATCATAATATTAATTTAGAAATATTTTTTAATGAGTACATGAGAATAAATCAGTACCTATCATATCCACCCATCTATTACCACCTCAACACACACATACTGATATACATAATAGGGATAACATTTATCATTAGCATAAAATATTAATATTATCACCTCTCACTACTACAACAGCAGCTTTCAAGGTCGATTGTTTTAGGTATTCAAAGTCGATTCCAGAATTGACCTTGTTTGAGACGTTGTCATAGAGGCAAGCCTACAACGTCGGTTTTTTTAAAACCGACTTTGAATTTTTTTTTAATTTTTTTTTTAAAATTCGTACAATCTAAGTCGGTTATTTTAAAAAATCGACTTTGAAAGTTTAGATACAAAGTCGAGGAAGAACGAGCGGATGGAGGAGTCGGGGACGGCGGCGGCAAGAGATGAGTAGAAGGAGTTTTAGGGTTATAAAAATTTGGGAATTCAAAGATAAAATAGATTTTAGTTATAAATATATGGGTATTCAAAATACTAAGACAACGACGGTTTTTTTAAAAAATCGTATTTGAATTAGTGCACACAAAGTTGATTAAATGATAACTGTCATCATTGTCGTTGACAAGTGCCTATTATTACAAGAATGTCACCGCCTACTTTTCTAAGATGGTTATATAACAACCGACGTTGACAGAGTGTCGTTAAAGGCCATTTATGTAGTAGTGTCTACACATATATGAGATGATGTGACATTAACACTCGTGTTAACCTTAACAAACTACTATTTTTTTTTATAAATATTGAAATTTATTAATTCAACAATTACACTTTTTTTTTGTGTTCAGTAATCATATTGAAGTAAAAATTTATGATATCATATATAGTACTCAAATACTCCACCACTAGATCGACATAGTGAACATTTAACCATTACATTAAAATTTGTCTGTAATAAATAGAGTCTATATAATTTCAAATAATTATACAACTAATTAATACTTCATTATATTTTTTATTTTAATATATAATACATGCCTTTTAAAATGTAGTTAAATCTTATCAAATAAAAAAATATACCTACAAGTTAAATATCTATGTTATCTAGAACTTAGAATAAATAATAATATAACATATATTATAACATAATTTAACGATTAGGTTAATAAATTTTAGTATTTATAATAAATAAATTATCAAAGATGCGCAAAAATTTGCCAAAAGTTAAAATATTTGAGTTATATTATTATATTTATAGAAAAATTATTAAAGATGAGTATGAATTTGCCAGATCATACATCTTATGCACATTGATCTTTTTATTTATAAAAGGTTCACATATAAGAAATACTAGTATTTTATATGTTACTCAGAGGGGAAATAATAATATCCTTACATATTAGTTACTTAGTGATTAAAATAAAAAAAGGTATTTACATATAAAAAGACTAAGTATTATGTATTTCTTAATCATTGTAAGTTATACAGAATCTATAAAGCACAACCCCAGTATAAATATTCTATATAACATGCAAATAAATCAGTTGACCATCATATAAAAGTCAACCACTTTTTTTTCATTTTTTTTAACATACCAAATTCTAAACAGAAAAAAAAACAAGTTTAATGATGGAAATCTAATCAGATGACACCTGATGATTGACTTTTATCAACAGCATTGCTCTTTTTTAAATGCATGACATTTCATTCTCGGGCTTTTCTGTTTCCCGTTAACTGCTTGTACACCATTATACTATGTGTGCAGAGTCTAATCAGATAACACCTGAACAATGAATAAAAAAAAAAAATAACACCTGAACAGAGTTTTTTTTTAATAAACAAATTTATGGATAATGAATAAATGAGTCCTTATTAACATCCAACCCATTTTGGATGAAAGGAGTAGATAAAAGAGAGATAGAAAGAAAAAGAGAAAAGATAAAGAGAGAAAGTGACATGTGATAAATGATAAAATAGAAAGAAAAAAGAGAAGAGATAAATAAAAAATGAAGTAAAAGTGAGAAAAAAATAGTAAATATATAATTATCAAATTTCTAAATAAATTTTAAAAAAAGAGATAGCATCTCCATGTAAAAGTCTTCAATTTTAAAGAATATTTACACAAGAACAGAGTTTGAACCTGATTTTCTTTTAAAAAATGTTTTTAGTATAATTTCTATGAGATATTTTTAAATATTTTCTTAATTTTTGAATAATACTATTGGATTTGATTGAATAAAATTTTAATGCTTGAAAGTAAATGTATTGAATTTTCTTAATTAATTGTTGGTGATGTACATCATGTTTAATCGTAGTCATTTAGGCAATATTATATGAAAGGTCAGAGGAGCTGTCACTTGGAATTAAGAACTCTGGTGATATATATGAATTTCTATCTTTCAGAAGACACAAAGATAAGTTCATTTTAAAGGAATCTTTTCCATCTTAATAAATATTTTACACGCAAATAGTTTATATTAACTCAAATAAACTTAATTAATTAACTAATATTCTCTAAAATGTTTCTTAATCATCCTTAAATGCTCGTTGACTTTTAGAACATCCTCCAAATAATCCCCTGGTTTCAAGTTTTGAAGTTTGATCTTTTTCTTTTTGTATAGTTTTATCTCGTAAAATGTCTACTTCACAACCTTGTTTATGTTATCTTGCTTGCTAAAATTATGATAAAATGAGTGGTGGTGTTGTTTGATGCTAGAACAATGCAAGCACTAAAACAATTTTAAAAAATTGACTTAAACAAACCAAGTGATAATAAAACCGTACGTGCACTTGAATTTGTCACATACTGTTGGTCCAATAACCTTTGTCACCAGCCAATTCGTAAATAAAATTGAAAATAAATTTATTCGAATACAATTTTGTTTGTCATGGAACATTAAAAAATTTGAAGAATCAAAGCCAAGTGATCAAAACCAAAACAAGTCAATTTATTGTAAAAGTATATACTTGCCCTTTAACATAAGCTCCTTAGAAAAGGAATTTTGAGGAATCGTGGTAGAATAAGCTATCCAATATTTCTATCAACTTCATCCCCCTTTTAATAAAATAAAATAAAGAGTAAAATTTTTAAAAAAGGAGAAAATTTGATTCCCCATTTCTCAGACTCTACGTTGATTTCCAACAAAAATAGTGCCATCCTTATTATTATTGCTATCAATTAATAATGAAAGCAACAAAGCTAAGCATAGAGGGTGTGAAGATTTTGTCCCCTCCCCCCCAAATAAAAATGGCTTATTGGTGACTCTTCATAAGAATCTGTTACCCCCATTAAATCAATGTGCAACTTGATCTACAACTTGCAGTGCTCTTTTACTTTGAAAATATGAATGTGCATAAATTCCTCTGCTTAAATGCACAAAAAAGTACCCATCCCATTTTGTGCTTAACTAATGGTTTTTATTTTTTGTTGCATCTTATTCTATTTAATAGTAAAAGACCACAACATCATGTCCACCAAAAGTTTTGGACAGTATCATGATCAGTGCCACAAAGCACAAATTCACTAACTATTATGATATAATTCACAGATTATTAAACATATATTTAGGTATTCAGTCTTTAGATCTGGGTGTATAGAAGAGCGTTTATTGAAAGAGATAAACTTTTATAAAGATTTCAATATTTCGAGAAATTAACTTTTAATTCTTGGCCAGAGGATATTTTAGATTAAAAAGAAAAAGTTCAAATTCAGACAAAAGGCACAAGAACCATAAAAGTAGGAGAGGAAACCGAGTAAGACCACTTAAGTTGCCGGCGTTGGGCAATGACACCCCAATTTTATGCCTTATATTGTTGTCCTACCCGTGAGTGAGTTTGACTTGAAATTCAAGTTCTAAGCATTTTTTATACTCCAAAGTACTACAATCTTCACTGAGTGAGATTACCTTGTACTTGCTAACTCCACGACAAATTTCCACCACTTGAGCATTAAAACATAGATTTCCACATATCCATTTAATGTGATCCTTGAACAAATAGAAACTCCACATTATATCAATTGGTCAAACTATGCCCCATGAGTGATTGATCTTGTGATCTGAATTGCTAGTGACTCCACGTTTGTTATGATCCCCATCTTATTTTAAGCAAACAATATTTGATTGTTGAGATCCTTCCTAGTACAATGCCAACGGGGAGAGGTGTACTAGAAGTTGAGGGAAAAGTTGAATTAACAGAGTAGCAAGTTTTCAAGGTGTGAGGATCATGAAATTAATACTTGATAGTGAAACCAACTCCAGTCTCTATCTATGCAATCCAAAAAAAAAAACAAAAAAAAAACTGATTGTCACATGGAAACAGCTAAAAGGGACTTCTTTAAATATACTATTCCTAATAAAATTCTGAAAATAACTCTTGATAATTAATTTCTTTGACTAAATCTCTTACATATAATAATGTTGTCAATTAGGCATAGGTTGAAGTGCCATGGCAGTGCAATGATAGAACCGAAGATCTTAGTTTAGTAACAAGGAACCAAAGACAGCTAGCTAAGCCTTTGCTTCAATTTATGTGGGGTGAGAAGAAAACGCATTATTTTATATCCACTGATACATCAAAGGTACAAAATAAGTGTCAGGCTGGCTGCTATACATAAATAGAAGCTCCTAACTCTCAAGTCAATGTTAAATGTCAATATATTAAGAAATTCTTAAGCTTCAGAATAAATCTGGTTTTACTTTAATTCTTTTTCTCATATAGATATTTCTCTTTTCCGTTTTCTATTTATCATATAATTTGCCAAAATACAACTCCAAATAGAGTAGGTAGATTCTCTAAAGCTTGTTGTAGCTATTATAACAACTTCCTTTAGAGAGCATGAACAAAGGAAGAGAAGAGAGAGAGGACAAAAGGTGAATGTATTGAGGTAGAAAAAATAGAGGAACAGACAAGTCAGTAGTAATAATAAGCATAAATCATGAAACGAGGGTCTCTTTTCTTCTTCTGTGTAAAGCTGAACAAAAAAAGAGTACGTTACAGAAATAATGGTTACTCCTCCTCGACACCACATTTTCCTACTTCCCATGACATTCAATGCCCTGCAAGATGTAATTGAATTTTACTGGAAATAGCAGAAGTCCTTAGAGGAGAGGCATATACCCCCGTGAATTTTTCTTAAGGACAAAACTTAGATGCAGTTACTTACGTGCTTTTAGTATTATTTTTTAAAATCAAAATTGGAGTTTCACATTGGTAACTTATACTATTTTTTTTCCTATGTAAACTTTTATTATGTGAATTACCGAGATAAAACTCTACTTTTAATTTGAAAATAACACAAAAAAAACACGTAAGGAACTGCATCTAACGTTATCTAATAATCATAAAATAAAAATGTTATCCTCTGTCTCTACCCTACTGCCCTATACAGTTAAAGACAAATTTACGAAATATCTTATCCTCTTCTCTTCAGTTTTTTTTTTCCTCTTTAAGGTGGTTGATGAATTAAACCAATCACTGTTCATTTTCATCTGAGTCAGCCAGCAGCAAAGAATCTTCCTTGCTTTCATGTTTGAGTGGCTTCTCTGGATCAACCTCACGGCTGTGATCAACAACAGAAGCTGCTCCTCCCATTCCTGTGAGTTTCTTGGCTCTTTGAGCCTCAAAATCCCAATCAGTTCTACAAAGAACCACCAACATGGTCACTGCACAAGACCCTTGAGCTGCAAGAAGGCCAAGCCAGAGCCCTTGAAAGTCATAGCCAGTGAAAAAGGCCAGCCAAATGGACACAGGCATTCCCACAAGGTAGAAGCATCCCAAGTTGATGTTAGCACCAACTTTAGGCCTTGCTGTGCCTCTCAGCACCCCACACCCTGTTGTTTGAGGGCAATTCCCAAGCTCACAAAGACCAATTATAGGTAACACCATAGATGTCAAAGTTATAATCTCCTTGTCCTTTGTGAACATGCTAGCCCATGTGTTCCTAACCATGAGAGAAAAAACCAATGCCAAGACACCTGACATGAAGCTGCAAGACAACCCCACAATGGCAGAAAGCCTTGCCTTTGAGGGCTTCTGTGCACCAAGCTTGTTGCCAACTCTTGTTGACACACTGAAGCTCAATGAAGAAGGGAAAATGTAAAGCAAAGAAGTGGTTTGAATCAGAATCCCCATTGAAGCCACAGTAGCCTTGGGGTTCACCAACAAACCACACAACAAAATCATGATCTCATACCACCACCACTCCAAGCACACTGAAACACAGCTTGGAATGGCCAAATTGAGAAGAGACTTCCACTGTGTGAAGCACTCAAAGGAGAAACCACCCCATGTTTTCTTGTGAGTGCCAGAGAAGACTATGTAAAGAATCAAGGAAGCCACAAGGTTGAAGTTTGTCAACACCCCACCAAGAGCAACCCCTTTGATTCCAAGCTTGAGGTGAGCCACAAAGAAATAGTTGATGGGTATGTGAAGGAGAATAGAAAAACTTGCACAAAGAGTGAGAGGGAGGGTAATGGATTGGGTTCTGAGGTAAATTCTCAAAGGGTGTAGGAAGGATTGTGCTATGAGGTCAGGAATGGAGTAAACAAGATATGATTGGGCTTGTGTGGCTATGGCCACATCCTGGCCACAGAGGAGGAGAATTTGCTTCATGTAGAGCCAAAGGAGTGATATGGGGAGGGAAGTGAATAGAAGAAGGAGAATGGTTCTTTGTAAGCAGAGGCCAAGGAGGGTGAATCTTTTGGCACCAAAGGCTTGGCCACAAATTGGTTCCATTCCCACAGCTAGGCCTGAGAGAATTGAATAGCCAGTGATGTTTGCAAAGCCAACAGCTAGAGAACCACCAGCTAAAGCTAGCTCACCAAGATGGCCAAGGAAGAGCATGGAGATCATGGAGCGGCAGTAGAGGAGGAGGCCAGTGAGGATCATTGGGATGACAATTTTGGATATTGAAAACACTTCTTTGATGGCTTCAGGGACATGATGGTGTTTTGGTGTTGTTTTTATTGCTTTTGTTGCTGTTGTTGATGGCGGTGGTGGTGGTGGTGTTTTTGTTGTTGTTGTTGTTGTTGCTGCTGTTGTTGTGTTGTTATGTTGATGAGGTGGTGGTGGTGGTGTGGTGTTGTTTTGGGGTTTGGAGATCAAAGGGTCCTTGATTGAAATTGAGCAATGAGGAGGTGAAGTGCTGCAGCATTTGCAATTGCAGGTGACGTCAAGAGTTGGATGACACATGGTGTGTTGTAGCTACTTTGTGTCCGTGTGGAGGGGAAAAAATGGTTTTGTTTTGAATAGACTTGAAACACAGAGAGAGAGAGAGAGACGTGAGGATTGAGAAGGACGGGGTTTGGAAAGGGGTTGTGTGTGGGGGGTTTTATATAGTTGTTGTTAGAGTTAGAGGTCTTTTCCCTTTTTTTTTCGGTGGGAGAAACAGAGCAATATAGACTTTGAATTTGTCATGTGAGGAAGGCTTCACATTGATTTATCATGTGAGTTTAATCTTGAGCTTCATGAGGGAGATTAGTTTTTCACCTGGTAGGTAGAGATTCTAATTTTTTTTTTTAACTTTTGGTATTTTAAAAGGGAATTTAATTAAAATATAGGTTGATAGTAGGATTTTTCTTATACTATTATTACCTCATCATAAGTTGTCATGATGATGATAAAGTTATTTTTTTGATTCGTTTAGTCACGAATTTGAATTTAAAAATAATTTTTACATATTTTTTTTATTTAATAATAAGTTGTCATATATGATATAATTATTTTTTTAATAATTATTTTAAAAATAGTATTTAAAATTATTTTAATTAATTATATAAAAAAGTTATACTATCAATATATGAAAATTAATCTTTTCACAAATTACATTCTACTCAATTAGCTCAAGTAAAATAAAGGGATAAAGTTGTAGTGACATCTATTTCTTCTCTTTACAAGACTTTATTAATTCTGCCAAATCAAGCTTCCTGTCACTTAATTAATTAAGAAGTCTTTAGAAATATAACATTACATAACCGTACATGATAATTTAAATAGAAAGCATGACATACGTTACATATCTTTTAATTCAAGTTCTTTTTCTTAAATATAAATTAAAATAAACAGTGTTTAAGATATAAATTAAATATGCATAATTTATTTAAATAATTAAAAATATTTAAAATTGTAATTAAAAGCAAATAATTGAAAATAAAATATGTTATTTTTTAAGGGAAATATACTAAAATAATAAACCACTCTTAAATAATGTAAACAACTTTATAAACATATATATAAAGTTGGCTTATAATTAAACCATATATATATATATATATATATATATTTCAACTATTTAGAATGTTGCGTAAAACTATATATATAATTTTTTTCCCTTTTGGATGGGCTAAAGCGTCCAACATCGTCCGGCCTAAAAATATATACAATTGTATTGCACTATCCACTTTGGAATTTGAAGAGTAAGATTTACAGGTTAAAAATTTGTCTGTGTTTTGGTTCTTTGGAGGCCTAATTGAAGTATAAATGTCATTTCAACTTAAGCAGAGACTAAAAGACAGAAAGAGAGATAGGATCATCCAAAAGAGACACAATAGAATAGATTCAGAGAGTTTCTGGACAATTAAGGGCCAAGATTACATCCAGACAGAGGATATCCTTGGACATAACATACAAGGAACTAAGCAAAAGCCAAAGAGCCCAATGGTTTATGATCCTTGATATATAAGGAATTGTGTATAAGTATTTTGGATTTATTAATATATATATATATATATATTAATGCCAACCCATAGTTGTTTGCTTCATAGCTGGGCAGGTTGGGACAAAGTCACTTAAGAGATAGTTCTATACTAAGCAGCTAGAGGCATCAAGGCATACCACTGTGTTTTCTTGTTTTGTACTTCCCATGAGATTAATCCCCAACCAACCCTCTTAAGTCTTGTCTCCAACACTCTCCAAGCTTTGTCTCCACATAATTAATTAATTATTGAAATATATTATCTGCAAAATATTTTTTTAATCTTTTTTTTTACAATATATATTCTATGTTTATCACATTACTCATTTTATTTCACACTTTTTTCTTTTTTAATTGTAAAAATTTATATATAAGTTTTATAAAATTATTATTTTTAATTACTTTAATTAAGGCTTTTTGGCTCTTAATTTGGTGAGATATTGATGTATCTTTAGCAGGGATAAGCGAAAATATTTTTGTTAATTCTCTTGATTTAGAATAACAGGGACTAATTACATTTTTTTTGGCAGGAACTAATTTAATTTATATTTATTCAAAAATATGAGTTTAATCCTTGATCTTTTATTTTTATTTTATCTTTTCTTATTTTTAATTTGGTTTTTTTAGTCTATTTTGGTGAATATCTTTGTCTTCATAAATTATTTTGTTGACCTTCATCACTAAAACCAATATCTTGATAAAAAATATTAAAACAAAAATATAAACAATGAAATTGACAAAAGAGATAAGAGTAATTTAAATAAATTTAAAATACGAAAAATAAAATCAAGGTTTCTATGATTGAAATCTTGATATGGATGTATCCGGAAGTGTAACAAACTAGATTTTGACATTATATAAAAATTGATTTTAATTAAAAATGAGTTTGAAGGAAGTATTTTATGCTTAAAATTAAAGTAAGTTTGTAGTAAAATAATATAAAGTTATATAAACTTTAGGGTCACTATTATAAGTATTTTTGTGTTTTTTTTTTCAGAAAGTATTTTTTGTTTTGGTTTTAGTTAAAATTATAGTTTCATCTTTCTAATTTATGCATTAGTGATGGGCTTTAAAGATTAGTTCATTTGTTATTGAACATGTACTAGTAACAAATAGTAAATATTTCATAGGGTAAAAGTTATATATATATATATATATATATATATATATATATATATATATATATATA
>CM023956.1:28106860-28169095 GCA_013407115.1 Glycine latifolia
AAAGCATTGTTGTTGAATGAAATTTATGTGAAGTTCCACAAAAATAATAAATCTCACTGTCTATATATAATAACTTAATTTCTGTTATTATTTAATAATATCTCACAAATTTTATTTGATGATTGAAAATTATATTGCTACCATTTCTTTATTAACAATTTAAAATGTGTATATATAGATACTATGAATGTGTCACTCGTCAAACAGTCAGCAGTATCATAATCGTAAATTCTAAGTATAATACGTGTGTGTGTGTATACATAGTATCTATGACATCAAGTTATTTTATATGTCTTGTGCAATTATAGGTAAAAATAAATTAAACTTGGATAGTCAAGCCGAAAAAGAACTTCGGTTAATATACATTGAGAAAAAGTTAAATTATTTTAGCTCAAGGATAAAAAGAATTGAATTATGTGCGAGCAAACTGATATAACATTGGAACTTTTTGCTTACAACATCATTATCTGTTAGGTTTAGGAATTCAACCGGATTTGTGGTATAAGTGATGAGGTAAATAGAGAATGGCATGGTTCTACCTTTAATGACGAAAATCTTGACGCATGTGGAGCCGAAATGCAACTTGACATCTTGCCATTATAAGGTGTAGATTGTGATAGCAAGAGTGTTAGTAAGACCCTCTTATCAATACATTGGTTAAAATTTGTTGAAATTTGCATAATTATGGGTGATAAGTGAAATTCATTAAGTTTTATAATTTTTAATAATTTTGAATCAATAATAAAAAAGTATCCATAAAAGTGTGTGGTAGAAAAAGTATTACTAATATTTTATACGGTAACAAGTCCAAATTAAGGATTTGAAATATGAGAAGTTTTTGGCCAGTGTCAAAAAACTATATTTGCACATGAACTTTTGTATCTACAAAATTTAGATGTATTTTGTTTTGTATTATTCTCCAATTAAGTTTGATTTTAATAACTGACTTAATTATATTATGTGTCTTTTAATTATTCGTGAAAGTTTAATTGAATCTTTTAATTATTAAAAACATTATAATAATACCTTTTCCGTCATTGTTGTTAGTTGGATTAATGGAAACTTTATAAATAAATATTTTTACATTAACTATTAATACAACAATCGATGTAAAATAAGATATTTTATATGGAATGTCAATACAGCCAATGTAAAATCACTTTTTGTAATTGATGTTCTGGTTCAGAGATTTGTGATCGTCTTTGCCTTCAATATTAAATCCAAGATCATTTTTTACCATCAACGATGTCCCTATAGAATGAGAATAATTTTAGATTAAAAGATATTAAATCCAAGATACTTGGAGGGATGGAAGTCTACAAGGACTTCATCGGAGATAAATGGTGGTCTTGGATTTAATATTGGAGGAGGAGGCTTTTAAGATTGAGTTTGTGCAAGCCGTTTTTAGTCATGGCTTTTTACCTCTTTATGTCTTTAATGTATATGTTTGTGGGATACATGGATTTACCTTTTTATGTCTCTTATATTGAGTTTTTGCTCGTTTATTTCCTTCTTTTTTTTTATTCTTATGAAGTAATATATTTCCATATGCAGTATTTGATCAGGAAGGACATCGCAGACCAAAATGAGAATAATATATATGAATTTTATGACAAGTTGGCCAATGCATACAATGATCCAGCTCTGATATATGCCAATGAAATATTCTGAAAGGTCTGATAGTCACAAATCCCCACTTCTTCGTTGTTCAGAGAATAGTTCATAGCAATTGTAAAATATTTGCTGGAAATCATCAAGTATCAAGTGTATATGTAATTGTAAACTCTTATATTTAATTGTTAAATTTGATGAGATAACATTTGGTTTTGAAAAACTTCTTATATTTTTTTATCGATTAATCATTAAAAAAACTCGTTTAATTTTTAAATTTGATTTCTTTCGTTTAATTGTCCATTAATCAAATGTTAAGAATGAAAATATAGTAGATTATATAGTATTTGTTTTGAGTACAATAATCAACATGTGATATAATAAATTGTAAAATATATAATATTGGTTATAAAAATAGTTAATAAATATTAGAGCTTAAAAAATCTGATGAAATAATTAAAATTCAAAATACTGTTTTAGCTATTTCTGGAGTTTTTAAAAACTGTCAGAAAATGAAAAAATTGAATACAATAGAATGTACATGCACTTTGTGACAGTTTTTAATGTCACAAATTTACTGGTAAATATATCAACATTCAAATAAAAATCATTGATATATGTAATCTTAACAACTAAATAAAATACATTTTGTGATGATTTTTTAACAATAAAAAAATGTCATTTTAACCATCACAAATGTCATATTTTGTTTAGTATCCTTTTGCATCACTAAATTACATTAAACCTCCTTAACTATGCCTTATATGTACTTGATTTAATTAAAAAAATTAACTATGATTTTGAATTTATTAATCTTGGTTTCAATTCCAATTATAACATTTTCCTCTTTAATCCAATCTTCATAAAATGTAGTACTACAAAAAAATACTATAAAAGATGAGTTAAAAGCATGAAACTAATCCCCTAAAATTGTGTATAAATTAAAATTAGTTTGCGATCAAAAACTTGCACACGTCACTCGTGGAACAAGTTTCAAACTTTGCTCCCTCAGTGTGAGCAAATACTAGCATCCTAAATAAAAATAATAATAAAAAAGAAACATACTGCATGCATTTTGAACAAAGGCGACTTTCATGCGAGCGGTACAATAAAAAATAATAGAATCATATAACTTCAATGTTATAAAATGTACAAATATATAAAATGTACTAGCGTCCTAAAGAAAAAAAGTACAAAAATATAAATTTATTGTTGGCAGATAAAAGAATTATATTAACTTTCTTACGCACTTTTTACAATACTCATTAATTAATTTTTTTCTTTTATATCTTTTTTATCACATTATCTATCATACTATTTTGATCGCTCCTAATTATAAAATGAGTCGGAATAAAATTTATCATAAAATAAGTCACGGTTCAACAGTAGTAGGTGCATTGGCTTTTTTTCTTCATTGGTGGATTTGTCTTTTTTTTAAGGGCAAGATTTATGCACGAACCTACGTTAAAAAAATATGGGCAGGAGCCCACAGAAAGGAACTTTTTGATTATTGACTGTACGATATTCAAAATTCGGTCATAAGAAAACAAAACAAAGCCAAAATATATAATAATAAGGAAAATGCAGTGGTCGTATAACTACTCTCACAACGTGTAGAAATTAATTTCCCCAAAAGTTGCCTTGGTCGTATATTCATTAAACTCACAATGACTAGAATGTTTGAGTTTCCACACCGCTTTTGTTAGTTGATAATACTTTGCCCATGGATTCTAGATTTCTAGTGTCACCATCTTTGTGGCAATTATTAGGCCACGTACCTTATATGTTTCCCTTTTTTTTAAAAAAAAAATCTGTTTCCTTCTTTTTTAGTTTGTTAATTGTGTGAAAATTTGTTATTTGATTTAGAAAATTAGTGTGCTTTCGGTGCTACCCCTTTTGAAGATTTGGAAAACTCCCTAATTAATGAGAGAGGGAAAATCTTGGAGGGGACTTTAGCATCAAAGTTTGAAGAACAATACCCAAGTTAAGGAGAAGGAAAAAGGTTGTAGATCGAGGGAGACACGAATGAGCTATTGGAGGGGACATAAAAGGTATTGAAATAAGAAAACAATGACCGACAGTTAATTAGTTTGAATAGGAAAAGTTTCTAATTTTTTTGCTTAAATTAAATCTTGAGATTGTGAGTTTGAGTGTTCCTTATAAGTTCAAATAATTTTTTTTTCTCATTAAAAAAAATTGAATTTAGATTTTATGAATGCAAAAAGTAAACACTAAATTAATTGCTATTGAGTGGATCCACATATATTAGTTCGAATCTAAAACAACATTTGAATATGTTATTAGGAGCTTTATATCCGAAGAAAAAAAAGGAAAACAAGATACCAAGCACAAGATGCAAGACATGCATGCAATGGCAGGATATTAAATTCAGGGATAGAATTAAAGAAAACAAACTTTGATGCATCATGCATTTTTCCAAATTAATCCAATGCATATATATAGACGACTTTATTTATGATGTATTTTTATATACTCCATGTATAATAGAGACAATATAACTAAATGCCAAGCTTAATAAATTTTCATTTTTAATATCTTTTATACGTACAAATATTAAATTTTATCAATCTATGATTCTAATTACATAGTTTATTTAGCTGCTTCAAGAAATCAACCAAACATGGAAAACGATGTATTATTCCCTATGTTGAACTGACACAGCACACTAGCTGGTTAGTCCAATAACTACATAACATGTTTCAATGCACAAAACCACTTTCTCACTTTGAAAAGATGGCAAAAGCTGTGAGAAATGCGTATAATCAACTCCAATCTTCAAACTGAAAATTTGACACATGATTGAGAATCTTGATCAGATGCACTGGTCACGCGAATTCATTTGTTGGGCATGCAGCAGTGGGTAGGTTCAATGAGTCTTACAACAACAAACCAAACTTCTTTTTGATTATTCTGTTGTTGACTATGTATCCATATGCAATTTAAGTGAGGACTTTAACACTGTTAGTATTAGAGCTTGAAAGCTGAAGCGCATGCATATTTGATATCCATTATTCTCCACGTATTTTTTTTTTTATAATTTTTTATATGTGCTGAATCTAAAACACTTCATTATAAAATTAATTAGTCGTCAGAACTTTACACACTTCTAACAGACCATATATATTTAACAGAATCTTAAAAGTAGTATATCTAAAACCTGTAAAAGCATACCATATCAATCACATCCCTTTTGCTTGCTAATTAAAGTGTATTATTGGTTGTATCAATGAGACTAGCTAGCAAGTAGCAACAGTGATCGATACGTACGGGATAGGGAACCTAGCATCCCATTTTTATGAATGAAACTAGTAAGTGATACATCTATGATCTATCAACCACAAATGTTTGGAGTCATAAGGTTTATCTTTATTACACATGATATATCCTTTCATTTTTTACCCTTACAAAAATGCTCTAATTTTTGGACTTTTGTTACATCGATTATCCCTCTTAGGTGTAAGTTATTACACCAATCCTCCTCTTCGACATAAAAAGTGTTACGCCAACCATCTATTGGAAGACTCAAAATAATGTAAAAACATGAAGATATATAAAGTGTAATAAGAGTAAATCTTATAAAGAATTCATATAATTTACTAAAAAACAATTAAAAAAAAGATTTCATTAAAAATAATTAATTTAATTTTATCTATACTTAATTATTGACACGATATCTATCATATAATCATGATAATAAATTGTTGATTAACTTTTGTTCAAATAATGATTTGGTGAAAACCAAACATGTCATTAATTAATAACACTAAACAACATATATTTACAATTAAGTTCAATCATAAAAATACAATGTGATTATAAATCTATTTGTGAATACAGTAGACCACTTGTTATTAACATCATCTCTCGCCGCACACCCAACCCCACGCCATATAATAATCAATTCATTGACCAAAGTCTAACTAAGGTAAAGCAATACCAGAAAATTATAGCATCTCTTAATTTCAAATTAAAGAGAAGTAGAATACTTATTATATGCTTCCTCAGTTTTGTGACTATATATATGTTTAATTTTGAAGAAAAATACGGTGAAAGAAAAACAATCTAGAAGTATGTCAAGAGTTAGCATGCTTTAATTTGTACGAAAATCTTTACGACAAAAGCCATCATCACTTTTCTAAAGCAAATCGATTTCTAAATACCAAGGGATAAGCCCTCTTTAATCATATAGTTAATTAATCTTATACATGGGGGCATGATTTACAAAAATCACAATCGTAAGGGTGCATAGGGACCGTATCTTAATTAATTACATATCCTTCAAAGTACGACAAAACTTTATTCAAGCACTGACTACCTTAATTTACTTGGCGTCACACGTGCAGATTGGTTGCTATAAATCAGGTGTGCATAAATTCAGATCGATCTGTGGTCAAAAATAACGACCAACGATTTAGTTTTAAATTTGCATGTGGGTATATATATACGTGGATCAATCTTTTACCATAAAAATATTTGGGACGTCGACGACGGTCATATCCTTTGCGTTACACGAGAGAGTTGATGCAAATGAAAAGATATCCAAGAATTCTCTTCGTAAATGATGTATATGCTTATTGAAAGATTTGATCATAGTTAATAACAAAATGGAATGGTTCAAACATATATAGTTAGGAAGCATGTTTTGTGTCACAAATTCATAGGTGAAGGGCCAAGGGATGTTATCAAAGATTTCATTAATTTCTTAAACTTTCTGTCTAATTGTCATTGTTCACATCTTTCTCCCTCTAACGTAGCTTTTATCGTTTGCTTTAACTGATAGTATTACAAGATTATCATCTGTCCAAACCACTTTGTTGACTTTGTCGTCTTCATTAAAGCCATTTTTCATGCCACTTTGCTGTCTTTTGTCTTGTGAGCGGTTTTCCCATTTGTTTGTTACTAGCAGAAAAAGTTAGAGTGAAAGATTATTCCAATTGGTTTATATTCGCATTTTTGAGAAATTATACTATCTTTTTATACCACAAAATATACAATAAAAAATATTACAAAACATAAGAGCAAGAAGAGTGCAGTAAATAAAAAAGAGAAAAAATAGTGATAGACACCAGATATTCTAAGCTATCACCACTCCTATCATTCTACCAAAACTAAGAAAAAAGATAAAACCATAACAATTTTGATTTTTCATTAAGTGATCCTAATAGGTAAAGGAAATACATTTATATAATTCCTGATGATATTAATCCATAGACAATATTTATCCAAATATCAACATCATATTATTCTAAGAATAAATAAAATAAAACTATAATTTATAAATATCTAACTCCATTTGATATAATCTTTGAGCCACTTAATCATTTTTCTTTTGGTCTCTTTGAGCCCATCCAATCAAAAAGAGTGTGAAAAAAATTATTATCGTGATAAACAGAAATGTAAAAAATGATATTATAGAAAAATATAACTATATGAACGATATAATTTTTCATTTTTATTTTCTTTCGGTGATTGACTTGTATGGTAGGAAATAACATTTATAATATATATCAATGGTTCATTTTGTGATGCTTTCTTACAGTGCTGTTTTAATATTTAGTTTAAGTTTGGTTTTCAGTATTTTTTTAATAGTGTTCTGGATAATAAAGAATAAAGTGTTTTTCTTCTTAAACTTTCAATTGAAGCGAAGAGGAAGATCTTTTTCTTGATTTTTGTAAAATAATAAATTTCCTACTTTCAAAAAATACATATTTAATTTAGGGTTATTTTTTAATTTCAGACACTAAGTGACTACAACATCTCGGTTGTGTAATTGTCACAACCACATAATAAGGTTTAAATGGCCAGAAAAAAATTTAAATATTACTTTTTTAATAATTAATTACAAATTAATTGTAATTTACAAACTATTTCCGCATCTATAGCAACGAGTCACACTTCAGTCAGGGCGCAACCCAGTTAGGCGTGACTGGGGATAAGTCACGCCTCAGCCAAATCGTATTTCACCTGGTTGAGACACGTGTTATTTTGAGGCGCAATGTATATAAACTTCAAACGGTCATAACTTTTGATAAGAATGTTCGATTGAAGTGTAGTTTGTGTCAAAACGCTAGAAATTGAGAGAGGAAGGCCTGGGCAAATATTTTTTTCCAAAAAATGTCTCTAACTACCTCAAAATTAGGATTTAATCTTCAAGCATCCAAAAAATTCCTTGTTTTCTACTTTTTTAATTATTTAATTGCATGCTATTTTTTATTTTTTAATTACTTCTCTTAGTTTCGAGCGTTTTCACATATCGTACGCCTCAATCGGACATTTCTATCAAAAGTTATGACCGTTCAAAGTTTATATACATATTTAATGTTATTCTTTTTTTTATAATTACAAAATAAATTTTATTTAATTTAAATATCCAGTTACCAATAATATTTACCGAGTCAACGTTTTTCTTTAACGATTAACTTAATCAATTTATTAGCAAATGAATTAATATAATAATTATCCAAAACGAAAGTTGCTTTTATAAATTATTATTTAATATTATTAATTATTATTTTTATCTAATTTTAACGTATTTTTAGACCGATCTTCATCATTGAGTTTTAGACCGACTTTGAAGTCGTATATTAATAATAATAAAAACTTAAAGTTGTAAAAAAATTTGATTTTAAAGTCGTATGTTTAAAAAAAATTATCTTACAAATTTTTTAACGATTTCAGTTTAAAAAAATTAAAAAATCACAATATTGTAGTTGCAACACTAGTTTCAAAAATTGAAAAAGTTTATACTGTAAATTAAAATATTAATTTTAAAGTCATACACTAATTTCGGTCTTTATTTCAGTTATTAATATTTTTTGCGACTGATATTATGATCACATCTAATATTTTATCAAAAAAGTGTTAGCAACAGAATGAATGAATCACGTCCATATTAAAACAATATTTTAATATACAATATAATTTAACTGCAACAACATAACATGACCCTGGTTCCACGTCTTAACCATATTATAACATTTAATTCAAACATTAAAAGAATAAAGATTTAATGTCAGTTTTAGTGGATTAAATTTTTCTATTATTTTATTTTAATATATTAAATTTAAAGCGTTCCATTTTAATTTTTAATGTTATTTTCAAAATATTTTGATTTAATCATTTTTTAGTTTTTCTTTGAAAATGCTAATATTCTGTTTATTTTTTAATTTTAAAATAATCAATTTAAAATAATAACAAATAAAAATTATTACTATCTTTATTTTATTTTAAAAATTAAAAATAATCGCTAAAAAATTCATCTCCTTTATCTTAATTCCCTCAAGCAGTTGGCAACCTCAATCCATCCATGGAGCGACATCACGTGCATCTCCGTGTAGCTGTCGTAATCCTTTGTCTTCACCAGCGATGGATCCTCCTCTAGAAGCTTCTGCACCACCACCGCGTTGTTTTGGTGCGCGTGTCACAAGATTAGTGACGTTCGACTCACATGCGCCTTCTCCTTCTCCTTTTCCGTTGCCACCGCCATCTCTGACGATCCGTCGCTGCTCATCACCGATCAACACCTTCCTTGGTCGCTATGGCTTGATTTTGATTACTACTTGCAAATGCGGAAATCAAATGCAAATGTAAATGATAATGCACATGCAATGCAAATGAAATTAAAAAATCAGAAAATTGTTCTTGGGAATGTAATTTACTAATGGCTTAAACCAAATTGATTTATTTTTTCTGAAATATCGATAACTAGAAAACCAAAAGTGCAGCAGTAGAAAGTATTGGTGTGTGAAAAATCATTACAATAAAAGTTTGCAATAAGGATATGTTAAAAAGTTTGATGCTTTGAGGGTTTGGGGTGAATTGGTATGTGGTTGATGTCGCCGTCTGAGAGTTGTTGCGGTGGAGGTATCGTCAAGGATGACGGTTGGGAGATGAATTTTTTAATGATTTTTAATTTTTAAAATAAAATAAAGATAATAATAATTTTTAGTTGTTATTATTTTAAATTAATTATTTTAAAAATAAAATATTAACATTTTCAATAAAAAACTGAAAAAAATATCAAATCAAAACATTTTGAAAACATAAAAAAGTAAAATAAGACGTTTTAAATTTAATGTATAAAAAAAATTAATAGATAAAAAGCAACATTAAATTAAGAATAAATAAGAGTTATATGTACTGTATAAATATTTTCAAATTTAAGTATATTACTACTATAAAAGTATAAATTAAAAATATTTTAAATTTTAAAACTATAAATGAAACATAAAAATTGAAAAATAATTTAAATAAAAATATTATAGTACTCTATATGTTTCATGCCACACATCAAACTCTTTGGTGAGTTTCACAACTCTTTCACCAAGATGGTTTAATTTGTTTTTAAAAGTACTTAATATATATTTAGAAAATTTTACCGATGTGAGATATAAGTGATATTTTATAAATACGAATTCTTATCATTTTTTTTACACAAACAATTTTGGCAGTGTTTAATAACAAGTGAATTGCCATAATTATAAAACTCGTACTCGTGAAATATAAATTATTCTATAGTAAATTAGGTGATTTAAAAGTAAATTATTCTATGCAACTAAAAAGCCTTCACAAACCAACGCATAACCTTGGGCTACTCTGGATGTAGCAGGTTTTTCCTGGGGAGTTATGACTAAACATTTGTTTTTCTAGAAATAGCTCTTCGGGGACAATAATTTAAAATAGTCATATACCACTAATTACTGTAATTTCTAACATTGTATATATACATATCATATACTGATAAAAAAAATACATATATATCATATAACTCATACTTATAAAAGTATAAATTTATAATTTTGTCAATTCTTAATTTTACTATCTCTAAAATATTTTTAATTTTGTCGTCCTAACTCATTTAATTTTGACCAGATTATTTTAAAAAATAAAGAAAGTAAAAAGTATAATTTGTTTTACTATTCGAGTTGGAAGAAAAACCAAAAAATGATAGTGTGTTTCCTTTTAGTCATATAATAGAAATTAAATAACCTTTTGCATTTCACAAAATAGGAGAGAAATAAAATACAATAATAATATTAAAGAAAGATAGAAGTTTCGTGTCAGGCAAAGAAAAGAAGAAAAGGAAAAGGAGAGGAATACTTTAAAGTCTCGTATCAGAGAAGTTCCAATTCTCTGGAGTTGATCGATGTGATTACAACAATTATGCTAAGTCATTGTAAATAATAAAAACGGTGAGATATTGAGTATTTTCAGCGTTCGATGACAAATTATCAATTCATAAATTTCAACTACTTATTAAAATAATAGGATTTGTAATGATATCTATGATTTACTAAAGAATGATAGTAATAAAAATCAACACAATGTTTTTTGTTTTCCTATTATAGCAACAAATTATCAAACAAGATGCTCAAACTTTTGGATTCAATTATTCAAGATATGTTAGAGACTAAAATGAGATTAATAGGAATTAGTTGTGTACTTTGTTTGTCAAAGTAACTAGATTAATTAATGAAATCCTAAATTTTTAGATAAATAAATCTTTATTTTTAATTAAAGGCTCTAATTCTTTATGCGAATTCAAAGGCGAACTAACATTATAATCAAGAATCCTTAATTGATAGCAACTTAGCAAGTATTCAATAACCATTTTTAGTCTAAAGTATTGCAAGGTTCAAATATTATTAATAGAGCAGATTTATACATCAAATTCTCGTACAATATCCGAGATTATAGATCAGGTTTTAGAAAGCATTATGAACAACAGGGATAATTGAACACAAAAATGAAAGAAACCAAATTAGTAAATCAAATCAAGAATTCACAAGATCCATCAAAACCCACTCAACTCCAACCGGGGATGGTGTAGTTAGACATGAAAATAAACCAAGATATATAAAAGAAAATACAAACTTGTAGATAGTTAATATACGAAACTTGAGCTTCCACCTTTATTGCCTTCTCTTATCATAGTATTTTGAAAATGAGAAAAAACCCCAAAAGAGAAATTCAAAATGTTACAAAAAAGGTTCCCTAGATTAATACGTGAAACAACATAAATCCTAAATATAGGCTCAAGCACATGCCATGATAAAAGGCACCACGTGTGCTGGGAGAACAAAGACGAGACTTCATACTCAATAAAACACCCAACAATTATGGTCACAACTCAGGGAATAGGTCAGAATGGTTCCATACAATGCATACATCTCTCCTTTTTGCCTTCTAGTATGTTTGATGCTCCACAGTGGTTCCCCAGTGTTCTGATTATAATGTTGTTTTTGCTTCTTTTTTTCTCATAGTTTCAAGTTTCATCCTTCACTCTAGCACTTGATCCATCAAAATGTGATAATTGGAACACAAAAAATTCTCAAATCACAACCAAGATCAAGCAAATAACTTCAGTCGATTAACAGGTGTCATCTTTACTAAATTTAGAATTCTTAAAGGTACAAACAATGTCAAAATGATGATGAATATAATTGGCTAAACTCGTCAAAAAGCATATGAATAGTAGATAATATGCAATATTATGAAAAATTGCACTCCATATATTTAGGTAGGCCTAAAGTAATTGGTTGAAGTCAATAAGTATTAATTGACTTTAAACTTGAGTTCAGCTTTATATTAATTAGTTTCCGTTCGACTCCATTTGATTTAGTTTTCAAACTTGTGAACTCAAGTACTTAACTTTATAGAATATCAATTACTTTAGGCCTTTTTTCTAAAAAAAAACAAAGGTGCTATATGAAAAAAAAAACACTAAACTGATTGATTTGGACAAATTCAAGGATTAACATGAAAAATTTTAAAGGTAGATAACTAAAGTGATATATAGACCCACATCTTAAATTGGAACAACTTCATACTAATTAATTTACATATTCAATTATCCTACATCTTGTGTTTATTATTATATAAACAAAAGTGTACTTTTTTTAACAGTTAATTTAACATAGTATGTGAATTATATGAGTTGTTCTAAATTTATTGATAGTTATCTTTGTTTATAAGAAATTAAAAAAAAAAAGTGCATTTTGACAAACTAATAATCAAGTAACCGTTCTCCCCACAAAGAAAATGTGAAAGGGCATAATGAAGTTCTAAGGCGAAAGAAAAGGGACCCAGCTGTCGTGGGGCAAAGCTCATTGAGTTTGTCACTAAAACCCTTTGTTAATTGGCAACCGAAACTTTTATTGAGGATAATTTCTTGTCATCCAATCACCTTAAAAATGAGGAGGAAAAACCACAAGACAGGGAAACTATCTCTACTTTGTTTCGGAATCGCATTGGATAACAACCAAAAAGGAGTATAGAAAGCTACATATAATTAGATAGAGGATGGGCTTTTCATTGAATTGTTGGATGGAAACTTCATGTATATGAGACCTTTTCACATGTGTTCCCATGTTTCATTTAGCACCAATATATATTTCGTGTCTTGCTTAAAGATTAGATTCCAATTTGTCTAATTTAGTGCTGTAGAGTTGAATGGAGACATCGAAACAAAAGGTTTATACGACTCTATCAATGTGTCATCAAGTTCAGAAAATCAAATTTGTCGACAAGTTGGAACCTTTATAGGACGTCCTAATGTAGTCATCAAGTTATCGGCACTTCACCTTAATTAATTTTCACATTGTTACTTTATTATTTAATTAATTTGTAACCTTTATTTTCACATTTTTTTCTATACTAATTATTTTATATAAAGCTAAAATACACTCTTATTCTCTCTCTTTTTTTAGTTTGATTCTGTATACAAGTTTAAAAAGTTTCATCGATCACTTAAAATAGTCATTTTGATTGTATTAAATTGACCATTATGTTAGTTTTTTACATTAACAATATTAATTTTGATTAACGTATTAAATGTCCATCTGATTAAATATTTCTCACAATTTATCATAGTTTTTGTTTCATTGGTCTTAGGTTTTTCCCTACTTTCTGCCATGCATGATAGTTATAGATAGCTATCTTGAGTTAGTTTTGATACCTAAATTACGAACCACTAATTTGAATCATTGATATTCATTTATATTTTGGTTTCAGTTTGATCTTATAAGCTTAAAATGTTTTGTTTTGGTTCTTCAAAGTGTCTATGTTATATAAAATTGGTCCTTGCGTTAGTTCTTTATACTAACATGTTACTTTTGACTATTGTGACAAAAGTTCATCTAATAAATTGACGAAAATTTTAAACTTAACTTAGGAAAGTAAACTAAATAATAATAAGAATAATAATAAGATGAGGAGTCAAAATTCTATTTTAGCTTTTATATGTTATAAGAAAGGGTAGCTACACTAACATCCCATAAGATCTAACATGCCTCTTGTGGAACAATTACAAATGTCACTCCTTGTTATTCCTAAAAGAACATATAAGTATTTTTAAGAATAAATATAATCATTCAAAAAAAAAATTTAGTCATTTCTAGAAATACAAACTCATACATAAAAAAATTGATATAAAACTCATTATTCACACGATTCATGATTTTTGTGCATAAATTTATTTCCTACCAAACACTTTCTTAATACAAATTCGTACATTTTATAAGAAATACCCTTTGAACTTTTACATAAAGAACAAATAAAGATACGTTTTTCCTAATTATAAGAAATAAGAAGTTGCCTTCAAATGCATTTGATTGTTAATTTTCTTTTATATTCTTCATTTATTATGAATTCTATACCAATGAGACTCCACTCATGTAAGTTGATATATTTATTGGCCTAATAATAATATAAGTCACAATCATTTGTGAGAAAAAATTATTTCTTGAATTGCGTGTTTAGTAAATATAGCTACTGCTTAAACTATTTAATTTTATAGGTATTTTGGAATAAAATTTAAACTTATTATATTATTAATTAAAATTAATTAAACGTACTACTTTTATTAATCTTGAAAACTAGATTACGGACCCGCACAATGCACGAAACTAATTTTATGATAATATAATTTTATATTTTTATAAAGTGATTGTTTTTAAATCTAAAGTTTTTGTTGTACTCAATATTTTTAAGAGAAATGAATAAGCCAAAACAACATCAAACTTGATACATCTTCACAATTATTTATCAGAATGAGAATTAGTTTGTAAATCTTTAAAAGTAACGTCACTCAACTGAATAAGTGACTTGCGTAGTTAAATAATTACTATATATAATCTAATAATAAATGTAATAATTAAGAAAAGATTGAATTTATTCCAAAAAAAAGAAGATTGAAGTTATAATAAATAATGTCCTTTTTGACAATTGATTCAGAGTTTATAATGAAACCAACTTCTACTCCCTGATTTTGTCTATGATTTTATGCAACTTCTACTTCTATTTCCTCTTTAACATAAGATTAAATATAAGTAAAAATAAAAAAATCAGCTTGTGCTTTATAGTCGTAATACTCTTTCAATTTAACAACTTGGTTGGTTCCCTAATTTGAATTAATTCGATCGCAACCTCCATTTGGCCTGAAAATTAATCACACCATAATTAAATAAATTATGTAAAAAATGTGGTTAACTCACGTCACCTAACATAAAAGTAATTAAAAAATTAAATATACTTACCACTAATTAAATATTTTCAACCGGAACAAATACAAAATATTTTAAGTCTTCATTTGAAATTACTAATTTTATTTCCAACTATTTTAGTTTCAAGAAAGCATTTTTAACATTTTTTATAAGTTTATTTAATAAAGAATTCAACAGTTTTCAAAAATATAAAACTATTAAATTTGAATTTAATTATTTATTAAAAATGTTAAATTTTAATTTTATTATTTAACATCAATTTTTCTTGTTTCAAGAAAGCATTTATAACATTTTTTCATAATTTAATATATGTCCAAAGAAAAAATTTAAATGACTAAAATAAACAAATTTACAATTATTAATTTAACCAACAATTTTTCATAATTTCAAGAAAAAATTTATGACATCATTTTTAATTTTTAATTTTATAAAAAGAGCAATAATAACAGTTTTATATTCATATCAATTATTTAAACAATTAAACTTAGTAAATTTGAATTTAAATATAGCAAGACATGTACTCAGTTTTAAGAAAGCCTTATACATTTTTTAATAAAAAAAATTGAATTTTCAATCAAATATTTACTACTATAATTTTTAATAGTTATATTTAATAAATTTAAAATTATCGAAGATGATAAACAAATGCATAAAGGATAAAGTATAAAAAAAAGTATATAATTTAGTTTTAAATATACAAATCTAAAAATTAAGATAAATGCATATAGGTGTGCAACTTAATTTAAATATCTGAACTTATTTAAAAAATTGTATTTAACTAGAGTGTAAACATAAAATGTAAGGCATTTTAATGTACTCCATCTTATTCAATTCCATTCACACTGCGTAACTCAATTTTTTATATTTATTTATTAGTTTTTTTATATTCATTTTAATGTACTCATGCAGTTTGATGACATACAATTCAAAAATAATGAGTCTGAAATAAACTTTCGATCAATTCACCTATATACAGTGAAGGAGAATCGTACACATCATATATTCATATTCATCCCCCAAAGACCTTATTCCCTGTGATGGTGTTAAAAAGTTTAGTAATTTGTCATAAGCAATAAAAAATTAGAGGGAAATGATTTCTCATTGATTATTATGAATGATCCAAAGACACTAGGTAAAAATCATTTAATAAAATATTGAATAGGTTTTAATCCTTCAAAACAATAGCAGTATGCATACTCTCAACAAAATTCTCTGTTCGGACTTTTTCAAATAAAAGTCATGTTGTCAGCTAGAACTTTAGATACACTCTATAAAGCAGTATTTATTTTTACTGCATAAAACAATATTTCTAATATATTCTTAAATATAAAAATCTCGAAAAACTATTTTACTGCATAAAACAATATTTCTAACACCCTTTGAGGAACTTAGAGTAAACAACTTTTTATTGGGAAGCGAAAAATTATGCTGTTATAATTTTTTGTTCTCTTCTATGATTTATACATTAATTATTTTTTCTTTTTAATTTTTTAATCAATGTTCTAAGAACATTAATTAACAAGACTCTTAATAAAAATACTCCAAGTTTACTTTTTTTATTAGGGTCAGCCTTTAGATTAGTCTAACATTCATATTTTTCCATATATCATAATCATATTGAAAACCCCAAATAAAGGGAGAAAAAGAAGAAAGAAGGCATTTGCAATTATGCATATAATCTACCTATATATATCCCTCTCGGCAAAAGGTACAGTGAACATGGCAACACTTGCAATCCTATAAGCCAGTGATTATTTTTAGCCTTGAATGTTTTGAATAATAAAAAAATTATATAATAAAGCATAACATAATTAAACCCTTGACCCAGGAGCTACAAGCAAAATAAAAAATACACTCAAAATTCATTTAACCCCAATTAAAAATAAACCCCGTTAAATTATCTAATCAGAAGATGAATCAAAAGCCAATAAAAAATGCATTATGACCATTACCCAAAATCCCAAACTATGAAGAAGTTTCTATTGAGAGAAGACGAACTCGTGAACATAGTAAATTTGCAAGGTCGAAAGACAAAGATTTAAAGTTTAAAGGAATTTAAAGGAGTAATTTTCAATTATCAGTAATGGAATTTAAATAGGCTACGATTTAAGAAGGACTTATTGATATTTTCATATTTCCATCTTTTATTTTCTATAATTGTGGGTGTTATTAAGTTCACCATCAATGTAATATGAAAAACGAAAAGCCGCAAAATTATTCGGGAGAAGAATAAATCTGGTCCAATTTCCTATACATTTATACATACACCTATTAAGTGCTTAAATTAGCCTTTTTCATTTAATTAGTTACTACTTTTATAGCCAATTGTCAATGTCAATTATACCACCAGTTTTGGCAGGAAAAACTACTACAAACTTCCTTCCTTTTATATATTAAAATTAGTTATTTATTTCTTATATAAAAGACTGGAGGGAGTATTTAAGATATTTAATATAAAGTATAAAAATGATTTGATTATTTTTTATTTGAAATCTTATTGAAGATTATTATTTTTTTGAATTTTTAAATGACATGCTTGTGTGCGCGCGTAGTAAAAGAATAAGATTGAGGATAATTTGAAATGGAAACTTTCTTTCAAACTAATCATAATATACCCCATTCATTTACTTCAAAGTAGTTCTGAAATAGACTTTTAAGGTTCGAAGAGCGCAAATGACTTTTATAAACGATCATTACATATAGAAACTTTTTACACATTCACATCACACACATTAGCACATGACACAAATGATATATTGCTGGGGTTATTTCGTGGAATCACCGTTACATGTAACAATCGTTATACAGTAATTTGCATGCATAAAATGGGAAGTTGATGAGTCATTAAAACTTACAAACTGCAAGCCACAATTCACTTCATGTGAAAGAAGGAAATAAACGGAATCATGCTTTATTAAAGTTTGAAACTTTACAGGGATCCTTAATAATGAAAATTATGTATAGCTCTGAATTTGATAACTTTTTTTTATACTAAAATAATAGAATGGGAGATGCACCTCCGATAATGTCGTGTAGAATTAATGTCAGTGAATGACATATTAGGGCTGTCGATAGATGCACGCCTAAAAGATCAATTCAATGCACTTGTTCTATCTGCAAGTAATTCTGTTCAATTACAATTACTCAATATTAGCTCATAAAGTGCTAAAGAGATTTTTTCGAAGAAAATTGCTCATCAAATAGAGAGTGATCAAAGTTTGATACCTCTAGTAACATATAACTACCCAAAATCTATGTATTATATTTTCAAATAAAGGAAAATTATTAAATGACACGGATGCAATCATTGATAAATAAAAATATAATAATTACATGAAAGAATAACCAATTACATTAAATTTCAAGGAAAGAGAAGAGTTAACTACTAACCATAGAGGGAAAAAATACTTGATAGAAAAACAATAAAAAACAAATACATCTACATTCAAAGCCATCAAGAACATTTTGGTGTCTCTTTTTGTGTCTCAAACGTTCAACAAGTTTGTATCCCTTGGCTAGACCATATTAAAAAAATTCATATTTAAAGTTATGGACTAAACAGAGTACTCTAAGCCCAAATAATAAATAATAATAATAAGAGGGAATTTTCACAGTAGTTGTTACACATGTGCTTGGTCCTGCTACGCAGGTGCACAATTTTTAGCCATTTCAGATTTCAGCATTGAAGAGGTATACAAATTCTTTTATAACTTCTTGCACATGTATGCAAAGTTTCAAAACTTCCAAATTTTTTTTCTCCTGCAAAACCTTCAAATCTTTAGACTTTAATCCAAGAGATCCTTAACGCATTGATCAAAATCATTATTTGAAATCTCCATTGCTTGGTCCTTACTTTCACAAAACTACTTAAAAACGTAAAAAACAAACCAAAGATCAAATTTAAAAGATATAATTTAGAAAATCCTAGTTAAAACCAAGCTTTTTATCAAATCTTAACTCAAATGAACATAAGATTCAAAAGCACAAGAAATATCAAATAATTATTCCAAAATAACACCAAAATATAGGAAAATATGGGGATTATCAACCGTATAAATAACACTGCATCCCTAATAAACTCAATTTATAAATCAAATCAAGTTAAAATATTATAAAATGTAAACTAACTCAATTTTCTGTCAAGTTTGAAGGTATCCATTCAAGACGAGTTTATATATTTTCTCCGATTTCTTATGAATTTTCGTACATTCAAAATGTCAACATACTATCATATATATTTTTTCTTTTCTCTAATTATTGATTCAAAGGCTTAATCGCTGCTAGACATTGACTTAATGGCCAATGTGGGAGAGAGGATCTAGTGTAAAATACAGTCACGTATGATGTAACTCAAGTTAGCTAACCATCACAAAATATATATATATATATATATATATATATATATATATATATATATATAAATAGCAAGCAAAAGAAAGCAAATTGAACATGATTTGCCACATCTTATATACATAATTAAGCACGAACTAACTTAATAATTATTTGACGAAATTATACTTGTCTTTTTCCTTGATTTAGTATTTATTACACTAGAACTTTTTCACCTACAAAAACATCCCCTATTTTTAAAAGTCCGGTACAAAAGCACTCCTTTGTTGCCAGCTTAGTTAAATCCATTAACAGAAATGCATCATGTTTGCACCTTTTTTTTTAATAAAATATGTGGACGCTTTCTAGCTTCCTCACAATCACAACACCTGTTAATGAGTTTGTACTATTTTGTTCTCCCTTGGCTTCCACAAGACCACAACAGCTCCTCTCTAGGTTGTTTTATGCGGAAATCACTCTCACCCAAAATTCAAGTTTTTATTTTTGAGGATCCTGAATTTTCATCAACTTCAATTCTAATTCCATTATAAAAAAGTTGTTGATCACCTTCCAGGGTTTCCACCCGATTCACTACTACATTCATTTACATTATCATTCTCAAACACAATTCCATGACATCACACCATTGATTTACATCCTCAATAACTTACAAGTTACAATCCACAATCCCATTCAAATTCTGATTTATTTTTCCAATTAATAATATAAAGCCAACATGGAAGAATCACACTACAACCGAAACCAATCCTACATAAACCCCAAAGTGGTGCATTTAATGGTGAAGGAGCCAAAGGCGGAGAAGAGTGTGAAGGACCAGACATTGGATGAGAGGCCGGAGGAGATAGGATTTCAAATGAGTGGCTTTGAAATTGGACCCTTTCTCAAATCCTAGCATAGAAGATTGAGGCTTAATTGACAAAGTTATTTGGACATTTCTCAAAAATTAACACAGTTAATAAAGTAATTTGCTCTAATTATTTATAACTCAAATCAGATAAAACTTGATAAAATCTTATAATTACAAATTTTTTATTAGGCAAAGTTAATAAAGTTTTCCTTCATATGACATCTTTAATTTGTCGTATCATATCGAGTTTAAGAACGTTTATTGTATCCATGCATTTAATTAACTTTTATCTCTTTTTTTTTTTGTTATTTTTCATCACATTATTTATATTTCTTTTCTTCAATTTGTCTATTTCTCTTTTTCTTCCCACCATACACCCCGAAAATCACTAAAGTTACTGCAAAGAAAGGCAACCCCACTCGGCAACAACAACCCTTATTCTTTTAAATGTAGCTTTGATCATTAAGTGTTATGTAGATATAAGCTAATGCTTTGTGGTCATAACATATTCTATTAATTCTGTTAGGGTACAAAGCATCCAAAGATATAATATTGGTTGGATGATTAAGAAGGAGAAGAAAAAATAATAAGTTTGATTTTTCCGACTAAACAGAAAACTAACAAATTAAATTGATAAAAAATCTAAAGGGAGACACAGTCATGGTTTTGTCATTTGTTACTGCTTGTGACAGATCCTAACCCTTATTTATCTGTATAATATATCTTTTGGATTTTAAAAAAATAAGTTAAACATTTTTAGCGTAAGAATAATCACAATATTTGGTATGGTATCACGTACTGGTTGTAGGAAAACACAGACCCAGCCATCACGACGTGACACGTGTTCTGTATAAGAGGGTCCATATACCTTTTTATCGTACGGTGATAAGTGGGGCCTATCTCATCACTGTTCCAATTTTTTTGACATGTTAGATTGAGCTACGTGAGGTGGAGCATGTTATCCACACTTTATGATTATTCTTTCTTTGGTCATGGAATAGGATTTGAAACGATCGATGGACAAGGAAAGCAAGAACACCATATGCGAGGGTCCAACTCCAACACCAATGAACATCAACATCTTCCAATTCAACTAACCCAAATAGAGAGGCTCAGGACTCACCATTTTTGTTGGCTGCAATCTAAAAGGCCCATATTAAAAAGGATATATACTCTTAGAAAATATATCAGCTGCCAGTTTTATATGAAAAAAATATATTAATAATTGAACAAACTTTATTCTATCTTCTTTTCCATATGTATAGACCATAAGGTAGGGCCTCTAAATTACTTCAAAAATTGAACTTCTTGCTCATGAATATCTTTTTAAAACAAATTAAATAACGTACTTTCTATCGTACTCCATGTCTCTATAATTTATTAAAATTCACAGTAATAGAAATTCAAAATTTAGAGACCGGTTTAAATGGAAAAAAAATCAATAATTATGATGACTAATTATGAGACGAAATCATTACATATAATTTTATTTGAAAGTTTTGTACGTATATATTTTAATTGTTAGAAAGAATGTGGTTAGTATTTTTCTTTTTAGTAATTGCAATAGAGACTAATTTTTTAACAACCAAAAAATGAATCACTAAATTTAGATTTGACAACTGAAAAACCAGTCCCCAAGGATTTGTTTAAAAATTTAAATAAATAAATAAACTTTAATTTATAGTAGCCAAAATTTTAATCTTTAAAAGTTATCACAATTTAGTAGCAGAAAATATCAATCGTTAAATGTGAATTTTCCAACAAAAAATTAGTTGCTAATTAAAAATAAATCCTAATTGACTATAGAGATTAAAGAATTAGTCACTATTTGAAGGTAGACAATGATCACCAAATGCAAACTTTTGACTTAAAATTACTAATTAGTTAATATTTTATTTTACACAAATTAGTCACTAAATTTGGGCTGAATTATAATTAGTAGTTTAGTTTCTAGTCAGTGTGATTAAAAAAATAATTGCAGAAGGGGTGAAACTTACACAAATTTTAATCAATGAAGAATTAATTAGAAAGAATGTATGACAGAATGTACATCTAAGTCTTCTTTTCTGAATTGATGTTAGGGGAAAGAGTGCCTAAGAGTAAAAAAAAAGAGGAATGCTATTTGTTACGAAGCATTCCTTGCACGATGCATTACACGACAGTTTTTTTAAATCACACAGTTGTGTTTTTTAACGGAATAAAGATAAGGTAGATTAATTTTTTTTACTGGGAACATTGAATTAATTTAGCTAGCTAGTAAAAAGATGGAAATTGATGAGTACAAGTTGATAGGAAATGTTTCAAATGAGATGAAATTTAAAATGAAGAATAGAGGATTTAATTTAAACCATTAGATTATAATTTTTAAAATGATAGCTGAAATTAAAACTCTAATTTTTATGAAAACTTATTCCAAATGGATAAATATTATTATTAAAATTTCAAATATTTTTTAACTTTTAAATATATTTTTATCAATTAATGTTTAAATATGATTCACAAGTTTAATATTTCATTTTATATTTAATTTTTAATTACATGATACGAAACATAAGTTTAAATGCTAACAACAGAAGCATCATAAGCTATTGATGCTGTGCAGTTTGAACTGATTACAAGTTGCATTTTCTTACTACGCTTCCCACCATCACTATTTGTCGAATTCTCTTAAATTTGAGTAATTTATTTAGGCACAATTGTGCAAAAACAATACAATCTTTCGTGGTGCTAATCTTTCACAAAATAGTGAAATACGATTTACTAATATTTACTAAAAAAGGCAGTCGCATTTTATATCTAACTACACATGAAACAAGATTAAATGCTATCAAAGATATTTCTTCTGTCCCAAAATAAATATTGTTAGGAAAAATATTTATTCCAAAATAAGTATCTTATTTAATTTTCAATATAATATTAATTACTCTTTTTAACCAATATTTTTAATATATATCACTTTAGTTTTTAAATCTAATATTAATATTATTCTCTTTTATCTATTTAATAGGATTAATTTTGTGAAATTATTACTCCCTTTTATATATTTGTTAGCTTTTTTTATTTATATAAAATAACCAAAGACAACATTTGTTTTAGAAATGAGAGAATCCTTGTAGGAAAAAATTACCTTTAGCCATAATTATATGTGAAAGAAATTAGGATACAACGTAAAAGGTTAAAACAATAATGAGTTGGAGAGTACACATGAGATTCTTAAGACACTAAGATAACTTATTTTATTTTAAAATTATTAACAATCATTTCGTGTATTATACAATTTGATTTGAGGTGGCCTAAACGACAAGGCCACTCTCAAATATGTATTACATGATTTACATCTATAGTGAGTTATTATTTTGGTCACGGTTGAGCACAATGGTTAAAAGTAATGGCACTTGCAAAAACTCTAATACTTAAATTAGTAAAAATTCTAGCATAATAATTGGATATTAGGATGTTGAAGAACATATATATATATATATATATATATATATATATATATATATAAGATTATATAAAATAAGTGTCGGTGAACCATGGGTAATTATTCGCTAATTGTCTCATCTTGACATGCATGAAAGGCAATATGTCCTTACCTACATGTTTAGCCTTAGATCAACCGTTTGGGTTAATCTTTATGTCTTCCAAGGTACATGATGTGAGACAAAGCATAGGATAATGTTACAAGTTGCTTTGATACTTTTGAGTGGGCATTGCCTTTTGAATACATGATTAAAAACTAGGTCTAAATTAAATGTTGGTACGCTAGCCAAATCTGAACTAAATATCATATTTTTAAGTGTTGGACTTTATATCTTAAATATTGTTTATCTTTTTCAATTTTTCCCAAAGTGTGTGAAAATGTTTAAAATATTTATTTAACAATCTTAAGCATAAATCATTTAATAATAATTACCAATGATTATGATAAATCTTATTATGATCTTAAAATTTCGATTGAGAAAAATCGAATTGGGCTCGGCCCATTATCAGTAGTGTAGGTTTTTGTAAATTATTTGTTTTTATTATTGTTTTGAAAATCAAAGTGAATGGACCAATTCAACGGATTGGATTTGGAATCGACCTAGTGATTGGTCTGTTAACTCTGAAACATCCAACGTTTTCATAACCAATGAAAATCGGATAAAGACCAGCGAAAACTGTTGTAAAAATTTGGTTTGAGCTAGTAATTTTAAAAATATATATTTTTAAAAATTACATTTAATCTAAAATATTTTAGAGATAAATAAAAATATTTAGTAAGGTTTACAAATTGGTATAGATTAATTTATCAATTATTATTAATTTTTTTTATATAAAACATATAATTTAGACATTTATATTTATTTACATTTTTCATATCTTAATTTTTTTATAATTTTATATTATATTAATTTGTATTTTTTTCATTCAATATGTAATCTTGTTATTGTTAATTGAGATTTCTGTATTTTATTAAAATTTAAACCTAGGTATTATGATATATTTAATTTAAATTTTTGTGTTTATTTTGAATGTTAAGAACCTATGAATTGATATTTTTATTTTTGTTGATGTGCTTAAATTAATTTCTTTATTAAATTATCGTTCATAATAATAGTAATGATATTTCCTTCTCTAATAAAATTCTTTAATAATTATAATTCAATCTTAAATAAATAAAAAAATAAAGATAAAAGGGTTATAAATAATCAACATTTATTATAAAGATCACATTCAAAAGTCAAATAAGAGTGCACTAAATGGTACTAATCACGATAATAGTGGTTGATTCCAATTTCTATAATCAGAATAATCAAAACATTAATTTCCCAAAATCATTTCTTGATTAATCTAAACTGTCAATATTAATTATGACAATAATTGTTATAGCACTCAACCAATTGGTGGATATATATTGTATTGAGCTTTTGTTCTGAATAGCCCATGATTAGTTGGAATATTCAATTGATTCTCAGAGAAATCCCTACCCTCATACGATCGATAGCTTACTTATCGTTGTCCCATTAGACAACTAATTCTCTCTTTCATAAGCCAATCGTGATTGAGGAGAGTCTTCTCTCATTCTAGTTTTCTACGTGGTTTACTCAAATTTCACGAAGAATAAGACAAATCAATTCTATATACCAGGTGTGCAAATTTTATCATCTTATTCTCTCTTTATTTTCATGTGAGGATATGTTATTATCCTGTATCTATTTGATCCTTGTATGTTTAGGAATTAGGACTTAAAAAAATCACCAATTCCTATCAGAGCTTGGTTAAATATGATTATGGCTATTCTTTTATTTGATCACAATCGAGTTAAAGGTGCAAATCATATATATGAACACTATGCGAATGAATTATCAACTAGATTGAACTACGTTCTTATCAATAACTGGATGCTTTAAGATTACTTGAACAGATTAAGGTGAAGCCAAATTCATTATTTTTTTGGGGGAGCTTTTGTTTACAAGTGAATGTCGATTCATATGTCCAATAAACTATTGGTTTTGATCGAGCAAATTAAGAGATCAAGACTGTTCAAGATGTAGCATGAAAAACTTTTTTTTTTTTTGCATAGTTACAAATTGAATGAAAGAACTAATTCTGGTGCCTTCGATTTACAAAATTAATTGAGACCTTCTTTTCCATTCTATTGTGTGCCTTTTCTCCCTTAAAATTACATTGTTTTGGTGCCTATTTTGAAGATTGAATTCGTTGCACTTTTTTACCCTTTTTTTTGGCCTTTTTTTAACACAAATTGATTGTGTGTTTATTGCGCAGATGCTTTATGTTATTAGCAAAATATATTATTAATTAAATATCTGGGGTGGGCCAGCCTGGTAGAATATCATGGTGGCAAATGCAATGGCAGATCCAAGACCTTAAATTAGTAGGGTTAATTTATTTTATAAAAAAATTAATAATAGCTATTAGCATACATATAAAATAAAACATGAGATGAAAAAAAATGTCAAATTGTATAAAGCGTAAAAGCATCTATTAACCTGAAAAGTGAACAAAATGTAAGAAAGAAGCTAACCAGTAAAGGATAAAATTTGAGAATGGATGAAACATTGGAGTAGTGGATTCAATTTATATAAATAGAAGGGACAAAAAGATAAAAACATTATATATATTAAACCTTGTAGGTCCGCCACTGGGCATGTGTGTGAAAGATTGAAAGTATTTGTTATTTCATGGGTATAACGGATTATTTCTAATGATTTTCAAGAGGACATCATGAAGCATTCCAATGTGGTAGGTGGGGAAGATCGCTAAGAATTGTATTTTCCTTAGGAATAAAATAATGTGAATGTTTGAATAATTCATATTTTAGTTAAATCCTTTATGCTTTGAAAGTGCATGTATTGAATTAAAATTTTAAAAAACTTTTTATGATAAATAAAAATATTGTGAAATTCAATAAAAAATTTAAATAATATAAATATGTTTTGTGGCATTTAATTAGGATTTTAAAAAAATACAAAATTTAATAGTATTTAATTAAGATTTTTTATAACTTGTAAAAATTCTTCCAGTATTAAAAAAATATTTCTATGGAATTTTTACTTTAATAATAATGTTGGAATGGGATTTAGAATTTGTTAAGGCCTTGTTTGGTAACGAGACAAACCAGAGGGAATGAAAAGGTTGCTTCAAGGATCGTGAAGTTAGATGTATACACATAATAATTTCCTTAGATGTATACTTGCAATTTGAGGACTGGATTTTGATTCCATAATAAATACAAAGATAGGACACACAAATATCTAGAGAGAATGAGAGAAAAATGTACAAATAAAATGAATTGTTGGTTTTTATACAAGATAAATAGTGATTTTTATTTTTGAATGTAGAGAACTGAAAAATTTAAATTTTAGTTCCAAAAATTGAAAAAAAAGTGTAACAAATTTATTCATTAACTTTTATCCATTATCTTTAATGAAAGCGCATACGTGTATAGAAGGACAAAAATGATTGTCATAATGACGGTTGAATAGATTGAACCAAAATGTGAATAAGTTTTCATTTGACTAATTTGTCATACTCCAAATTTTAATTCATTTAAGAATAAAATATAATTTAATTTTTATTTTTTTATTTTTTTTATCATTACAAGTATAACATTATAATAAACACTTAAAAAAATAGGAAAATAAACATAAGTTAGAACAAACATCATAATAAGCATAATATTGATTAATAAAAATAATTTGTCTATTGTTCTGAAATTTCTAATATGACAATACCTTATCAAAAATATGAAGTTCAAATAAAAATACACAGACATTAAATTAATCCTTATAAAAAATGAAATCCAACTTAATTTTTCACTACCTAATATTGTCACAATAAAAAAAATTTAAAATAAATATTATAATAATGTATCAATCATTACAAATTTTCCAATCACAAAAGGGGAGGAAGTCGAAAATTAAATTATAGTTTTTTCTTTAAATAAAATGAAATTTTGGGTTTGACAAATTAGTCTAATGGAAATTTACTAATATTTTGGTCCAATCTATTTAGTAGTCGTGTTGACAATTATTTTTGTAACATTTTTATTTTTTTATATCACGTAAACTCTTTCATTAATAGTAATAAATAGAAGTTAATAGATGTATGGATTTGTCATACTTTTATCCTTTAGATGACTAAAATTTAAATTTTCATATTTTTGAGAAAAATTTATTAGTGTTTTATACAAATAAAATGGCTCTTTATTATTTATATAATATATAAATATGTGTGTGTGTTAATGTTTGATAAAGGACTGCAAATAAAATATGCACAATTTTTATATGTATCACTATTTAATATTTAATTCATTGATTTCTCGAAAAAATATGTTTGAAAATGAGAATAAATGTATATATAAAATGTTTTTTTTAAAAGCAATTCCACTAAGTATGACTAACATTTCAAAATCAAGAGTATAATTTACACAACATTCTGTACCAACTCTTATTGACGCTGGTTAATTAGCGTGAAGTACTCACATATGTGGTATAATGGTGAAGCACCACTTATAACCTCCTCATCCAATTTCAAGAGCAAGTGGAGCACAATTCTAAAATAAAATCTCAGTGCAACAGTACTGGAACTAGTAAAAGAAACAGTCATACAAACAAGCACGATAGACAAAACCCCAAGAATTAACCCCAACCGGGTGCAATACTCCTCTCTTGTCTCTACTCTCTGCTTAAACAACTTTTAGTTTTCAATTATTTCTTCTTAATTGGAGATTAATTGAAAACTGAGAACTATCATTTTTCAATTTTGTTAATTTAATATAGTATAACAAAAAAACAGAACATATATAAAAGATGATTGATAATTTATGAATGTATTGGATTATGATTTTTTTTTTTGCTATGATTGGATTAGGATTTAAATTTTTTTTTTATTTTTACAGAAGAAAAAGTCTTGTAAAATTTTAGAAACTATGTAAAAATAAAATTTTCTAGAAGACTTTTTTAATAACAAATTTTATAGTTTATATCTTAATATATTTATATAATAAAAATTTATAAAATTTAAAAATATTTTATAGATTTATAAGATTTAAAAGGATATAATTAACTTTTAACAAACATCCAAAGTTATAACAAAAAAATAATAAGATTTGGATAAAAAAATAAAACAAATACAAATTTTATAATCTTTTAATACTTAATTGATGCTTCCTTTATTGTTAGAAAACATGGAATTGATGCGAGAAAATTGAGGGAGAAATATCAAACGCAAACTAGAAGTGTATTGAAATGAGTAAAGTCAGGCTATAAGTGCTCCACTTGATACTTAAATTGAAAGAGGAGGTTATAAGTGCTGGTGAAAAGTGTTGCTATTGGTTTTGAAATGCTAGTCATACTTGTTCACTGGAACCACTTTTGCCACATATATATATCTATATATAAATAGAGATACATAAAAAAACGTACATATTCTATTGGCAAAATCCTTTATTAAACATTCAATAAGTTCATGATTCTGAAGCATCCTTCTCATTCTCCCTGATTTTTCTCGTCACCGAACAGGGCTTCAATAAGTTCGAAATCCCAATCCTGCATATTTTTAAAGTAAAATTTCCATATTAGAAGCATTTCCAAATTCCAATTTCAATAACATGAAGAATTTTTAGTATGTTGACTCGCCTGATCAGTAGCCGAGTTACTTCCTGAGGAGACATCATTCATCATGAACCTGTCCAAGGGTTCCATGTTTGCATATACATCATCACCTCCCATCTAAAAATCACAGAAGCTGGGTTATGTGGGTGAAACAAACTTGAATCTTTCCTTTTATAGTTGTAAAGTATAAAAAGAATAAAATTATAAATCCTATGTTCTTTCAGTGTTGTTTTTTATTTAAAATTGGAGATTCACTTTAATAATTCGCGTCATAAGAAATTACATTAAAAAACAACCCAGAATATCACAATTAAACTTCAATTCTAATTGAAAAGCAATACCAAAACCACATAAGAAATTGTATCCAAGTTTTTTCCATATAAAAAAACTTTGAAGCATTTTCTTGGTTCATTAAGTTACACTCACCAAGTGAAAAATATTCTACATGCAAACTGTGTTGATTAAAAATACAGAAGAGTTATTGTGCAAATTGTTAAAAACTTACTATTCGGTTAGAATTCTTGTCAGAGCTTGTTGAGGTCTCGTTTGGCAGATTTGATGTGCCTTCAGTTGGGTTAATAATCACATCAGTACTAGCTTTGTAAGACTGTTGCAATATGAGGATTGAGAAAAAATACTTGGGGTTAGTGAGACATAAATATTTGTCGAAAAGGAATTTGAGTTTTCTTATATGTTATATATTATTATGTTAACAAGTATAATATGCGAAGATACCAATCTAATATAGTAAAAAAAGAAGAAGAAGAAGATCCCATGTGTGATATGTCATATATACTTTTCAAAATTTAGAAAATTCATGTGTACACATTCCAACCATACAAAAGATACAAAGGCAACAAATGTACCTGTTCAAGGGACTGGACAGCATGATTAGGGCTTGAAAAGTCAGACTTCAAGAAGTCATTTGCATTATGGTTCTCTTCAGTCTGATTAAGACAACAAAAGAGTCATCACAAATACCAAGCTAATATAACATTGAAATGATGTAAAAATGTTAAGTTGTATTGTGTGATATGTTCTGTCAAGATTCTAGTTGTGACAATTTTTTTATTGTAAAAATGAGAACTTTAAATATAGATTATTAAATTCAAAAAGAAAAAAGTACATGACTTTGTTAAGGGTCATGTAACCACTAGCTAACTTTTAATCTTAAACATTTTTGTATTGTTATATAGTCCAAATTCATAGTTGTCACTTTTCACAATAAAATAGTTCTCACTATATATAAAGTTTTTCTCTATCCGGCTTACCTCATTAAGAAGATCCATTTCATCTAGCATCATGAAAAGATTAGAAAAGTCGTCTTCGTCCAGGAGGTTGACATTGCCCTCCCCAATTGAAGTAACAATATCATTTTCTGCAACATTGCCTTGTAGTTGTTGAGGCAGTGTTGGGTTTCCTTGAATATTTTCTGCTGAAAGCTCCTTTGACCAACCCTCCCCAGCTCTAGAAGTAGAAGCAAACCCTCCTTGAGCCAAATCAAAATTTCCTTGCCCAAAAGGTAACACATTCTCATTCGCATTTTGACTCATCTCATTGATCAAGCCAAAGCTATTGTTGTTATTCAAAGATCCAATGTTCCAGTTTCCTTGACCACAGCTAAACTTGTGTTGATTTCCCAATGAACCATAGTTTGGATACATCAATTGGTTGTCCCCATAGTTCACACCTCCTCTTAGGCCATTTGTGGAAGTCATCAAGCCGTGTCTCATTACTCCATCTGAAGGAAAGACAACACCAACATTGTTGTAAGAACTTTGTGCATAATATGGTTGGTTTGCATAGCTTCCCAACGTATTTTGCTGGATATTATTGGTTCCAACATTGCTTCCAAAGCTTGATTGTGCTCTAAGTCTTGCTTGATCCGAAGAACTACCATGTTGGTTGTGAAGCATCATATTCAAGCCTTTGGGATATGGATGGGGAAATTGATGGCTTCTTTCAAGTGAAGTATTAGTCACACTTGAAATATTGTTGTAAGATTTAACAGCATTGGCTATTCCTCCATACCCTGATTGATGTGCTATTCTTTTCATATATTGCTGCGCAGTAACACGCGATTTTGCAGTTTTTGCTTGGAAGCCTTTGATCATTGATGCTGAAAGGCCAGAGGCAAACCTTGACCTTAGATCCCTGTTAGATAGGCCCTCAAGCAATCCTTTATCTGCTACTTTTCTCAGGAATATGCGATACTTCTGCAAGTGTGTTATGTTCGTACTAAAGCATTAGAACTTGTAAGATGTGTATTATCCAAGAAAATGTAATTGAACTAGATGGATATGCACAATAGAGATTCTACCATGCATGTGATGGAATAGAAGTTAATTAGAAAACCTGTAAGTGACTGGCAACATTTTCTCTTGTCAAGTTTGGCACATTCATGACTTGAAGAATTGTCTTTGGCACAGCCTCTGAATAAGTAGAAAATAAGCACATAGTTAAAATCAATTACGTTTACCTACTACATCAGAGTAGTGATTTTTTTCACACTCCTTTTACTACATTAATAAACTTTACTCCTAAGTCTATCTCTATCTTCTTTTTAGAATAATTATAAACATACACACATTTTCTCTTTTATCTCATTTTTTCTATCTTTCTTTGAGAGTTCTTATACATCATTTATCACATTTGATACTTTTTCCTTTTTCTATGTTTCTCTTCCTTGGGTGTACATTTAAAGAACTCTTCTTTCTTATCATCATGTCTTTACATTTCAAGCGATTTATACATAGGTGCAAATGGAGTCTAAATAATTTTTAACAAAAAGTGTGAAACTCTTTGCAGAATCTAGAAACCAAAAAATTGCAGCAGATTACTTACTCTCCAATCCAATTTGTTTTATGGCAAGCAGAAAGAGGTTGTGAAGATATGCTGTCCAAACAACCTTTGGTTTCTTTACAAGCGTAGAGCTTTCTCCACTTTGGCCTTCCTTATTCAATTGGGTACTCTTTTTTGGGCAATACTTCCTTTTTCTCTTGTTCACATTCGATGATGTTGCAGAGTTAACATCCTGAATAGAAGTGTTATCACCTAGTATTGACCCCCCTTCAATATTTTGAATAGTTAATTTCCTTGCATACTGCCAAATGTCTTTGAAGTCATCTGCAGAAAAGGGTTTCAAAATATAGTGTGCAGCACCATTTGCTAAACTCTTGGAAATTACACTACTTCTTCCATCTGCAGACATAACTGCATGAAACAAAAAAGATAAGTCACAAATTGTTTCCTCTTCCCAGTCTCCCCAATAGAAAAATGACAATTGGTTAAAAAATAACATTTTCTATTCAGTTTGTTAGTATGCGTGTTCAGCTAAGGTGTTAATTTCGTTTTATTTTATATTAAGAGATAATAAAGTAGACACAGAAAAGAGACAAGTAATTTAAATCTCTTAAACCACAGACTAATTCGGACAAGAATACATTGGACAACAAAGAATTAAAGTAGTAAGAGTAAGACTGAACAAATTAACTCATGACCATTTCATCAAAAGAGACTCCAATACTATGTCAGGAATATTCATAAAGCTTAAACGATTAGAGTACAAAAAATTAGTCAATATATTAATGTATATCTATGAGTAAAACAACAATGTTTTAATCTTTATAGAAGTGTATGTAATTTCATTTTAGTTTTTTAAAATCATTGTCTTTCAATATGGTTCACGTGTATACATGTAACATATATCCATTTTTATTCTAGTTATGTCTTTCCAAATTATCTATCCAACTGCAAAGATGCTGCTGAAACGAATGTGAGTTTATCTGAAACAAAGAGCATGTAAATTTTGTAAATTACTTGCAAGTATGTTCTTTATTTATGTATGTATGAGAAGGTATTGTTTTTTAATCCATTAAATATGTTGAATTACATTAGAATGAAAGAAAGTAAAATAAAGACGGTATATATACTAAAAAGAAGAAAAAACGGAAGGATGGTTTAATGTTTAATTAAGAATGATACTCACTTATCACTGGTAAGTGGAATTGATTTTCAACACACTTTTGAAATTCAAATCCATTCATCCCAGATATATGAAGTTCTGTAATGAGGAGATCAATAAGGCCTCTTAACTCTCTAAGAATCTCCAAAGCATTTAGGGCGCTGTTGGCAGTGAGAACTGTAATTCAAAACCAGAAAGTGAAATATAAGTTCATTTATACAGTTATTTACTTTATTGAACTATTTTAGAGAGGAAAAATATTTTAAGAGAAGATTTATTTCTTCTGTAAAAGATGATAAGCTTCTTCACTAGCATAAAATTGGAGTTAGAATATATGATGAATCCCTTGTTGCCACCAAAATTTGGCTCCACAAATGTGTCAAATGTGGATTAAAAACCTTTCAATACTAATAATTAGGCCTAAAAGTGAGTCAAATCAAGTGGAATCAAATCTAACTTGACTCAATTAGAATTGATCCGATTTGAGTTCAATATAAATCTTTTTTCAACTCAAATTTGTCTCATTTAAAATTATAATTATTTTACATTATTTATTTATTTGCTTATTTCATACAATTAATTAAAAATTCAATTATATGAATTTAATAATATAAAATATATAATTTAATTATCATGTTCAATCATGTATATATATATATATATATATATATATATAGCAAGATGATTCATATTTAATAAATCAATTATGATTTTGAGTCTAAAACTATATCCACTTAATTAGTTTAATTCATTAGCAGACTTATTAGTGGTCAAATTCCAATGATGACGGTAGGTACATGATGAAAGATATTTTTTCTACACTGTCATCTAATAAAAAAATTTCACACATAATAAATTTATTAAATTTTACAAAAATTACTTAAGAATCATACATTTGATCATTTTTTTTATTGATAGTATAAAATGGTTTTATACTAATAATACATAATTATTAAATTCTAACAAAACCGACACAAATCAAAACTCAAAATTTCAAAAATTAATTAAACAAAAAACGGTAAAACATCAATTTAGTTCTTGAAATGAAAAAATTCCTACTGTTAATGAAAACAACGAATTTAGAGAGGTGGGAAAAGAGAAAAGAGACAGAGAGAAATGGATTAAATTCTTATTTTCATGGAATTTGAAATTTTATAATTTTATAATACTATTACATTCTGTAAAAAAAATGACTATTACATTATTCAATTGTTTTAATTAAATAATTTTAATCATCTCATCAAAAACACATTCAGAATTGATAGCTTTTCATAAAAATTACATATACAAAAATTTTCTATTAATCTAAAATTATTTGATGTATTATTCCTGTACACTAAAATTGCCATAATGTATACCTTCGAAATATACAACAATATGAACGCTCAATCAAAAAAAAAAATACAACAATATGAATGATTATATTGTCTTACTATTAATTTTTATAAAATTTGACACAAATTAATAATCATAGTGATATATAAATAGAATTCATCTGCTGAATTAATAAATTTCATACAATGTTATTCACACAAGAACATTATGAAAAAGTGGTCCGAATAGATATAATCCCAATAGTTAAATAAACACAGAAACAGGTACCTTTGTATCCTAATGAGTTGAGTATATTGCCAACAATGGCCAAAGAAGTTTCATCGTCATCCACAACCAAAACACTGATGATATCAACTCTCTCATGTGCCATTTTCTTTTAGCTTTTTTTCCCGATCTTTCTTTGGTCTTAGACTTGGAGCAAACTAGAGAAAACCACTGTAAGAAGACACCGAAAGTCAAAGACTATATAAAGAGGAGTTTTTTCTTTTAGCAAAAGATGATGGTTACTTACATGTGTCACTTCATTTCTTCAAGTAGAGAGACAAGAAAAGTAGAGAATATCTTTTACCAGAACTTATCCTTATACTGTCTGATAATCTGATTTGTATCTTTCAATTTATATAGAGTTCTTTTGGAATTAGTTATACATATATTTGATATTCAGCTCGAAAGAAATCTTTGGTAAATAGTTAATATTTATTATATTTTCCATGTATAGTTTATTCTACGAGAAGTTCCTTCTTTAGAAGATTTGACAATATTTTGTACTGCCTCTTTAAGTGCTACCCATTTAATTTTTAACAAAAAAATTAAAAAAAGCTATGATTTTTTTTTTGTGAGATACTCCTCATATGATTTTTTTAATAAATATAACAGTGTATATACTGACCGTGAAAAAAAAAATGTACACCATCATTTAATTATAAATTAATATATGATAAATATATTAATTTTTATATTAATTAAACTATGTATAGATAAATGGACATTATCATTTAATTATAAATTTTTGTAATAAATATAATAGTATATGTACTGAACGTGAAAAGTCATATTAAATATGATTTTTTATTATTTGATAGTGTAAGAAAAAATGTACTATATATGTATAGATATTAAATTTGATATTTTTTATTTCGAACTAATTTATATTAAGTTGAATTGACTAAATTTTAAAAATCAAAAGTCATTAAATATAATTTTTTTGTTGTTTCACGGTGAAAAAAATTTATACAAACTTATTTGGTTAGTATAATTTTTTTACACTGTTAAACAATCAAATATTATATTTAATATGACTTTTAAATTAAAGATATTCCAAGAAATTTAAAAAAGTATTAGTTTTAGATTTTTTTTGTTTACTGCAGCTTTTAGATTTTTGTTATTTGTATTTTGAGCATGTTGGAGTCTTTAGTCGACTTATATATGGTTATATTGAAGGATAATGGAGAACACATACATTTGATTCACTATATTCTTTTTCAGCTTCGAATGTAATAATGTGATATAATGTAATAAAGACGATGGTACAAAGATTATCCAATTTTTTTAATTTTTTTTTTTTTTTGCAAATCAACTGTTGATGTTTAGCTTTAATTACTTTGCACTCTTCTCAGTTTTTGTCTAATTGCTTCAAAATTCAGAAACGAAAAGTAGATGAAAAAATATACTGTATATTGACAGTATATAGAAGACAATTTTACACTATTATAAAATATTTTAAAATAAGTGAAACTATAAAATAAATTTGTTGGCAGTGCATAAAACAATTTTACAAATTATTGTTTATACTTTATAGTAAGTTTATTATTTTTATAATAAATATGTTAAAAGTTATACCAATAATAATATATAATTACTCTTGACAGTGAAATTTTTACATAATGAATAGCTATTAAACTCGTCAAAATTATAATGATCAAATTGGTTAAATTGTTAATATCTAAAGATTTGATACTTTTGAAGAAATTTTTTTAAAAAAATTAATGTTTAATTAATAATTATGAGTAATAGTATATTTGGTTAAACTTAATTTTGTTAAAATAGATACTTACTTTTTAAAATTCTATATCAACATGCTGACAAAAATAAATGAAATATTTATTAAAATTAATTTCAACTATATTTGTATTTTTTTAAAATTGTATATAAATTCAGTAAGGTCAGTATAGCTAGTGATCAAATATATAGTCAATTTACACCAAGTTTCATATTCAAACCATTTACCACCATATATATATATATATATATATATTAATTCCATATCAATATGAATGGACACTTGGAAATTTCACTGTTAAAAAGAAACGGAACCACCTCTTTAATTACTTTGCAAAACAGCTCAATCTTGTTCATTAATTATATTAATATTAAAACTATTTTTTTGGTGAATTGTATTAAAACTAATTAATGAAATTAAAAAATGTGAATTTATAATATTAAATTTAACTATTGAGTACTTTAGATAATTAATTAATAAGTATTTAATATATGTATATTTAATACTTTTAATTACATAAAAAGTATTAAATATATTTCAATATCAATGTAATAAATATTTTTACTTTTTATGTACACCTTTAAAAATCTAAATAATATTTTACTATAAAACCCCAACAAAATGAACACTGATATTTTGACAAAAGGTTGGATTCAGGACAATTAAAAATTAAATTTTTTATACTCCTTCCATTTTAAAATGACTTCCTTGAAAAAAATTATAAATTAGCTTATGTTCTTACCTTTTAATTACATATTCAACAATTATTCTAATTATTCATGCTAATAAATATGAATGTCTTGAAAGACTTAATAAAATATTTATTAAAATTAAGAAAAAGTATAAAGATATTTTAGTAAAATTATCCTCTAATAAATTAAAAAAAAGTATCAGTTTTAGATTTTTTTTTTTTACTGCAGCTTTTAGATTTTTTTTTTTATTACCATGTTGGAATCTTTAGTCGACTTATGGTTATATTGAAGGATAATGGAGAACACATATATTTTGATTCACTATATTCTTTTTCAGCTTCGAATGTAATAATGTGATATAATGTTTAGCTTTAATTAGTTCTCTTCTCAGTTTTTGTCTAATTGTATTTATCCTCTAATAAATACTATTTTCTTGAAATATTTGTTTTTCTTAATCTGTACCATGATTTTAAAAAAGAATATTTAGTATCATTATTAAAAGAGTTTGATTATTACTAGAGCATTTCGTGCATATAATAATTTTAATCCTGTACCTCTTGAATACTTATATACATATTCGCATTCGTAATCTGTACTTTGTTTATGTATAATGTTAATAATAATAAATCAATAAAAAATAATTAAAATAATCCAATCATAATATTAAAAACATTAACACATAATATTAAAAATAAATAAACATAACATTGGTTCATTAAACCTCATGTTATAAATAAACAAAATTATAAAAATAATCATTTTGTTAAAGTTAATATTCTAATCACTTAACAAAAATTCTAATTAAAGATTTAAAACTTTTAAATTTCTAATAATATTGTTGTTAAATATTAGAAACTTAGAGTATTAATCATAAAAAATATAATTATTTTCATAAAAAATTATATATATATATATATATGATATGTGTCGTTGGGACGGGGCAGGTTAGGTACTACTTAGACCCAATTTTACATATAATTACTCACCTTGTTTATGAATATTTTTGTAAATATGAGTAGGATCTGGGTATGCGTTTTCATTCCTAGGTAGGAGAACAATTTATTTAACAAATAAAAATTATTAATTATTATCATGAAAGGAAGAAGAAATTAGAGACAAGAGATTCAAATATAAAAATTTAGAAAAAATAAAATATATACATTCAAGATATTTATATATAACATTTTAAAAATGTGGAGGGGTATGTACACTCTCTCAAGTAAGTGGGATCCGCCAATGAGTCTAGAAGAAGCCAATACAAATTTGTTGCTCCAAAACTAGGATGAAGTATGCTAAATAAATATAGTTAATATAATTATTAATTAGAAATTTAATTGTTTAAATTTGTATATGTATTAAAACATTAAATATTTAAATCTTACCAAATCTTTGTTGGTCGTTCCAAAGTGAGTTATCTACAACCTATTGCAGACAAAATAAAACCAATCTCTCATTCTGGAAAGTGCTCTTTTGTCCTTAATGGGAAGGGTTCAATTAGTAATCGAAATCAATCATTCAGGGCATGTTGGCTTTCGTTTCTAGGAGTTGTACGAACAACTCTATTTGTGACTTCAGTGTCCTTAAAGGCTTTTTTGTTGCTGGCAGGCCTCGCAAGGTTTCTTCCTTAATTCTAGTAACTTGGCATGTTCCCCTCCTTGGATGGGTGAAAGCTAATTATGATGGCCTGGTGGAGGATCCCCTGGTGTTGCTCCTTGTGTTGGTACTTGAAGGATCACTCTGGTGCTTTCCTTGGTGGTTTTTTCTCTCATCTCAATATTCATATATAGTTCTTTTCATGCAGAATTGTAAGATGCTATGATAGCCATTGACATTGCAAATTGCAATGGTTGGCGCTCTTTTTAATTGGCTTAAATCAGATTCGTAGCTAACAGTTAAAGCTTTTAACTGCATTGACTTGGTGCCTTCGAAATGATTGGATTAATACTTTGGTTCGCTGTAATGAGATGTCTTTTAGGGTTTTTCACATTTTATGTGAGAAAAATTAGTGTGTGGATTTGCTGTCAAACTATGAGGTTTCTAATCAGGGTTCATTCGGTGGGATTTACTTCCTAGTTTCCTTTGAATTGTATTCCTTCGAGGATAGAATAAGGCTCACTTCCTATAGATTTTAATGGGTTTTTTTTCATGGGTTTCAATTTATGTGCCGCCCCATGCATCTTCATTTTTTTTTTTTTTTTATTATTTGAATAAATTGTTGGGGTGTTTGTATATGATCAATAGGTCTGTTCCAACCTAACTAGTTAGGATTATTATGTCTAGCTATTGTGATGTTGAAAATGAAATTTTGCATTTGTTTTTGTCAATAAACATAATCACATAGATATTGAGGAAGAGAACAAGTGCTTCTTTTGAAAGTCTTTTATTCTCCTTCATAGCTCTTTTACCATGGACTCAATGTGTTAAACTTTTATCACAAGAATAAAATAAAAGATGCAATAGAAAATAGAAAATAAAGTGTTAATTGATTATGAAAACAAAGATTCCTAATTATTTATCATAATAACGAGTAAATTCTCATAAATCTTTACCGTTGATATCTTTGATATTTAATTTTTATCATTGATAACATTTATCTTTAATCTCCATCATTAATGACTTATATGTAGATATCTTTAATCTTCAATCTTTATCATTAATATATTTTATGATCTTGATACTTTTTGAATCTTCATCTCTTAAATATTATAACGTCAACATGAAACATTATTTAAATACTTAATCAAAATGAGCACCTTAGATTCATTAAAAATTAAATCTTTACAACTTAATAATTTGAACACTTTTTCTCTGTGTGTTGTATTTAAGTAGAGGAGTCAATTATGAGAATTAAGTTATTAACAATGACAACGTTGTTTGTTACATTTTATTTATATGAACAGTATGTCTTGTAACTAATATATTTTGTTCAATCAATTTCTTATAATAGTTTAAAATCTTGATAAAAATGTAAATGAAACTATAATCTAAAATAATAAAAAAAGGTGCAAAGGATGGGCGTTTGAAAAAAAAAAGGTGCAAAGAAGTCAATGTCAAAATGAACAGAAATTTGCAAATTAAAATACATTAAAAGACAATAATGAAGATTATGTTTTAATATCAAGAAGTGGCAATTTTGTATTCCCACATTACCAAAAACAAAATCAAGAAGTGGCAATTAATTGGACAAGATGTTAGTGACAGAGGAAATGAAGTAATTGATTTTTTATACAAGACTTGAGGTTTATCTAAACCCTGGTGATGACCATTAACCTGCTCCACATCGTTGAAGCTCCCAAATGACAACAATTAATGGATGGTTCTTTTACCACTATCTCAATCCTTCAATTTTTTTCCTTCGACCACGATGAAAAACACAGTGGTTTAAATAGGTTCTCGTGCTTGGGGCTAAAGTATTATAATGACTGTCCTCTTTGCCTTGACTTTGACAGTGGAGATCCCGATCAAGGTGGCCATAACTGTTGGGCTTGAATCCCAAGTTAAGTCCAGCCCAATAAGGAAATATTAGGGTTCCTTATTTTAATAGGTCAACAGTTACTTCTTTTAAGAAGTTGACAGTTAATTTGAAACCACAAGAGAGAGAAAAGGAGAGGAGAAAGAAACCACCAAAATTCGCATTTGGAGAAGGGTAGAAACTGTCATCCTTCAATCTTCTCTATCTCCTTGTTTAACCGTTGGATCTTGGTTAAACTTTTACAGCAAGTTCTTGACTCACCAATATTAACATCTAACGGTTGGTTTCGTGAATAGAGGCTTTTAGAATCACCAGAAATTTCCAAACCGAATTGGTTCTGTAACCGTTTTCTGAAGCATGCAGTTTTATTGTGAGGGACGTTTCTCTCACATTAACCGTTGGATCGGGTTCAAACTTTGAGAAACGGTTAATAAAATCGGTTACTAGATTTTGACCGTTCGGATTATTAATTGAAGTGTTTGAAGAGAGATTGTTTCAACTGCAAATAGAGGTTATCATAATTCCTGTTCTATTCTGTCTTGTTTCAGGCAGTGATACTGAGAAACGGTTATCTCTTTTCTTAACCGTTGGATTGTCCTCAAATTTGATCAGTGTGTTCCTCTCTTGTAATATGTCAATTTGACCATTGGGATTTGTTAGTTGTTGTTTCTGGTGGTAGAAATTAATTTCGTACAAAAGCCTATTTTGTATGTTTGCCTCTTGTGATGGTTTGGTACAACTTTTGTAGAAGTTGTTTGTTGATTGTAATGGTTGTTGGAACCATTTTGTAATCTCACTTTATTGATAGTGAAGAATTTGGGTGGACTCCGAGATCGATCCCGTGGTTTTTATTTCTCACATTGAGAAAGTTTTCCACGTTAAAAATTGTGTTGTTGCTTGCATAATTATTGTTTGTGTATAAAGTATTTTGTTTATGTAAGACCATTCATAACAGGTCCTGGAAGGGGAAATTGGTATCTTTTTCCCAACAATAACAACAATAGACACATCCAGGGGAAGTTTGCAAGAGAATGCATGAAAATTGATTTAAATTAGCCTGTGTTAGGAAGATTCTGGTTTCGTGATCACTAGTTTTCACGTTGAGTACGAAGGTTTGCATTTGATGTGTAAATGTTATAGACTTGTACATATTATCTGTGTGAGAAATGTTAAAAACAAACTTTTTTTAACACATTTTTTATTAGTAAAAATTTATTAAAAATAACAAAATTTTGATAAGTTCCATATTCTACTTAATGATTCCGTTTTGATTAATTTTTAATAAATTTTAATCAATAAAAAAATATATTCAAAACAGTGTTAAAGAATATATTATTTACTATTCTTCTTCTGTCAAGAAATTACCTAAGAGAAAGGAGGACAGTCTTTGACGGTCTTCAGTGGCAATGGGGGCCTTTGAAATGTAGTGGACCTAAAGCATCAATCAACCCCGAACTCTATGTCAGACACCAGTAATCAAGGATTTGAGGATCTCTACAGGGACTGGTTAGTGGTGAAAAAAGGTACGGTGAGCAAATCTATTAAGCACAACTTTGGTGAAGGTAAACCTATAAAAGGAAAAAAGATTCTAGCAAATTAAAAACCAAGTCTAATATATACGAAGAAAGCATCCAAAGCTAGCAAAATGTGGCCAATTAAGGAAAAAAATAGTTAATAATGGAATTAAAGTTTGCATTAAAAATTGGGAATCCTAACACAAAATCTTTGAATATGCAACCTAACTCAGTTGTGCTTCAAAGAATATTATTCCCACACATGTGGCCAGCAATATTGTTGCTTCATTTGAAGGTGATTTCAAGAAAGGGGAAAAATACATTATTCAAGGAAATAACCCACATGTGGATTACGGTTTATGTATGACAATGAATGTAAAGTTTTGGCGACAAATAGGTTGATTTGGATGGGGAACCTAAACACCGAACCCATCATCGACAAACATCGGAAATTCTAGTAATTATAAGGTTGAAATCGCAAACATGAAAAGCTCAGGAAGTGTGAATTGAATGTAACTTATATGATAAAAGATACTCCAATAGCCATGTAGCATTAATGGCCAAGCCCATCTTCTTTGAACTTTTACCATTTTTTTTTTAATAATGGTCTTTAAAGAAGTTTCAATCTTGACGTGGAATATTCGCTGGTATAGGAAGATTTGTATGTACGTACTTACTTTGGTGTTTTGGTATGAAGCGCATTACCCCTTTTCTTTGTTTGAAAGCCTTCTAAGACTGGGAAAGGTAATAAGGTATGGCGTTGTGGAGATGGAAGAAGCACGTGGTTTTTCTTTTTAGGAATATGGTACATCAACAAATGTGTGTGTGCTTTCTTCTAGAAAGTAGACTCGATGGCCCAATACTTAATGATATGTTTGGATTCATGGTAGAGAATGAAATGGATTGAAATATAATGGAGTGAATTAAAATAGAAAAAAATAAAAATGTTGTTTCATTGTTTAAATATTATATATTGGAACAAAACAAACATTTAATTCTCTATTGTTTGGAAAATAGACAAAACAAAATAAGTTATAACTTTTTAATTGTATATTATTCTTATTTTAAATATATTATCTTTGAGTGACCGATAGTTAGTTGTTGTGTCTTTTTAAGAGACTAATAGATTAGAATAAAGTTTATAAAGATAAATAATTGCTTTACAATTTAATTAAAAGCTTTGTTCCATTCACTATACCCTATATTTGGGGGAAGAAGATTAGGGTTAAACAATGGATAATGGTCCATCATTTTTCATTATGTTTCATTCCAATTTTTACAAATCAAATTATGGAATGACTTTGATTTCCACTGCATTTCATCCTTTACTACCAATCCAAACATAAATTACCAATTTCTTAATTTCTCTCCCAAGAGTGGACATCGATCCATGCATATACCTCTTTGTCGGTCTATATATATGGAAAAATTAGGGGCCAGTGATTACCAAAAAAAGGTGACATCCAAAGAATTGGCCACCTATATAGCCAAGTGTGTTAGTGGCAACGGTATGCATATGATGAAGTAGAAGAAGATAACTTTTTCCCAAAAAACATGGTGGGCTAACGATGCAGATAGCTAGCTAGACAACAAAAATATATGTAGCTCTCCTCGGTAAGTTGGTTAAGGTTATTCTTCAAAATCAATACAAGTTATGGGTGATTGTAATATAATGACTGACAATATGTTCAATCAAAACAAGCTTATTGGGGTTTTATGCATGGAAGCATTGGGTTTTCCAATGTTCTTCATGCAAATATAACGGGTCTGCTCCATGGAATTCATTTATGTTAGGAGTTGGGGGTATAATAAGAAGAAGGTGCAGTGTTACTCATACTCCAGTCACGCAATACAGCTAGTGCACGCAAGAGGATGAATTAAAGTAATACCGACAAAATTTTCGTCATTTTTGATAATTTTTTAGCCACCATTGTGGAGGGGGCTAGCGTCCACGTGAGTTGATCCTTCTGATAGTGTAGAGATGTTATTATTCTCAAAAGCTTGTAGGAAAATATCAGCTTCATCTTAGCAAACCCACCACCTCAGACGCATGCAAGAAAAATAGAATTATGAAAAACCACTATATATGTTTCTTACTTGAAGAAATATTATTAGCAATATCCACTGATGTAAGAAGCTGGCTGAGAAAAAAACATGATTCGTAGGATATATTGCTACAGCTGGTACCACGTCTTTTGAATAATTAAGTGCAATCCCTAAGAACATGTAGAGTGGTTTCACAACAGATATGGCACACAGGGCAGGCGTAAGAAGGAGCTATAAAACCCCCTTTCCTTTCTCATATATTAGCAGGTAACCCTCCTTTGAGAACACGCAAGAGAAAAGAGCTTGCATTTTAGGTTATGTCTGGATTCTCCAAACGTGTCTTTTGATCGACCATGAAGGAGAGCCATGCGGAGCCCTAAAGGAAGCTTAAAGATGCAACAAGATTATGATCAACATGTTGAAATCCGTACTAAAGGTCACGAACAATATATTTCCGAGTCAGGTGGTGGTAACATTGTTCTAAAAAGATTTATTCGTGGTATTTCAAACAATATAAAACTTGACCTTTTGTGATATTTTTTAAACTACAATACAACGTTCCTTGATATAGAAAAACCTTTTCGCCTAAACAAGCATAACAGAAATTTAAGCATATGAGCATGGACTCACTTCACTTGATCAACATTTATCAAGTGAGGAGGAAGTCTCTCAAGTCTCAATACATAACACAAAAATAAACCAAGATAGAAGGTTTCCTCAACGGATTCCTCAACAAAGTTAACGACAAAGACTTAATTAAAAAAATATAAATAAGTTCAGAATTCAATTGAAAAAATAATATCTAATTAAGAAACTAATAAATAATTTCAAGGATTTATTAAGTAATTTTCATATTCTCTTTGGACTTTTATAATATTATTTAATTAATTATGTGAGACCTTGATGATCTATTTCGACTACTACAAAAGACGTATTCTACGACGATGCTATCGATGGTAAGTACTGAAATTTTCAGTTATTATTTAATGGATTTTCAGTTCACTAATGATAAGTACTGAAATTTAATATAATATTTTTTAGATAGTAAAATAAATAAATAAATAACAAAATTTAGGTACTAAAACCAAAATTTATAAGTATGAAAATTTTATTTAAGTGTTTAAAGTTTTGTATTCTAAGCCGGACTTATATTTTAAAAAATGAGTATAAATTAAACGAAGAGAGTACAGCTGCATGGACCTAAAGTCTAAAACTATAATTCTGCTACATATTAAAAAGAAAAACCTAATTAATTCATGCTGAGTTGGACCCACCAACAAGTTGAAAACTGAGGAATCTACGCGTTTCCGCGGAAAGAAATATAAATGGAAATTAATACACTAAAGTCTATTCCAGTGCGTCCTTTTGTTTTATCTTCAGGAGTATTAATTAGATTATAATATATTGTTCATGATAAGATCGACGATAATAAGAAAATCGATGGGCGGTTATTAACTGTCAACCGTGTTTTAGAAACAATGTGTCATCTTGTCAGAAAATCAATGTTAGGTTACCGGTGTTAGAAACGTGACACATTTCAAGCTTTGAAAAGTTAATTGCACACAGCTTAGCAAAACAAGAAGAGACCAAGTGGTATTTGTCTACTTTTGGTCATTTTCACCCATTAAATAAATGTATTTGGCTTCCAAATTTATTTGTTTGATTTTTATTTATTTATATTATTTAAATAATCTACATAATATTTATGTATCACAAAATTTGGCTTAAAGTTTATTATGTAAGATTTTCATCTTTTAACTATTTGATACGAGTTTTGAGAAAGAAAACATTAGAGCGTCAAGAAATTGAAGATGTATTTGATTATGTTTGTGTTTCTTAATTTGAAAAAAAAAAATACTTTATAAAATTTATTTTTAGATTATAGAAATGAAAAAAAAAAGACGTAAAAATGCAAAGAATGGCATGATTAATAGAAAAATGTTCTTATTTATGATTTTAAAAATCGAAAAATATAGATATTAAATTTTAAAACAATTTGAAAAAAAATACTCTTATTAAATAGTTTTTAAGTTTTCTGTTTTTAAAAATATTAATAAACCATTTTCAGAAACACGAAACAAAAATGCCTGAGAGACTTATCTCATGTTTGGAAACATTTTTAAATAGAAATTAAAAAAAAAAAAGCTTTGACAGATAATATTGCTAGTTATGGGACAGGATCAAACAATGTTCAATAATATCTCAAAGGAGATAAAAAGTAAAAACAATAATTAACATGATGACCTAAAAACCTACTTCTAGAATATAAAAAGATTACAGTGCTTGAAATTAAGATTTCGCGCCTCAAATTTCTTATTTCAACCAATTCTCAAAAATTAATTGGAATTTTCGATCATGAATGCAAGTATATGCCACAAACTTGTTGGCAGGTAGCCGGTAGGAAAGTTGTACTAATAATTAATTAGCTAGCTAGAGTTAATTAGTTAATTAGTATGATAGCTGTAACTTGTATATATACCAGCTGCATCTGCATGTGCTCATGGCATCGTATAACTAACTAAACGTTTTCTTTTGTAATTCCTCCATTTTAAAATATTGATGTTTAAGCTTTTAAAAATAATTCCAAATTAATTCTTACTCTCACTTGTTAATGAAATATTTAATCATCTATTTTAGTTTTAATGTTATCTTATAGATATGGTGGCATTGTAAAAAATGAGAGAGTTTGTGTCTTGGGTTGCTTTTCTTTGAATTTGGGAACTCAAAACTCTTTGTTTGCGGAGCTTGTGGATGTCATATTAGCTATTGAGTTGACTGCTAACAAGAATTGGAGCAATCTTTGGTTGGAGTGTGATTCTAGATTAGTGGTCAAAGCCTTCATAAACCCCTAGATCTCGGGTCCCTTAGAAGATGAAAAACCGTTGGGCCAACTGCGTTCATATTATTACTAAGAGTAAGCAACATTTACAAAGAAAAGAAAATACTTGAGCAGATTCTCTTACCTCTCACACAACTACAATTAATTCTTTCATTCTTTCTACCGGTGGGATTGCACTTCCCCTTTTGTGGCAGTAGAATACAACAGAATTCAGATAAGTCTCTCTAACTATAAATTCTCTTGACAGATAAATTGAGTTTTCATGGGTTTTGTTTGCTGTTCCAATGATATTTTGTACATCTCATCCTTCATTTTAAGAATTTGGATATAAAATTGATTTATTTTTAAGAATTTAAATATTAAATTGAACTTTTAAAAACTTAGGAATTAAATTAAATTATTTTAAATAACTTTGGAGATTAAATTAATAATTAAACTTTAAGTGTTTCCAAAGATAATCTTAGAAGACTCCTAAGTCAATGTAGGTATTCAGAAGTATCTTTTTTAGTGTATGCAACTATGTATGCACTCTTGGGAACATACCAATAAAGAAAAGAAAAGAAACGCGCAAGGGAATTGTTACATGTGGTGGTGGCGAAGTAGCACAAGCAGGTGCCATGCACCTTACAACAGTTGTCTTTCTCTTTCTCCCAAATCTATCACTTTCCATACGCGAATCCAGCTTAGGCAACGGAAAACAACCCAATCAACCGTACTTTAATAATTCCCACCACTCACTCAACTGAGTGGCCTCCTCCTCGTACTTACACACAATTCCCTACGTTACGTCACACTCACTAGCTTATCTTGAGAGAAGAGTTACCTATACCTTCTCACCAGTCACAAACATTTCTTTTTATTATTGAAAATCTTATTCTTGTTTGATAGTAAATTTTATTTATAGCTATATAGTTTTTCATAAATTTTAACTAAAAATAGAATATCTTATTAAAAAAAGACTTACATATTTTTCTAGTTTTCTTTTGGTTCCCAATTTAGAAGTGATAATTTTCATCTTCTAATTTAAAAATATTTTACTTTTAGTCTCTAATGAAACTATATATTTTGAATTGATCATTTTATTTTTCGTGATGAGGGTCAAAAGTAGGTTACTTAAAAGTATCACTTATAAATTTAGAGAAGCAAACGAAAAATAAACATACATTTACGGATAAAAAAGTATTTAATGTCTTATTTAATATATTGAAGATTCAAACCTGTATAATAATCTTGGGTGTGTCTCTATTGACTGTCTAAGAGTTTGGTTTCAAATATAAAAAAAAAATATTTTTCTTAGTTTTAATATTTTATTTCATTTAATGTTATTATCTTTAAAATATCTTTCATTTAATTAAAATTTTAATTTTAATAACTTCTTTTTATTTCTAAGATCAAGTTCTAATGAATGATAAATTCAAAAAATAAATTAATATAGATTGGTGTAATTAAATATAATTAACTAAATATTTTAATTAGTTCATATATTTGAGATTGAATGGAGTACTTTCTCTAAATTCATATATAAGTAAAAATAATTAATTTTATGTTAATTAAGAAAATTAATTGACATTATTTAATTTTTATAATGTCATCTAAAAAATAAACTTATTTCTAAAATATCATTTATTAAAACTTATTATATCATGAATAAAAATGAGTCATAATAAATAATATTTTCAGAATGATAACATTAAATAGGATAAAATTAATTATATTTAAATTTAACAAAGACTATTTTTTTATTTTATGAGTACAAAGGAAGTAATATCTATCTGTTCTATCATTTTTCTTTTTTATTTAATTTTAAAAAACATTACTGTAACGGAAATCCCACACAATATCTTATGACTGTGTCAAACACACATGGCATAACATATTTAGTCCCTCTTTTGTCCTTCACTCACTCCCAGGCGCACACTTTTCTCAACACTTTCCTCTTTCACTTTCGGAATCAGTCAAAACCCAATCACTAGTCTAGGCCCCCAACTAGCCAACCAGCTGGCTCCTCACAACCCTGAGCTCACAATCTCACTCTCACTCTCCGTGTTGCCTTTTTCTCTCCAAACCAAAACACCTACATATATGCTTCCCTCACTTCCTTTCTTTATTAGTATATCCCTCATTCACTCTCTTTTCTCCGGCAGCACCAAAACCACCCACCACTCGAAATCAATATCCATTATTACCAAAAAAGAAAAGATCAAAACACCCTTTACATCATTATACTTAGTTCCCTCTTTTCCTATCGAACCGACTCATTTGATTTAGCAAGATGCGTGCGTTATTATAATTCTTGGTAACTATCTTCAATTCATACGTACCAAAAAAGTTCCCTCTTTCCCTACCAAAACCCTTTCCCACAACACTACTCACTCTAGTAGTACAAGCAAAACCTTTTAACTTTGGCTTCAGCGGCATATCTATATATATATATATATATATATATATATATATATATAACATGTATACCTTGAACCACTCTTCTGATTTATACCATGTTTCCCCTGAGCTCTCCTCTTCCTTGGACACCTCCTCGCCGGCTTCCGAGGGCTCCCGAGGAGTGGCATTTTCCGACGAGGAGCTGCGGCTGGCGGTGAGGCACCCGAAGAAGCGGGCCGGGCGGAAGAAGTTCCGGGAGACACGCCACCCGGTGTACAGGGGTGTGAGGAGGAGGAACACGGATAAGTGGGTATGTGAGGTGAGGGAGCCCAACAAAAAGACCAGGATTTGGCTGGGGACTTTCCCCACGCCGGAGATGGCGGCACGGGCGCACGACGTGGCGGCAATGGCCCTGAGGGGCCGGCATGCCTGTCTCAACTTTGCTGACTCTGTGTGGCGGTTACCAGTTCCCGCCACTGCTGAGGCAAAGGATATACAGAAGGCAGCAACAGAGGCTGCCGAGGCTTTCAGACCAAGTGAGACTTTAGAAAATACTAATACAAAGCAAGATTGTGTAGAGGTGGCAACGACAACAACAACTATAGAACAAGGATTGTTTTATATGGAGGAAGAAGAGCAACTGTTAGATATGCCTGACTTGCTTAGGAATATGGTGCTTATGTCCCCAACACATTGCTTAGGGTATGAGTATGAAGATGCTGACTTGGATGCTCAAGATGCTGAGGTGTCACTATGGAGTTTCTCAATTTAATAACGTGATTTGGTTTGGTTTTTTATGTTAGGTTTGGAGTGTGAGTGTCTGTACTGGTTTTTTGTTAGTAGTACGGATACTAGCTATAGGTGTCAGATTCAAAGGGACCAAAAGGAATTTTCTTTTGAAACCCTTTTTGTCAAAATAATCAATCACGTATCATCAAGTGAATCCCTTGATCAAGTTTATGAATAAATTAAATAAAAGAAGAATCTAGTTTTGGTTATGAATGTTTGTTAAAGTAAAATATCAATGTGAGTTGAGTATGTGTATGTGAAGTGTGAACCTTAAACTTGATAGAACTCGTGGTAGAGCGTTTATTTATAGTTCTTTTTTGCCAATTAAGTGTACGTACGAGGAGCCCATCAAAAAACTAGGACCACACTTTTATCCATGTAGATTATAGTATTAGTTTTTTAGTTTAAAAAATGTAGATAAGAAGTATATCTCCTTGTCCTGATGACTTGGATTCGGTCAACCTATTCAATTTAGAAATTGTTAATCATCTCAACAGTCCTTCAAGTCTTCATAGCTTTAAGTAATTTGAAATTGACACCTGACCTTGCAATAATGCCGCAATAATTGAAGAGGATTTGATAGGACAGAGAAAGTATGTCTTTGAACTTTCCTTTAATTAGAAACCAAAATCTCATTCTCTCACAATGTGGAGCCACGTCGCCAACTTGAACACGGTTTGAACCGCTGTTTGATGACCCGTTCTCTCTTGAAAACAGCCAAAACCAAGTTACCAATTGTAACTTAAATTCTACATTCCTGAGAAGAAGCTACTGCTAACTTGTAAATGTAGTTGCAAGAAAATTAGCACCTAACTAACGTATTATAAACTTCTGATTTTGTACCTTCAAATTACTTAAACACCAATATATATTCTTTTAGCATTTTGGCTTTTATGAAGTGTTCATTCTTAAACTTTTGAGTTCAATCTTGATACGCAGTTTGAAAAAATAGTATTAACAATTAGAAATTTCCTTAAACAAATATTACAAAATTTAATAATCTTTAATTACATAACCATTCATGGTTAAATAAAATTAACTACCCAGTATCCAAAGCCTACTCATTATATGAAATATGGACAATCTTAGTCTTGTGTATATAAAAAAGACTATTTTTATATTGAATTAATGCTCGATTAGTCAACATTAATAAATAACTTTATTATTATATCATGATTCGCTCTAAATTTATGATTAAATAATATTATAAAAACATTTACACTGGTATTTAAATTAGTCTCATTCCAATCTGCCATCTTCCGCAAGGTGAAGGAATCGAAGCAAACCTGTGAGACCGCTGAAATTTTAAACTTCTCCGTAATTTGTACTTTCACCTTTCTGTCTAAACAAGACAAATTTCATGTCTCTCTCTTCTTCTTGCTCTTCTCTTCATTTTTGTGTGCAGTATTTCTTCATTTTTCTTCTTGAAGAAATGATGAGGAAAGGAACAAGAGAAGTAAAAAAAAAAAAAGATATTCAATTAATGAAAGCACTGAAAAGCACGAGTCTTAACATAATGGTAAAATTATATTTTTGTGATCTGTTGATTATGGATTCGAATTCGAAAATAGTCTCTTTGTATATGCAATAATAATACTGTGTACAATATCCATCCACCTTACATTCTTATAACGATGAACTTCTAAACAATGATTCCATAGTAATTTTTTATTATTAATTAATGAAAGTAGTGAACCTGACCTAACAGACAACTTTGCAGGAAAAAAGAAGGAAAAACTTGCTCCTATTTAGCAATTTAACCAAAAATTAATCCTGTAAATATACAAATTGTAGATGGAAACTGCTGTCGCTACTGTAGCTTTCTCATGTTTCAATAAAGAACCATGAAAGAAACTTGAATAATGAATGGTCAATCAAATTCACACTACTTAATCAGAAGCTAGTCATTAATTAATTTGCCCATTAACTTCCTCATGTGTTACATTTTGAAGGGTATTTGGCTTCTTTAGAAAGTACTCTAGATTGTTTCTCTTTCCATCTTGAATATGTGATGGAACCTTCTCTAAAAAGATGAGAGAACATCTAGAGTGATCTAGATCCTTGTTGTTCTCATTCTCTTAATAAATATTAATTAATTAAAAACATGTGATCTAGGATTCAATCCATGCATGAAAAATATTTATTGAAAAATATCAATTCCTTAAATAAATCTCAATATCTCAAATAATCAGTTCTTAACTCTCAACCAAGAGATATCTTGGTTCATCCAAAAAAAAATGTTAAATTTCAGTAGAAGATCATAAGTGAGCCTGAGCATGGTAAAAGCTTCAATTGCAAAGATTTTGTTTGATAGGACATGTTATGTAATATAGATAAAACCAATTATGTATCTTCACCAACAGCCTAAGCTTTTGAGATAGTTGGTTCGTAATAAACAACTGAGAAGTGAGGAGGAGAGCATCATCTTAAATCAATCACAAAGACCTACCCGCTCAAGCAACATTGTACTTTATCACGTAAAATGCTTGAATAAGGCCTGTGTTTTCAGAAATGCTTATTAAAAAAAGGAAATAAGAATAAAAAAAGCTTATCCCTAAATTAAAATTGACTTATACATAAATTTAAAAATCAACTTTTAAAAAAGTTAATAAAACAGCTTTCACAAATTAAGTTCACATATAGAGAATTTTTTTAATTTTTTTTTCTCCTATAAATATTTATGAAAAAAATTATTCGAACAGGTCACTCATGCGAAATATGTTAGTCTTTCCTCTCTCAAGTGCTGTAACGAATCCACGCAGCTTCTATTGTTTTGAACAGGTGTATAAAGCATTGCAATTAATTCCACTAAGAAAGTATGTCTCATACATGAGGAAAACAAGAAGTTAAAAATTCAAAAGCACAGAAACCATCGTGTTAAGCATCTCAAATAAACGCCTACACGAGGGAAAAAAAAAGTTCTGATGTACAAAAACAAAGTAAGCAGCAGCATATATGACATTCTTCATCTGATCCAACTTCTGCCAAATTGTATCTGCAGCACTATTTTACCTTCTTAAGCAGAGCTGTGGTTCTAAACTCAGCATCATCCCTTATAAAACCCCACCAAAAAAATGTGAGAGGAATGCTTGTTGCATGCCATAGAGCATGAGCATCCACATATCCCATGTAAGGTGGGAAGTCATATGTCTCCAACATCATAGCTAATCCTCCTCCTACCACTACTGCCCATAATTTCCATCGCGCCGGGTGGTTCGAAGCACCGGCCCAAATGGCCCAAATAAGAAGCTGGACAGCAACCATTCCCGTGCAAACTATTCTGTTCAAACCTGGAAAGAAAAGAAAAAGAAAAAAGTCAACACATCAGCTCACGGCACAATAACAATGCAGCATCATTTCTACAGACCTCATTTTGAGTAAGGTCCTGTTTGAATACATTTCTCCATAAACAGTTGTAAGAAAAAAAAATAAGAAGCTAAAAAAATGCATTGAGATTCTCCTGTAAGTGAAAATCAACCTACACCGCTTGAAACTTTGGAGAAGTCCGATGAGAGAATTTCTATCAAAGATAAATGCATAAGTTGATTTTATCTTATGAAGAAACTGAATTCATTTGACCTTATTTTCTTCTTCCTTAAGTACTTATGGAGAAGTTTATCCAAATAGGGTCTTAAAGAATTCGAAAAGGGAAATGTGTCTTCCATCTTTTTTCAGCATTGTTAACAAAAGCATTTTGAAGTTCGGATTAAGGATACGGATACAAATTGTTACAAAAGCAATCAAGGAAGTATGAATCATGACTCCTGTGGGGAACATAAGATGTGTGAAAGGAAACAACACTTTAAAGATAAAAGATTACCATAAGCAAGTTCATAGAAATTCAGATACATGATATGAGTTGTCACGAAAGCAAGCAAGGGAGCAGAAATCATGACTTGCGTAGCCTCATCCCTCACGTTAAAAGCTCGCAGTATTGCTAGAATGAGGGTGAATCCAAGTAATGCCACAGCAGAAGAAAAATCCAGCTTCTCTGTTAATTCCACAGCTCTACAGTAATGAACGTTGGAATACATGTCAAAAGTCAACCGAAAAATAAAAAATTTAAATTATAATTACGGAACATCCTCTCCTCTTCATTATAAACTAATATCCGAACAAAATAAGCAGTAATGTTGTATTAATACCGAAGATATCAGAGTATATTTTTTTTATCTGTTGAATGAAATGAGTTAATGATTCTGGGCACTGTGGTAGTGCATTATATATAGAGTAGGCCAGTCATATTTAATACATATTTGCTTTATATAAAAGCCTTGTGATGCTTACATATATTTTGAATAAACCTCCAAATTAATCACTTAGATAATAAAAATCGGTCACTTTAGTCTCTAGTTCTATAAAGGTCCATTTACTTTATTCCTTAATGTCAGTGAAAATGTGGCGAAAAAGGATTAAAGTGAATGACTTTTTGCAACGTCAAGTGACCAAGGCTAAAAATTTCAAGGACTAAAATAGGGGTTTACTCATATTTTTTGAGTATTAATCATTGTAGGGTCAAAATCCAATTTTTACGTCAGTACTCAAAATACATACACAAAAGTGCATGAAAATCAATATTAAGGCACCATGAAGAAACAACTGTGCTTTGAGGGTTATTACTTCAATAATGAATCATAATTTTATATATAAAGAACAAATCATAAACGGAAATCACGAAAACAACTTACCTACTATGGAAAACAGCACTCCACAACCATGCATTCATGGATAAAATCCCATAAATATGCCACAATCCAGTGTACTCATAGTAAGTCTTCTTATCTGGCCTCAAAGGCAACTTATAGTACACAAGAATGAAAAAGGATACCCAACCATGAAACTGCATAGCAAGATTGACGGCAGACAGAGCAACAGCCACAGGTTCCTGAAATCATATATAACATATCCACACAAAAATCACAAACCGAAACAAACTTAGCAGTATTACCATTCAACCTTTTATAGGATAATCATGAAAGAACCTGAATTCCATAAACACGATGGAATGGCCATTTTCCATGATACTTGACAGGCTTGTCTCCAAGTTTTGTTCTTTCTTCCTCTCTAGCTAGCATACAGTAATACCTACAGTCAGTGCAGCAGTCCCATTGTTTCCACCTCAGATAGAGGGGTTCATGCATATACCATGGACCATCAATTGGTTTTCCATCTGATGAGAATTTACAATGTTGAAAGCATCTATCCCCTACACATCCAGTTTTCTTACACTGCTCCACACAACCTCTGCAATTTAATAGTCACAACCAAAAATTGATCATATGGCAGGCAAGACAAGAATAAAGCAAAATATAATTATTCTATTAATACCAGATCAATCAGCAGAACAACTATAGTTTTTGCATCTACCATTCTGCTTAGTATTTACTTACTATTGACAAGTGACAATGTTTAAGTCACAATTTTCTTTTTGTTAAAATGCCTATCTCAACAACTAGATTTTCCAATTCCTTCATGAAAGCATAAATAAGGGAATGGATTAAACTGAACATTGTTTACTCCTTTGTTCTCTCTCTCTCTCTCTCTCTTTGGTTAGTCATGGCATCCTTTGTAACAATTTTACTAGCATGTTTGTTTTAAGAGCTAAGACCTATAACTTTTTATTGTTAATTATGAACATGTTAAGTTTTTTTTTTTTTAATTTGAGCATTTTTATATACATTTAGTATGAACTATATACACTGTATAAAAAATTTGAAAATAGTAGTCATCTTGTTATGCACTATCAACTATGCTCCTATAGCAATTTTGGTGTCAGCTGCTATGCGTCTGCTATCCGGGATTGATAGAAATAACTAAGTATGCCTACAATTAATAACATGTCAATAGTTGTGATGCTACCGACCTAGCTCAAGAGTTAAACAAGAAAGGAGTCCAACTAGGCATGCCATCAGTTAACATCAACATAAAAAAAGGTATGATATTTAAATTAAGAGGTTTATCCTTTACTGATTGCATCATTACAAAAATTAAAAGTTCAGAAGAATTTAAATGTTCTAAATGCTCTGAACTCAACTTTATTCACATGCTCTTTTTAAATTACAAGATGTGCAATGTGAAATGTAGTAGTAATAGAAAGGAGTTTTGGAGCAATGTTTTCAATGCAACCAAGTAACTATCAAAATATTGAAATAAGAGCTCTAAGCTTTTATAACAAAGAAAATAAAAAGCCAATTTAAACATGAAAGTTGATCAGGAAAATTGTATTAAGCCTAAGGTAATATTGGATTTTATTAATCATCGCACATGAGAAAAACAGGCCTAGGTAATGTTGCAATACATCATAATGTATATAAAGTTTACCCATGCAGGTTATTTATGCTTGGCTCAGTACGATAAGAAATGCATTAAAGATAAACCCTGTTACACTCTTCGTTAATAACTCAATATTTCTAAGAAAAAGGAGGGCATATGATGATCAGTAGGAGCAAGGCTGTTAATAATCTAAGCTATTTTTGAGAACTATTCAAACTCGACTCATTAAATGCTCAATCAATCTTGTTTGTTTAGTTAAACAAACAAGACCAAGCTTAAAGTCAAGGCTGGCTATTTAAACAAGTCAAACCCAGCATTGGCAGGCTTGACATTAATAGTTTGAATACATGTATTACCTAAAAAGTTGTAATTTATTTATTATATTTACTTGATAAATTATAATTTTGTTTATTATTATCTAAGATATACCATTTACCTAATTTCAATTTTAAATGGGTGACTACAAGTTGTCTAAAATTCACCATTTCCATCATCAAAGATTTCGTTTTAAATCTTGAGTAATCTCTATGAATATAAAATTATATTTTATTACTTATTTACTTCACTTTCTAGCTTCAAAGTATCTATCAGAAAAATAATCAAGCCATAAACAAATTAAACGAATCAAGCCCAAGATTCATATATTTTAACCAAGTCAAGCTCAAGTTTTAAATTTGTTCAGTTTAAATAAACCAGGCAAGCCTGAGTAACCTATTTTTTTCACAAGGCAAACCTAAACTTTAGCTCAGGTCAACTTGTTTACACCAGTGAAAACGGGTGAAGAAAAATCATGGCAATGAATCTACGTTCCTCATATTTAATCTGTTGCAAGTACATAGTCATAACCACACACAAATTCTCTCTCTCTATCCATGTCGATAATTGACGTCAAACCAAAAAGAAAGAAAAAGTACATAATCGTTCATTACATCTATGCAGGACACCAGAATCCAAGAATCAACAAAAATCAACGACATAATACTACACAAATAACATCAACTTAAAAATTTCTAACTCCACAGTAAAATCATTTATAAACAATAAAAAAGAAAGACAGAAAATTCTAAGTTCCAATTTTTACTATAACCATATCATCTAAACACCAAACCCAGATTTTTTTTACGTCCCCAGAACCTAATCAAGTGCTTAGATTGAAATTTTCAAATCTTGGATTCTCCAACTCTAACCATATACATATATATATATATATATATAGAGAGAGAGAGAGAGAGAGAGAGAAACTAACATGTAAAGCGGATCGGCGTCGCCGTCGGTAGCGGCGAGGGGGCGGAGGAGGAAGAATACGGCGGCGAAGAGCAAGAGAGAACGCAAGGGACTCATCGGAATCGCAATAAAGCAAAAGTCAAAGCCCGAAGGGAAAGGATGAGTGGGAGAAGGTTCCGGAGAGAATCGACGACGAGTTTTGCATTGAAGGAAAAGGGTGGCGTGGGTTGACGTTGATCTCGGAAGGGAAAGGAGTGAGTCAACTCGGAGCGAGTTGGGGAAATGGTGGTGTGTGTGGCCTAAACAGAACCAGAATCTCGTGGGGAGATGAACATGAATATATGAATATATATGATATGATATTCATATCCCTCACAATATTATTATTAGCAGGGGAGGGGGAAGACAGAGAATCCGTTTCTTTCTAAAAAAAATTAAATAAAAAATAAAAGTTAAATATAGTTAATAAAAAAATGATAGAATAAAAAAACTAATAATATAAAAAGTAATGGAAAGTTAACATAAGTTAAAAGAAAAATTTTAAATTTAATAAACAGTTTAAAGATAAATTGTATAATGAAAGTGAAGAGTAATTAATGGGTGATTACTTAATTTTAGTTAATGAATTAATTTTAATCTATATAATTAAAAAGGATTAATTATTGTTATTATTTTAATATTATTAAAAATAAAATGGTATTAAAAATATATGGATAACAAAAATAATTACACAATATTATACACTTATCAATAGTCAATAATTATATTATATCCCAATATCCAAAAAAGAATATTATATCAATAATAAAAAGGACTAGAGTTTAATGTTCATGTGAGTCTAAAGATTTTTCTTGTGTGAATCAATGTATTTATCAAAGATAAAGTCTCCGAGATACGAAAATTCATTCATGACTTGTTTTATTTAGGTTTTGAAAATTCAATCAATCAAATTATTTTAACTATGATTATTACAAATTATAAAATTCACATGTTAGTTTAAAAGATAAATCATCAATGTCACTATGAAAATGTTAAACCTTAATTCTTATCAACTTAATTCCTAATAAAAAAAAAAGGAAATTAAAAAAAGCTGCAATTCATTAATCATATTAGTTCAACCATTACATATATGTGACTTAAGTGACAATATTTTTTTAGTACGCTAAATGATAATATCAACATATATTTAACAACAAAAATTTTAGTAAGGAGTTAAATATTTAAAATTTTTTTCTTTTGGATTTAGATGAAAAGGATAAAAATTTTATGAGTTTATTTAAAATTTCCTTTATTTCAAGAATTTATATAACAATGTTTAATACTTTAAAAAACCTGGTTTAAAAAAAAAGTACTTTCAACAACCAAAAAGGTGATTTACCATTATTTCTAATTAGATAGTATTGTAAAATTGCATTTTACAATTACCATACACTAAAAACTAGTGCAAATAAAAAAGGTTCCTACATTTAATATTGGACCATACTTCAAATAAAATTTGACTCTAAAAGGGTACTTGTATGGGGGGGAACTAAAAAAAACTAAACGCTTTTATGTGTACCTAAAAAAATTTTAAAAATTGATGAACTCTAAAAACTATGTTTAACTGACTCGGGAGATAAATTAGGTATTAGAAGAATATTATCACAGTGTTAGTTTTTGTTTAATTTATTGATATTGGTGAATATGAAATCTTATCTAAAAGTAAAGTCTCAAATCCATGTGTTGATACCTTAAAAATAAAAGTGAAGTTTGTTTCTGTGACTATTGTTAGGTTTTGTACTTAATTTTTATAACTTTCGAATCAAGATAAGTATAGACAGAGAGCATTGTTTCGGTGGACCACTTGATTTGATAGGTTGATCCATATGGATCATAAATTTTGGTCCTTGGATTAATCGCATTCCCATGTTACTACAATGCACCCTCCATACGGTATCCTTCTCCTTCCACTATTGAAACTTGTCGTTGTCTTGCTCTTGACCGGAAACTCGCTGCTCCATAGATGTCATGACGGATCTCTACCTAACCTTTTCTATCATCTCTTTTGTCATTTCAATAGACCAAAACCAAAAACAAACTCACTCACTCTGTGTGAAACCCAGAAGAATCAAAATGGTAAAAGAAAAACCCATTTAAAAAAGATGATTGTTGCTTGGGTAGGCTGAGAGTTGAGTTAAACAGAAAATGTTTGGATGCAAATGGTGTACAATAATACTATATATACGCCTTATATCAATCCAATGATCATAAATAATGATCCAAAGTAGACCACTTGTAAAAGTGTCCACTATAAAAATGGTAGTACATAAAAGCTTGCAAACTTAATTGTGTATGATCTTAATTTTGAAGAATAAATTTTGTTATTATTTATACTTTAAAGCTCATATCTTAAAAACAATAATTTAATATAAGATTCTCAGCATAATGTAACAATTATGTTCTTCTTTTATATTTTGTCAAACGCATTCCTAGAAGTACAATTAATTTTTTAACAATTTTTTTTTCATAATCACATTCTCTCTCTAAGCTTAATTTTGGAATCTCTTTCGATTGTTTTTCCGAACATATATACTATTAAAACACTGGTTAGAGAATAATAAATTGCTTCATTTGTGCTCCTCCTACCCTATGAGATTTCACTTTTATTTTATGTCCCCTCCAGATGCTCTCCTCCAACGGGTTCCTAGGTTTTCTAAAGTTGGAGGTTAGGTGATTATGAATTGTTTTGTTTTCTAATGATGGATCTCCTATATGACTCAACATGTTGTGACGTGTTTTATTTTTTTTAATACAAAAAAAAGTACTGGTCTACTTTGTTCTTTTCCAACTTTCTAATAAAAAAATATGAGGAAAATATGTCTAAGTAAAAATAATCGTTAGAGTCACGGGAATCCTTAGTGGCATTTAAATAACTAATTTAGTGAAGTATTTATTTAATATATTTTTTACATAAGATTTTATATTATTGTTTAATTAATTAAGTTTTAAAATATTGTGTTTATAAAACTTATTAAAATAAATTATAAATCTATAAGATTATTTTAATTTACTTAACTTAGCCTTTTCAATTCAAAATTAAAATAAGTCCTAAAAAACCAATGTTCCAGAGAAGTAGTGCTTTTAAAATTTAAATTAAAGGCTTTTTATTTTTTAATATACATATATATGAACATAATAAAGTAAAATAAATTTTTTATTCCATTTTAAGTTTAACATCCTCTTTGTCCAACACTAGTCCATGCAAGGAATATTTGAAGTAGTCTTAGAAATCTTTAACGATCATTTGCAAGCCAAACTCTCTAGTTGGGTACCAACAAAGACTCTAATGTTCGAGCTAGTATATGCAGAAAAAGATGAAGTGTCTAGAATTAAAGAGAATGAGTATTATTTCGTATTAAGCTTACTCAAATAAGGATCTCATTAAATCACGGTGGGTTTTCCATGTAATGTCATGCAAAAGGTGTTCCTGAACAAAATCTCTTAATTCGTGGTGCCAATTACTAATGATTTATTGCCATGATTTGATGTCTCACTCTATATGAGCTTTGTGTATTATTAAGAAGGTTCTCAAGCGACGAAGGACGTTGCTCATGATGAAATAGTAGGCATTGAGCTTGGTAGCATTAAGTGTGGACATGTTTGATTTATTTACTTGTGTATGCTTAAGTAGGCACAGTGGCGGATCTAGAAAAATAATTAAGGGATGCACCAGTGATATTCGCACAATTAGTGGCGAGGGTTTGGGGGTAGCACCTCCAAAAATTTTTGTTAAAAAAAAAATTAAATGAACAAACAATTATAAACCATAATCTAAAGGAACAAACAAATTACTAGTTAGTTAGTTCCCATCTAATTTGGAATTTTGAACAATACTGTCAATACATATATTATATACTATCAATCCATTTCGAAATACGAAGGAAACTACAAAAAGTAATAAAGGGGTTTACATAAAGTAAGACTGTGGTCTGGCCCGTATTAAACCCAAATTAGTCATATGTTTAACAGGAGAAAGATCAAATGAAAAAATATTCTTATTCATGGTCCCGATCAGTTCAAGAATCACAAGAGTTTTGCAGTTAAACAGGGAAGAGGGCAGCAAGCTAGCTGGGAATATGACAGGGTATGGCGGCAAGACTAAAGTAGTTTGACGAGTGAGACAGAGGTGAAAATGTTCAAGTCTTTGTTGCAACGCAGCGTTGATCCAAGCGTGAAAATTAACAGGGTCGCAGAGTGAAGAGTTACATTGGAGGTGGAAT
>CM023956.1:28169195-28204439 GCA_013407115.1 Glycine latifolia
GGCCCCCCCCCCCCCCCCAATCCTAAACGTGGATCTGCCTCTGAGTAGGCATATAGGGGTATGAAACAATTCTCCCCCCCCCCCAATACAAATATGTTGGTTCATTGATTTCTACCTTTCTTGGGCTTCGATTAGGGTGATCCAAGCCTTTCATTTGAAATTTGGTGACATACCTATGAGCAGTGGCGAACCCAGGAAAAAATATTTGTGTCCGTACGTTTAGTAGCGGGGATTCGGGGACAGTTCTCTTGAAAATTTTTTTGTCAAGAAAATTTAAAACAACGCTTTATGTATAAGGTTATGAACCCGCTCAAAATGTAGTTGCTTATGTAATAAGATATAGATAATAGTTTGACAAATCATTTAGCCCCCAAATTTTACCAATCCTCCAAAACAAATACGAGAATATACTCTAGTATATTCATACATCATCATTCTATTTGTAATGGTGAATAAAAAAGTCAACATTACCTGTACAGAAGGCGAGCAAAATCACAGTAAAGGCCCTCATATCTAGATATTAACTCATTTGAGAATGTCAAACTTGGTATCAATCCTTTCTTTTTAAGCCAGAATATGACACATAACCTGAAAGAAACCCCCAATTAAAAAAAGAATGTCACACAGAAAGTAGGATAAGACTCATTATAACTCACATTAAGAAACAAAGAAAAAACCTATAAGCGGAAAAATACCGTGAAGGTTTATGATCACAATAGAATGATTAAAAAAGCATTCTTCGATTCTTCATTCCTTGAAAATATGCATGATATCTTCATCATCAATCTTATTAAATATATCACGTTCAACATAAGTTAGCATGCATGCATTAAACCAATCATCACTCATTCGATTGCACAACTTATCCTTAACAAAAGTCATTGCAGAAAAAACTCGCTCAACACTAGTCGTTGCTACCGGTAGAACGAGTGTCAGCTTTATCAACAAATAAACCAATGGATAAACAATATCCTTTCTCTTCTCAACCATCTTCAAAGCAAGGTCATAAATTCTTTTCAAATTAACAAAATCAGAATCAACTCTTACATCAACAATAAAATTACTGAGACTTGAAGAAAGAAAAAGAATATTTGCATGCTCATCAAACTCCAAAGGATAAAATCTAGCAAACTCAATCAACTTTTCTTTGTTAAAAGTAGCAAATGAGTCACGAGAATTAAGACAACTCAAACACTCAAGCAACTTCGTATTGACATTATCAAATCGATCACTCAACTCTTGAACCTGAGTATCTATCACTGTATTAAATAACTCCACTTTAAAGTAGTGCAAGAATGTGAATGATTCTAATATCCGTCATGATCTCCCTTTAGGAAAATAAACATCCTCCATATTCGGAATGTCAATATCATATTTATTGGCAAAAAGGTTCATTTCTTAAAGCAATTCATCAAAGCAACTATCTCTCACCTCTTGTAAATGAGACTTGACTACGTTCATTAAACCAATTGCATTAAAAAGGTCTTGATATTTTATTTGTAGTGCTTGATACAACTCATAAGAAATCCCCAAGATAAGTTGCATAAGATGCAACAAGAATGCAAACTCAAAATCCTCCATGGCATACAAAATGCAACCTGCATCAGTTCTTGTTGCATCAATATAATAACCTAGGTTTAGTAATTAAAAGAAAAAGGAAGAAAAGTTTAAATTTGCTAAATTCCGTCAGAAAAAGCATTAGCGACGGATTTTGCGACGGAATTAGCGACGGCTGGAGTGCCACACCTGAGGCGTGGGAGCCACGCCTGGAGCGTGGGAGCCACGCCTGGAGCGTGGGAAGTGCTCCAGAAAGTTGATTTCCTCTGGAATTCCACGCCTGGAGCGTGGGATCCACGCCTGGAGCGTGGGAGCTCAGGCAGGGCCACTATTTAAAACCCAAAACGCGAAAAAACTGAAAGGGAAATGCTTCTTCTTCTTCCTTGAGCCCTAGACCTCCATTATTGACCCCTTCAAGCTTCCTAGAGCCATATATCTTGACCAAAACACTTCCTTATGGCCTTTGATTGTGAGGGAAACACCTTGGAAGCTTGAATCATTCACCCCTTTTCTTGAGAAAACTCCTTTTGAGAGAATTTGGGAATCTCCAAAGGAAAGCTTAGAGAACTTGGGAGTGGCTGAGACCCATTGCGTGGAAAGGACACCGGAGCTCGAGAGGGTGGTCCTTGGGTCTTCCTTGCCGTTATTGAGGTAAGAAACTCAAGTTTCTCAGCTTGATTTTGAAATTGGGGGTTCGCATGAATAGTAACCCTTTTGTGATGGGGCTAGAATTAGCTCTGGGTTCTGTAGAAGGTTATGTTCAGGGGGTTGTTGTGATGATGTTAGAGCCTTCAGAAATCATTATTGATGAAGTTTGATTTTGGCTCTGAGTTATGCATGTATAGAAAAATGGCTGAATGTATGGTCATTGTGAACCCTAGAATAGATGAGAAAGTTGCTCTTAGGGTCACATGGATGCTGTTTAGGAGTTGTATTGAGTTGAAATGCAAGCTTGGCTTGGTTAAGGCTAAGGTATGAATATGCTTGTATTAACCTGAGCGGAGTCTTAGAAGAGGCTCTGGGGCCTTGGTTAGGCTGTGAATCACTTGTGAAGTGATTGGTTATGTATCCTATGGAAGGATTATAGCTCCTTTCGTTTAAACGGCTCGTGACCGTCATTGATATGCTGTATGCCTATTCTTGTGTAGGACATGAGCCTGAGATCTTTGGTGGTGGTAGCCACGAGTTCGGGAGAGCCGGTATTGTGCCCAGAGCAGGTAAGCTCTTGGTTCTTGAATGTATGCCCTTTGTTGTGTTCAGCCATGCACCAATAAGAGGTGATGGTTCTGTTGTGGGCAAATGCATGTATATAGAAATTGTATATTGATGTGGTGAATAAATGGATTGTGCTTTGTTCCCGGTGATGGGAATTGATGTTTATTGGCTTTATTGATGTGATTGCCTGATGAATTGTGCACTGTGCCCTGTGATGGGAATTGGCATTGTATATGTTTGAGATGCTGAAATGTGATTGGACCCAGTGATTGGGGACTTGTTATGTATGGCTATGAATGGTTGACTGATGTTATACTTGTTTGAATATGAGACTGGAATGTGAATCATATGAATGAATTTTGTCCTATGGTAGTAGGATGGATGACGAGAGGTTGAGTAAGACCTGATGTGAGATGTTCCTGTGATATAGATGTAGCCTCCCGAATGGAGATGTTCCTATAACCACAGATGTAGCCTCCTCAGGCAATTGATTGTGATAGGTTGTGAGATGTTCCTGTGATATAGATGTAGCCTCCGTGAGTGGAGATGTTCCTATACACAGATGTAGCCTCACTAGATGGAGATGTACCTGTGGTATATAGACGTAGCCTCTTAACTGAGATGTTCCTATATACACAGATGAAGCCTCCGATGGAGATGTGCCTGTTACATAGATGTAGCCTCTTAACTGAGATGTTCCTATGTTTCAGATGAAGCCTCCAATAGATATGTTGATATCCAGGCAAGAGATGTTCCTAGTATATAGACGTAGCCTCCGTGAGTGGAGATGTTCCTATATACCTAGATGTAGCCTCTGCCTTGCATAATGATGTGTACCACCTGTTTGTTGACAGGCTGGGGTGAAATGATAGACATGGTACCCTGTGATAGGGGAGGAGACCCCGTTTGGTATGATGATGAATGAGAAATGTTCTGATGATGAATGAGAATGTGAATGATGATAATGTACTATTTCTATGTATGTGCCTAAAAGTGAACCAGGGGAAGGTAATACCTTCAAGGGCCCTGAGTTTACTGGGATTTTATATCTCACCCCTTGTGTGGGGCTTATGTTTTGCAGGTGAATCCTCAGCAGGAGCAGATAGATCCCAAGGCAAGAAGCCTATGCAGGGATAGTTGCTGCTTATAAACCTTAGGCTTAGATGACATGAGCTTGTGGCTCGGATGTTTTGTATTGCCTTGGTTGATTTTGTTATACCCTGAGGGGATATTCGTACAGTTTTGTATCTAATCAGAGATATATGTATATTTACCATATTATATGTACAGTGTATATGATGATGACATTTGATGATGTCACTTTTAGTATGTGCTTCCAAACTGCTTAAAACTCTGATTGATTATCTGTTTGTAAGTGGTTATGCTTGGTAATGACCCTTATAGCTGAGGGGGCGTTACACATCATTCTTAGGGTCGTCTTCAACCTGAGATGAAGGAAGAAAAATATGTCATGGTCGCTAGAGAAGAAGTTTCCCATTCTCTCACTCTCTCTCGTCGGAGAAGAAGGTGGAGGTGGTGGGGGAAAAAAATGTTGCATGCCAAAGGCAATTTCCTATGGCAATGAATGGCGGTTGCTGGCAGAGTTAGGGGATTTGGTGTGCAATGGCCTACAATATTAAACTAGTCTAACCATAAGGAATCCTGGTACATAATTGATCGCTTATTACTGTGGTCCACTGTAGCAATGACCTTTCTTTATATGTTTGTTCTTTTCTAGAAAACTCAAGGTCAGAGTCTTTTCACCTATTTCTTTGGTTTCTTTAGATATCTCCCTTGTTTCTTTTTTCCTTTTATTTTTTAAAATGATCAAATCTCTTAAAATACATCAAATAGAATAAGAGAAAAATTTTCTAGAAGGTAAAAATTGTGTTGTTACATTTGCTCATGAGGTGTTGCTCATTGTTCATTTTTTTTCTTATGTATGACATCTTATTTAGTGAGATAGGTCTATGTCTTCCTTTTACTAATTTTGAAGTGTCTATCCTTCATCATTTGATGATGCGACCTTCACAAGTTAATCTGAATAAGTTCACTCTGGTTTTGCTTGAGCAATCATCAAAGGGAAGCATCTTCTTATGACTATCATTGGTTTTGCTCAATTCCAGTTGTACTTGAGTGATTGTCATTATTGAGACAATCATTATTATTTCTTTGTTCACATTTTCTTCTTACTATGAAGGGAATGAAAAACCATCCATGTTGTTATTTAATGTATTTTAAAGAACTTGGTTTGATTAAATGCCACATTTTTTTGGAGGTATACTTATTTTTCATTTTTGTGGGTGATTTCTTTCTTACATATTGTGATATGTATTTTCTATTTTATAGAGGCGAGGATGGCTACTAAGGTATATAGAGAATCTATGTTTATGATTCATTAAAATTATTTTGACATGGTTGATAAAATAAAAAATGAAGTATCTTTCCTAGTACAATTATTCATATAATGACTTGTTTATATTGACAGTTAAGCATTGATTACACATGTTTTCAGTTGTTTATGTACAAAAAATAAGTTTACAACATTAATACGTCTTCATCATCATTATTATTAAGACCATCTTTCATATTCATAACTTTTTCGTGCATAAACTTGCTAAGAAGATCTCACGGTAAAGAAAAACATATATTCATAAGCAGGATCCATTGTACTCTTCATAAATTCGTTGTATGTAACATAGTAGGTCTAATCAAAGTCATACACTTGCATGAATAGATTTATTCACTGTAACCATAACTTATTGTCATGTCATACACCTACATAATTTATTTTAATTGCTTCCCCTTGGAATGTCATGGTGACATGTATACTTACTCCAATTTGTCATGTTCTTGATACCTTTTCTCTTGGTATGTTAATTAATATGTCATGTTTACGAATTAGAATATGGTATTGTAGGTGCGTGCAGAGGTGTGCATGCAGAGGCATGTGTGTGCAAGCATGTAGAAGTGTGCATGCTTGTGAGTTTTGATGTGCTTATTCAAGTTATGATTGTGTTTATCATATGCATACCTTGATAATATTCTTCAAAATATAAATAGGAGGCTTTGCCGTTTAAGATGATAACAATAGTAAAACATAGAATAAAAATATAATAAAATACATATGTAGAATAAAAATATGAAAGAACATTAAGAAAATAATAATAACAAATGAAATAGATAAATATATACATATATACATAAAAATTAAGTAACATAAATGATTTGGGTAAATAATCTACCATTTATTATAAGGTCATAATATATGAATAATTCTTAAAAAAACCTAAATTATGAGAAAAAATCCTAAAAGTGGACGAATTATAAGGAATTAATTTATAAAATAGAGGAAAAATTATGATATTTGCCTAAACGAAACTCACACTCTCCCCTAGTTAATTAGAAAAAACTCATCTTCCCTAGATAGTATCAAAGTGGGGCTAAAAAATTATCATGATTAAGTTATACACACAATAGAAATAACATGGTTAAGTTAGACATTTATAGTAGAAATAACAATATAAAAAAAAATAACCTCTCTCTATATATATATAATATGCCTTATGAACTCCAGAATTAGGAGAGAAATATCTCCTAAAAGTTCAAACTCATATTGTCAACATTGAGAATGTGAAAGTTGAGATCAAGAAGGAAAGCAAAATACTCAAAGTTGAAGCTAAGAGGACCCTTAATACAATTGATAGGGAGAAGAATAAGGTGAAATTCTATCTAAATGTAATGTGGCCATAATAGGACCACTTGTTTTGTCCCTATGCTTTTTGTTATTATTGATGGATTATTACTTTATTATGTATCAGACTCCTCCGTGTGTTTTGTTGTATTCACCTCATCAACTTTTTTTGGATTATAATATGGGACTGCCAACTTTTTCTAATGACTTAATGTCACTTTTGGTCCATTAAGTTTTACACTTGTTTTGTTTTAGTATATTATGTTTAAAACATTTAATTTTGGTCCTTTATGTTTTCAAAATGTATCATTTTCGTTTCGTAAAAAAAAAAATGTTTGTGTTCCATTAAAATTTAAAATTTGAAATTATTAATTTAAAATGTATTGGTTTAGCCACCACTATGTGTAATAATATTTTGAAAGATATAAACCAATCGAAAGACCAATTTCAGCGATGATTAAGATGCCCATATCAAATCACAAAAGAAAAAAATCATAATCCATTTTACAATTCCAAAGGCAAATCAAAATCCTAAACCAGATATTAACTTCAAATCAAAATTTCATAATCAATCAACCCCCCCCCCCCCAAAAACCAAAAACAAAATACATCGTTCAACGCAAAAAAATCCCAATAATGTTGTTTTAATAAAAATTTACCAATTTGGGGCTGTTGTGAAACTAATTACCAATATGGGGCAGTCAGACATGCCCAAATTAGGCGTGACACCCCCCTGAGTCACGCCTAAATTGGGCGTGTCTCCCCTCTTTGCGACACGTGTCACACATCCATGCATCCGTGGTGATATTGTACGTGTATAAACTTCAAACGGTCATAACTTTTGATAAAAATGTCTGATGGAGGCGTACGATATGTCAAAATGCTCGAAATTCAGAGAGGAAGCCTTGGGCAAATACTTAGATTCTTTATTTGGACTCTTATTTTGTTTTTTTGTTAGCTTTTGCTTTGTCATTGACATGCGCATATATTTGCACAGTATAACGAAGCATCATTTTTTTTTGTTTTTTTGACTGAGAAAAGTTCATGCGCGTGATATGTTCTCATGACTTTGAAGTTTGACATCGATCGATCTCCTATATTCTACTTGCATTATTTCAATTATTAGTTTTTGACTATTTTTATTATTTTTCGTTTTGTTTTTCATGGCTCGTATTGTTCTTTTTATTTCATTTTTGTTTTCATTAAAACTAAATAGGTTATTTTTTCACCTTGTCCTCTTTCCGTGCTTTCACATGCAGTTTCACGGGTTCAGTCTTCAATCTTCTTTGACTGGTGTCGTAATAACGTATGTCGGAGAACATGAAGGGAAGCCATGACATGAGGCAAACGATGTGTGAAGACTCAAGGCAGTGCTAGCATAGCATCCATGCATTGGGTGTGCAAGGCCTGATGAGGACCAAGAATTGCGAGGCCCGTGGGGATTCGCCACAAAGATTATAGAAACCTTTGGTAAGAACCAATGTTTGGTCCAATTAAGAACCCAAGAGGAACTTCCTCTCACACACTTTTAAAAGTGCAAAGTTTTTATTCAATTCAAAGGTGCCTACATAAGACAAATGACTGGCTATTTATAGCTAACAAGTGGTGTCTCTCTCCTTTTTCTCTCCAATGTGGGACTTTAGTTACATATTCCTTATACTAAAAAAATGTAATTCGTGTTGAACTTCATGTCCCATTTTGATCATCATAGATGCAGAATTAGGAGTTGAGACTAGAAATACGACTTGTAGGAAATCTTTAGATCTTTCAAACGCATTAAAGAACACCTAAAATGGACATCTAGAAATCAAGTTATGTTCAAAACATTGGAGGTATCTAGGCTCTTCACTCATTAATCTTTGGGCTCTTCACTCATTTGAATCAATTGGAGTAATCTACACTCTTCTTTCGGGTTGGTCTTTGGACTCAAAGCAAGGTTGATATGTTGACCCAATGCTTGAGAAAGGTAGTAGTTTACTTCATGATCCAATGCTTCTTGTGTTTCATTTGATCTTGCCCTTGTCATGGGGTCTCGCAATTCTTGGTCCTCATCATGTTCCCCTTCTTTAAAAGAATTCATCCTCGAATTTGGCTCTTCATCACCTACATCAAAAGGACTTAGGTCAGCAACATTAAATGTGGTGCTTACCATATACTCACCGGGGAGGTCAACTTTGTATGCATTGTCATTGATTCTCTCCAAGATTTGGAAGGGTCCATCTCCTCTAGGCAAAAGTTTTGATTTCCTTTGGGTAGGAAACCTTTCTTTTCTCATATGGAGCCAAACTCAATCTCCAGGTTCATAAACAACTCTTCTTCTCCCTTTGTTTTCTTGTTTAGCATATTGCTCCATTTTTTTCTCAATTTGTGCTTTAACTTTCTCATGGAGCTTCCTTACATCCTCAGCTTTAGCCTTACCATCCCTATGATTCAAAGAACAAATGTTAGGTAAGGACAACAAATCAAGAGGGGTGAGGGGATTGAACCCATACACAATCTCAAAGGCAGAACAACTAGTTGTAGAATGGACAGTCCTATTATAAGCAAATTTAACAAGAGGCAAACATTCCTCCCATGTCTTAATATTTTTCTTGATGATTGACCTCAACAAGGCTAAAAGGTTCTGATTCACAACTTCGGTTTGTCCATCTGTTTGTGGGTGGCAAGTGGTAGAGAAAATGAGCTTAGTACCCAATTTATTCTAAAGGGTCCTCCAAAAATGGCTAAGAAACTTAGAGTCCCTATCGAAAAAAAATACTTTGGGGCATCCCATATCACTATGTCTTTGAAGAACAAATCTGCCACATGGGTGGCATCATCTACCTTATGGCAAGGTATGAAGTGAGCCATCTTTGAAAACCTATCCACAACCACAAAAATGGAATCTTTTCCTCTTTTAGTTCGAGGCAAACCAAGCACAAAGTCCATAGACAAATCGGTCCAAGGGGAATTGGGAATAGGAAGAGGAGTGTATAGAGCATGTGGCAAAACTTTTGATTTAGCCCTTTTACAAATTATGCATCTAACACACAACTTATGCACATCGCGGCGCATGCCAGGCCAATAGAAATGCTCATGCAACATATCTCAAGTCTTTTGTATCCCAAAATGACCCATTAGTCCCCCCTCATGTGCTTCTCTCAAAAGGAGTTCACGTAAAGAACATTTAGGCACACACAAATATTTTTCTTTGAAAAGAAACCCATCATGCCTAAAATACCCATCATGCGCCCCTTTTCCACATGCAACATATATCTTGGCAAAATCATCATCATGCACATACAACTCCTTAATGTGTTCAAAACCAAGCAACTTTGTTTCAAGCATGGCAAGCAAAGTATATCTCCTAGAAAAAGCATCGGCCACAACAATCACTTTTCCTTGCTTGTGTTTAATGACATAAGGAAATTGTTCAAGAAATTCAATCCATTTAGCATGCCTTTTATTGAGCTTACCTTGCCCCTTCAAATATTTGAGTGATTCATGATCACTATGGATAACAAACTATTTAGGCAAAAGGTAATGTTGCCAAGTATGAAGAGCCCTTATGAGCGCATACAATTCCTTATCATAAGTGGAGCAATTCAAAACAACATCATGCAACTTTTCACTAAAATATGCAATAGGATAACCCCTTTGTAACAAAACAACCCCAATACCCACATTTGATACATCACATTCAAGCTCAAGATTTGGAAAAATCGGGCAATGCAAGTATAGGAGCATGAGTTAATTTTTCTTTTAGGACATTAAAACTCTTTTCTTGGGCCTCCCCTCACTTAAAAGTCACATTTTTTAACCACTTTATTCAAAGGCACAGCAAGGGTGCTAAAATCTTTCACAAATCGCCTATAGAAACTAGCCAAACCATGAAAACTTCTCACTTCACTCACAGATTTTGGGGTGGACGACTCTCTAATAGTTTTTATATTTTCTTCATCCATTTGGACTCCTTTAGAACTTACCACAAAGCTTAGGAAAACTACATGATCAGTACAAAAGACACATTTTTCTAGATTAGCATACAACTTTTCATTTCTAAGCATATGCATAACAGCCTTAAGATGTTCAATATGGTCTTCTAATGTCATGTTGTAGATCAATATGTCATCAAAGTACACAGCCACAAACTTTCCCAAAAACTTCCTTTAAACATGATTCATGAGTCTCATAAAAGTACTAGGAGCATTTGTAAGTCCAAAAGGCATCACCAACCATTCATACAAACCATACTTTGTTTTGAAAGCTTTTTTCCACTTATCCTCTTCCCTTATGCGAATTTGATGGTATCCACTTTTTAAATCAACTTTAGAAAAATAGCATGCACCATACAATTCATCAAGCAAATCATCCAAACGAGGAATGGGGTGTCTATATTTAACAGTTATATTATTAACAGCTCTACAATCAATACACATTCGCCAAGTGCCATCCTTTTTAGGAACAAGGATTACTGGGACAGCACAAGGACTCAAACTTTCTCTTACCCAACCTTTTGCCAACAACTCCTCAACTTGTTTTTGTATCTCTTGTGTCTCTTGAGGGTTAGACTGATAGGCGGGTCTATTGGGCAAAGAGGCCTCCGGCACAAAATCCATTTGGTGTTCAATCCCCCTTAAGGGAGGTAAATCGGCTGGAACACTCTTTGGAAATATATCTCCAAATTCCTGCAAGAGAGAATTAACAACACTAGGATGAGGGTTAGAGTTAGAATTCAAATACAAGTCCTTATACATGCAAATGTACATTTCTTGTTTTGTCAAACATGCCCTCTTGATATCACTCTCCCTAGCAAATAAGTTTTATATCCTTCTCTCAAGCACAAGAGTTTGATTTTTATCATGCTCTTCATGTTTAACTTTAGAAATATTTTTTTCTTGTTCTCTTTTTATTTTCAAAGCAACTTGATCTTGGCACACATCTTTAGGAGAAAGTGGTACAAGTGTTATTTTTCGAGAATCATGAGAAAAAGAAAACTTGTTAGTAAAACCATCATGAATAGCATGCTTCTCAAATTGCCAAGGCCTTCCAAGCAAAATATGGTCGGCCTCCATAGGCACAACATCACACAAAACATCATCCTTGTACTTACCAATGCAAAAAACTCACCATCACTTGTTGATTAACAACCAACTCACCATTCTCACTTAGCCATTGGAGCTTGTATGGACATGGATAAGGTTTGGTACTAAGATTGAGTTTGTTCACCAAGCGAGTACTTGCCACGTTGGTGCAACTTCCCCCATCTATGATCAAGGAACACACTTTCCCTTGAATGATACATCTTGTGTGGAAGATGTTTTCTCTTTGGCTTTGGTCATCAACCACAATTTGGTTTCCCAAGAGCCTCTTTACCATTAACAAGTCACCTTTCGGAGCATAAGCTTCACAATCATCTTCCTCGTCACTTGTAATTGCTTTTTCGGGGCATGAGTCACTAGAAATGTGCCCATTGTCCCTTAACACCATTACACGCTTATTGGGGCATTGTGAAGCGATGTGCCCATTGCCCAAACACTTAAAGCACTTGATGTTCCTGGCTTTTTGAGTGACAGAAGAAGAAGCATTATTAGTAGAAACCAAAGGACTAGAGTTTTTAGAGAATTTACCTTCCTTGGCCCATGCGGGTGGATCTTCTTTGGGTTGTCTATCTTTCCAAGAGGAATGCTTGAAGTTTGAAGAAGGTTTTCGGTTAGAATACCTCTTTTTGAGTTGTTGCTCAACTTTGATCGATTGATGGACTAAGTCCCCAAGCTCGACATAATGTTGTAGCTCCACAACCTCTTGTATCTCTCTATTAACCCATGTAAGAATCGCGCCATGACGGCTTCCGGTTCTTCAACAACATTTGCTCGTACCATAACAACCTCCATCTCCTTATGATACTCATACACACTTAGACTCACTTGAGTGAGTCTTTGGAGCTTATTGTGAAGCTCCTTATGGTAATGGGGAGGAACATATCTTTTTCTCATCATTGCTTTCATCTCCCTCCAAGTATTCACCAGTTGATCTCATATTCTCCTTCTCTCCTTTTGTAATTGGTCCCACCAAATTAGAGCATAGTCTGTAAATTCTATGGCTGCCAATTTGACCTTTTTGTCTTCTCTATAGTTATTGCAGTAAAAAATTTGCTCTATTTTCATCTCCCACTCCAAATAGGTCTCGGGGTCATTCATCCTTTGAAATTTAGGTATTTTAATTTAACTCCCTTAAGTCCTTCATCCCTTTCATTTCTCCTTCTAGGTCTTTCTTCTCTATTATTTTCCCTACATCTCCTTTCACTCCTTCGCCTATCCTCATGCCTCCTAGGACTCTCTCTCTCTTCATCTCCACTATCACTCCTTCGAGTGGAGGTTCTAGACCTACGCTTTTCTCTTCTATCCAGCCTCTCCTTCATTCTCCGATTATGCTTTAAGATTTGAGCAATTTGATTGGCTAACTCGTCCAAGCGAGCTTGCATTGCATCAACTCTAGGGGTGGGATGGGTACTAGAGCCACTAACCATTATATAGTAGTATATGGAAAATATGAATAGGACCTCACCACTCTACTCACGTGTTTCACTTAAGAAATGACAACTCGTGTTTTGACTCAGAAAATGACTTTTGATTTTAATGTAAATGCTCTTGCCTTTTATCACTCAAAGTTCTCTTTAGGTTCTTAACAAGATCAACTGCGTTTCAAAATCAAACGTGAAAAAAAAAATCAATTGCGCAAAAAGAATAACGTTATAGCACCACAAATAAACTTTCACAATTGTCAAATAAATTAATGCAAAGGGGTTCTCTTATTAAGCAATTTTTTTTTCACACTAACACAAATGAATTTTTTTTTATTGATGCCCAATTGTGAACAATAATGGTTCAGTTTAGAATAAGGTGCACAACATAATGTCGTTATAGCAATAATATGAATAGAATATAATGAAGCTGTAAATTGCACAAAAGATAAAGAATGAGAAATAAAAGAACGAAATGATAAAGAACGAGAAGTAAAAGAACAGAATGATAAAGAATGAGAAATAAAAGAATAGAATGATAAAGAACGAGACAAAATATAGAGAAAGAAAAAAATGGCAGGAATTAAAGGACAGTACACATAAACACAAGAAATTGGTCAATTCTAGGGTCTGGGCTCAAGATACCACATGATATGAACCAATACGGGGTTCATTGTTTTTACGGATCGACCTTGAAAAGGCTTCTTGTTATAACAAAAGAAAAAAGTGCACATCAAGTGTTTGACGAAGAGAAATAAAGATAAAGACAATATGAAAAAAGTGCAAAACAAAAATAACGAATTTAACATGAACAAAATGTTAAAGAAAATAGAATAAAGTAAAAAGGCAAAAAAGACAAGAAATGGAAGAAGACGCCACACCATAAGTCCCGTGGGGATTTGCCACAAAGATTATAAAAACCTTTGATAAGAACCAATGTTTGGTCCAATTAAGAACCCAAGAGGAACTTCCTCTCACACACTTTTAAAAGTGCAAAGTTTTATTCAATTCAAAGGTGCCTACATAAGACAAATGACTAGTTATTTATAGCTAACAAGTGGTGTCTCTCTCCTTTTTCTCTCCAATGTGGAACTTCAGTTACATATTCCTTATACTAAAAAAAATGAAATTCATGCTGAACTTCCTGTCCTATTTTGATCATCATAGATGCATAATTAGGACTTGAGACTAGAAATACGACTTATAGGAAATCTTTAGAGCTTTCAAACACATTAAAGAACACCTAAAACGGACATCTAGAAATCAAGTTATGTTCAAAACATTGGAGGTATCTAGGCTCTTCACTCATTAGTCTTTGGGCTCTTCACTCATTTGAATCAATTGGAATAATCTAAACTCTTCTTCCGGGTTGGTCTTTGGACTCAAAGCAACGTTGATATGTTTACCCAATGCTTGAGAAAGGAAGTAGTTCACTTCATGATCCAATACTTCTTGTGCTTCCTTTGATCTTGCCCTTGTCATGGGACCTCACAATTCTTGGTCCTCATCAGGCCTTGCACACCCAATGCATGGATGCTATGCTAGCACTGCCTTGAGTCTTCATACATCGTTTGCCTCATGTCATGGCTTCCCTTCATGTTCTCCCACATACGTTATTACGACACCAGTCAAAGAAGATTGAAGACTGAACCCGTGACACTGCATGTGAAAGCACGGAAAGAGGACAAGGTGAAAAAATAACCTAATTAGTTTTAATGAAAACAAAAATGAAATAAAAATAACAATACGAGCCATGAAAAACAAAACAAAAAATAATAAAAATAGTCAAAAACTAATAATTGAAATAATGCAAGTAGAATATAGGAGATCGATCGATGTCAAACTTCAAAGTCATGAGAACATATCATGCGCATGAACTTTTCTCAGTCAAAAAAACAGGAAAAAAATGATGCTTCGTTATACCGTGCAAATATATGCGCATGTCAATGACAAAGCAAAAGCTAACAAAAAAACAAAATTAGAGTCCAAATAAAGAATCTAAATATATGCCCAAGGCTTCCTCTTTGAATTTCGAGCGTTTTGATATATCATACGCCTCCATCGGACATTTCTATCAAAAGTTATGACCGTTTGAAGTTTATACACGTACAATATCACCACCGATGCATGGATGCGTGACACGTGTTGGACACGTGTCGCAATGGGGGGATGTCATGCCCAAATTGGGCGTGACCAATCACGCCTAATTTGGACGTGTCTGACTGTCCTATATTAATAATTAGTTTCACAACAGCCTTAAATTGATAAATTTTTATTAAAAAAACATTATTTGGATTTTTTTCCCATCGTTCAATCAACAAACCATAAACCTTCAATCTTCAAACCCTTTTATTCGTTATTTGTGTAGTAAGGAGATGACCTGTGTCCTGTGTCGCATGCTTACAACAAAACAACAAGAATCAATTGGATTCGCAATATCGAAGTTGTGTGGCGCAATGGTTGTGGCCTGGAAGGTCCCGCACCCGAATCTAATTGTGGAGGGGGTGTGATAACTCGCGGAATGGGTGAAGGTGGCAGTCGTGTGTGCCAACAACAATGGGTTGTAGCCACTCACACATGGTATTTTGATATACATGGTCTCATCGTATTGCATCAAATGAATTTCAAATTACAAAATGTCTATTACAATATTAGGAGTTTTGAGTTTATTTCAAAATGTCACTTCCAAAAATAAAAGACAAAACGTTAACTTTTTTTTTCAAAATAACCTCATTTATTAGTATATTACTTAAATGCAACTAAAGAAATCTAGTTCAGTTAATATTTTCGATTCCTACAAATAAAAAATATTACTTAAATGCATTAAATCACAGCTATAATATTTTTATTTTTTTTAAAGAAGGTTCAGCCAAATCATATTATTTTGTTTTAGTGATTAGTGTAGAAATGCGTATATTATTTGAACAATATGTAATTTAAAATGGAAGTATAAGATAATTCTATCTATTTTATGCCCAAAAAGTAAGAAAAATGTTACATGATTATATATAATTTTATCGTTAGTTTAACTATGTAAGGAAAAAATGATTCTTTTGCATGTGTTGTTATATTAATAATTTTAAGATATAACAAAGTATCTTAACAAATTTAATGATATAACTGTTATTTTTTAATTGAAAAGAAATCTTCATATTTAATACTAATATATTTAATTTTAATTTTATTTTGATTATTGAATTATTTCTCATATTATTACTAACTTTAATATCCCTAATTAAAATTAAATATAAATTAATTATATATAACTCATTAATTGATAAAATTAAAATAAAAGAGAATCTTATGTGATATCATCATAACTAACAATTATCCTAATTGATAAAATGAACATAATATCCCTAATTAATAAAATAAGAATTTGAAATAAGAAAAAATAAAGAAATTAGATAAATTAAACAATTAAATGTTTAGATATGTGTATTAAATATACATTAAAAATTTTAGTATTATATGTATCAACATTAATTATTTTTTAACATAATTGACTTATTAACTCAGTTGGTTGGAGTGCCACTTTAATAACACCAAGGTCACAGGTTCGAGACCTGTGTGTACCATTATTTTAAATTATTTAAAAAAATATATTTTAACTTTAAAAAAAAACCTACATACGGATTGTCAAATCCGTAAGAATCTTACGGATTCGATAATCCGTAATCCGTATGAACATTATGAAATCCGTAACCTTCAAATCATGAAGGACATTTTCGTCTGTGCACTATTCAATATAGTGTATGTGAAAATTTATATAGTGCAGGAAGAAAATCCCCTCAGAGGATATGCACAACCGAAGCTTATAGATGAGAACAACCCAATATCAAACACAAAACCACCATTCGTTTGTTGATAAAAATAAATAATACTTAATAATATATGAAGAAAATGACTGATAATTTCTATAACAAAAACTAATAACAAATAATACTTAATAATATATGAAGAAAATGACTGATAATTTCTATAACAAAAACTAATAACAATTTACTTTCCTCGCTGGTAACATATTCTGTCACATTCTTTTTAATATACTTTTTATGAAAATTTTATTAAATTATAAAAATACGAGTGAAACTCATTAAATAACATGAAAAAACCACAACAATTTGTGATTTCATATAAATTTTAGTCCAAGTGAATAATAAGAAATGTATTTAAACGAGTTTGTTGTTAGTATTATCTTTATCTTTTATTTTTATCTATACACTGGATCTTGTTAATTGTTTTTCCTCAGTTTACCGTATTTTACTTTAGTTTTAAATTAAATTTTAATATTTTTTATAACAAACAGTCAATAGTTAAAAACAATAATATATAATTTAAATTATTTTTTTAAGTTTAAAATATACTTCAGCTGTACCATAACAAGTATTATATAAAATAAATAAATAAGTCTAATAAGTGCGATTTTATCTTTTTAATTTAATATTAATTAATTTTTAATTAATACTCCTAATAAATACTATAATTTAAATTTTTTAATATAATATTAATTATAAGATTAATTTTGTAAAATTATTATGTGACGAAAAGAGTAACTATATAGTAAAAAAATTACTTATTACAAATTTAATTTTAACATACTAATTTATGTAATAAAATATTTATTTACTATAAATTTTACTATATAAAAAAAACATATATCATGACTAAAATACCAATGACCCAAAATGGGCACTTGGGAGTTACTAGTATAAGTTATTAACTGGATTCAACTCATGGCACAGCCACTTGGATAGAACTGACAGCACTGTACCGTAAGTCGTATTATCTCTGAAAGCTTTCTAAGAAGAGAGAGAGGAAATGGGTAAGGGAGGAATGTCAATTGATGAACATGGAGAAGGCAGAGAAGAGAATATGGCTGCTTGGCTTGTTGGAATGAACACTCAAGATTCAGCCTTTCAAGCTTCCTACTTTGGGTATTCATTCTCACTCTCTCCCTCAAGTAGTTCTGTCATTTCATTTAGTTTTTCCTTTTTTTTTTCCCAAGTTCCTTTATTGATGATGATTGCATATTTGCATTCAGTATTCACCAAGCTTATTTTCAAATCATTGGCTTACTTAATTCTGTGTTTTGGAAGGACCCCATGATGTCAGAGTTAGAATGAAGGCTGTTGGTATCTGTGGGAGTGATGTTCACTACCTCAAGGTAGATATTAGTTGTACAATGACTTATGAAATATTTGATACTTTAAATTATTTTTTGTGATGTTTATTAGATATCTTACTATATGTTTAATACTTTCTCCAAAGAAAAATAAAAGCCAGAATAAAACGGAAAAGTCGATCCAATCCAAACTGCTTTAGATTGGATTGGATTTAAATTTTAAAATTAACTGATTGAATGATGAATTAAGAAAACTGATGTGTTTTAATTTGATGGTTTTTCTTTTCAAAACCAATATGATCCAATCCATGAACACCCACATCCTATTACATCTGATTTCAATAGAAAAAAAAATGATCAAGTTATGTTGGAGGTGTTTGATGATCTATGTCTGTAATTAATTTGCTACGAAATCTATTGAGTTAAATGAGCAATCTATGATTGATTAGATGGATAATTATTTTATTTTCCACGTTTGGCTAAGACGAGGATTTGAGATCTTGTTTTGGTTGGAAATTTTAAATGGAGGTGTTATTTCCTGTGTTTAACTATGTTTTCTCTAGTGAAAAGTTTCAAATTTTGTTGCTTCATTTACTTTCAGACACTGAGGTGTGCTCACTTTATAGTTAAAGAACCAATGGTTATTGGTCATGAGTGTGCTGGGATCATAGAAGAAGTTGGTAGTCAGGTAAAGAGTTTGGTGCCTGGTGACCGTGTGGCAATTGAGCCTGGGATCAGTTGTTGGCATTGCGACCACTGCAAACATGGTCGATATAACTTATGCGATGATATGAAGTTTTTTGCTACTCCACCAGTTCATGGTTCCCTGGCTAATCAGGTTTGAAACAATTCACAACTTCTCAGAGTATTATTCTTTCAGTCATGTGCAACTGGAAGTATACTTGGCTTTTCTAAATAATAAGAATTCGAAAGAAACAATGACAAGATCAAGTCAAATCTCATGCAATTAAATACCGCATCAGTTAACAAAACTGCCTTAGAATCCTAAAAAAAACTCTAACTGACTTATATTCTTGACTTCATTATATGGGAATAGGTAATGTTATCTGTTGTACAAATCATCAGTATAATTTCACAAATGCTTTTCATTTTAGAAGTGTGTAAATTCAAACCATTTAAGAATATACATCGGATGGTTATAGGCTTACTTGGGCACATAGTATATTATATCTATGAGACTATTTGTTATATGCATCATCATGAGAGATATGGCATATCCCTCAATGTTGTGCGTCAGTAATATTTTTTTCCCAGATTAAGAATAGGTTAATTGATGGAACTTTTGAAGAAACAAGTAAAATGATGAAATGAAGCCAATGATCCACTGGTTTCACGTCAATGACTCCCAATAACAAGCGGGAAGTCCCTCTGTCAATTCGCTCTCCTGCCATTGATTTATCAAACACCTAAAAGAAGAAACTGAAAATATAAAATTCCATTTCCTCTTTGTTCTTATTCTCATATTATTTTTTTTATGTATAGAAAGTCAATATTTTTAGATTTACTTTAACATTAACAAAATGGTAGCAAGTATTGTGCACTTTTAACTCAGGCAAAAGAACCCAAATAATACTTTTTTAATAAAAAATTATCAATTTGGGACTGTTTTTAAACATTTTACAAATTTAGGGGCACGGAGTCACGCCCAAATTAGGCGTTTTACCCCCCTGAGTCACACCCAAATTGGGTGTGTTTCACCACATTGCGTCACGTGTCACGCATGCATGAATCGGTGGTTATATAAACTTTGAAAGGTCATAACTTTTGATTGGAATGTCTGATTGAGGCGAAACTGGTGTCAAAACGCTCTAAATTGAGAGTAGAAGGCCTAAAAAAATCTCGAAGGGGATTTGGTCAACTATTTTTTCTAAAAAACACTTCTAAGTGTCTCAAAATTAGGGTTTAAGATTCAATCATCCAAAAATTTCCTTTTTGTCTACTTTCTTAATTATTTAATTAGTTAATTTAATGTTATTTTTTATTTTTTTAATTACTTCTCTGAATTTCGAGCATTTTGACAAATCATACGCCTCAATCGGACATTTCTATCAAAAGTTATGATCGTTCGAAGTTTATATACATATTTAATGCTATTCTTTTTTTTCTATAATTACAAAATAAATAAATTTTATTTAATTTAAATATCTAATTACCAATAATATTTACTAGCTACAGTGATATACTAACACATCATATTACTTAACAGTAAACGTTTTTTTTTTTTTAACAATTAACTTAATAAATTTATTAAAGCAAAAGAATTAATATAATAATTATCCAAAAACGAAAGTTGCTTTTATAAATTGTTATTTAATATTATTAATTGTTATTTTTATCTAATTTTAAAGTATATTTAGACCTTTATTTAGTATATTTTTTAATTTTATATTCTTTTATTTAATATATTTTCTATATTCTTTAATATTATTTTATTTAATATAATTTCTAAATTTTTATATGGCTTTGTTTAATATTTTTGGATTTTTTATATAACTAATTTTTAATATTATATTTTATTTAAAATGTTTTCTATATTAAAAAAATTATTTACAATTTAAAAAAACAAAAAATTTCAATTTTTTAAAAATCAGTCCTTATTTCAGTCGCTAACTTTTTGCGACTGAATATTGTGGTCGCAAACATTAAAAAAATAATATTATTGCAAAACGTGTTAGCGACGGAATAAATCACGCCCGTTTTGAGCGTGACTCCCTGCCCTAGATTTGTAAAATATTTGAAAACAGTTCCAAATTGATAATTTTTTTTTAAAAAGTATTATTTAGATTCTTTTGCCCTTTGACTTTTGATTCCACGGTAGTGCTATATACGCTCAAACTCAAAGTAGTTTGAAGGGTATACTTTTTAAAATCAAGCTGTGACCTTAAAAACCAATGGAAATGTTTCTGTGTAGACCAAGATCTTCATATCTTATAATTCTGGGATGAAATATACCATATGCTACAGTCTCAAATGACTAATTGATTTCAAAAATAAATGTAGTTATATTCAATCCAGAGTGAAAAATCATACATATATCTAATTTCCATGCTGTAAAAGTATCACCTTACTTCCTTTTTTGTGCCATATGATGATTATAACAAGGTAAATGATTTCTTTAGAGAATATTTATTCAATTGCATACATCTTTGAATGTACTCAGCTTAGATTACAAGGATGATATGCTGGCTAGTTTGAGCACTCAAGTTTGATATTTAATGTTTACTATGATTTTCTTCAGTTTGAATATGTGATTTTTTTCATTGGAAAACGTTCTATTTAAAACTTCAATTGCTTTGATTTCTGGCCATGTGATTGGAAATGAACTTTTACTGTATATTCTTAAGTTTGAGATAATAGTTTTCACACGATCATGACTGATAAAATACAATATAATCATGATTTTAGGCATGATACACTTAAAACAATGCTATAGTCCATAACTCAAATGTGGTGAAAAACTCCAATGAAACCCATGTTTGAGTTGCCTTTTTCTCTTTACAGATAGTGCATCCTGCAGACCTATGTTTTAAGCTACCAGACAACGTGAGCCTAGAGGAGGGAGCAATGTGTGAACCCTTAAGTGTTGGTGTTCATGCTTGTAGGAGAGCTAATATTGGACCAGAAACAAATGTGTTGATCATGGGAGCAGGACCCATAGGACTTGTTACAATGCTGGCAGCTCGTGCGTTTGGAGCACGCAGGACAGTGATTGTGGATGTAGATTACCATCGTTTATCTGTTGCAAAATCTCTTGGTGCAGATGATATTATTAAAGTCTCAACAAACATTAAGGTATTTAGAATCCATAGTTACCAAAGTCTTCCATATTTTCTTCTTTAACAATAAGCAAGTTGGACAATCCCATTCTGCAACACTATTTGCATCTGTCATTACAGTAATTTGCATGTTTGTTTAGTGGCTGTTGATGCTGTAGAACAACGATTTGATAAAAAAATAAAAAATAATGAAACTGGTATTTTAACACAATGCTATCGAGAGTTAGGTGTGTGATAAGCAAAACTGACAATTCACTTTCACTAGCTATCTGTTTCTGTCTCCATTCATCATTTCCTATACATTCAGTTGACACCTAGTTGTTTACATTTTATATGTTCTTTTCCTTGAAAGAACTGTTGTTTCATCAAAACTTATTACTCTCCCTTCTGTAGTCTGGTTTTAGTGCTTGGTTTCTATAATGTTTTTGAAAGAATGCCATTTAAATGTGTTTGTATGACACGTTTATATATTTACTGTGCATTTCTGGGTTCTTCTATGAATACCACTCAAACCATATTTTAAATACACTGCTTTGCAGGATGTGGCTGAAGAAGTTGTGCTGGTATAGATGTTACCTTTGATTGTGCTGGTTTTGACAAAACCATGTCTACAGCACTGAGTGCTACTCAGCCAGGTGGCAAAGTTTGCCTAGTGGGAATGGGACATTCTGAAATGACTGTCCCACTCACCCCAGCTGCAGCAAGGTATTTGTTGATTTCATTAAAATAATAAATAAATAAAAGCTTATATGTCATTTCTTACTAACTACGTATGCACAGATACGATATGTTTATTAGATATGGGGACATGATTATTTTAAAAATATATAAGATATGATACATGTTCAATACACATGTATAAAAAATCACAAAACATAAAAAATATATAATTGCAATTTTGCAAATTCAAATTAAGAACATAATTTTTGGACATTGCTAAAAACAAAACAAAAATTAGAAATCATTGTTAGCATTATAAGAATAGTCTCAATCTCATTCCTTTCTTGAAATCATCCATACGAGGACAATTTCCATTTTCAGTTCATCAAGAAACAATGCTTCTAAATTTCTATATTATACATGATTCTATTTTTCAAATGTAGTTGTATTGGATTTTCATTACTTTTTTAAAAGGCTTGGATACTTCACTGATACATATCGCTGATATATCCAAGTATATTAGTATCGAATACATATACATGATGCTAATTGAAATATCATTGTTTCATAGGTTCCAGATAAAATAATAAATATACATATTATATATCCGTTTAATAGGCACTTCTTCATGACATAGAATGATTTAAGAAAAATACATGTCATATGAGTTGTTTTATTTTTGCATGCCTTAATTTTTCATGTATCGGTTGATAGTGATGGTTTATCATACATAATACAGGGAAGTTGATGTGGTTGGAGTTTTTCGCTATATGAACACATGGCCTCTTTGCCTTGAGTTTCTGAGGAGTGGCAAAATCGATGTGAAACCCCTTATAACTCACAGGTTTGGGTTCTCTCAAAAGGAAGTGGAAGAAGCCTTTGAAACAAGTGCTCGTGGTGGTAACGCCATCAAGGTCATGTTCAATCTTTAGATACTGGACTGCAACTTTACAAGCTGTCTTATGTTGAACAAAGTAGGTAATTTAAATGTTCATGCTCGTGTTAAATACCAGTGTATTGATAACTTGGGTTATGAATAAAGTGGTTTCAAGAAGGACTTGTAAAACATGTGAATGGTAACTGCAGCATCTACAGATTCAGTTATGAGGTGAAACTTTTTCTTAATATGTAAATGAGTAATCCCTCAAATTTGTCTAGTAGTAATTGAGAATTTCAATGCACAATAACAAATTGTTGCTTCCAATGTGTTTGAAACAGTTCAGACTCGTGGTTACTTTGAACACCCCTACTAAAGCAGGACTTGGTTGCAATTATAAAACTGATTACCAATTGAAAAACCTAGAAAAGTAAACTAACAAAAAGAACTGAAATACAAGGCACCGAATAAAACAATGGCCAGCCACAGCCAATCATTTTGGACTGGTCAATGATAGACAACTTCGCCACCGGTCCATTCTAAAAGCCATTAACCTATAAATCAAAATCACAAGTTATAGGTCATTAATATTGTCCACTTATTTATTTATCAATTTATCCAATGGCTTGTATTAAGTGGATCATCCTTTAGACGTGGTTTATGTTTAGTGCGACCTACAACTACGTGGTTCATGTTTATCCAATGGCTACAGCTGTCAATCTCAGTGCAATGGAGCCAATACTGTATTATAATATTGTATTCATAATAGAGTTATCCATTTATAAGTGTAGAGGTTCCAGCACCAAGGAGTTGTTGGAGTTATGACAAGCTATGTCGTAGTCGTACAGCTCTAGAAAGATAGCATGACATTAAAATGGACTTTCTAAGTTTTCATATGTGCATTCAAAAGAAAACGAGTTAAGTCATATTTAACTCTGATAAACTCTTCTATTAACAATATTGGTAATTATATTTATAACATGACCGCTTTGGGTAGCTGCAGCAAAAAAAAAAAAAAGAGTTAAATCATATTTATATTTGGTCAAGCTTATGATCACCAAGAAAAGAATACAACAGACGAAAATGCAAGACCTCCCAGTTACTTGTAAATAACAAGTAACACATTTATTTGGTGGTATATATACGCATTGGAGGGTGTTAAGTAATGCTAAAAATGTTTGTGATTTCACAAAATGTTACAAACATTAATAGGCACGCCTACTTGAGCACAGCTTTGTGCCAAGGATATTTCCACAGCTCAGATTCTAAAAGCAAGACTAATTCCGCAAACTTAGATTACACACTCCCGTTACCTCTCTTTTTCTGCCTCTTCCCAATCCCAACCTTAGCCCGAATTCCCTTCTTGCAGCTAAAAAATTACAAAAAGGAAGACCAGAAAAAAAAAACTAGTAAAACAATTAAATGGAATACATTAAGTGTCACTTTATTGGGTGGTAGTAGTTGCCTCCGCTATCCAATTCCACACTCTTACTTCACCAGTACCGTCACCAGTGAAGAATATGCCGTTAGGCCCTGTCTGAATTGCTCGTACCTCTTTTTTTGTTAATATCTTGCCCCTCTCTGCAAATCTGAAGAAATAGGGCAAATAATGAATAATGACTTCCCTTCTATTAGACATCGGGGATATAAAAAAAAAAAAACGTCACAGTGAAAATATAGTGGTGGAGAAAATAGGAACTGATACACTAATTGGGTAAAATATGGGTTTTCCTTGTACAGAAAAGTTATTACAATTTCTCTTCAAATGGTCAAAAGTTCCTTTATTATTTCCAAGCCTTCTATAACTTGCATAATAAATCAAGCTTGTTATGTAAAACATACTAATGAAACCCAAGCCAGATCTCTGTCATATATAAAACACGAGCTCTCATGAGCAAGAACCACAATGCATTGAATTAATTTCAAAAAATTCTAGTGGTTTGTATGATGTAGTGAATCAAATGAGAACATGAATAGGAAGTCAACTACTTACGATGGCAGATCATAGAGGCGCACAGTATTATCATTGCAAGCGCACAGCAAAATGGGCTTGCCTTGTGAATCATGCATCCCACATAGGGTAAGTATACCCTGCACACAGATAACAACATCATAAACTTCGTGAAAGCCATCTCACACACTTAACAATTCCCCCTAGCCAAATTTCATATGCAAATAATTACTGTTTAGAATGAAGAATAGTTATATAAGAACTAAAAGATAATATCCCTTGAAAATGATAATGCAGCAAATGAGTGCACATAGAAATATAAAATGTGTAAATAACTCATTGAAGTATAGGGGATGATAGCAATTACAGATGCAGAGTGGAAGGCATGGGCCATGTCCCCACCCTCCTAGATGTTTCTAGTTACTATACATAAATATTTGCAAATATTGGACTTGCCCCCCTTTATTCATGTTGGTGACTTGGTCCCCTTTTTCTCATAAGTAGATTGGGTTAAAGGATTAGACATCGTGCTTCTTTTTTACGAAGCCCAGACTTTCCATTAACCCCACTTTTCAGAAGTGTTCCAAGTAATAGGACACTTAATTCCAGCTGTATAGCTGCTAGAAGTTAGTGAAGTGGGAAATGTTGTCTAAGAAATTGAAGGGAAAAAAAAACTTAAAAGTAATGGTAATTTCTTGCTCTCTCTCTACTTCATACTAATGAATCTCCAACTCCAAAACTTCTTTCCCTTTGGCTTATAACTTATTAGTTCTGCCCTATACAAGGCTGCTTTAGTTGCTATATCCAGATTTGAGTCATTTTTTATCTTGTATCTGGTTCCTATGCCTCATTATTTGTGAGGATTGAAATATTTAGAATAGTATTATCACCAAGGAATGACTTTAAAAACTAAGCTACAACATCTATATGCCCTTTCTGGTCAAGTACCTATCTGGTTGTATGCAATACTGAGCCATTTTCATCATCAGAAACTTGAGAGCATTTCTTATATTTTCTAAAATATTAGTTCAAAAGAGTATGAGAGCGAGCCCTAGCACAACGGTAAAGTTGTGTCTTGGGGGCTTGTTAGTCATGGGTTCAAATCCAGAAACAGCCTCTTTGCATAGAAAGGGTAAGACTACGTACAATATCCCTCTCCCTTACATTCGCATAACGAGGAGCCTCTGGACAATGGGGTACGTAGTTTCTTATTAGTTCAAAAGAGTAGTAGCTGGATCATTGATAGCAGAGCTAAGAATTAATTCCACACAATTATGAGAAAACATCATTTCAAACTGGACAAGCAATATCATATTAAAATAGAACCAACTATCCAGGGGAAAAAAGTAAATAAATTAATACATACATTTTCTTCGTTGTGAGTATATGTCACTTCCAAGTTTCCGCTTTCAGTAGCATACCATACCTGCATAAATCGAATAAAAGTTAAACAAATAATAATTCCAGAACTTGCATATAGTCAATACATATATAACCAGTAAACAGTGTGAAAACCGACCTTCACTGTTTTATCCAATGAACAAGATAAAAGGAATTGGTCCCAGCAGAGAACAGACATCACAACAGATGTGTGCTCTGTTAGTGTCTGTAAACACTGCAAGGTTTCAAGGTTCCATACCTGAAAGACATAAACCAGTTGGAAGAAATGCACCAAATTAACAAACCAAAACCTATTAATACATTACTTAAGAGTCTAAAGGAAAATGAATCAGACATTTATGGCAAAGAGCTTTCATAAACTTACTCTTATTGTATTGTCCATTGAACCAGAGTAAAGTCTATTGGCACCAACAACTAATGAGACAACACCCCGAGAATGACCTTTAAGTGATGCAACCGGCTCAAAGCAGTTGGTAGCTACATTAAACTTCCATGCCAATATAGATCCGTCCTGCGGGAGAAGTATTTCATTTGAGATAAAAATAAATAAAATGATATTACAAATTACAAATATGTAGACAAGTGAAACCTTTTCTTGTGTATTCTGTTTTCATTTTCAATAAAATAAATAAATAAATAAAATAAAAAACAGGCTTTGAAACATGTTTGGTCAAGTTTAACAAAAATATTTCGCAAGACATTATAAACTCCTTTACTGTCTAGGAGTTAAAAGGCATCCAGCTGCCTTAATAGTTAAAACCTAAAGAGTTTAAACAGAGCAACACAGTCTCCCCCAAACAAATCCCCAATAAGTCCTCCTTAGACACAATCAATGGCCTATAGCCTAAGCCAAGATATCCACCAGCAATCTGGAATATCCCACATATCCAGCTGATGACTGCTTCAACACCATTTTTCACACCTCGAGCCCAACTAAGCATTAGACAAATCTTCTTGGCCAATCACATTGCCTAAAAGACTAATCTGAGTGGTTTTATTAGCTAGTAATCAGTGCTAGTAAGCATGATGAAGATAATCAACATTGAAATCAGGACTACTGCATCAAAAAATAAAGCATGACTCCAAATAAAACAAAACATTGTCGAAGGAAAAGAAAATATTTACCTGTGTACCAGCAAAGAGCATATCATTATTCACAACAAGTGCATAAACTTGTCCAACAGGGCCATTAAGACTTAGCTCTGATAAATTTTGTGTGTTCCAGGCCTGCAGCACCAATATCATCAACCAAAAGAACATTAGTTATGATGTTATAAGCAGTGGAAAGAGCATACCTAGGCAAAAACATTTCACTAAATTAGAGAGATGTACTTTATTTAAAAATTTACAGAGTACAAAATGAGAGAAAAACAAAAAGAGATCCCTATTTGTGTTCTTTCTTACCTTGACAAAATTGGGTATCCCAACAAAAACCCAGGGGCCTTCACTGATCATACAACCTACTTCACCACCAAGATTGATCACACCTACACACTGCAAAGGAGCATACACAAACAAAATCAAGACAATCTCACCTTTCCAATAAGCTCAAAAGCAAACTATAAAAAACTTAAAAAGAAAAATACAATGTTCACTGCTGATTTTGAAATCTGAAATCAAAATAGAGAGGAGAAAAATGAAGCCAATTGAAATAATTGAGAAAATAAAGAACACTACAATTCTGTGTTACACTAAAAATATCCTCATTTCACATAAAATATCATGGAGAAAAGTGTCGGGCACCGATCATCAGGCATAAAATATGCACATGCCAAAAAAGTTTGTTATAACATAAACATGAGTATTGGAGTGTAAGCAGCAAAAATTGGAATGTAGAAGGGTTAAAGCAAAATTATGGTTGATCATCTAGAGCTTCCCTTAAATCAAAGTAACTATTGTAATTGAGAGAATCACATACTTTGGCTGTCAATTTCAAAAAATGGAAAATGCAACCCAAATCCAAATTATTTCCCCGAGGAAATTTTCAAAGTTCAAAAGTGATCAAATACCTAAGAGAACTAATATATCTAGGAACCAATACAAACATAATAGTTTCATAAAAAAAAAATGCAACCAAATAATTTTATGTAAAAGAAATAAACAAATTAGTTGTACTATTAAATGTATCAAGACCACAATAACAAAGCAGCAGATACAAGTTATACAACTATATGATTTGACCTAGCAGTCACACATGCATCATGACGGAACAAGACATGCTTCACCTAGAACAAACAAACAATTCAAATTCAAACTTAAAGTATTAAAAAAAATTATCCTATTCCAAGGATACAAACAAAATCATGAAGCTTAAAATTAGTGGAAAAAGAAAAGTGGTCTGCAACTTTAAAATTGAAACAAAATTGCCCCTACAAAACAAAACACAAAACAAATAATAACCACCTTTCCAGATTGGCAGTCCCAAATCCTTGCAGTCTCATCAGTGCTTCCAGTATACAGCTTATCTGAACCAGAGGGAAAGGCAATTGCACTCACAGCCTGTTCATTCAACAAAAGCACAATTCATACCGTCAACTCCAATCACAAAACACAAACACTTACTTGTAAACATGCTATCAAATATCAAAATTTTCAGAGAGTAACATTAACGCAAACCCAGTTCACACATCACACTTAGCCCTATACACCATTTAAAACACCATTAGAATTAAAAACACACATATATCGTAAAATCCAATGATAAATAAGTTATCAAGCACAGGTTTGAAATGTTTCAAGGAAACAGCCCACAACTGCAATTTTCGTCACATCATCAAGGTTTTTGGAGACACCGCAACCACAATTGTGGCCACATTTGTCCACAATTTCCCACAACATCAAGGATCACAACAAAACTGCAACTACAACCGTAATTTAAAACCTTTCAATATCAAGCAGAGTGTACACTATAGAATGCAGTTCCTCCAAAGTAAGCAAATCACTTTATTATAAAGTACAATCAACTGTCAACATCAGGAAAGTACCTAATTTCAGTCATTGATGAGCAAATCAACGGTCAACATTACACATATAACAAATCAATATCAATCATTGATTTTCTCATTTACAATTGATTGAGAATAATTACTTTACCGTTACATTTAGTGGCTTCAGATCCTATACTATATATACTAACATAATTATCCAATAAAACCTTTTTTTTTTGTTACCTTCTGATGCCCTTCAAGCTGGGTCAGCAAAGAAAACCCATCCCCCACACTCCAATGGTGAAGGAACTTGCACCTCTCTCCATAACTACAATTTCCCTGAATCCAATAATTACAAAGTTTCTCCGCCTTCACCACCACCCCTCTACCGGCACCGGCACCGGCACTGGCACCACCGCCACCACGGCCTCCACCACGGCCTCCGCCGCGGCCCCAAGTGTTGTTGAAACTGGGGTTGCGGCGCGTGCCCGAGAAGCCCGAATTGTCGTATGCCCGCTTCGAGGATGCGCCATTGGCGTGGTGCGAATTCGCGGGCAATTCGCTGTGCAGGAAGGGGCATGGGTAGCGGTTGCACTTCCCCGCTTGCCAGTGGAAGCAGACTTTCTGGTGCTTCGCGTCCCCACCGAGGCGGTTGTACACGCGCTTGTTGCCACCGTCCACGTCCATGATCGAAACAGAGAGTGTGTGATCGAGTGAATTGGGATTCAGGGATTTAGGGGTTTGAACGAGTATTTATTCTTTATCTTTAGGTGCGATTGTAAGAGGAATAAGGGATCGAAGGTTGTGATTGATTGGGGAATTGAGAAGGGCAGGAAGGGGAAGGTAGAGTGTGATCATCAAGGAGTGAAGGGAAGTTCGTGCGAATGAGATGAGAAACCCCAATTGATGATGAGAGTCGGGATTAGGGTTCGTGAGAAAGAGAATGATGAATTGAATCGAGCAACAGAGTTGGAGAACTTCACGGGAACTACACGTAAGCCGCGAGTGAGGTCTGTGGAAACGTGGTGGAATTACGGAACTGTCCTGACTTGAGCATGCCCAGAACATCTTCTCGTCCTCTTATGTTATATTTGGTTGGATGGAAGAATCTTATGCTATATTTGGTTGGATGGAAAAAAAAAATTTAAAATTTGAATTAAAAGAAAATGAAAGGAAGTAAAAATTTAATTTTTTATATTTAAAAAAGAATTATTTTATTTTTTCAAATAAATAGAAGAAAATATTTCGTTAATTATGCTTTTTCTCATTTTCTCTCTTGCCAAATGAAATTTTTTAGATGTTTAAGTGTATTTAACTCAATTTACCAAAATATTTGATTAAATTTATTTTAATTAATTTTTTTATTGAATTAAGTTATTAGATTATATTGGTTTTAATTTAATAAAATTGATTATAATTGAGTTAGGTGACGGATTCAGAGTTTTGAATCTGACCAAAATTCAATTCAATCTAACACAATATTATGTTTTATGATTATTATTGAGTTAAATATTTTGAGTTGTAGAATAATATTATGTTTATGATTATTGAATTCTATTAATGATTATTATTTATCATATAAATAAAGTTTTTCTTATTTTTTGTCAAATAAAATATCCGACTATTTTTATAGTTTAATGATTTTTTTTTAAGACTTAAGGTGACAAATTTTTAATGACTCAACTTGATAATATTGGTTGGCAAAAAAAAATTTAAACTCAATTTAATCCAATTCAATTAAGTTTAATTGGATTGAGTTAAAAAAATAGACATAACTCAATCCAATGTGAGCCACTTATATTCTTAATCATTGTGTATCAATGTATGACGTTTTCTTTTTTAAGAAAAAAAAATGAATGTTATATTTTTTGTGAAATATGTTCTTGTTAATGATTTATAAAGTAAATATTGAAAATAATAATAATATATTCAATGGTATTCAAAGTATGAAAAAAATATATTGAATTTTTCTTCTTTATTTAATTGGAAGATTTCAAAATAAATATTTTTTTGTGGAGTACACTGAATGGAGTCAAAATTTCTAAAATATAAAATTAGAATTTAAATTTTATTAATTTAACACTAAACCTATATCTTGGCACTTCCTTTCTTTATCATGGTTTTTTTTGTGTTTGTCTCTTTTTTTCCTCGTGTTCTTGCTTCCACAATCGAAGGTGGTGCATAATTGTGATTGTTTGCTTCTTGCTTATTCTTCTTGTTGAATTTGGTATATATATATATATATATATATATATATATATATATATATATTATTGATAATTATTAATTATTAATTTTTATTAGTAAAAGAGATTAAACTAACTTCCTTATCCTCCTTTTCTTCCTTGTTAATCATTCGATCAATCTTATATTTTCACACAAATATATATACATAATACATACAAGAAGAATTTGTTTTGATATGAAAATACAAATTATTGACACCACTCAAAATGGCAAAGGTAATAATGGACATAAACTATTTTTTATTTATTTTGATTTGTATTTTTCATATATTTAAAACAAAAAAAAATATGGTGGAAAATTATAATATTTCTAATAATAATCCACACACCTTTCTTAAGAATGTGGTAATAGGCACTTATGAAAAGTAGCTAATTCTTGTAAGTTAAAGTTAAACGTATCCTAAAAAGAAGTTAAATTAGATATCACTCTTACCATGTACCTTAAGAATGTCATGACTAGCAATTATTATGTATTAATCCATTAAGGTTTAAGGTTTTGTTAAGAAGAAGGAGACAATCAACTAAAACATTTTTAAAATTGTTTTTTACAAAACATTGTTCATTGCATCTTTTAAAGAAATAAAATAAATAAAATCTAAAGCATTTGTAAAGTAAAGGTAGTGTGAGAATTAAAGTTATAAATGATTTTGTTTCGACATTTTTTTAAAACAAATAGTCCGATATGTGTTTCATTCCAATATAAAATATAAAAAAAAAAATAATCACATCTTTATTCCAATCCATTATGCTTTGTTCTTCTTTACTATGTTTTGATTTATTCTGTTTTATTTCCTATCGCCAAACCAAACATAATCTTACGAGGGGTTTGTGTCGTTAATTCTAAGAATATTTTTTTCTCGAAATGTTATTTCTAAGTATTTCAAAAAATTTGTGGTGTATCTAATGATAAATCAAAAATAACTTTTTAAAAAAAAAAACTTTTTTTAATCCTATATAATTATGGAAATAAATATCTTTTTAAGATAATTATTATAAGAATTAACATCAACATCAACATCACATTTAATCTAAGTTAATTGGGATCGGTAGTAGATGAACATAATGATAAATCAAAAATAAGATAAAAGAGATAAAAAAAATAGGCTAAAATAAAATAAGGGTAAAAGGAAGAAAAGAGAAAAAAAAAACTAAAACAAGGGAATGATTGAAACATAGAACTACTAATGAGTTTAATCATCCGCCAAACTTATAGTTTTTCTCTACTTCGTTCTAAGACATACCGTCCGCCAATCTATATCTCACTCAATTATGTCTTGTTTCACTACCTTTCCCCAGGTAAGTTTCGGTCGACCTCTACCTCTCTTTGTGTCGAGCTCTTAGTAACAAACTTTTGTTCTTACGGGAGCATCCAGTGGCTATCTCATAACGTGCCCAAATCACCTCAATCTATGCTCTCTCATCTTTTGACATACCGGTACCACTTATACCTTTCGTCAAATATTCTCATTTCTTATCTTATTCATCTTCATATATCCACACATCTACTTTAATATCCTCATTTCTGCTACCCCTATTTTATGCTCATGTTGCCTCTGTGCTATAGCATTATCGGTCTTACAATTGTTCTATATAATTAGAAGATAATATAAAATAAATTGTATATAACAATATGTAATTAAAAGATCGTATAAAAAAATTGTAAATTATCCTACCAGCTTAAAAATAATTATTTTTAATCAAAAAAATATGTGTTTTAGAGAGAAAAAAGAAAAATTATATATTGTCAGAGCTTGCATTCTAATTAATTGTTGGGAAACAATTGACTACATAAATAAATTTAAGGGGAAAATGTGTAAAGAAAGATATTATAAAAGATTTTACCCAATTGATAATTGTTATTTATAAGTAATTACGTATTTAAATTACATAGCAATGATCTTTTTTTCCTTTTAATACTTCTTTTGTAATTGAAACATAGAAATTTAGTTTTTTCTGAACTTTTATCTAATAAATGCTAAATTAGTTGATTTATAGTGTTGATTGTATTTTCTTTGTAGGATTACGCATTAAAAACTTAGAAGATGGATTAAGGATATGGACTTAGCGTGTCACCGATATAAAAAAAAACTTGGTTAAGCAAAATTTTGATTATAAAAAGGGGAGAGCAAGTTAGAAGAAAATAATTAGAAGTCAAAGAGAAACCCAAAACACAAAGGAAAGAAGAATTCACTTCACAAAAGTTGGCTTATGTCATTTTTTATCAATTTTCTTCCATTCTCTTTCATCAATTGTTGCTCTCTTTTGTTTATTATAGGCCTCTCATGACAATGCGAGACTACACCACTCATTGTTGGGGTCAACAATCAAACATTCTTGATATAACAATTTTTACTATCTATTTAATGTTATGTTCATATTATTGTTTTTTTCTGAATCTTCTGTCATGTTTGTGGTCTGATCATCCATATGCATGTAATGTTATGAGAGTTTATGCATTGGAAAATGTTTATACTTTGAGAACTGAGAAATAATATCTAGGCAAATCATATCTAGGGATAAAATGACATTATTTAGCCTTAAATATACATCTTTATTCTTAATGCAAATTATTTTATGTAACTTGCTGATGAATCATGAGTGAAATTAGGTAATTCAAGCTCTTTCATACGAGAGATTATGGTTAGAGTAAATTAGAGGATGAATGTACTATAAAATAATATTAAAAAGTGAAAAATCATTAACATTACATCAAGAGTAGTTTTGGACTTTTGGTAAGCTGAACACCCACTATATCTCATAATCCTGCATCAACCTTCAATTCAATCTCCAAGTGTTTGTTTTTATTTTCTGGTTCTTAATATGTTTCGCAATTAATTTTATTTTAAATTTATATTTATGTATATTATCATCTACAAATCCAAAAAAAATACTCTATTAATTGCTTACAAATAGATGTATACAATTTTAAAGTATAATCAAAGTTTATGAAGACTCAACACTCGATCTTATAGTTTATTACTTAGATAAATTGGTACATTTGTCAAGAACATGCATTCTAATTAATTGTGGGGAAACAGTTGATTACATAAATAAACTTAAAGAGAAAAATGTGTAAAGAAAGATATTATAAAATATTTAGTCGATAGATGAGAAAATAATAAATTAAAAGAAACAAAGAAAAATTAAGTTAAAGAGGAAAATCTTTTTTTTTTTCGTTTTTGTTACATGAGAACCATAAATAAATTAAAAGAAACAAAGAAAAATTAAGTTAAAGAGGAAAATCTTTTTTTTTTTTCGTTTTTGTTACATGAGAACCATATTGTCTTGTAGA
>CM023956.1:28204449-28220011 GCA_013407115.1 Glycine latifolia
AGATCGTATAAAAAAATTATCTTAAAAGTTGTAGAAGATTGTATAAATTGTAGAAGATCGTATAAAAAAATTACTTCTCATAAATAATATTACGTACGTGATAATTTTATATTTATTTATTTCAAATAATTTAATTAATTAATATAGATTTTATATTTATTTAATTCTATTCTATTAAATTAATTTAATCATTTCATTAAATCTTAAATTAACTGATATGATAAATATATTAATTGACTGATTCAAAAATATATATTCAATATATATTTATAATATGAATTGGTTGATTTATAATGATTTCATTTGTAGTTATTGAAAAATAGTAGATAATTAGCAGAGGATTTTCTATATGAATTAAATTTTGCAAGATTTATACCATATCAAAATCGTAATAATTTATTAGCCAATATATACAATCCACGATTTAATCTTTTTATTAATCTGACATAACATAACATTGATTAATTAAACATTTTATTTTATTTTTATAAGAAAATAGTGGTAATAATAGTTATAATAATTTATTTTTAACAAAGAAGCGTGGTAAGTATCGAGCTATCAATATCACAACTCAAATGTCCCAGCTTGAAATGAAATTGCAGGATTAACAACTCATCTTCATTATATTTCTTAAGATGAGAAAATACTTAATTTAAATTAGATTCGTATTTTTATTAAATTAGTAGTTTATTGATACTAAAAGGATATATATTAATAAAGTAACTATTAATATCATTTTTATTTTTATCCATTAATAATAACTATCTTTTCAATAGTTACCTTAATTATAATATATTTGTTTTAATTGAATTAATAAAAAAATACTTTACATCTAAATTTCTCAATAATATTATAAGAATTTAATTTGTATTTTATTATCTTATATAAGTTTTATTTGATGTATATTTTAGTTTTATAATAACATGACAAATTAGTATATCATTTATAATGATTATTATGAAATAGTTATACAAAATTATTCAATAACATTTTTTATTATACTAAAACTTAGATCTTGTAAATGAAAATTATACAAAATTTTAGCATTGATGAAAATATAACACTTTGTGAATATTTGGTTGAAATTTAATCACAGAAAAAATATTTATTTATTTATTTTAATAAAAAATTTATTTCTTTTGACAGTTATTCACATAAATTATTTAATGAATTATTATAAAGTAATTATACAAAATTATTTAATAATATTTTTTACCATACTAAAAATTAGATCTTGCAAATAAAAATTATACAAGATTTTATTGTTGATGAAAAACTATTTTCCGTGAATACTTGATTGAAATTTAATCTCAAAATAATATTTATTTATTTCAATAAAATTTAATTCTATTGGAATGAATGAATCAACTCAACTATCACTACTAAGAGAATATCACTTTCATTCTTTCTGTTTCAAAGCTTATTCCCATCAAGAAATTCCCACCAATAAATCATTGTTCGAACCATCACTAGAACTCGTGTTCGACTATCTCCTCCGAACACTTGCACAACAATAATATACATAAGAAACTCGAGGAAGGAGGTGGGACTATAGTCCCAGCTTGCCTCCTGTAAATCTTTCACTGCTTAGGGTGTCTATTGCATGAAAAAGCCTTATTAAGAAATAATATCTTAAGTTGTGACCAGGAAGAGAATTATGCCATGATAATAATGTGAAAGATTGATGCACATGTATTCAAACGATTTGTTTAAAATGAAAATTAAATTTGACCTTTGTATTAAAAATTGAATGGAACTCTTGCTTAGTTTATGGTTGAATCAGTATATATCTTGTAATATCTTTTGAATCACTTATCTTTCACTTTACTTCTATTTAACTAAATTGAATGTAAATCTTGCTTGGTGTTCAGTAGTTTTTCAAAGATTTTTGTCTCCATGTACATTTTATGGTAGTGCGTGATTTCTATTATGATTCCAATTAATTCAAGTTCAAATTGTGAGAATGAAGCTTAAAACCTTTGAAAAAATACCGAAAACTAAATTAGCTTCCAAGAAGACATGTTGAGTAAGAGTTCGGTGCATTGTGGTATTGTGTGAGCACACCTAATTATCTTGGAAGTTCTTTTGTTAGAGTAATGTAATCAAACAAAATAAAGTAATTAATAACGAGAAGAGATAGATGAGTACTTTGGTGTAGTGTGATGAAACGGACAAATGAGTTTTGAAAAGAAACATAGTGTGTTTGTGTCTGCGTTAAAGAGAAAGCAACTTTGTTATTTTTGCATTGGAACGTGTATTTTTCACATTCAACGTGATTTTAATGCGTTTCCAACACACACTCATAAGCATCATTGCATCAAATCTACGATAACGTGAGTATTTTATGTGTGACTTTTTTTATAATAGTAATATTTTATTTATTTAGTAGGAATTTTATAAAGTACGTATTGAATGAGAAGATAATATACTTAATATCTTGAAAAGATAATTTTTTTCTTTATTTAGTAGGAATTTTATATATTAAATATTAAATAAATAAAATGCATTTAATGTATTGAAAAGATAAATATATTTATTTTTTCCTTATCTAATAGGATGATTTTAAAGAAAATTTTTTGTTTTGGAATGCAGTAAATAAAGTTAAAACTTATAAATTATAAAAGAGAAAAAGGATTACACATCAATAGTCTAAAATATTTTAAGCAATCATTTGATCACAATATGAAAATTTTGAAAAATTTATTGATTTTTAAAATAATTATTTTAAAATAATTCAAATGATAATTTAATTATGATTGAATGATAATGTAAAACCAATACATAGACATTAATTTTATTATAAATTATTATTTTAATCTAATTAGAATATAGGTTATATATTAAAAATAATTTTTATTACTATTAAATATTTATTATTAATTTTTAAATAATATGTAATTTATATATTAAAAATATTTATTTATTATAAATTTAAATCATACAAAAATAAATATTCCAATTTTGTTTGTAGAGGCTCTAAACTGAAATAATAAGGCAATCATTTACTAATATTTTCTGGAAACCGAAGAGAGATAAAAAAACAAAATCAATAGTCTAATTTTCCAGAAATCTAGAAACAATAATTGGACTCAGTAACAGCAAATACGCAAACGTGTCGATAGAGAAGAAGCCACTACCACCAAAACATCAATTCCAAAAACACAAGTAATACAACAAGAATCTAATTTTCTGCACTCATAATAATTAAAAATTATGACTTTTAAAACAATAGTTATACAATTAACACATATTCAATAATTTATAACGAAATAATAATAAAAATAATTTAAAATTTGAATTAAATTCATAATATAATCTGCTTTTCTAATCATAAATGAGATTTTCACTCTTTTTACTCTTTCATTTAGACATTTTTATGGTATTATAAATAATTTTTTCTGTGATATTATCATAATTATGTGGAGTAAATATTTTTTTATATGTAGGGATCAAAGAAGATATTAAAGGAGGATTAACAACAATTTATCCATCCTATTCATATAATTAAGTTAATCCCATGGTGAACTATAGTTAATTCTATATATTATTCAAATACATTATTGATATATTACCTTCTAAACACACAAGGGTTCACTTGTGGTTAAAGTTGGGATAGTTGCACAAGATTTTAGGTTAAATCTTGTTTTTTTATTATAAAAAAACAGTAGACTACCTCTATAATTAGTTAATTTCTTTCTCTCAATTATCTCATATTATTATTATTTTATTTATATAAGGTTGATATATGCACTGTTCATATAAAGTAATTTTATATATTCATTTAATCACAATTCATTCTTGATAAACCTTTTAAAATATTTATCTTAAAAATAAATAAACCATGGAATAGTTGAAATGCCTTATTTTATATCCTAAAAATAGAGTTCTGAGTTTTGCTTACGCTTGCAACTAAACTAGATTCAAAAGCAAATTCTTCCTCCTTTCTCTATCGATCGAGAGCCTCATCCCTCTTCCCTGATATTATACCTTCCTCTAAGAAGCAAGGGTTTCCTTAATCAATCATATTACGAAGAGCAAAGAGAGAAAGTCACTCTTCTTATCGTTCGTTCACTTCACTTTTCTTGAAAGACAAGACAGGAAAGAGGTTAAATAAATTTATCATATATGATAAATTATAATTAAATAACATATAAAACTTTATATATTATTAATGTATAATCCTTCTTCTCTTTATTTATTATAAATTTTATTAAAAAAAAAATAAATAAGAAAAAAAAAGAATATGGTGGTAATAATAAGTGTGAAGTGGAAGATGATTTCGTTAAAGGTAAATAGTTATTCTTCGTCTATGAATATATAAAATGTTGGCAAATTCGTTATCTAAAGATAAAAATTCAATTTTTTTTTCAAAAGTAAAAAAAGTGCAACAAATTCATTCATTTATTACTGGTAATGAAAAATCTTACGTGACACATTTAAAGATAAATTTATCGGCATTCGACATATTTAATGACTAATTTGTCAGCATTCTACCAAAAATATAATATAATATTCATATTTTCCTTTTTTTTAATCGTTACAAACATAACATTACAATAAACACTTTAAAAAAATGAAACAATCAAAAGGTAGAATAAATATAATAACAAACATAATATTAATTAATAAACATAGTCTGTCTTCTTTTTTGAAATTTCTATTATGACAATATTAGATAGTGACAAAATCAAATTGAGTCTCATTTTTTTTAAGACTTAACTTAATGAATGTGTATTTTAATTTGTTTGAGTCTCATATTTTTTGTAAGGTATTGTCTCATATTTTTGCTTTAAAATTTCTAATGTGACCCTACCTTACTCAAAATATGAAACTCAAATAAAAATGCACAAAACATTAAGTGAATCCTTAAAAAAAAGACTCAACTTGATTTTGTCACCATCTAATATTCTTACAATGCAAATTTCATAATACTAAATAAATTATGTTTATTAATCAATATTATGTTTATTATTATATTTGTTATAAATTATGTTTGTTTTCCTAATTTTCTAAGTATTCATGATAATTTTATGCTTGTAATGATTAAAAAGGAAGAATATGCATATTAAACTATATTTTAAGTAAAACGTTGATAAATTCATTGGAGAACACTGGTAAAATTGTTTTTGGATGTGTTAAGTAGGCTATTTTATTCATGATAACATAAGAAAGTTCACTAGATAAATTTGTCACACTTTTTTTTATTTTGTCACAAAAATTTATATTTCCATCTTTCAAATATAAATTTATTTGTTAGTGTTTTACATAATTACAAACAAAAATAACTATTTAACTTTTATTAAACTAAATTAGAAGTCGGTGTTGGCGTCCGAGGAGCCTTGAATTTCAAAAAGTCGCAACCCAACAAAGCAGCAGCAGCAACAAACACAAAAAAAGTTGGTGTTACTGTTTATTGTTGTTAGTGTTTGTGTTGGTGTTTGTGTTGAGTCTCTCAACTCTCATAAGAGGTCCCTCTTTGGAGCCCCATGGTTGCTCTCTCTTCCGCGGAGTTCAACCACTGCTCCAACGGCCTCTTTCTCTCTCTTCCCTCTCTCCCTCCTCAGACCCACCCTTTTCCACTTTTTTAAGGTTTCTCTTTGCAGCCGGTGAGTTTTCTTCTCTGTGGTGGATCTGGGATTGTCTGTTTTTTGGTGGACTTTGATGGGTTTGTGCTGTTTTCACTTGTTGTGTTGTTTCTGTGCTGTTTTCCCTTCTGGGCTTGCGGTTTTTTCGTTTTGGAGTTTATGGAGGTGATTCGGGTTGGAATTTTCTGTTGGTGGCTTAAAAAATGTTGTTTTATTTATTTGGTTTTTCAGTTGGGTTTGTAGTGGTTGTGTGCTAGTTCTAGAAGAATCTGTCCTTAATTTTTTTTTTTTTTTGTGAAATTTGAAGCTGGGGAAGGTTGAATCTTCTAATTATTGTGACTTGTGATCTGAGTCGTATGATTGGGAGAGGGGGTTGTTAATGTTTGCTATGAACATGTTTAGTTTTTGATTTTTTTAGTATTGTGAAGGGTTTGATGTGAGTCTCGTTGTTATTTTTTTCTGTAGATCAAGTTATTTGGGAAAAGGGGGAAAAGTGGTCCTGAGTTCTGACTGGTTCAGATTCATGGTATCGTGTGCCATATGGTGTGTGTTTTCTTTGTCAAATATCAACGTCGTTAAGCTTCTTCAAAGATTTTGACTCTGAAATGGAAGGTTTTGTTGTGTAAGGGAGAAAAAACAAAGGTTGACCTTTGCGTTTTATTTTGCCAAAGAGGCCGGTTCTGTCTACTGAACCGCAGGTTTCAACAATCCCACAAGAGTTTTGTTGAGGTAAGAAAATTGAGTAGTTACTTACTAGATTTCTTGGTTTGTTGAGGAGGGAGGAAATTGGTATGGCTGTTGCCAATAGCAACAGCAGCAATGAACCTTGTGCTTCATACAATTGTTACAAAGTAGCAGCCTTGACCGAGACCATATTGGACACAAGTCACATCTCTAATTTAAAGGATCGGTACATTCTGGGCGAGCAATTGGGCTGGGGGCAGTTTGGTGTCATAAGGGCATGTTCTGACAAGTTGACAGGAGAGGTTTTGGCCTGCAAATCAATTGCTAAAGATAGGTTGGTTACTTCGGATGATTTGAGGAGTGTCAAACTTGAGATTGAGATAATGGCTAGGCTATCCGGGCACCCCAATGTTGTGGATCTCAAGGCGGTTTATGAAGAGGAAGGTTTTGTTCACTTAGTGATGGAGCTTTGTGCTGGAGGGGAGCTGTTTCACAGATTAGAGAAGCATGGATGGTTTTCGGAATCTGAAGCCAGGGTTCTCTTTAGGCACCTTATGCAGGTGGTTTTGTATTGTCATGAAAACGGGGTTGTTCATAGGGATTTGAAGCCTGAGAACATTCTCTTAGCAACAAGATCCTCCTCATCTCCTATTAAATTGGCAGATTTTGGGCTTGCAACCTACATCAAGCCTGGTACTTACTTTCTCTGATTCCTTTGCAATTTGCATATTATAATCTTCTTTTCAATTTTGGTTGCTCCTATGAATATGTGTGATGTTCATCTTCAAATATTGGGATTTGTTTAAGCAGGTCAGAGTTTGCATGGGTTAGTTGGGAGTCCATTCTACATAGCTCCAGAGGTACTAGCTGGTGCATATAACCAGGCTGCTGATGTGTGGAGTGCTGGTGTTATTCTTTACATTCTGTTGAGTGGGATGCCTCCATTTTGGGGAAAGACCAAATCACGAATTTTTGAAGCCGTTAAAGCTGCCTCCCTGAAGTTTCCATTGGAACCTTGGGATCACATTTCTGAATCAGCTAAGGATTTGATTAGGGGAATGCTCTGCACAGATCCTTCTCGAAGGCTCACTGCCCAAGAGGTTTTAGGTAAGTTTACTTCTTTTCTTCCCCTTGTTAATGCCTATCTGCCAAAGCTGTTTTATTTAGATTTCACATTGGAGTTAAGATAGCATTTTTGCCAAGCAGGATAATGACAGTTCAACTGATATATATATATATATATACACACACACACACACACACACACTATTATAAAATTGAACATAAAAAGATCATTAGGAATATGCTAATTCTGCTTATTGAACCAATAATCTGACAGTTCTGAACATTTAGATTATGACAAATGGCTCAGCAATAAAGTTATGCCATAACCCCAAAGAGAAATGCTGACAGCACACTCTTTAACTCCAAAAACTATTATAACTAATAGGTTTTATTTACGGTATGAAATCCATCATATTATGTCATTTATGGTGTGTGTGTTCAAATGAGTATGTTTCTCTATTTTTCTTCTGAACTTTCCCTTTCTAGATCATTGCTGGATGGAATGCAACGAAACAAATCTTGAACAACTAAGTGAACATAAAATCCAAAATTGTGAAGAATGGGATGCTGGTGGCAGCTCATTCTCTGCCTCTTTCATGTCCAGGAGTCAGGACATCAGCTTTGGTGCCAGCTCACCTACTTGTGATGCTCTATCACCTACATTCACGTGCAGATCATCATTTTCTTCTTTTTTGATGGAACCAGTCACTCCATGTCTAGTTTCTGGTGGGTTTTCATTCAAGAGCGCAGGCGATTCCCCTGATTTGGAATTTTCTTCTCCCATTCCCTCAATGCTTAGCTTTTCATTCCTCAGCCCCAGTTCTGCTGTTCAGCAAAAGAGTTGTAAATTAGAGTGCTCAGTTAACATGGCAGATGCAAATGCAATTGCTGGAGGTATGCTTAAAGCCGTTTATTTTCACCGTCTTTACTATTTCTTAGCTTCCTGGTCTGATCTTGTTTGCAATTTTATGCAGAAACAAACTTGGGAAAATTGCTTTTGCTACAAGATTCTCCTATTTGCATTGGACGTGATGTTAAAGAAACTGATTGCAAGCCTGTAGAGGCCAAAAGGGCAAGTGGAATGAATGGACATAAGGTATTGGGAATCCACAGCAAGAGAAACAGGACAATTGGACTAGGTGAGTGTGAGCAACTTGACCTTGTGGTGACTGAATCAGTCATCCGTTGGTCATCATGCACTCAACTACCTACATCTTTGAGATCATCTCTTGTCTGCTAAGCGGATAGAAGACTTGACTTGCTAATCAGATTGCTTCATGCTGTGCCTAAATTGCAGCATACTTGATGCAAATTTTGCTTGGCTAACGCATTGTATATGTTTTCCTTATTTGCGTTGTTGTTAATGTTAACTGTCTTCTGGCTGGTGCAAGGTTTTGTTTAGTTTTGGTAGTGGCTTAATGGTGTGTCTGATTGAGAAGTGGTACTATCTAATTTCTCACTTTCTTGTTTTTCACTTTTTCTCCTCCTCCTTTTTTCCGTCTATTGTTATGTGCCTTGAGTGTGAGTAAAAGCCTAAGGGCATTCATTCAGCCTGGGTAGTAAATGAAGTTGATCTTGATGTATGCTCCAGTTGTCTTAATCTGATGTATGCCAGTCATCTTGATGTATCAGTATCAGTATCACTATTAGTGTGTGTTTGGTTTAGTATAATTGATATTTTTTTATACTTTTATTTGTTAATTTTTTAGAGAATTTTGTGGGGTTCAAAATGATCTAGCTTTTGTGCTTGTCTCCTTTCTGCATCAAAAGAAACTCTAACTAATACTATTCTTCTTGTTTAGTTTAATTTTGGATTTCAAAATGAATTTACCTAGAATGCATTTTGACAGTATAAGTCTTATAAATTGTAATTTAATTAAAAACCGGTAAGATTATTAATTTTTGTAATATTTATTTTAAAAGTCATATTTATATATTACTATAACATAAAAAATTTTATGGTACAGTTTATGATTTTTTTATATATAAATAGTACTAGTAGTTTACTTATGAACTGAGCTGTACTTAGTAAATGCTGATATTTTTCATGACAATTAATGAACTTAGTTCTATCATTTCATTCATTTGTAGCTGTCCACATATTGACAAGTGTTGGGTTGCATCTGGCCCTTACATTTTTTTGGTAGTTTGTTTTCTTCTTATTTTTCCTTTTTGTTGAAAACTGTGTTATGTCTAAATTTTATGGACAAGAAGGATTCCCCTAGTAGTAGAATTAAATGTGTTGAGGCACTAAGCCAGCTGGTGATGGTTGTCATCAATTGTCCGTGACATCTCAACTCAACAATGATTAATCGTTTTAACTTGTACATAGCCACATGTGGGAGGGAAGACGAGGGGGGGTAGGTTTGTCATCATTTGTTAGGCCAAAAGTCAATGCCACCTTTTGTAGTATATTATATTATAAATGCCATGTATTAAGGCCTCGATGGAAATGATCATGATTTATGGCAACCATGACGACTTCGTGATTCCAACATCTTTTCTTATTGTTATTTTTCGTAGTCACTTTTTCATTTGTACGGGCATTTTTAGTATTTTATCGAACGTGACGTGTACATGATTTGTCTTTGTAATCTATCGTAGACTTCTACACAAATAAAATAATTCATATGGGTTAGTGTTGCGAAAACGGTAGTAGTAAAATGGAGTTGAGGTGTTAGTGTTACTCTATAAGGCAGCCTGATTATTTTATTAACGACAAAATATTCTTGATGTATTGTAAGATATTTGAAATCCAAGATATAAATTAATTAGACTAAAATTTAATGAATATTTATAAATTTATTAGAAATGAGTAAAACATTTTATCCATTAAATGAGGTTAAATTTGGACTTAAGTAAGGATCTGTAAGAAATTAATGTTACGTGTATGAGTGGTCACAGGTCTATTATAGAAGATTTTATTATTGTTTTAGCGTGGTTTTCCTTCATGTATTGGAGAGTGGGAATGGACCTATAGAGACTACTCAAGTCAAGATTCAAGTAAAATAATGTTATTAATGTATGAATAATGCATGTACGGTTGAGGTTAATTGTCATAGGGTTTTTATATAGAGAATGCTGATGGTGTATGAAGTGGTTCTTCATCTTGAGCTTATTATTTCTCATCCAAAAAAATCGTGGTAGAATTTACAATGATAGTCTTTCATATGTAGGGCTTATGTTTGTAGAGGTTGCATATGATTCACTGCATTGGTTGTGTGATTTCAAAGATTGATAGTTATGCGATTGCGACATTTAATTTATCCTTGAAGATTGTCATGTATGAAGGTAAGTCGAGTAGCTGGTGAGGGTACATGAGCTAGTAATATGCCTAGTAGAGTTGTTTAGCCTTATTACACTTCAAGAACATTTATCATCATTTAGAATTCCAAAGTTTAAAATTTATACTTGCTAACTTATCATTAACTTATTCAACAATTGTGGATATAAGCATGTAAATAATACATATAATGTTAATTTATACTTGCTAAACTTATTGTTATCTACAAAGTTTCCCATATTTCATAGTACAAATGATACTTCTCTCTATAAATATACTATGAATAATACTATGGGAATCCTTAATTTCAAACACTACTAATACTGATAGTTTTTTTCTCTATCTTTCTATCACATATATAACCTATAAAATTTATACATTTTTTTCTTCTTTTTAGTGTTAAGTAGTATTCTCTTTAGACTCATATATAATAAAAAAAGTGATTTTGTATGCAGGACTTAAGTATAAACAAATCTAAGTAATTTTGCCTTATTTACTATTATTATTCCTAAAACAATCTTCATTTAATTTTTATTTTATTTTCAATGACTCTTTTTTATTTATGATATCAAATTTCAATGAATGATATTTTAGAAATAATTTTATGTTTTATTTGAGATTAATAAAATTAAATGATATTAATTAATTTTTTTAATTAATATAAATTAGTTATTTTTATTTATATATGAATTCGAAGGAAAATAAGAGTGTCTTCCATCATTTTCATTATGCTACTTTTAACTAAACCTTAGAGAAACTATAATTTTAATATATATAAATTATATAAAAAAAATTAGATTTCTAAAATAGGCACATTTACTTTGCATCAAATCATATGACTTACAAAATTCTACAAATTATGAAAGAGAAAAAAGAAAAATGAAAGAACAAATTAAAGGTCTTGCACCACGAGTGTAAAGTACAAGACCAACTCTTTTGATAGTGAGGGCCTAGTCGATATGGTGATGTGAAAGATGCTACTCCACTAGCTAATAACACGACACAGCCATTAATAATGTTACATATGATACCGTCGTTTCTAGCCAGACAGGGAAACACCTCAAAGTTAATGTCTCCTTAGTCAAAAACTTCACACATGATTCTGTCCCTGGAACTGTTTACCACATCTTTTGGGGACGACACTTAAATGAAATTGGGATATCCCTTAGTTTCTATGCAATTTATTTATTTATTTCTTTTTTTGAGGTATAATTTGATGCAAGTACCTCAAATATACGTCGAACTATTGTCCAATTCTTTTGGTGACATCCTACAGCATGAACAAATAAGTTAGGCATTGGCCCCTACCACTTTGCCCGATGATATGACTTTTTTTTTTTTCAAAGAAAACTTTGATACATTATGAATTCATGCTATGCTATAATTGCTTCTCAATATTCTCTTAACACAATGATGAATTTAATGCCAAGACTTTGGAGCAGACGTGTGGATGGAATAACAACATTTGCTTTTCAAAAGGTACTTTTAGGTTGTGGGTATAACCGTAGTGGCAACTCTTTGTATAAGTATTAACAACACAAAGATAGTTACATAATTATTGGATTTTATAATTTATACTTAAAATAATATCCGTGTTTGGGCTTTCAAAGATCCTCTAAGTCCAATATTGTAAAGATTGCTCATGGTAGATTACTAGATTATGAAGATGGCATATTAATATGAGATCATTTGCATGTGATAATCAGAAAATCTCATAATAATTGTTAATAAATATCAAATTTCCGAGTTTAATAGCATCTTGCCATTTACATATGAGTAATTATATAAGTGAATTAGACACAACACATTAATTCAAAACCTTAAGACTCAGGTTTATGGGTCTTCTCTTCACTTATATGGTGCTCAACTTTTCTATTTCTATTTGATGTGAGACTTTACCTCACATTTATACTCTAACATATCATACACATGTCTAGGCTTCTTGGAGTAAATTATCATAATGTTACGACTATATATATAAATACACACACATTAGATAATTAAACAAGAACCTGTAAAAAATTCATATCACCAAAAAGTAGTTGATTCCTGCAATTAGCAGTATGCGTGTGATACTATAAAACGTTCATGATGTAATAGAGAAGAGATCTCATTTGTTTGCAGCTTAATTACTTGCATAGAGAATATTTTCACCAATCTTATTCTCTGTTAAGACTTAAACACAAGAGAAAAGTTCAACCAAAAGACTAATTCATTAGAAGTTCAACTCAAAAGACTAATTCATTAGGTGTGAGAGCCTCAAAACTTAATTACAACGTCAAATAGTTTATTCTATTCAATGTAGAACTCTTAAGATGTTCACCATGACTTTCACTCTATTGACATTGATTCGGTAATAGTCATTTTATCTTAAAAGTGCTTTACTCATTTATCATTATTCAATTTGCAACTAAATCCAATTTATAGGTAGCCTTTTTTGTGGTCCAATTCTCAACGAAAATATCAATTGTGAAGATTTAAACACAAATAAAATTCCATCCAAAAGACTAGTGTATTAAGTGGAAGAACCTCAAGACTTTAAATATCACATCAACTAATTTATTACATGTATTCTTTCATTGGTTGGTGTTTGGGCTTAATTTACAGTATTGTGCTTGATGGAATGTGAAGTGCTACAAAATCAATGATGTATGAGAACTCAAAATGTACTTACCATGTCTTTGTCCAAGAATTTTTGCAAATATATAATATTTCAAAGTCAACAAAATTCCTTCATTTTTCATTGTTGTGTGTAATGGTTACAGCCTACACCTACACGCACTAAAGTTAGAATTTATAATTTGCTTATCCCTGTACATTATCAAGTTATTCACATTTCTTTTAACCAAACCTAGTTAATAGATTTGATGTGAGTTCCATTTGATGCTTTACAAGTGGTGTCCCGACGTTGATGATGCAAAAATTGATAAACATATTACATAGAGATTGGTCAGAACTTAATGGGTATCTAACAAAAATACTGCGATAGGGAAAATAGTAATTATTTATCAAATGGGTTTGAGAAATGAGAAGGGATATGTGTATTTATACGCAAAATTTTGTGAGGATATATAGATGTCGATGAGTAACTTATTAACTAATTAACCATATCCCATACTGCATGTTATTTATTATATTAAATTTAACATTAAATTAAATAATAATATTACACAAATTACCATATATAACTAATTATGTTATTTTAAATAATATTACATAGATCATTATATATAGCAATTGTCACTCGAACACTATATAATAACGTATTTTTCACCAAATCTCATTCAATATCCATGCCTACAAATTTGTAGCCCTACAGTATCTATACTATTACTATTATTATATAATAAATTTCATCTTGAACTAATATTGACCGTTGATCAAAGTTTTAGTTTGTTAATAACCGTTGATAAATTTTTTTTATAATATCTTTATTAATGAATAATTAAATCACTCACATTATTACTATTTAATATTCAATTTTGATAATTAAAAAATAATTTTTATTTTTTATATTAAGTAATAACATGTTATTTATTATATAATTTTAATAATTAAATGTTAATTTTCTATAATTTTGTAATTAAGTAGTAACATTAAAATTTGGCTTATAAAAAAAGTAATAACTTACACAAAATATTATATTACTACTCATAATTTTTCTTAAAAGTTACATTAAAATATATTTCACGAAAAATAACAATTTAAAATGAATACTCAAATTTTAATAATTATAAATTTAAAATTACTATTTTATTTTCAGTTATATATTTCATATAGATATTACATGTAATAAATAATGATAAATTTCAGTAGATTTAGTATTTTTTTAAAATAATATTTGCTCAAATAAAAATATAGTCTTTTTCTTCAATTTTAACTGGAATTCATTATATCCACTTCCTTTTTTTTTCTAACTACACTCCCCTTGTTAGTATAAATGCTCACTATACTAAAAATACTCCCATATCATCATTTAGGAAAGTAATTCTAAAATTGATGTTTAATTTTTTGTATTTCTAAAAGTATTTTCTGGAATATAAAAATTTAAATATCATTCTGGAAATGTATTTTCCAGAACACATAATAATAGGTTCTGGTAAATACTTTACCGAATACAATTTTAATTTTATATTCCAAAAAGTACTTTCCAGAATTTAATGGAAAAAACATGTTGCATTTGTTCCAAAATCCAAAAAGATGATCACTTCGTTAAAGTGACAGACAAAGACATCATTCTACCGTGTCTACATTCCACCAGCCACTTGAACCTCTAACCAGATTGCACAATTTGTGCAAATCATGTATAGAGATTCGATGCTTGTAAGCAATTTTCCTAGTTTGTATCAAGATAACATAACTATCAGATAAGTAAAACCAAGAAAGTGAGGAAGAAATGAATGTTTTGCTATCATGAAAGTAAAAATTGGTGCGAAAGGAAGGAAGAATTATAATGAGAGAAAGGGGGAATGTCTTGTTGTCCAGCAAGGAGTGCATGGTTGGGGGTGTGCAATCATATAAAGGAAAGAAGAAGGTTGAAATAAAACTCCCATTTGTTTCTAATGACTTGTGGAATAATGACAATGACTTGGGTCCTTTAATATTTGTCATCATACCTACGTTTTAAAAAAAAAACACCCATATCCTAGTCCCATACCCGCTTAGGTAGCAACTTTAATCTTCATCCCCATACCTGTTGGATACCTGTATACCCATACGTGCAATCCCCTCAAACCTTCTTCCTTCCCTCAAATGATCGCACACTCCCCCCCCAGACAATGCATTTCTTCTGGGACAACAAAACATTCCCCCTCTCTTTTATTAGAATCCTTCCTTTGTATCACTCCATTTTTTACTTCCATGGTAACAAAACATTCCTTCCTACCTCACATTCTTGGTTTAGTTATCTAATAGATTTATTATCTTGCTACAAACTGGGAAAAAT
>CM023956.1:28250011-28271684 GCA_013407115.1 Glycine latifolia
TTTTATGTGAAAGAAAAAGCCATCACAGTATGTGGTGCAAGATAACCACAAACTGTTAGACTAAGGAATGATTGCAGATACAGTACAGGACTTTGAAAGCCTGAGATGAGGTTCTATATTTGAGAGAGTTTCGATTATTTGTTTTTAATGTTATTAGCACCAAATACCCCTTTTTCCTTCCTGCCATTTATTTCATGCACATACAAAATCCTTTTTGTAGCATAGCTGGTTTCTTCATGTAAGAATTAGCATTGCAAGATAGAAATTTAAAATACAAGGCTTTAACATAAAATATGCTTATTGTCTCTCATAGTTACTTGCATAAAGTTGGATAGACCATATACTGCTGCAAAAGCTATTGAAATTGCTGAGACACATCAGAATACAAGTGGCAAGAATATTATGATATGAAGAGATTTAATTCATTGGAAAGCAAAATTGACTAAGACTTTGTCATTTGCAATGTACCTTGCAGTAAAGTTGCTGCTTGTTGCTGATCCGGGTTATGCAAACTTCTTGACAACTGAAGAGGATTCTGAGCTTGTGAATGCCTAGATCTGTGTCTACCCTCTTAATGATTCATCGGCATATATTACCACTATTTTCTGAAAGTTCGTTCCCAAGTTTTGATTCTTAAACTTTTCCCCTGTGGATAACAATTATACTCACTTAAACCTTCTTGAATAGGTCAAGAATAAAGATCTTCACAATCTGCTCGCTAGATTGTTTCCCATATATCAAACAAAACAATATCAGTCTCCATTAGTAAGGATTTGATTCATATTTCCCCTTTGTGTGAAGCATAATTTATAGTTTTGCACAATTAATGGGAGTTTGGTGTCTTTGGACCCTACAAACACAAATAGGTTGATAAGCAAATGGTGAGCCTTAGAGATAAGCATGCAGGAGAAGCTTTACATGGGACCCAAAATATTGCTAAGCATAAGCTTGTGCTACAAGCTTTATTAATGATTTTCTTGAAAGAGATGAAAAACGAAATAACAAAACAAATAGATTATAGCCCTTTTTATCTTTGGGGGAAGGTTGTAGGAAATTAGAAGCCTTCTCTCTTTTACAACAAAGTCAATTTTCAATCTAAATTCAGTGAATAAAATTCCAAATGGCAGGGTAGTTCCTGTCTCATTGATAGATTCAAAAATTCTTTCACTTTTCTACAATTGTCATTCGTTTATTACTAATTTAGTCTCAATAGAATATCAAACTAATATTGAGATGACCTGGCACAAGGTTAACACAAAAGGCAGGTACTTTTCTATTTCTCCCTTTTTCTAAGTAGTACCAATAGGCCATCCTTCAGATATTTTCTCCGGAACACTTCTGTTGACTCATCCATTCTTTACTCTTCACTATTTTCTATTAAACCATACATTGTTGCCTTTACTGGTACATGATAATGGGGAAGTAAAAATTTTAACTTTTCTTGGTGAGCCTCATTTCTGATAAAAATCAAGATGATAAGAATGCTTAGTAAGAATCTGTTTGACACTTGCTATGAAAAAGCTAGCTCTTGCATTTCCTCCAATTATACACTTAATCCTTTGTGAATTGTGCTTCAATTTTAGATTCTGCTGCAACAATAATAGTAAACCTGACTTGGCCCCACAGCATGATCAATTTCAAAAAACTTATACAGCCGTTACAAATTGACAATAACAAGTTTGTTTCTTTATTGAATTCTTTTGAACCTGTAAATTGGTTTGTATTTAATCCAAAAATCACATTTATTGAAAATTAGCACATGGGATATGGTCATTAATTTATCATAAAGATCCTGTTTGAAACGTGAAGCATTATAATATAATATTGTATTTCATTGTTCAGAATTTCCTCATACTAATATAAGTCCTAAATTATGATTGGATACTTCAGTTTTTGCCTTTACATTAGTAATAGACTAAAGTAAATAGTAATATGCCACTGTAACACTAGAGGCTTATAACTTGTCTCTGATTAGATGCTTATTACAAGCTATTTTCCCAAATTACATTGTACTGGCTTGACATTATGATTGTTTCAGAGCTTGACGGGCCATAATATCAGTTGGAGAGGGTTCAGACTTTACTGGTGTCCCAAAAAAAATCTGGCAGTAAATGAAACTTCGCACATGAGCGCTTCATATTTGGCATCCATGTGCTCTCCATACCCGTAAACTTGATTTTTCAGACTTGCAATTGTTGAGGTAAGAGGTGTTTTTTTTTTTTTTTACTTCCTTTCTTCTGTTAGACAACAATTAATTCAATCATGGGCCAAATCAACTTTGACTCTCACTCTGACAATGGTTGTCTAATAAGATTTGATTACTTCTAAACTGGGGCATGAAATAACCCTTGGGTAGAAATTTGATTCTAATTAACATAAAACAGTGACATTGAAAAAAAACCTAATAACATCTACATATTATTGTCATGTTTTATCATGCAAGTAACTACTTGTCTATGTAACTTCTTGCAGATTGAAAAAATGCTATCAGCCAAGAAGTCACTACATTGTATCAGTGAACCTGGAAGGTAACCAATCAGGTTTTGCTCTCTGAGGCTGGATCATCCATAATAGTATCCGAAACTGTTGAAGTTCCACGCACATTGAAGTTTGATATATAGTTTTTAAATACATCTTGTATTTGCTTTTCTGGTAAGAAACATGGGTAAAAAGAATTAAAGTTTAATTTAGTCATCAATTCAATTTTAATAAAAATAGAGTTGTATGTAATTGTAAAGTGATTTTGTATGATTTGATTCGTTTATGGATAGAATAATGTGTCTCAGGAACTTAATTCATTTGAGCAGTTACGTGCAAGTTTATGGTGATGGACAGGGGATTTAACATCCTCTCCTAAAACATCCCTTCTAATTTCTCATTTTTGTGTTGGAGGTTTCTCTCAAGGCCCTAAATGAGTTTTGCTAAAAGAATATGATTAATGGTGTTTTTTGTTTTTCTTTCCTAATGTCAATTGCTGGTTTTTGCCACTCATAATTTTAGTTCCTAAATATTAGTGATCTTTCTAGTCGACATCTTAGTCATGGAACACATGGATTTTGCTTCTTTTGTTAGACAGATTACAAGTAATTTAGTAATTTCACAAAGTTAGATTGAAGGATGTAAGTTTGCGTATTTAGAAAATTTAAGAATGAAAGGTGGAGGTTTTAAAGTTATGGAAAAAAGAACCAAAAGTTGGCAATTTTATATGGACAAAAAAAACATTAACCTAAAAAAAATGCTGAACAACTAAAAAAAAAAAAGCTAGAATATTGATAAAATTTAATTAGATGAAACTAGATGTTGGAGGGAGTAAAGTGATATAAATTATTCATAAATTTAATATGAATGTTAAATCACTATGGTTCTGTTTCAATAAAACTTTCCATAAGTATTTATATATAGAAAAAAGTAAAAAGCAAAAATGAATTGAATTGCTAAATTAAAATAAACTTGTGAATATCAAGTTTTAAAAAAATTAGATGAGAAAACTTGTCAAAATTGATATGATTTAACGTGAATATAATTATGTAAAATATGTTGTATATCTTTCAATTTTTATCAAAATTGTTTTTAATGATGATTTTAGTTCTCATATTTTTATAATTGGTGAATTTCATCTTTCATCTTAGTATCCTAAGTTCTATAAAAAAGGACACAGCTCAAATTATTAAAATATGAAGACCAAAATCATCATTTTTAGAATTTAGGTGTTAAAATTACTTTTGATCAAAAAATTAAGAAATTTAAAACACATTTTATTGTAAATTACGTTTTTATCATTTAAAAGTTAATCATTCTAATTGTAAATCATAATAATTAAACTTCTTTAAACCAACACTTCTAGAACCAAGTGAAAAGGAATTTCATTTTTCTTTCATAAGATAACAAGTTCAAATATTTTAAACGAAAGTGTTTAGAAAAAAAATTCCCCCTTCAATAAGTTTTTATAGAGAGGGTTGTTGGATTTTTGGAATTGTGGTTGTGTTGGTCTTTTTGTAAGGGTTGGGTACCCTTGTACCCATTATCCTTTTTACAATATATACATGCTTATTTTGCTGAAGAAATTTTATTTTTGGTGTGTTAAATTTGTTTTTGAATATAAACAAATTCATACCAATTTTTCTTAAAATCTCACAAAATTTCAATCTACAGAAAAGTGATATATTATTTTTCCCTCTATAATGGATTACCGTGATAACACTCCATTTTGGGGCTATCACCTTCATATGACACGTCCAACCCACCTAGACCATTTCTTTCTACTCAACTCAGCCACCCTTTTTATTGATCCAAGGAATCCACAAAACAAACGCTGTTAAAGTGGCAAAAACATTGAAGGTAGCCCCCCAAAAAAATCCCAAATAGTGCACTGCTCTTATTCAATGTGAATAGAAAATGACCCCTTTAACGCCAGCCACCTCTATGTGCCTAGCTTTCAATTGCATTTAAATTGTGTGCCAAATTTCCATTCATTACCTGTTCTTATTATGACTTTGTCAAACTTGCCCCCACAGTGCCACTCACCCAATTCCACTTCATCACCAGTGCCACTCTCTCACTCCCCATTCCATTGCCATCAATGACTGACTTTCTCAATCAAATCACTGTTGCCTCCACCCAAGTTTGGGTTTACTTGGTTTAGTTGATTTATTATTGGGGTTGAGTTTGGTTGTACACTTGCCTAATGCCTACACAGCTACAATATCTTGACCAAGGTCTAATGGTTAAGGGGCTAGTTTGTCTCCATAGTGACATTATCTGAACCAGGATCTAATGGTTAAGGGCTAGGGCTAGTTTTCCAACTTGTTGGTTCAAGTTATATGATAAACCCACAAATGCCACCTAAAATGTAAAATAATAATAAACTATAAAAGGATTAAAAATATTTCTTTAAGTCTCTCAAAATGGGGTAATATTCACTTTTATTTTTTAAAATAGTATGGTTTTCTTTTGATTCCTTGTTTAATAAAATATGTCTTGTGAAAGACAATAATCATATTTGACACGTTTTAATAAAAAAAAGATAAAAAATAATAATTTTATATAATTTTGATGGCCATACATTACCAATGTAAAAACTTTATAATTATTAACAAATCGGAAATGATTATTAATATATCTTTTAAAATAATTATTATAAAAATTAATTAATTTATCATACATAATAATTTCTAAATTATTTAATAAACTATTTTACATTTTCAGTATAATAACCTGCTTTTTCATTTTACTATAAAAATATTTTACTATATTTATAGTAACTAATTAAGCACATTTAGCCCATCATAAAATTTAGCATGCACTTTTTAAATTCAATAGAAAATTATCAACTTCATCCTTATTTTTATCCAGTTAAAATGGTGGGATTATTATTTACATTTCCGGTTCATCAATTTTGATGTAAAAAAGATAGTTATTTTATTAACTTTGTTATTATCTCTGTGATATACATCATGCTACAAATTTTATAGATTGTTGAATGTTGAATCGAAATTCAACGTAGAATTAAATCACCATTGGAGTTCAATGTCGTTAACGCATTAATTGAAGTCACTTTAAAGTTATGTTCTATGTTTTCTGATTTGCTGCCATCTAATTTATCTCGAAAGTTTAGAGTTTATATCTAAAGGAGTGATTGTATAGCACCAAAACATGGCATTGCACACACCAGTCGCACGTCCCCATTTCTTCTCTTTTTCCTCTTTACAACCCTACTTATGCCAATGCCATTGTTGGCATATCCTTTTGTTTTCATACCTTTGAATTATAGTGAAGGCTCCCCTTTGTTTGGATTGGGACTCTTCTGCCTGAAACATTATTAATCTTATACATATATGATCTGTTCAAAGGGCCTTACAATTTGTATTTACTAGAATCAACGGTTTTTGATTAAACTTTTGAGGATCTTTCTTCTTGACTGTTACCTTACGATTGAGAACGATTTCACTACATAAATTACCAATTTTTCTTTTCACGTGTGTATATATATATTAATCCCCATGGAAGGATTTAACTTGCGTTGTTTTCAAAACAAAATTGTCAATGCAAATTGGCATAGATGATTAAGACTGTTTCTTTTCGTGTTCAACCACGTTAAACGTCAAAACTCTCTCTTTCAAAAATTATGTTCAACGTGTCTCAAAATATATAATTTGTGTAAAATAAACACACACTAAGAAATCACATAAAACTTCTTCACAGATACATGTTTAAATATGCTAATTAAAGTCACTCAAGAATTTGTTTGTTTTGACGTCCATTCCTTCCAGATAAATTATTGATTTGGATAAAATCATTTACCCAGATGGACATAATTAAGAAGGATCTTGTGGTCTATCAGTTTAGTCTTTAAACAGTCAAATCATGTTGTATAATTCATATAACCCATCACTGTTATTATTTACATATGTACAATAATTAATCCTATAGTTTGAACCTCAACTGATTTTCCCATCATGCCATGACTCCATGCCCCGCAAGATTGGAAATATTGTACCTAAAAAAATATGAAATGAAAAGTTTTTTTTTTCTCGCTCAACAATATATATGGTTAAAGTGGTAATCAATCTTAACTCAGAAGTTGAGTTTTAATTTTGCCCAAAATATTTTTCAAGAAATACAGTCTCAAACGTAGAAATTAAATAAGTGAAAACTTAAGGTAAGAAAAGATGATTTATCCTATTAATTCCTTAATCTAATATTTTTTATCATGATCTGGTGGAACCACTTTTGCACCTACCGGATCATCAAGAGAGTAGGGTTAACGTATCCTATAAGGTGGAAACTGAATGAGTTGCCACGGGTCAAACACCCACTTTCTTGTATCCAAAGACAATTCAACATCTTTCCTTAAATTTTTCTACATAAACCAAAATTCAACCAACCTAGAATTACGCCATCTCTTATCTGCTCCTCAAATAATATTATGTAAATAATTAAACCACCAATTAAAAACGAAAGTCCTTTCCTGGTCGAAGTTTCTTCAAATCACTAATTTGCATACTAAGAAAAATTATTTATGATAATGACCAGGGGCGGAGACGGGGGGCTAGGGTGGGCCACCGCCGCCCCTAAAATTTTATTAATATAAATTTTATTATATATATATATATATATATATATATTAAAAATTAAAAATTAAAAAAATAATTTGATAATAACAAAATATTACATTGCATAATATAATGATATAATATTTTTTAATATTACATTAAAAAATAAGATAAAATATTTTTGAGATTGCATTACATAATATAATAGAAATCTTTAAGATTACATTATATAATAAGATAAAATATTTTTTAAGATTGCATTCAAATATAGTATAGAATATTTTTTAATATTGTATTGCATAATATAAAATATTTTTAAGATTGTATTGTATAATATAAAATATATTTAAGATCGCATTGCATAATATGATAAAATATTTGTAGGATTGCATTTCAAAAATTGGTTAAAATCGTATGCTTAAATTAATATAAATAGAAACATATTTTTGTGTTGATAGTATGCATTCCATTCTAAATAATATTAAAGCTTTAGAGAGTTTATATTTGCATCATTGAGAAAATTGTTATGAGATCATATAGAAGCGTTTGACAAGTCTGATTCTTAACTCTCTATCAGAATTTAAAGGTACTTATTTATTATCATAGTGGAGTTGTCCATTGGATTGATTATCCAATTTGGATGTTGTGATTGATTATCCAATTTGGACGTTGTGTCTTCTTTATCTCTTATCTCCATATTATTACTTTGAGTTTGATTTTAAATTATAAATTATTTTATTAAGACTCACTAAACTTTGTCAGTTTGTTCATCAATCCATCCTGTTTGCATTTTGTCTTTTTGTGGTTTGCAGTTTACATATTTTTGTATATTAAATTTGTATTGTCTTTAAATACTTTTATTTATGATATAATTTTTTTTTATGTTCATCCTCCCGTAAAAAAATTTCTGGCTCCGGCACTAATAATGACCATTTGGGTTATGGCAAAGTGGAGCTCAAATCAAATGCTAAATGTCAAAAGTGATGTCGTACGTTGAAGGTAGCATCACCTAGTATACAAACGCGCGGCAGAAGGTATTATTTACACGTGAATTATTTTATATTACATTCTATAACAATATTTTTCTTCCATATTAACGTTTGACTACGATATCTGTGGTTAGTTAGTATTATCATTTTTTTTAAAAGAGGGACACATATTCGACCATTATGAGAGAATTTATCTGAATAAATTAAAGAAGGAAATTAATTAGGAGAAGTGATTTCTATTTTATATTCACATCATATCACTAGCATGTAGAAAAATCATGATCATTTAGCAGAAATTATATAAAAAAATATTATCAATTCAATCAAATTAATCATCGTCAGCATGACATAACGGGGTCTCTATAATCCCCTTCCCACATGTTTTAAGCAAAAGATTCGTTTTAATAATAAGCTTAATAATTCATAAATAAATAAATAAATAAAAGAGCCTCCTTTTGAATTTGTAGTTATATATATACCTTCTCCGTAAATATAATAAAGTTCAATTTTTTAGCAGTGTCAATAAGAAATTTTTTACTTTATTAATTAATTAGAAATTCTTTTAAATATGACTTTCAAAGAAGATATTAAAAAACTTATAATTAAATGATAGTGTAAAAATATTTAAAGGGATTGGGTCAATTTGTATCAAAAAGATTCAAATATATTAAATTGAATTTAAATACAGTATCAATTGTGTACAAAAAGCTAAAAAGACTAGTTATGTTGCACTCCCATCCCGACCCAATATTCATACTTAGTAGCATTTAATGAATTCTATAATATTATTTTAATTAAATTTATCAAATAAGTGTCAATAAAAATTAGGTGAAAGTATATACAATACATCAAAATTAAATTTTTAAAAAAAAAATCATATCGATCCATAATGCAAAAATTATTTTCTTTTGGTAAATCCCTCGTTCTTTCTCCCTCTGTCGTTGAATCCAAACTTTCCCCCAACAAATACACCAAACATTACTTGTAACTCCTCCTCCTCCCTCTTCTTTCACATCCTATATATGTCCCACATAATAAATACTCTATAGTTTTTATACCAATATATATTTATATAATGGTTCAAAAAATTCCTACATAAGAATCACTCTATATATATTCCCACTTTGTTTCTTCAAATTCAAATACATCTCATTTCATTTCTTTTCTCATACAACATGTACTCAACAAAGAGCATAGCTGATTCAGCATCATGGTGTTGTGCCTTGGCACTATTGTGTCTAATACTATTGGGTTCCATAAGGGAGAACCATGTGCTGGAGGAGGATGATGCCCCCGCGAGAGGGCGGAGCAACCTCTTTGAAAGGCCGTGTGATGAGATATATGTGGTGGGAGAAGGGGAGACCCTACACACCATAAGTGATAAGTGTGGTGACCCTTTTATTGTTGAACGCAACCCTCATATTCATGACCCTGATGATGTTTTCCCTGGCCTTGTCATCAAAATCACCCCCACAACCACATACACCAATACTAAGAAATTGTTCAAGAGATAAAGCTCCTAGTTTTAGTTTTTTTTCCCAGTTTTTTACTCTCTTGTTTTCTTGTGTATTTCATTATGTATATGGTTATGGTATATATACCCAGGGTATAGTTGTGAATGATACAAAAGAAGAATATGGAGTTTTTTTTTTTTTTTCAATTTTATAGTTGTGAACGTAATAGTGATAAGCACCTTCCGTTTGATTTTCACAAGAGAAATAAAATGAAAAGAATATCTCTTACAATCATGATCATGGTGTTCTCTTATTGTTCTTCTTCATTTGTTTTTGGTTCCGTTTTTTAATTGTTTGATTGATTGATGAATAGTACGTGTTTCGGTTATAGGTAAGGTAAGGTCTCTCTCTCTCTTCCTCTCTTTTTCTTTCGTGTTCCAATTAAACTGGTTTTAATATGTCACCATATGAAAAAAAAATTAAGTTACGATTATTTTTTGCCACGACATATCAGTTCTGGTATTCTTCATTATATAAATTATTATGTCTGGTGATGTATGGGTGAAACTATTACAACTGCTTCATCATCATTTTATATGTTTGTTTTTCTAAAAATGGACGGTTATAAAGTTCAACTCGGAAGATAGCTATAATGTGTAAGGACTAAGGACCAATTACAATTCTCCTTATTACGTAATCCATGTCCAGCACTATTCTAACACCTTAATTTAATTTTAACACCTTAATTTATATGTTGCTGGTTAATTACTAATTGATGAGCTTTAAATTTAGAAGAAAAAAAACTAATCCGTTCATGTTGATATTTTCTATTGGAAATATGTTCTTGCCGTAGAAGAATAAGTATTTGGAAAGTTTAATTGCTTCATCTGAAAATAAAAGGTAAAATAAGAACAGAAAGGATTTGGATAGAAGACGATAAGAATAAGGAAGATTGAAGAAGGTAGAGGCGGCAATGAGAAGGAACTTGACTTTTAATGACCATCATGGATAGCTGTGACTTTTTGGTTGGAGCTCGTGTAGTAATATACTTTTCCGAATCTTTTGAATTTGAGAACTACAAAAGTAAAACAGAAATATAAAAAATAATACAGAGGCAAATGGATAAAATATAATTTTAGTCTGCTGAACTATTTACTTAATTATTATCATTTAGTAACTTTCATAACCTAACATTTTAAGTATTTTATTTAAGGGTGTTTAAATCCAAATCGATTCAAAGTAAAAATTGAAAATCGCTAAAAAAATCAAAATCAAACCAAATTTATTCTTTTTGGATTTGCTTAGATGATTTTTTTCTTAAATAAATCGGCTTCGCTTTACCGTTTGTGTTTTTAAAACTAAACTAAACTGCAACACTTACTTACATTAATTTAATGTTATACATTTTATATGAATATCAGTTGAGTTTTATATTATTTTAGGTGCTATTTATATGAAATTGATACAATGTATATTACTTTATTTTTCAAACGACTCTTTTAAGATAAATTTGGTTTAAAATATGAAAACTTGATAGATTTTTATTGTAAAAAATTTAATATATCAATAAATTTGGTAGATTGTTATTAGCAATTTTTAAATGTAATTTAATTTAAAAGATTAAAAAAAGTATATAAATTTTAATAAATTAATATTTTAGTAAAAGCCGTGAAAATTAAACAAAATTGGACTGAAAATTATGGTTTGAGTTTATTCAAATTTTATTTTAAGTGAAAATTGAATCAAATTGAAGTACAAGTTTGATTTGAGTAACTTTTTTATTAAAATTTTAATCAAACTGAATCACAAATACCTCTAATTTTATCATCATATTTTTTTTAATATTTTACCATCATGTAACACGTTTCATAATTAAAATTAGTGACAAAATGACTTATTTTTTGGGGACAAGTCAATACTTTGTTTCACATTCAAGTTATAGATGAAATGGACAAAAAATTGAAAGATATGATAATGAAATGTGAAAAAAATCTCTAATGATAAAATTTACAAAATGGTCATAGTTAGATAATAAAACGTATAGTTTAACTTTCTATAAAAAGAAATTAAGATGTTATACTCTTTATATTTTAATAAAAAAACGTGTTTTTAATTCTTATAAGACTTTTAGTAAATATAAGAATTAAAAATATATTAAATTTTTATAAAGACTAATACTTTTATTTTAGGGAATCAAAACATTTTCACCAAATCTTAAAAATACTATATATATATATATATATATCGAATATGGCTAGGTTAATTTGAGCGATAAAATGAAACAAAACAAAGTGTATAATTTCTTGTTAGAATCTCTACGGAAACTTAAAAATACCTCTAATTCCAAACGTAACATTAATCTGATTCCGATCAATGTTCGAACGTTGTCAAAGACGTGGGTTAACTGTTCTTCTTCTTCAACACTTGTCTTTTGAAATCTTTATGACTTTTTTCGTGAAATCTAAACTTATAGCCCCAAGTTTGATGCTATTTGAATATTTGACGAGGAATGCTTGTTTTTTATTAAAAAAAAATTAAAATAAAAAGTTTTAATATGAGAGGATAAAAATACTTTTTAAGTACGAAATAAAGAATGTTAATTTGTGTTATTTTAAGGATACAAATTTTCTATGTTGGTAGGTGATAATTGAATATAAAATTATTAATCTTTTATAATAATTAATTTTAAATATATACGTATACATGAATTTAATATTTTTTATTTTTTAAAATCTCCTTTTTAAGAAAATAATCTAATTGAAAATGAATGATTGTGTTTGTGTGGGTTAAATATATACCTATATCAAATACTATATAACCCAGTTACTAACTCTGTAACTCTGTTAAACTTTAGTGTCAGACGGATAAACTTTAGTGTCAGACGGAGTATGCCATTCAACTGATAGTAGCCCATTGTCACTAGAATTTAGTAATTTACCGACACAGCTTCTGTGGTCCACTTGGCGCTAACAAATGCTAACTGAAAAAAACGAATTCAGGCTTTGTGGAATGGATGACCAATATTATATTGTATATTTTTTAATCATATTATTAGTATGAAATAATATTTATTAATATTACTAATGATTACTTTATGTCGAAAATTTTTACTGATTATTTTAGTGAAATTTTTTTCTTTTAATTATATTTTTTCATTCATAAAACTTGATATTTGAAGAAGATCAAATTCATTTTCACTCAAATATGTTGATATTTTATTACATATGAAACAATTAAGGCGTGTCTAATTTTTAAAAAGAATTACTATCGTATACTTGTTTCTAATTAGACCCATGATTATGATAAGTTTTGAAATTATTGAAAGAAATCTATGATAGCACAATGGCATTGGCTCTTCTACATTTTTTTAAAACTAATTACTATTGATGTGGGCCCATCTATAACTTGAAATGAGTTTTTATCTTAATTCAAAGAGCAAAACTGAGTGGAAAATTGTTGTTATTGAATTAAGATGAAAAACTGCTTAAATGATACAAATCAAAGTATATATAAATAACTTATGATAGTCCTGTAAAAAAAAAAAACTTACTAATTGCATATAGAATATAATTAGTCATATGAGACGAATTAAAATAATTAATACCATCGAAGATAACTAACTACAATTTATCATGTAATAATTCTCTTAAGTTGGGTTTTAGAGATTCGACAAAGACCTAACTTAGAAAGGAAGATATTGAATGAGGAAGAAATTAGAAGTTTAGTCAAAGCATCAAATAATTAATACCATCGAAGATAACTAATTACAATTTATCATGTAATAGTTCTCTTAATTTAGATTTTAGAGATTCCACAAAGACCTAACTTAAAAAGAAAGATATTGAATGAAGAAGAAATCAGAAGTTTAATTTAGCCAAAGCATCAACAATTTTTTTCCTTTTCACAGCAGCATCAACAATTCTTATTATGTTCTAAGGCTGTGTATTTATTTGCCTTAGCCTACGACCAACATTTTAACTTATATAGGCTTGAGATTAAACCTTTTCACTAAACCTGTGCATTATGCATCTCTGTCTAATGTCTTAAAGCTGACTTTTTTCATGTACTTTATTTGGGGCCATTTCTCAATTGATCTTCAAACCGTCAAAATTAGCCATATATCTTTGGCTTATTTACAATGATCAGTAGGCAAGCATCATAATCATTCAGATTTTTGGCAAAATTATTAGAGAAACGTTTTTGGAGTGACAAGGCTAGTTCTCGAAGATAAATGTAAATCTTGTCATTGTTTTATTTCAAATTATAATTATAACCAGATATATATTGATGTGTATATTATATACATGTGTGTCAAATCATTAAAAGATGAGCTGTCGGATAAGGGTTCAATTAATAGTTGAAATGAACATGATTAATTACAAAGAAATATAGTTGTGTGAACCACTGGAGAATTCACGTGTATTACTGTACCCTAACATACTAACATATGTATATTACAAAATAAAATATACCCACATGCAATCATATAATGGTGGACTTAGTTACCTGATAAGCTTAAGAAGGGAAGAAAAAAAAAACTCAAAATGATTAAGGGGGTTCTCAAAATGTATATTAATATATGGAACAATCCAACTGCACTTGGTCACGAAGCTGGATCATCCAACTATAGCTAGCTTAATGATATATAACAAGTGTATATCTGAATGAGATTGTAAACTTAAGTTTTGTATAAATCTGATTTTCAAAAAATAATTTTAGGTCAAAGTTGATTTAGTGGGTAAATTGATTTGTGTTTAAAAGCATTTTAACCTAATGAATATTAAGCTTTAAAAAAATAATTTTAAGAATTTATGTAAATTTGATTTATACTCTCGAGATTTTATGAAAAGTATCGATTTCGTTTGGCAACAATTATAATAAAAAAAACTAGTTAATTTTAAAAATAGTTATAAATATAATTTCAGTTTCTTTTTCAAAGGTACTCAAAATATCTTCTCCAAATAATTAAAAAACCGTTTTTTCAGATTTTTTTTCGCTCTCAAAAGTTTAAACACACACACAATAAAATATTTCAAATTTTATTATACAAAAATAAGTGTTTTTTCAATGAAAAATGGAAACATATAGTTCAAAAAACAAATAACTTTTAAAGTATACTTATTAAACGAAATATAACTTTATTTCTTGTAATATATAGAGGTTTTGACGAATAACTTTATATACGTGACCATTAACAATATTTTTTTCTAATATGTATTAAAAATGTTGCTAAATTTTTTTGATAACATTAAAAAAATATCATCAAATTATGAATAAATGTTATTAATATATTTTTTATATTTTATTCAATATTATGTATAGTTCATGTTACTAAAACTTAAAAATACTACAAAAAGGACTTTAATTAACAATATAAAATATACACAACATCTAATAAAATATCACAAAAATTTATTAGTAATATTTATTTATAATTTAATGATTTTTTTTAATGTCTTCAAAGATTTTTAACAAATTTTTTGTTAAGTGTTATAAAAAAAACTGTTACTAAATATCACGCATATAATAATAACTTATTAAACAATAATATATGTAGTATCCAGTCTCATAATTTTAATTGATCAAACCTACTTTTACTTTATGCAATATAACACCTCCATTTAGAACAAAATTACCTTATCACTATATTGATACAAGGTATTATTATTTTGTTGGGGCCATGGGCATACCATGTCTAACCCATTTCTAACTCTTATAAATTCGAAAGGTGAAGTACACCTTGGCAGTAAAACGTGCATACGAATCCACATTGGTGCGGACACAAATGGAATGGAAGGTGGATAAATGTATTTTTTTATCTTTCATAAAAGAGTTTCTGTGATATTTCCAAAAATTGTGAGGATTTTGATATTTTTAATTTTTTAACCAATAAAATTACCATGTTATATATCTTCTCATTAATTAAATATTTTTTTAAAAATTAGTCCTCTATTTTAGAAAATAAAATTACAATTATTTTAAATTATAAAAATTTGATTGAACATAAATTTAAAAGTATGATCTCTAATATCCTTCTTCGATGATATTCTTACTGAATCACAATTTTATTTTTATTTAGAGTAATACTAACTCTAATTTATATTTAATCAGAGTTTTTTTAAATTAAAATAGTTATAATTTTATTTTTTTAAAAATATTTTAATTAATCAAGAACTAATTTGAAAAAATATATATTTAATTAATAAGAAGAAAAATGACATTATAATTTGATCGGTTAAAAAAACACCACCACCAAAATCCTCAATTTTTGGAGACACCATAAAAATTCTGTTTTAATAAAATCACCTATATTATGTCAAAATTTTATATTTTGTACCCCTTTATTTTATAGGTTTCACCCTGTCACTTATTTTTATGAAAGATAAATAAATGCGCTTTTTTTTATATTTCTACCTCTCTTATTTTTATGTGTTTGAACCATTATTTTTTTCTCACTTTTCTTATATATACAATAATTTTTACTATCGCCGTTCCTTTTTTATTCAACGTTTAATGTTGTTTTGTAGAAACTAGTAACCAAGAAATGCAATCAATTTTTTTAATTCTATTAAAATAATTGGACGATTCCCTATTATACCCTCCTTTTCTTCTCACTTCACAACATGTGTAAATTAATTAAGAATTAAGAGACAAAATAAGAGTATAATTAATAAAATAATAATTAATGTGATATTAAATTTTACCAACAACAAATAAATAGAAATAATTTTTTTCCAAAATCCAATAATTAAAAATAAAAAATATTGGATTTATTTTTATAAATAAATTGCAACTAGGACCTAAAACTTATTATATGCTTCTAATTATTGAGTATGTCGTACTCGGAGTTCATCTCATCTTATTTTCCACCTATATATTTATGAAAGATCGACAATTCATCTTTTATACCAACTTTATTATTAGGTGAGATCTTAATTTTTTTAATACATTTTATTGATGCAATATATTCTATTATAAAGTAGAGATTTTAAAAAATAAACGACAAAATCATGATATTTTTTTGTTTATTGAAAATGATATAAACGATTTTTGTAATGAAGCTTGAGCTTCCATTTTATTTTTCATAATTCAATCAATCTCGCATTATAATGAGTTTGACTTCCTGTTCGTTCAATCAATTTTACTAGAGTTTTTGAATAATTTCAATCAATGATAATATTTTTTTAAAAAAATATGTTAATTAAAAAACATGTCACTATTATTTTTTGTCTATATATAATTTCTAGAACCATTGTCTCTCTATTAATAAAATCAATAAGATTTGCAATCATATATATGAAGATATTAGAGCTAAATGAAAGCATCCTTAATACGGATATGTTTCAAGTAAGATTTTAGTGGAAAAGGAAAGGGATAACTATTTTTTTAATAAGAGAGTTATATAATAAAATAAACAAAATATTGTGATATCAAGTTTATAATTTAATTTTAATATAAGGTTACATGTTTTTATGGTATAAATCAAATTAGAAATCTCACAAAATATTTTTTTAAGTAATTATTATACAATTAAATAATTTTAATTATGTCTATAATTGGATAATAATATTTTTTACGTATTCTAATTAAATTATTATGTTTATACTAATTTATTAGTTTATTTTTATTTAAAAATAATTATTCAATATTTTTTTTTCAATCTCTTCTCTTTCTTTTTTTCTTCTTATAATCAATTTCCAACAACATATGGAGACACTCAGAAAAAAAACATATTTTATGGATTTTTTTTTCAATTACATTTTTATTATTTACAATAAATACTCAAATCCATCTAAAACTTTGTTTAAAGAAATTTAGCTACTCAGACATAAAAAAATATTGGTGTTATGATCTATAAAAGTTTGTGAATAAAATGTTAAATATTTTCTTTAATATGGTGATTTGCATTGGATACATAGCAATCTATTTATGATATTCAACTTCAACATCAAATTTCAAAAAGATGTTCACTTAAAAAGTGGATGAAACATATATTGCCATTATCTCATGATCTCTTTGAGTCGTATGAAAGTACACGGTTTCATTCAATTTAACGCTATTTCTTATGCTGACCCGTGGTGATATTGATACATAATAATTTGGATGACTGCTTCTCAAGATGTTGTCGTTTTGGTGGTTTCATGATCATCTCAAATACACTCATTAATGCTCTCTACTTCTCCCGTGCAGATACACGCTTTTATTTATTGATATATTTTCAACAAAACAATTAAAAACAATATTAATTGTTATAATATATATCTGATCATATCATAAATTTATTAATTTTTATAATAATTATATTAAATAAAATTATTTTATAATTAGTTAATAGTGTAAAGACAGTACATGCATGCGCATGCCTATAAATTTTTTTATTTATTTATAAAAAACAATTATGAAAGTTATCTTTATCTGATAAATAAAACTAATATCTTTTAAAGACATAATAATTAGCAAAATAGATTTTACCCATTTTAATAGTTATTTTTTCCATAATGAGGAATCAAATTTTGGGTTCAATAATGAAGAAGACATGCTATTCTAGAAGTGCAAGAGGAAGAGCAATATAGTGTGGAGGAGCTAACCCAAGTAAAGGTTAAAGTAGAAAGGAAGGAATTGACTATGGATGAACTCAGAAACCAATAGCATATGCAATTCCAATTTATTGAGCCAATACAAAAAATGTAGGAAGATAGAAAAGGGAAAGACAGACCTGAAGCACTGAGAACCACGCATCCTTTGCAGAAAAAAATCTCTGCTTTAAGAAGAGAGAGTCTTTGTATTATTGGGCGTCTCCTCCCCTTTCATGGTATAAGAAACATGAAAAATCTTATGGCAAACATATGGTTTCCAATAAAATTGAAAAGTAAAAAAAACAACATTATGCGATTGTGCTTATTTTGCACACAATGTTAAGGTTTTTGGTATCACTACACTCGTAACTTTATCACATGCATGCATTTGTGATTTCAAAGGTTTTAAACCATATAGTACACATGCAGTTGTCGTCACATTAAGGATTTTGTTATTACTTATATGTATTGAGGTCTTGTAATGCGGATTACAGATGTCATTGTGATGTGAATTGGCACAACTTAACACATTGTTAAATTTTATGTAATTATATAATTATCCAGGGAGAAGAAGAGGAGGAAGAAAAAAATATGAGAAAAATATATTTTATGGTGACTAAAAACTGTTAATATCTGATTATTATTAATAATTTTAATTTTAAACTGGCAGAAAATCATTTTAAATTATTTTAAAAAACATAAAAAATTAAAACGAAAAAAAATAGATCATTTAGCTTATAATGAAATGAGTAATACATGCCGCTATTTAAAATATAAGATATATATACTTTATCATCTCAATGCAATATAATTAATCATTTATATATGAAGTTTAGACTTTAGAATAAATTCAAATTTTACGAGATTAAAATATAAGAAATTTTTTTTATTAGTTATAACTAATGATAAAATTACACTAGTTAATTAGTATTTTATTTCATAATTTTTCTTTCTAATCTCAATAGCATATTCTACATTGTTTATTTTTCTTTATTTTTCCGGGCCCCAATTTTATTATATTATGTTTATCAATAATGTTTTGCAAAACCTCACATATATACTGACACACGTATTTTTTTTATTTTATTTACAATTCTATTCTTTTTAAATCTTTAAAATTGATTAATAATGATAATTTCCAACAAAAATAAGATTTGGCATATCTAGGACACTATCTTTTAGGTTAATTATAAGAAGTCAGTTATAACAATAACTACATGTAACTGTAAGCGTTAACTGTTATCTAAAATAAAAAAGATGCAAGAGATCATAACCGCCAAAAATTTCAAATTAGTAGAATTATATTAGAATTTTACCGCCAATTCAAACTCACTCTATATATACCTTTCCCACACAAGTTTCTTTATCAAGTTCCAAATTAAGGGTAAAGTGAGTTAGTAGCTGTAAACGATTCTGAATTACATGGTCAGTAAACTACAACTACAATCCCTTTCCTCCAAAAAAGACTAGCTTCGACGTAAAGACGCAAGGTAATTAATCAAACAACATATCATTGTATCACTTAATCCTATTCTTTGGAATATCTTTAATTCTTGTTGTTTCTTGATTTCTTCTGTTTTTTCAACAATAGCAAAGTCAACAAGAATCAAGAAGGCAAGGATGCGTGGACTTGAACCAGTGTCATGGTTCCTTTTATTAGTGTTAGCGTTACGATTAGTACCCAATATGGAAGAGTGTTCTTCTCCCACTATTGATTTAGAGAAAAACACTTTGGAAGAACCATGTAGTGAATTCTATGAGGTCAGAGAAGGGGAAACCTTGTACAGCATTGCCGAGAAATGTAGGGATCCCCATATATGGTTGTGGAACCCGCATATTGAAGACCCAGATGATGTTTACCCTGGTCTCATCGTCAGATTAAACCTTTTCGATGACTAGGAAAATTTTCTAGGTTTTAATTTAATGTTGTCATTTTATTTTTTATTATTAATTTGTGATTATGTACGTGTTATAACTTATAATTGTCAATGAATTCAGGTGTTCTTCTAATCTTATTATAGGATGGAAGAAATCATGATCATATTGTATAGGGTTGACAATTTTTTTAACCCGCCCTCGTCAAATTTTAGATCATAGTTTTAATCTCTGTAAAATTAATTTTCTCATTTTTAATCTTTGTGAAGCTCAACTTTTACACTTTTGTAGCATAGTTTTAATCTTATCAAGAATTCATTTTTAACAATAAAATATAAGACTAAGAATATGCAATTTTTTAAAAGAATTTGATAAGAGCAGATAAGAACTAAAAATATATTTAATCCTCTTTTATCTCTTCTGGTATTTTTCATGGTTAATGGGATTTAATTTTCATCCTTGTAAAATTGGTAATCTTTCATTTTTGTTCTTTAACTTTTAAAGCCTCACTTTTGTCCCCTATTTTGTAAATACTATAGCTTTATGTCAAAATTAGAATTAATTGGAATAAAACTAAGACGATCACACCAAAGAGCAGCGCGCGACAAGTTATAAAGAGTTGAATATTTTACAAGAGAAATCAACTGATAGGAGACTATGAGTCTCTGCAGTTTCGTGTGAATAGTAAATTAACTTCTTAGTTCTTACAATGCCTTTGACTCGCGAGAAATTTTGAAAGCGGGAGAATGAATTACATGTTAAAAAAACAGGTTTAGTTGTAAGTGAACGGAACCTCTTTGAAAGAAGCAATTCGGCTCAAAGTAAATCTGTTTTAAATTAGTGAAATTTGTTTTTTTTTTTTAAATTGGTTCGAGTGTAAATTAGTTCGGTTTAGACCCAACCTATTTTTTTGCACCACCCTACCTTTGAGTTGTGGTCATTGAAGACTTTAGCACTCAAATAGTACACAGAGAATTCAGAGGTGATCAAATTAAAGAGTGAAAATTAAATTACCTTATACTCTTGGCTCTTTTTCTTTTATGTTGAGCTTCAGAACTCTCATGGTGGTGTGTCTCTTTTACGTGTGCACGAAGGATATCATTATTGGATATTTTTGGGTTTCAATTCTTTGCTTCGGATGTGTGTGTTGCCTTGATGCATCGTCAAGCTATTAATCGATTGGGTCAATGCATTCTTGCGGTTTCTGGGCCTCTTGAATGTTGGTCCAGAACACAATCCAATCGTTTTTTATTTTCACATATTAATTAATATTAAGTATATACAATGTTAATTTTTTTTTTGAAGATGATATAAAATGTTAATATTCACTGGTGTAAAATTTCACACACACACACAAATATTAATTATGTTTTGTTTCTTTAAAAAATTTCAAAATGTTAATTTTTTACAAATTTGTTTTTAGTCCTATATTTAATAAAAGTGATGTGGTATTAGTCCATCATTAGGGACAAAACACACGTCTCTATTAAAATATAAAGACTAAAACCATAATTTTTTTAAAGGTACTAAATTTTGAGGGACCATGAAATTGTGAGTCAAATCAAAAGAGGTAAGGCAAACAAGAATTTTCCAAGTGCACAAAAGAGTTGAAAAGAAAGAGACCTTAGGACATGCATTGCCTGTAGGTGTGACCGACCTTAGGACATTGGCTGTGGTCACTCAACAACTTCATGTAATGGAGCATATCAGGATTCTTTCAAAAGCTA
>CM023956.1:28286502-28362720 GCA_013407115.1 Glycine latifolia
CTACCAAAATAATAGGAACAACCTATCATTTAAACTACCCATACTCTGTATAACAAGAGTTTAAATTTAAATATTCTAAAACAACTTTGCAGATGTAACAATAAACAGAATTGGAAACTACCTTTCAACAATAACAATTTGATGTAAGTAGCAAAGTTGTTTATTTTTTGGAAACAAAATTCATAAAGAGGGATGTTTGTGTCTGTATGTTTGCATTTACTATGTTCTACTGCATACATACTCTGTCTGGTGATTATAGGAAAACCAGAAACCAATCATTTTGGTCTTTTACCCAATGCAATAACTATCTGTGCAAAATTTAAGAGTCTAGAAATATACATTAAAATTATACTAACAATTCATTTAGTTGTTTAAATTACAATTACCCAACGTCAATCATTTAAGTTTTTATTTTTCATCATTTAATAATTTCAAATTTAAAAATACTTTTCTTTGTATAATTTCATAGTAAAATTATAACTACCAATAAAGTTGTGGTGTGTAATATTTTTTTTTATTTGGTACCACCATAATTAAAGTCTTAGAATCTCTAGTAATACGTCAAGATATTTCCATAAATTTCGATGCTTTCCACTGTGACTTTGCAATTCTTTTGATCGTGTTGGTTAGAATGTATAAAAGAAATCAATAATTTTAAAACGATAAAAGATGAATATAGGCAGAGTTGACTTGACTTTAAACTTAACGTGATACTCCTGAACCCAAAATTTAAAAATAGTAATGTGATACTTCTTTTTATAGGACCGTTGATTTGACATAATAAGTTAGAATAAGTTGAGCCGAATCCGATATTTATTTTAAAAACAGTAAAATATTATTGGATTAAAAATTTATAGATAGGTGATTGAAATTAAATAGGAAATAGGAAAATCACAGCCCATAGTGGATGATTTAAAATATCATTTCTTATTTGATGTCTTTGAATTTTATATTTAAAGTTGTAATTAAATTAATTTAATACATTTTTTATGTAACCATGAAATGTTATATTAGATTTGAATCAGATTTGCTTTTCCCTTCCTGCGTCATGGGATTTGCTATAATCCTTCACTTATGAGTTATGAACTAATTCTTTGCCATTATTTTTTTTATCAGGGTCTTGTCATACTGGAAACTAGATGAATTGACTATCTAACTCGGTTGGAAAGGCTTACTAAGTAGAAATGTTTTTGGAATTTGGAGGCAAGTCTCTTCTTTTTCTTTTTTAGGGGGAACATTTTTGTGAACAAATGTTTTAGATAAAGGCAGATAGCATATTGCAAGGCTGAGACATAATACAAGCATGACAATGAAATGAATGAATCATTTTTTTCAACTTTGGTCCTTTAAAATGTATAGTGTTGTCACATTAGTTCTGGAAAGTAAAAAAAATTCAAAACATGACAGTTAAAGAGACTAGGGAAGGCATGTTGTTACACTGATATATGACCGTAGAGATTAAAACAAAAGGAAAATTATAGAAACTAAAATTAAAATAATTTTTTTTAAAGGATTAAAATATAAGAAAAACTTCTTTTTATAGGAATTAAAAAGTTATTTAAGTCATTTTTTATTATTTGTCTAAGAAGAAAGATGCGGATGTGAGAATTGTGTATGCCCACATGCACGCTCAAGATTTACTAAATTATAAAGTTTCACATGCATGTGACATGAAATGTGGGGGTAGGATGGGAGAAGAGTTGCTTTTTTAGTTTTCTTATTTCATTTATATATATTATTAATATAAAAAATTAAACATAAATATGTTTTTGATATCGAAAATATAACCATGTTTTATTTTTAGTCTATGAAAAATTTTGTTAGACTTTTGGTTCCTGAAATATCTTTATTTATTTATTTATTTATTTATTTTTCATCGTCGTCGTTACAATAAATTATTAAGTATAATAGAAGTGTTATGTGGTTGCACTTATACCACATTAGCAATTCACTTGACATTTATGTTAACACTTATATCATATCAATTATTCACTTGATATGTCACATTCGCACAGGATATAATTATAAGGATGAAAAAAAAATTAGATAATTTAAAAGGACTAAAATAAAAATTGGATGCATTTATAAGAATCAAAATATGTTTAGCCTACTCTATTTATGTTTTATCCCTATATTTATCTAATTTTTGTCTTGATCCATCTTAATTGTCCATTTTTTGTTTTAGTCCCAATAGTTTATATTGTATTGACCTGATATGTCAAATGGTTTGTTAATGATTTAATGTAATAGCAAGAACAAAAGACAAAAGAAAAAATATTTCAAAAATCAAATGTGAAATAATAATATTTTGAACCTAAATGCAAGATACAATTATATTTTTTAGGAATAAAAGCATACAATATATCCAACGAAATTTGTTAATTTTACCATATCATCCTTTTATTAGTGTGATGTTACAATAAAGTGACCTTTTAATTTTACAATAACAATATATATAAATTAAACTCATTTTCATAACATAAAATCTAATGAAAAATAATAGACTAAAAAGGTTAAATTTTTAAGTTAAATATGTTTTTTTAATTAGTGTTTTTTATTTTTCTTTTTCTTTTTTTCTCTCTCCTTTTTGAAGTGTGTAAAAATAATTTTTTCCACTTATTTTTTCTTTTAATTAATTAATTTACATATATACAAAACAAACAACACATAAACCAGAGGATTCATGAACAACTGATTATGCGTGCTCTTTTTGGTCTGTCGCCCCACATCCAATTACTCTTTGTTGTATAGCATGCAATTTTGTTTGTTTTCGAATAATTGCATACACTTTAAGCAGGTTAGTTAAATTCACTGTTTCACACTAATAACTCAGTCTTAGTGATCTTGAATTTGATTATCATAAATAAAGTCTTGCGAGTTATATAAATGAAAAAATATGATTATGAGAAATATTTTTGCTAAAAATAATTAATCAAATTTTCCAAATCATCAACAAAATTTATAAATACTTTACATTAATCTCATGCCTTAAAAAAATTCACTATTTCACTTTGGTTTGATTTTGAATAAGTGCCTTCCTCGTCATAAACATGCCTGAGATTATATTTGTCTTAATGAAGCCATTATCCTTCCCCGTCTGATCATCGTTCACAATGCTATACATTAATCATTCAATCATGCAATCTCTATCCAAACAAATTAATAATAATTCAAGCCTTCATATTGGTAGGTTAAATTAATATAATGGGTGATTAAGTTTACTCAATATATATTTAACTTCAACCACCAGCACGTGCGGATCAATTAGTAGTCTACGAAAAAGGATTGTTAACTAAAGTTTTTGATTTCAATTATTCCAGCTTAGTTTAATCTAAGTCCCCAGTTAAATATTAGAAGATATTTTTTTTATCATTCTTATTGTAACATATGCAAGAATCATATCATAAAGAGAGGAATTCAAAAATTATGCAGGTATGAGATTGTATAGAATTGATGATGACTTAAAAGAATTAATTGATACAACTTATATTAACAAGATCTAATTACTTTAGGTAGTTCATCACTTAAGAATTTTACAGTAAGTGTGTTTGGTTTGGAATAGTTATGAAGTGGATGATCTTCTCAAAAGATTCCTAAAAAACATGTAAGTAATTACAAAACACGTTAAAAAGTCTCGTGTTGGTTTATGGGATTAATCATTGATTCTTGAAGCAAACATAGTTGATTGTAGAGATTTCGGAAAGGACTACGTGATGCTGACCAACAAAAATGTTGAATAATAAAATGTTATTGTGTCAAATGTCATAGCGCGTGACCCACCCAAAAATCAATAATAAAAAATATTTCACTTATCCTTTTTAAGTAGAATGGGATTAGTTCCATGAATAAAACTTGTAATTTATGGGAAAAAAATATATTCAACTTATCAGAAAAAATAAAAAAATAATAAAAAATTCAATAGGACAATATACCACTTCTCTTTATCTGAAATTGAATTTTTCTTAGATAACGCAACTTAAATAATGACCACGTTTTTCGTCCACACACTCACAAACCATGATCAGGTCTCGTTCATCAACGCCACCAAAAATCTTTCTCCGATTAGTTCTTATCAGGAAATCAAAAACCATTGTTATTTGTTAACAATCTCTTTTTCAAGAACCTGACTTAGTTACCCATATGTCTTGATAACTAAAACATGACCTCAGTTCTAAAATTAGTCACTTAAAAAGACGGCTTATTTTAAAGCAATAAGTAGTTGAGATTAGAATGCAATCTTGTGTGTTTGGTCTCTGATTATATGTATGACCGTCCTATTAAATATCTTTCTTCAACCACACACAAATCTCTTATCTCATCATTGTCTATGTCAAATTCATGACTTTATATAATCAGGGATGTTCACTTGTAATAATTTAATAAAATTGACATATCAGACTAACCAAAAGAACAAGAACAATTGAGTATTGGAAGGGGAAGGGGCAACCCCCCAAAGTACAGCTTAGCATACACTTCAATTACGTGCAACAAGAAATATATAATATTTTAAATAACCCTTGTAAGGAAATTTTCAAAATCATATATACATTACCATCATTAGACCAAATTAAACGGTTCAGATTGATTTGGCCAGTAAGTATTAACAGGTCAACTAGACTAGGCAAACTAACTATGCAAGACCAAGTCCAAATTGTATTACAATGACCCTTTCGATAGTTTCAACTTTCACCATACATTGCCGTATCAGCCAGCTAAATCCAAACACAAGAATATAAACAAAAGGAAAGAGATTCCGTTGTTATCTTTATGTGCTTTTCTTATATGCCGAATGGCACAAAGCATCAACCAATCAATCCAATGGACAATATATACCAAACTTGTCTTAGAGTGCAACAAACAAGGAGGAAAAGAAAAAAAAATGCAGACCCTTAATGAGGCCTCACAAACAGGCCCTCAATGTTGTTGCAGCTGCACAACCCCATTTTTCAACTCACCAACATCACAACACAACACTACATCAAAAATCAGAAACAGTTCTGCCGAGTGGCGCCACAGCTTCGCGGTTACAACAAAATCCTCTATATTCCCAAACACTCAATTCACCAACCATGAGTCTCTTCCATCACTTCATGAATCATTCAATGAGTTCACCAAAGTGTACCCTCAGTATTCTGAGACTGAACAAGTTGACCATGTTAGAGCCAAGCACTATTTCCACCTCTCACTCTCCAACCAAACTTGCCTTGATTACATTGGCATTGGCCTCTTCTCCTACTCTCAACTTCAACACCATGAAACATCAAAAAGCCAAGTACCCTCATCTTCAATTCCTCAAACACCCCAATTGCCACCTAATTACTCAGTTATTCCATTCTTTAGCTTGTCTTGCAAGACTGGGAGCCTAAAGACTTTGTTGCTTCATGGAGGGCAAGACTCAGAATTTGAGGCTGCAATGAGGAAGAGAATCATGTGTTTCCTTAACATATCTGAAAATGATTACTTCATGGTTTTCACAGCCAATAGAACTTCAGCTTTCAAACTTGTGGCAGATTCATACCAATTCCAAACTAGTAGGAGTCTTTTGACAGTTTATGACTACGAGAGCGAGGCGGTGGAAGCAATGATTAGTTCCTCACAGAAGAGAGGAGCCAGGGCCATTTCAGCTGAGTTCTCATGGCCAAGGCTGAGGATTCAGACAACAAAGTTGAGGAAGATGATTGAGAGTAAGAGAAAGACGAAGAAGAGAAAGGGTCTATTTGTTTTGCCACTTAGTTCAAGAGTGACAGGAGCAAGATATCCTTATCTTTGGATGAGCATAGCACAGGAGAATGGATGGCACGTATTGGTTGATGCATGTGCATTGGGGCCAAAAGACATGGACTGTTTTGGCCTTTCTCTCTTTCAACCAGACTTTCTTATTTGCTCTTTCTATAAGGTCTTTGGGGATAACCCTTCTGGAATTGGATGCCTTTTCATCAAGAAATCAGCTATTTCCAGCTTGGAATCTTCCTCTTCTGCAGGAATTGTCAACCTTGTACCAGAAAAGCAGCCTCATCAATTATCAGATGATTCTTCTGGCACTGACTTAGAAATTAAAAACAAATCATTACCAACATGTCTACATGAAGAGAAACCATTTCCTTTGTCATCTTTCTCAGGTCCAATGCAAACTAAACAATATGAAACAGTTGAAGAAGGAGAACCACCTGACTCAAAACTAAAAGGTCCTCAATGTTCTGAAATTGAGGAGGTACAACAAGAGCCAGTTCAGACTCCTAAGAAAAGTAATGTCCAAGAAAGTGACATTCAATGTAGGTGCTTAGACCAAGTGGATTCTTTAGGATTGATTCTCATCACTAACCGGTCAAGGTACCTGATAAACTGGCTGGTGAACTCAATGTTGAAGCTTAAGCATCCCAACACACAGGGGGTTTCTTTGGTCAAGATTTATGGTCCAAAGGTAAAATTTGATAGAGGGCCTGCTTTGGCATTCAATGTATTTGATTGGAAAGGTGAAAGGGTTGAACCTGCTCTTGTCCAGAAACTTGCTGATCGGAGCAACATATCTATCAGCTATGCATTTCTGCATCATATTTGGTTTGCAGATAAGTATGCAGAAGAGAAAGGAAGAGTACTACATACCAAAGTGGTTGGAGGCCAAGAAGTGGTGACAACAACCAACAAGAAGAAAGATAGTGTTGGAATCAGTGTGGTTACTGCTGCATTAGGCTTCCTGGCTAATTTTGAAGATGTCCATAAGTTTTGGGCTTTTGTTGCAAGGTTCCTTGATGCTGACTTTGTGGAGAAGGAGAGGTGGAGATACATTGCTATCAATCAGAGAACAGTCGAAGTTTAGTTTATTCCATCGAGTTTCATTTATTCTTATGGATTGTAGGTCATGGAAGAATCCATGAAGTGTGAATTCTGCTGAAAATTTCATGTAAATGCAAATATGATTCTCGAAAGAAACAAGGATTACTTACCCTATTCATTCATGTGTATGCTGGATTCAAAAACTATGTGGAATTCATTATGTCAAATATACTTTGTTGCCTGTGTTGTATTCTTCTGGTATGTCCATAACTCTATAGCTGACAATGAAGGGTAATAAAGTTACAACAATAAAATTGAATGCAAAATCAAATTAAAGGGGGGAAAATATATCCGCTTACTCCTCTAACCACTCTAAGAAGTAAGAAGTGTTCCAGCAGAAATAAAAAAAGAAGATAAAATGTGTTTTACATCTCTCAAATTTTGGTCAATATTGATTGTAATTTTAACACGTTGAAAATGACAATTTTGGTCTTGTATTTTTTTGATAATTGGTAAATTTCATCCCTTTTATGGAAAATAAGATATTAGGATAAGAGACAAAGTTCATTAATTATAAAAAATAAACGACTAAAAGTATTGTAATTTTTCAAGTTTGGGATTAAAATTAATTTTGACCAAAAATTAAGAGAGATAAATACATTTCACCCAAACAAAATTAACATTCACATTTCTGTTAATGAGAAAATTACGGCCACCTCCCTCTGGGTTAGTTTAATAGTAGTTTTATATTTCGGTTTCTGGTTAGTTCCTAAAAAGTTTGTATGTTGCACCTTTTTTTACATTCGAGTCAATTTGATTAAATAAGCTATGAAAAAACAAAAAATTGTGAGGGTGAAGGTCATTTTTCTTATAAGACTTAATAGGAGCCTCTCTCTATAATAAAAATAAAATATAAAAAAATAAAAGCCCATTTTCGCCAGAAGCATCTTGCCATTTTGGCTGGCAGTGGCATATCATGACAAATTGCCCGTCATAAGGTATAAGCTTTCCCTGTACAAATTAGGGTGTTATTCGTGGGATTTGGTTTGATATTAAATCCAAATCAAATTAACTTTTTATTGTTTGGTTTGATAATTTTTTATATTTTTTTAATCTATTATCATAGTGTAAATTAAAAATTATTAACTAAACTTACATAATTTTTATGTTATATTATTTTAAAAATATTTTTTGTTTTTATTAATTTTTATTTAATATATTTTAGCTGAAAATTATTATTCTTTACTTCTATTTATTATTATAAATAGTATTATGATATTTTTTCAATATAATAATAAATTGTGCATCTCTTGATATTTATTATATTTTAACATATAAAAGTAAAATATATACCTTAATTACAAAGCAAATAAAATATCATAAATTATTTAATATCTATTATTAATTACTGTAACAAAATTATAAATTACATATTTATTATAAAAAGAAGTATAATATAACTCACCTACTATAATCATTAAAAATTTAAAATAGTACTAGTTACATAAGGCTAAATATCCATTAAATAAAATTATTATAATTATAATATGCAATTAGGTTCAATTTTTATAACAAGAACAAAAAATGAACCAAATCATGAAAAAGTATGTGATTTTTGGTTTGTACAATTTTCAATTTAACAATTTTTCTATATCAGCTTAGCGGTTTAAAAATGGATTAGTTCGGTTTTTAACAACCATAATACAAATGTGAAGTACCTTTCTAACTATGTTTTCTTGATACTTACACAGGCAGCATTAGCAATACACTTTTCAACGGGCTTTCTGATATTGATCTTAACTTAGATAAGGCCAATTAATTCTATTTACACTTTCTTTTTTCTCTTAGCATCCCCCTACGTTTTTTTTCAAAATTACTTTTTTTTTTAAAATTATTATTTAAATGTTGTTTTGAGAATACTTAGATGTGTGATATATATTTTATTTTTCAAAATGTATTTAATACATTCTGAAACTAATTCATTCCTCTTCTAGTAATAAAAATTTCTAAAGAAAAAACTTCAAAATCATTTGTGACATGTCTGAAATATCATTTTTGCTTGAGCTAGCTAATCTATCGCCTTAGAGTTTCGTAATTCGTTCATACATATTCGTATATCCATATGAGTTAAAAACTAATAATCCAAACACGTGTTGAACCCCCTTATGACCTTTTAGTTAGAAGTACAAGACTCTAACCAACTGAACTACTAGATTACTCATATTAAAAACTAATTAATATTAATATATATAACATTACACATTTTTATGCATATTTAATATATATAAATTTACATAATAATTTTTATAATAATTAATTTTTATTTAATAATATATTCTTTACATATACAAATTTTTAAAGTATATGAACATATGATTTTATAAAATTAAAATTTCTAATATATATGAGCCTAATATTTTTTATTCAAATCTATAATTTTTAATTAAATCATGATTTTTTTAAATTTATTGTTCTAAAAATTCATGTATTTTATAATTAAACCATGATTTGATCTAATAATATATATTTTTATCTAATAATGCATATTTTATAACAATAAATTTAAAATAAAAATTATGATTTAATTAATAATTATATATACATTAAAAATTTTAATTTTATAAAATCATATACTTTAGAAATTTATATATGTAAAAAAATATATTATTAGATAAAAATTAATTGTTATAAAAATTATTATGTAAATTTATGTGTATTAAATATACATTAAAATTTGTAATATTATATATAACAATATTAATTAGTTTTTAATATGAATGATCTAGTAGTTTAGTTGGTTAGAACATCATACTTATAACTAGAAGGTCACACGAGTACACTTTACATATTGTGTATTGGAAAAAACTCTATTATTAACAATAATAAATCTTAGAAATATCATATCTTAAAGCTAAGATCTCATTCTAATAACCTATGTTGGAGATGGCCTTATAGGATGCTTGCCAACAAGGCAGAATCTCATTTCGAAAGGTGTTTCATGTCTTTTACCCCGCTGTTTTTGTCCTACGGATTACGAAAATGAATGATATCTATTTCCCTTTAGTGGAAAAGCAAAAGAGATATGGCAAATATCCCATATTTGGGGTCAAATTGAGGACAAAATTGACTCTGCAGAAGGTTTCAAATAACTGGTCTTTACAACAACTGAATTTTCCAGATAGAAATCAACTTGTTATTATCCTCTTGGTGCATCTGGAAGACCAGAAATTAGAAACTATGGGATGATGTTGACACTTCCCTGGCTACTGCAGTATCCCTAGCGTTGCAGCACTATTCTGAGTGGCTATGTTCGAAACCATTCTACCAGCAAGGCTTTGGCATTGGAATCTGTCTTTGCGATGAGCATGGTAGTTTTATAAGAGCACAAACAGCTTTAATTATTAAACGGCATTCCCCTCCCTGCAGAAGCTGAAGCCTTTGCATTTTATCAGGAGCCTCAAATGGATCTAGGAGCTACAACTTTAAAATGTATTCTTCAAAACAGACTGTAAAATGATTGTTGATAATTTCCCATCTGCTAAAAGAAACCACATTGTTTTCTATGTCATTTTATTAAGGTGTAGGCAATGTTTTCCGTCTATTACAAACTCTGGGGAAAGTTTAGCTAAGAGACATGTTAATCTTCTTGCTCATTTGTGATTTTGATTGTATTCCCTCAGTGGTTCCTTCTGCTATTCTTAATGAAATGAAATGATCTATTTCTCATAAAAAAAATAAAAATGTTAGTTGGTAAAAAATAAACTTATATCTAAAGTTTAATTCTCTTTATTAATATAAAAACTTGTTAAAGATAATATGTAAGTACTTTTATAAAAACTTTTTAAACTTTAAGACTTGTCTTAACTGTAATAATTATGGACCTATAATCCAATTCACCTAAATTTATTCATATAAAAGAATACATCTAATTAGTCAATAACCATTATCAAATCCAATTTAATTCCAAAATTTATCAGAAGATCTAGAACATTGAAATTTACCCTTTTACGATATTCCTTTCATTTAGTTTATTTTAATTTTAATTTTTTCATTCAAACTTTTTTAAATATGATGTCTTTCTTATTTAATTTATCTAAACGTAGAATTGAATAAAAAATTCATAATATTTAAACATTATAAATTTTTTTGAATACAAGTCACAAATGAGAATTTTTTTATTCGAAATATATAGATTTTTTTATTAGAAAAATCTTCAAAAATATTTTTAATCTTATATTCAAATAGGCTCTAAGTATGAAATTTGTGATATTTAGTGAAATTAAAACAACTTACATTAATGTATCAAAAAAATAATTTATATTATTAGATAAAATAGAAAATGAAAATTAAAAAAAGCATTTAATAAAATAAAAATTTTTAGAAAAAGAAGAAAACTTGACCAATCAAATTGTTCGTACATGCATTGAGCAAGTCAACAGCTAGAAACTGATCTAATAAATAACATTTATTAGAAGAATGAGCAGTAGCAATAAAATATAAATACTAGTCAACTATGTTGATTGAATTGACATTCATTCTTGGTATGGAATAAATATTATAAAATAAAAGCTAAAAAAACAAAAAGAAAATAATGAAAAAAAGTGATATTTAAATGCAAAATTAAAAAGAGCAATAAAAAATGTATGATAATAATAATCCCATATTTCTTGATTTTTAAAGTTATACAACTTAAAAATACTATTCAAACTAATGAGTTTTTATAAAAAAAATATTTTTTTTACAACATCTGCAACCAATATTGTTGATAAAGGGAATAATTATTTATAGTTTATACATTCGCCAAACAATATTTTTTAGATTGCATGTTTTTTTTGTAAAAATTAATTTTACTCAATTTAGATAAAATTATTATATAAATTGTAAAATTTTATCTTTAGATATTTAACACAGTTAAATATTCAAAACTAAGATCCTATAATTAAACCGGTAACAATCTGCTAGCCGTCTACTAGCAAGTCATCAACCATAAACCGAACAAATTTATTAACATTTATTTAGAAAATGAAAGAATGATAAACACTATCTTGATCTCTAAGAAAAAAAAATCCAATCGTGTTAATTAAAAAATTAGTTTAATTACACCAATTTCAAATGAAAATTAATTTTTTTCTAACTTTTTTTTCATTAAAACTTGGTATAAAAAATAAAAGAAGTTATTGAAATTAAAACCTTAATTAAATTAAAAATATTTTTAAAATATTAACATTAAATAAAATAAAATTATTATATTTAAAAATAAGAATTTTTTTTTTCTAGTTATATTTGAGACAGGAGAATATATCATTATTTTTTTTTCACCTACAAAAATGACACCCACCATTCCATTATTGCTTGAACAAGATTGATGCACATTCTATTCAAACAGATGCCCATTAAAATTTCCGCCAAAAAAGGAGGGTTAGTTGGGAAGACACACACACACACCACAACTCTTCCTAAACCTAACACACACACTTAACACTTTGCATTCCAAATTCCACAACTTTCACTTTCTACAACACTATTTTCCCCATCTTCTCTGCATCCAAACAGGCCCCAAAAGAAAGAGAGGGAAAATTCTCTTCCATGGCCTCTTCACGCCCTGCCAATGTGGGAATACTTGCCATGGACATCTACTTCCCTCCCACCTGCGTCACCCAGGTCTCAATTTGTGGTTTTTCTCATAAAGCTCTGATTTTTATACATTCTTTTTGTTATGTTTTGTGTTTTGTTTTGTAAAGCTGCGAATTTTATTCTTTGTTTGGTTATGTTGTGTGTTTTGTTTCGATGGGTTGTGCAGGATGCTTTGGAGGGTCATGATGGGGCGAGCAAAGGGAAATACACTATTGGGCTTGGACAGGATTGCATGGCCTTCTGCTCTGAGGTTGAAGATGTTATCTCAATGAGGTTGATTACAATTTTGCATAAGCAATAAGCATTTCCTTACTATTGTTTATTTATTTATTTAGTAGTTTGCTTATTGGTACCTTTGGCTTGGAATTTTTGCAGTTTTGATCTCCGAAGTTTATTTTAAACTAATTAAGGTGGTCTATTTATATAATTAAGCAAATTATTCCTATGTCGATTTTCTTCCATTTAAAACTATCAAATTATTATTTTTTTAGCCAAATGTTCAGGGATTTAAGATGATTCGGGATATGAAGTAATTTCAAAAGTTTAGAAGCAAATGATTTAGTGGAAATTTGATAAAATTTGAAGGATTATAGGATGTGAGATGAGGGTTTAAAAAGGGGGAAATTTGATTTTCTTTATCTTTTTTAAAAATTTTGGGTGGAATTTGATTGTTTAGTTGGTGAGTTTTCAGCAAAAGAAGGTTTAAAACTATAACGATGTTTTACTATGTAATGTTGTATCTTAAATGACCACATGTCATCTTTATTTATAATGGAGAAATAAAGAATCAGTATTGATTACATATCAATCAACTTCTGATTATTAGCTAATTACATATCAATCTTAATCATAAGTTCTACGTAATAATAAATACAAGATAATGTAAAGATAAATGTAATCTAACAAAAACAATGTAATTGATTCAATTTGTGAAATTTTAAGTAGGCAATTTGAATCTGGGGGCGGGGGGTTAGGTAGGAGAAAATTGATAGAGGGACCAGATTTGCTCAATTTTAAAAGTAGGTGAATCGCATGTGGATTATAAAGAGTAGAGTGTTCAAAAGTGTATTATTAGTATTCCTTAAATAGAAAATGTAGTTTCTCTGTTCTTGAGATACTGTTTCCTAAGAGATTTTTCTGGTAATTCTAATGCGTCTGTTTTTGGGGGAGTGGATACTTAAGTCATGCTTTTGTACTTGATTAAGGAAGCTGTTCAGTGTTTTGGACTTGTATAATACTATAATACACATCTTTCCTGCACTTATTCTTATAATATTTTGCTTTTAAACTTTGAATTTACAGCTTGACGGTAGTTACTTCACTTCTTGAAAAATTTAATGTTGATCCAAAGCAAATTGGACGTTTGGAGGTTGGGAGTGAAACTGTTATTGACAAAAGCAAATCAATTAAGACCTTCCTTATGCAAGTTTTTGAGGCAAGTCATTCTCTGTTTAGATATTGAGTGTTGACCCTCACCTTATAAGATCATTAGATTATATGATTTTTGGTCATAATATCTTCCCATATCTTGACACCTCTTATGGGATATTCTAGATTCTGGAGTGTGACTGGATATAATCCCTTCTTTTGTGTCCAAACATATTTGATGCTGCCAATGGAACACAAAATGACAAATGGGATTTTTTTATTTTTTATATTGGACTATTAAATTGCTATGTAATTTATTTATTTTTGAAGATGAGTCAAAATTAGAAAGGAATAAAAGGAACTAAGTAAAGGAATCTGTATTTGTGCTTATGTGATGCCTGCATCTTATATTAACTCATGCAACAATCAGGCAAGTGGTAATACTGACATTGAAGGTGTTGATTCAACTAATGCATGCTATGGAGGAACAGCTGCTTTGTTCAATTGTGTGAATTGGGTGGAGAGTTGCTCATGGGATGGACGTTATGGACTTGTTGTATGTACAGACACTGCGGTATGTTCGCTAGATTTACTACTTAATGCATAAGGAAATTTCAATTCTTATATTTTATCCATTTTTTATCTTATTAGTGACACAATTGTCTGTATGTCTTAGAGCCTCTGATCAACTCTAGCGTCTAATTATATATAGATGTAAGTTTTATGTAACTATCAAATTTCACATAAGTCAACTTGAAATAATATGTGGCTGGGTGGCTGCATGTGTTTCCATGAGTAAGCTTCTATCTCCAGATGTTGTGCAAAAGAACTTAAAATTGCATATATTCCTAGTTAAAGAAAACAAGAATGTGCAGTCTTGGCCTCCCTAGCTTCACTGTCTTAGGTTGTGTTGCCCATAAATTTACCATGTCACAGCTCTGCAACTGATATTTCTATATACAACAGCAGAAGTTCAAGATATCTCCATCACATGAAAATATTGTCAGGAGATTGATTAGTTGAGTGCAAGAAAGTTTTTTTCATCCAAATTGATCTTCTTGGTGGCTAGAATAATATAATTTTCTCTTGAATTATGAAGGATAGAAATCCACTTTCATGAAGCAACAAAGTATGAACTGCAGAATCTATACTGAGCTATCTAATGTACAAGTTTGTAATTGAATTTCATGCATAGTTAGTTTACCAAGATATTACTTTTACAAGAAAGCTTGGAACACGTTTTATTTTGAATGTCTACATGTCTCATCATTTGTTCTACTTGACTACTATTATACTTATGTTCCTTTCTCTTAAAAAACGTTGAAATCAATTGTAGATTATAGTGTCGAACAATTTTCTTAGCTGTCTTTCTTGTTTCAGGTATATGCCGAAGGACCTGCTCGTCCCACTGGAGGAGCTGCTGCAATTGCCATGCTTGTAGGGCCAGATGCTCCTATTGCTTTTGAAAGCAAACTCAGAGGCAGTCACATGTCTCATGCATATGATTTTTACAAGCCAAATCTTGCTAGCGAATATCCAGTAATGCTTTGTCACCTTCTCATTAGTAATTTTCCTTGCATCATAACTGTACTATGAAGTGTTGTCTTAGTTTATGATTGAAGTTCTTTTGTTCTTACAATAAGGCAAACTTATCTATGATGAAGATATTTCCAAATTTCAGTATTACCTTTTTTTACCCATTGTCTTGTGTTCTATTTTTTTATTTGAAATATTGACAAATAAAATCAAGGAGGAGATTGAAATTGAAAAAAAGTATGTACTAAAAAGTTTTTTTTAAAAAAAAAACTTTATGAACAAAATAATAATGTCTATTGCTAGTCTTACTTTGTCAGTGGAAGTCTTTTACGCTAGCCCATTCTTTATATTGGTTAGCAGGATCCTTTTTCCTGTCCACTTGTCCCCAACGCTGTACCAAATTATAAAATTCATATACTCAATCATCAATTTTTATAGAGCAGCTAAAGCTAACGAACACTGGTTGTGATTTTTTTTTAAAGGGCTATAAAGATTGTCACTTGATTAAATTTTGTTCTAAGTAATTTATCTTAGTTTGCAAACATAAATATTTAAGCATGTTTAGATTTTAATCTCTGCTTTACACCAATTCTTACTATTATTATGCTTTAGTGATTGTTGATGCCTTCTTTCAATCAACTAAAAGTTCAGCACACATTAATTTAGACAGATCTTCACTTTATTTTTAATTGGTCATTTTCCTGCTATAGGTTGTTGATGGAAAACTCTCACAGACCTGTTATCTCATGGCACTTGATTCCTGTTACCGGCTTTACTGTGAGAAGTATAGACTGAACCAAAATGGCCATTTTGAATTTTTCTTTTTTGCTTCAAATTCTCATTAAATGTTCTTCCATATACAGATTTGAAAAATTGGAGGGGAGGCCTTTTTCAATGTCAGATTCTGATTATTTTGTGTTTCATTCTCCATATAACAAGGTAATTGTCATGCAGGAATTTTTTCTCCATATTTGGAATAAAAACAAAAAGGCAGAGAATTATGTCATAACACGACCTACAATGACTCTCTACATAACTGCTTTCTTGATGTATTGCAGCTTGTGCAGAAAAGTTTTGGCCGACTATACTTCAATGACTTCTTGAGAAATGCCAGGTTTGTGTATCTTCTGCTTTATCCATATGCTTTAATCAATGCATTTTCAATTCAAGGGGCCAAGCTATAGAATGCCATTGACCCTTTTACTGGATAACTATTAGTTGACCTTTTGGATATTTGTTGTTTGTAATAAGCCAGTAGGAGCCGTGCACTTGAGATTTCAATTACATAATACTTGTTAGCTGTTTTTCACAAGAACCACTAGTGCTTACTAGAAAAAGAGAAAAGATAGTTGAACCACGAAGTTGCCTTTTGCCAATGCAACATTTAGATTAGATCATATTCTGCAAATTGTTTTTGGATTAAGCACTAACAACTCCCAGGAAACTGGAGTATGTGAACCATAGAAGTATGCGGCTGTTTTTAAATTAATGTATTTGAATCCTAACTTTTTTGTTCTCTGAATTTGTTATTCTTTGCCAGTTTTGTTGATGAAGTTGCCAGGGAAACCCTTGCACCGTATGCATCCTTATCTGGTGATGAGAGTTATCAAAGTCGTGATCTTGAAAAGGTAGCTACTCTTGTCATGTTTGAATTGTGTTTTATTGACTAAAATGATTGCTAGAAATTGAACTTTCAAATGGTTTGTGCCTTTGTGGTCATTGTGATTCTATAGGCAAACCAGCAAGCTGCAAAACATCTATATGATGCAAAGGTGCAGCCCAGCACATTAATCCCAAAGCAAGTTGGTAACATGTACACTGCATCTCTTTATGCAGCATTTGCATCTCTTCTTCACAATAAGAACAGTTCATTGGTAAGGTTTTCCACACTTGTATTCTTCGTTTATTTTCCCTTTGTCCATGACTGCATCTTTCATATGGACAATGGCTGATTCTAAATTTCTCATCAGGATTGTCTTGCGATATGCAGGTAGGTAAACGGGTAGTTATGTTTTCATATGGAAGTGGTTTAACAGCTACAATGTTCTCCTTCCACCTTCAAGCGGGTCAACATCCGTTTAACTTGTCAAACATTGTAACAGTGATGAATGTTTCGGACAAGTTGAAGCAGAGAATTGAGGTATGCAGTCTTTAACCAGTTATAAGTGAATGCTATTCTAATTAAGTAATATGGTGACATTTTTAAAGGAAACTGCTGTTTAAAAGAAAAATCTTCATGAATTCTTCTTATTTAGATATGTCAATAAATTGAGATAATACATGACCACAAAATTACAAATGTGTCAAGTTCAAATATTTTCTGGTGAATAGAGTTTAATATGAAGAATGCTTAAAATTGTATTTGGAGCCTAACATTTGTAGGATTTGTGTGTTTAAAGTTGTTGTAATTGAGACCTTGTACATCTCAGTACCAAAAATTGCCATTGGAACCGATGCATTTTGGCGAGCTATGTTAGAGCAGACTTTTGTAATAATTAATTTAAAAGTCATCTAAGATAATTTCTAATTTGTTGACATTGTAAAATATTTACACTGACAATGTATTAAAATTAAACTTGTAACAAAATAAACTTGAATTTGCAGATTCCTCCTGAGAAGTTCATTGAAACATTGAAGATCATGGAACACCGTTATGGGGGGAAGGACTTTGTGACAAGCAAGGACTGCAGCTACTTAACTCCAGGCACCTTCTATCTCACCAATGTTGATTCCATGTACAGGAGATTTTATGCCAAGAAGGACAAGGTTATTGGTTAGTTGATGATCGCTGATATATTCAAATTTGGAGTTAAAAGGTATTTTCATATGGTTCACCTGTATTTGATCCCATAAGGTTGTTTATCAAACTGTTTATAAGATGTTTCATTTTTTTTGTGGTGATCAGGTTGTATCCAAAATAAGAATAAGTTTATGTGCGAATTGGCAATTGTTTTAAATGCACTAATAATCCAAATGTATCAGTAGTTTCTTCTTGAGTGCAAAAAAAGTATAATGATCATGTTAAGAATTACTAGTATTTTTTTTACCATATATTTTTGAGTGTTCATGGACAAAACTGGATAAAGACACAAGCTTTTAAAGAAATACACGGCACCCGGATTGTTTGTTGCCAATTATAGTCAAATTTTGTGTAATTTTAATATCAACCATTAGGGTTTTTTTTTATGCTGTATGGGACATTTATAAAATGGTTAATAAAACACATACTTCTTTTTTACTGAATAAAACACACACTTCATCAGTGAGAAATATCACCATTACAAAATTTTATACCATAGGATTGTGATTCAATACTTATTTTCTAAGTCTTTAGAAGTCATGGTCACCTAGCTTAGCGCATGTTGAGGTTAAAGAAAAACACTTTTAATAAATCAACTTAAGCCATGTCCACTAGCACATTAGGTGGTCCAATTCCTTGGCTCCCAATGACAAAAGGATGAGAACATATTGTAGTGACAAAGAAAATAAAGAACATATTTATAAACACAAATGTTAAGAAATAGGATAGAATAAATTAATGCCAGAGCCATGTGTGTATCAGAAAAAGAAAAACAGCCCTGTGTAAGATGCATGGAGTAAAGTAGCAGTAATTTGTTATAACTTAGAAGTAAAAAAAGGTAAAAGATATACATTTTTTAATTTTTGTTATAAGACCTTGTTATTTACTTATTCATGGTTTTACCATAATGCCTCTCAAATTTTTTATTTTTTTTAACAAATGAGATGAATAAATCATAGATAATATATAAGTCAAAATAAAAAATATTTATAGGTTACATGTGCTTACCATATAAACTTATATAATTATATATTTTAACCTTAACTAACTAAATATATATATATATATATATATATATATATATATATATATATAAATCAAAATTTACCCTCATAATATAATATATTGACTAATTAAAACTTCCAATACTATTTGAGCATAATAAATGAATGATTGGGCATTCCTTTCTTAGTTTAGTTATTCTTATTAACTACCCTATCATTAGATAAAAGGAACCTTCCTACGGAAACTAGGAAAATTGTTTGCGAAGATCGAACATACTGGACTCGTCTCTCATCACCAACTTCGCAACCACTTACCTAAACTAACCTGAAAGGTACAAGGCAACAGAAAAATACCGTGGAACATATTATACGTGTACCTAAATAATGTACTTTTGTTTTGTGTAGCACACCCAACAAGAGCAGAAACCCATATATATATATTTTTTGAGTTTTTTCTTAATTGATGTAACTTAATTTGAATTGACATTATTGATTTTCATGCATGCAACTTTAAATTTATTAATTAAAATAGAGTGAATATATAAAAGTCATGAGTATTACAATAGTTCTGTAATGGTACTTTTTAAATGTTTTTATTTTAAAATTATAAGCATCAACAAGGACTTAATATATATATTATTATGTTTTTTTATGTTTAGTTAAATAATATCATGAATTTAATATACAACGAAGGATTAATTTATTCTTTTGTTAAAGTAAGGTGAAATTATAATTTTGGTTCTCCTATAATTTTAAACCAGTGATTTTGATTTTCTTATTTCTAAATCAATACATTTAGTCCCTATATTTTCAAAATAAATAATTTTGGTCATAACTATTCAAAGTCAAATGTCACTTTAATATGAGACATGAAACTTATGTAGACAATAGAGATAGTACTTATATTACAAGATTAAATAAAAAGAGTCTTGTTAAGAGTTAGACTCATAACTTTTTATTTAAAGACAAAATAATAAATCACTAAAATATTTACTTTATTTAGTTAATTTTATAAACACTATTTTACATATATTATTAGTCAATAATTTTTTTTTGTGAATTATACAAGTTTATAAATTAAAATAAAATATTTAATATTTAATTTTACATGTACTTATTTTCATTATAAAACTTTAATTTAATATAAATTAATATATTATTATATATAATTTTTTATTTTATTATAATTTTAAAAAAATTACATAAAGTAATGTATAAATTATTTTAAAAATATTTTATGTAATTTATACATATTACGTAAATTCAATATAATATTTAAATAATCTATAAAATTAAAATTTATAACTTATTATAATTAAAATAAAAATTTATATTGTTTATATATTAAAATAAATTTACATTATTTTTATAAATTACATAAAACAATTTACATATTAATTAAGGCAACTATATTGATTTATATAATTAGAGTAAAATAATTTGTATATTAAAATTAATTTACAAAATAATTTATGTAAATAATTTATATAATAATTTATGAAATTTTATTATAAATTGATAAAATTAAAATTAGAATATGTAAACTATTCCAAATAAAAATATAAAATAATATAAAAGGACACAATATATTACATCGAAGTCAATTTGAATGGTTAACTGATGAAAGAATACAAATTGTTTAATCTTAAAAAAATAGTTAAATATCTTAATTTTAAAATAGAAAAACTAAAATAATAAATTTAAAATTATAAAAGAAAAAAAATTATAATTTAGTCTAAAATAAAAGTCTTACTCTTATTCATGACTTTACATAATAACTTAATTTGTATATCAAGTCCACGACTTGATTAGTGCTTGATGTCCGTAACTTTATTACATGAAAATATTAAAGAAAGTATGATAGTAGTGAAATTGGGATTGAAACTTGTAATTTTCTACATTTTGAATTATTTTAAAATTAAATTTAAAGCTACAAATTGTCTTAGAATATAATTAAATCAAATTAGTTTTTTAAAAAGCAAAAAGACATTCTTAAATGTGCATGCAAACACACCTGATTAATACTAATTCTTAATAATAAACACATGTCAATTTTTTTGTCATCATATTGACGTGAAATATTGATTGATTAATAATTAATTTCTATCAAAATAACTTGAGAGATCACTCTTATTTAGATTTTTCCTCCAATCATATTGTTTTCATAGACCTGACTTAAAAGGGATCAGTTCCACTCATATTAACAATTTTTGTTACACATCACAACTTATTTTGAAATTTACACAATCCTATCCTTGATTATAGTTATGAACTGCTTTATTGAATGTTATACATACATTTCCATGTGCCTACTGGTCTACAGGGTGCGTCTTCATAACAAAAATTTCTTTGTTGAATACCCAAGATTTGTGTTTTAATTGTGTGTAGGTGGATGATGAATATACTTGATCGTAAAGCAGAACAAAAGTGAAGTCAAAATTTGGCACTTCCAGACTAATCGTCAAACATGGAGTGGCTTTCAAGCACAATAATCATGCGTTAAACTTGTATTTTAATTTGTTAGTGTCAACAACTTTCTATTCTATATATACAGCATACACGTGCTCAAAGTTTTCATCAAATTCTCATCACTTTCCAAGTTATTGTATTCCATAATTATCTGTTTCACTTCTAACAAAATGGCTCTTCTGCCATATTCAAAATGCAGCTTTCTTTTTTCAGTCATTTTCCTCTTGACATTATCATCAATGTCTCAAGCAGAGCTTGATGCTCACTACTATGATAAAACATGTCCCCAAGCTGAGAAGATCATTTCAGACGCCGTTCACAGAGCTTCCACATTTGATCCAAAAGTTCCAGCTAGGATCTTAAGGATGTTCTTCCATGACTGTTTCATTAGGGTAAGAAAATACCACCTTCATTTCATATCTATTGTTGTTTAAAGTTAATATACATAAATTAAGGAGTATTTGATGGTTGTGTAACACATAAGATATTTGGACTAAAAAAACCCCTATTTTGACTATGTTTATTACTGTTTCAAAAACAGTTTTTTGTTTTCTAAAATTTGTTTAAGCACATTTGACAGTGTGTCCTTTGAACTTTGAACATATCTTTATTTTATAAAAATTTGTTATTGGAAAACTTGAACAAATCATTTGAAGAAAAAGAAGAGAATAAGAAAACATATTCTAGTTATTTATATTTTTTTATTTTTAAAACACTTATTTTATAAACAATTTTCAAAACTTAATAGATTTTGGTTGGAAAATTAATTGTTGAATAGTGTGAAATCGTTTTAAAATCAGTTTTTAAACACAACAAAAAGGAGAAGAAAGAAATATACCCTTAATATTTCATTTACTTGTGATAAATTACTATTAAGAAACTGTTGAAAAGGAGTATAAACAAAAACAAAACAGACTGAGTTTGTAAAATATCAATAATTTTGAGAAAGAACAAGGACATGGAATGGAACCTGATTAATGTTTTAATGATTAATGTGAAAGTATTGAAATGGATGTAATGGTAAGTTTTGGTTTATTGTGAATGATAGGGATGTGATGCATCAATATTGCTGGACTCAACACCAAAAAACCTGGCTGAGAAAGATGGTCCTCCTAATCTCTCTGTTCATGCATTCTATGTTATTGATGAAACCAAGGCCAAGCTTGAGAAAGCTTGCCCACACACTGTTTCCTGTGCTGATATAATCGCCATTTCGGCTAGGGATGTGGTAGCATTGGTAATAACTCAATTAAGCCTTCAAGCTATTTTAGAACTGTTAAATTCTTGCATGGAACTTCTAGGAGGCAATTGTTATTCTAGTACCGTGTCATGATGCTCTGCATGGTAAATATTTATAAGGGGGATCATAAAATTTCCTATTAGAGCAATATTAATATTTTTACACTCCTCAATCTTCACACTATTACTACACCCATCCTTTTATGATAAAAAAGGATGAGAGGAGGAAAGGATAATTATGTTTTCACACTCTTTTCAGTTACATTTCATGTTAGTCATTCATCATTTAATTAACTGTTTCTATTTTCAAGATAAAATTATTTAATCAATGGTGATTAAGTGTAAGGAAATGGTGTAAGGAATATTTGTAATAACAGATTTTGTCTTATTAGTAACTCTAGAGTGAGTTTTATTCATAGACAAGCAAACTAAGTTGCTCACGCTCTTGCAAAGGCATCTAGGTTCTATACTGGTCCACAAAATTTTGAAGTCCCTCTACATTGTATGGATGTTTAGCTTTTAAATGATGAGATTTTCCAGAAAAAAGTTTTAAGGAAAAGGTCTACAAGAAACTAGTGTGATTCTAATGTAACTATGGGTGTGAGCGAAACATTTTTGTTTCAATTATAAGAATCCAAACTCTTAATTTTTTTTATGTTCTATATATTGCCATCAACGATTCCTAAAAATCTTAAATTTCAACTAGTAGTTTATATTGTTTCTATTTCAAATTATTTTATTTTACGTCTTTCTTTTTTCAAATTTTTCCATTGCTTTATAAAATTTAATTTTTAACTTTACAATTTTTCTTCATATTTTCACCAATTGAGATAAGATAAAACCTTAATTTTAGATTAATAATTCGGAATATTTATATTTTAATTAAATGAAGTTTATTTTTATGATTGATTAGACTATTTATTATTTAATAGTCTCATTAGTCACATTGTAATCAATCAACTTATATATATACACGATAAAATGTTTCAAGACTAATTAATGCAGAGTATGATTACCCAAGATAAAGGTAGTATTATAGTAGTATTACATATTGATTTCTATAGTTGAACAATCATTCTTCTATGCATCATCAACTCTGTCAAAGAAAATTAAAGGAGCATATAACTTGTTATATGTTGTAATGATCATTGATCAATCTATTAATTGCTCATAAATTTTCCCAGTCTGGAGGACCATACTGGAATGTGCTAAAAGGAAGGAAAGATGGAAGAGTCTCAAAGGCATCAGAAACAGTCAACCTACCAGCTCCAACCTTAAATGTGAACCAACTCATTCAGAGCTTTGCAAAGAGAGGTTTAGGTGTCAAAGACATGGTGACTCTCTCAGGTGGCCACACACTTGGATTTTCACACTGTTCTTCTTTCCAAGCAAGAATTCACAACTTCAGTTTGTTGCATACCATTGACCCTAGTTTGAACACTGAGTTTGCACTAGACCTAAAAAAGAAGTGTCCAAAACCAAACACAAACTTCAGTGCTGGACAATTTCTGGACTCAACAGCATCAGTGTTTGACAATGATTACTATAGACAATTGTTGGTGGGAAAGGGTTTGTTCTCATCAGATCAGTCACTTGTTGGGGATCAAAGGACTAGGTGGATTGTTGAAGCATTTGCCAAAGACCAAAGTTTGTTCTTCAAAGAGTTTGTGGCTTCAATGTTGAAACTTGGAAATGTGGGGGTGTCTGAAAATGGGGAAGTGAGACTCAATTGCAAGGTTGTTAATTGAGAATGAGAAGGGAGAGAGAAAGAGAGAGATCGGTGAATTTAGCACCGATTTTTTTGCTTCTTTCCTTCCACCACCTTTGGTGTTTGGATAACAATTGTCTAATATGATGTGTTGTTACTGCTTGTGTTTAAATAAGAGAAATGTCCAGTTCTACATTTATTTCTACACTTATTAGTTGCCACTTTCCACCTTGTGAGAATGAGACATAGGGTGTGAAGAAATTAAGACTAGTTTAAAAGTTTATTAATGGTTGAAGAAATAATAAAGTTCAAAGAACTTACATTAATTAACCAGCATTTAGGAGAGTTTACAAGAAACATTTTTGTTTGCACTAAATATATCCCCCAATCAAAATAAGTTGAAATTAAGACTTAGAGTATATATTTGATTCGCAGCTAAAAATATTGTTGCAAAAATTTCAAGACATTTTTAACGCATAAGGAAATTGTTCCTTTTGGAACGTCCGTGCACCACAATGATAAAGTAAACATAGGCTTAGTTATCTATCAACAATATTTACAAGTTTCTTTTAATCTTATTTTCATCACCACCTACATTAATTACTAATAATGATAATACATGAATGATACATTTATGCTTGTTAATAAACACATAATAATCAAGCCATTATTCAAAATGAACAGAATCATAACTGCGTCCTCATCAAGACATGACGAGCCCAATCAGCCACCATTTCTTTTGCTATTGCTTTCTGCACTTGCCAAGTTGCTTCCTGTAGTCTTTTCGAAACATTATTTTTATCTTTCAAATTGATAATTCCGGAAGCCAAAAAAAAGAGTGCATTCTGGATTGACCATTCGTTCCGGAAGGCAAAAGAAAGTGCAGGAAGCAATAGTCCATTTTTTTTCGTGAAAGGATTCAATGCTTCTCCGTCAATCAAAGGCCTTGGTTGTTCCTTTTATTTCGTTTCCTTTATTCATTATTTAGCTATTAACCTATTATGTTATTTTTGTTTTGTTTACATTGTTCCGAGGTCAGAGGGTGCATGAAGTTTTGGACAAAATTAGTTGGGCCTAATGTATGGTGAGCATGTTGTGACCCAACAGCATTTAAATCTGATTCGGGCTCTTACATAGTGTCAAAGTACTATCATAAGTGTATAAGTGATAATACCTTGATGGGCCTGTGAAATTGGGGGTAATCGATTCTGAAAATACTTTTTGACATTGGATTTCACTAACTGTTTAGGTCTTTGGGCGGTTTGGTATGGTGCCCGGTAACACAAAACATGAGGATGTGAATATCATGCTTGAGTTATAGCTTTAGAATTGCTAATTTGTTTAGTTTTGTGGTGTGATTTTAATCATCTAAGTTTCAATTACGCTAATTGGATCCTCAGATATTACAAATGTGTAATTTAAATCTTTTAAGTTTCAATTAAATATTTTAATTGTACAATGTTAGTTATTTTATATTAGTTAGAATCTGTTGGACGTAGCATTGACTTAATTACATGTTACCTTATGTGATACTAGCATGATGATGTCATGTTGATATGGTGGCTGAATTGGTATCCTTATGTGCAACCTAACTGCTATCAAACTCAAGCAATGGCTCCTTTCACCATCATTTTCTCCTCCCACTCTTGGCGGAGTCAAACTGCTTCAAATGCCAAAGAAATTACTCCAGCTAACGTAAATATGACATTACCCTCTTGATCTACTCGTTCATACATAGGGACCAAAATAGGTTGTATTTTAATTACTACCTTCGGTTTGGGTTGGTTGAAGGTATTTCTACACTTGAAATCGACCGTAACTGAACCGATTATGCCAAGTCTATAAAAATAAATAAGCAATTAAAATATTCTAAAATATCCAAAATAGTTCTAATGAAATTAAGACATGATAAAAATCTAGAGCTGAAAGGTTGTAATTAATTCAATTTATTTCCAGATTTCTTGGGAGCTTTAGCATTTGGCGTGTATAATTTTTTGTATTAAAAGAATTGGTACCAATAAAGCAACCCGCTTCAATCTTAATACAAATTTTATTTTCTAACTTCCCTACACACATTCTCTCTCAAAATAGAAAACTTGAAGCTAAATAAATTTATTGGTTTATGTTTGTATCTATTCGATCGCATTCAGATTTCTTAGCCATTCAACATTCATTATGTGTCCCTTGAATTGAAATGCCTTTAGAGATAGCAATTTTGCTGAGCATGGTTCTGGTTCAACGAGAGAATAATTTTTTGGCCAAACATTGATAGTGGAATTTACACCACGTGGGACACGAATCGTTTGTTTCCACGATATCGTTATCCATTCCACTCAGTTATAAAACAGCTATTTCTAGATTCAAGAAATTATTTCTTAAGAAAGTTCATTCCTTGCCTTCTTTGCTTCTCCGATCCATTTCTTTTCCACCCTTTTTCCCTCAGGACAAATAAAATCATTTGATGGGTACGAAATGGTAAGTTTTATTACAAGGCATATGAGTATGTGCCTCTCCATTAACCAACTACATACCATGTCTTCCCTATATTCATCACTAACCAAAATGGTGTAGGTAAACCCATACCTGAGAAACCATCTGATTTATTTGTCTTTTTATCAAATAAACTTTCCAAAGTCATGAATTATTGGGCAAGAAGAGACCAATTAAGAAGCTAACTGGGCAAAGTTAATGGACAGCTACCCAATTGGACCCTGGCACAGAAGCAATCATCAACCTTGTATGATTTGTCTTCAAGCAACTTTAATGTAGAATTAAACAACTAATTTGCGACAATTTGCCTGGCCAAAAAACAACAAAAATTTTAAAACCCTCTCAATCGGTCCCTTCAACTTGTACTAACTATGTAGTTCAATATATATTTTTTATTATAAGTAAATGTTGCTTGTACTGACAATGACAATGTAAATGTAAACATCTTATATGCTATTATGATTTTACTATATAAATTATTACGTAATATATATAATAAATTTATTAATTTTTATAATAATTATTTTAAAAGTGATAATTACTATAATTTTAATTGGTTCGCCGTATAAATTGTTTTACACTCACAAAAATTAAACTCATTTATTATTACTGTTAAATGTAGTAGTATAATAAAGTTTTGCTCAGAAATAACTTGGAGATGCAATGAAAATGTGTTTATTAGTAAGTGATTTTAATTTCCTTTTCCCTTTATTACACGGCCCCACTTCTTTGTCTCTTGCAACGATTATTGTTTTAGGTAACTTGCGTGAATAGGGAATGGGATCCTCTGCCAAGTGTTCATTTTCTTTCCCATACTCAATAATGGTTGGTTTTAAGGCTGTAAAATTCCAAGCAAGACCCTTTATATATAGCAAGACAATACCATCAGACATACACACGCTCTATCAAAATCTTAGTGCCATATAAATGTAATGTGTACTGTGTTGCTTCCCATGGCTTACCCCATTAGGACCCTACCCAACTTTTAATTAAAGCAATTCATAGCCATAACAGACGCTCCTCTTTCCTCTACCTTTCCATGCCTTGTCATGTTGTTATTTGTACACATCTGTAAGGCTAGTTGGCACTTTCAGCTAGAGGTGTCAATTTTGCTATGGTCATGACCTAATGGCTAGATACCCTTTGTCCATTTTGGGCTTAGCCAAAGCAATACTAAACAAGAGAGAAAATCCCTAACTATTCTATTAGTCAAGCCTAAACTTATTGAAAACGAAAGCACTAACGAGCAAGAAAACAAGAAGGTTGGTTCGAGGACCCGATGGTCAAAGGAAAGGAAAGGTTTTTCATTGTCATTTCAAAATGCAAACCTCAAAGGTAGGGTTGTGTAAAATAACTAGTTAGGATTGAACCGAATGGTAGCTAAACCAAGAGTCAATGCCTATTTTTTTAAGCATTAATATTTATTTTTGAGACTGGTATATGTTAACAAATATATTTTCATACATATGATTTTGAGGATAAAACTCCTAATTATGTATTTAAAGAATGCAGTGTCTTAAGAACATTAATTAAGAAATTTAAAATAAAAATATTTTTATTGAAAACCAAAAAATTGTGTTTATGATTTATACAACAAATATTTTTTTCTTTTAATTTTTTAATCAATATTCTAAGAGGATTAGTTAACAATATCCTTTAAAGAGTAAGATTATATAAAGAATTGAGAATAGAAGAAGAAAAATACAGGCAATATGTACATGCTACCTGATCTGAAATCATATGGTAGCCACTCACAAATAGTGATTCCAATACATATTATGAGTATTTTTTTTAGATTTTTCTAGCCCCCTACGAAGTAGAACCACTTCAAAATTTGAAGCATTACTCTCTCTCTCTCTCCTTCAGTTCAAGATAGATATAACATAGAATATGGACCAATGTGTAAGAGGGTCAGGAATAATGTAAGGGGAATCTGCCAAGTTTTGCGCAAAAACTGAATCTTGTTCTAAAGATATATGATCTCATGTGCTTATTCAAAATATATAAAATAAAACATTATACTATATCATTTATTAAATGTTCATATTAACATTGTAAAATCTACAATGCAAATGTGTATAACGGATAAGATGTTCCTTTCAAAATACAAATAACAATTTTTTTTAACGAGACATGCATTACTTAAAATTAGCCCGCGCGCTGCATTATTATGTTTTCATCTCTGTCAGGTACGTGCCCTCTTCGATGGTTTGAAATTTGTAGTAGTTATAAGATATATAGTATCATAAGGCACGTACAGAGCACACTAAACTTTTGTCATTATAGAACTTTGCTGCATTACTCAATTGTTGTTCCCATATCTTGTATATATGTGAGCATGCATTTGAGATATACACTTGCCCTCCAATGACATTGAGTATGTTGTTTTCAAAAAAATGAAAAACGTTAAAATACTGCATAATTGCATGGATTTGAGCGTTGTTTATGAAAGTTCATAAGGTTTCTAAACAAAAACTACATATTATATCTATCCTATATATAATTTGATTTGGAAGCTAGAGATAGAGAAATTGAATAATGAGTTTCTTAATTTGCAGCTCCATAATTATGCACAAAGATATATAAATTGGGACCACTTTTACACAACCATTAACTTTCGAAAACGACACCTCATTTAATTACCCAGCCATGTGAGATGTGTGGGAAACTAGTCATATCAAAGGTAGAGAATGGAAACATTTTGAAACCAAGACCTTGTTGTGGTACCTTTAATAACATGATTATTACCATTGCTATGGCCATCCCAAAATGTAATAATTTTGCTTACCCTGACAAGAAGTGGGTAAATTTCCCACTAGTTTCACCTGTCGGAGAAACTGAGCACACTTTACTGATAATTGCTGTCACAAACTTAATTGGTCCGTCTTCATTTTTTGTTTTTAACTAGACTTAACTTAAACGCAATAATTATTACGAGATCAATTATGTTTGTCTGGGTTTGGATGTGAAAGCACGCAACTGAATGATTTGAATACTTGTTGAACTGATGAAGTTCATTCAAGTATTGATGAATATACATAATATAACTAGCTAGTAACTATTTTGATAATTTTATTTTCAACATTCTAAGTATTATTTGAAAATTTTCTCTTAGGTACCATTATAAAAAATTAACCAAAAAAGTTAATTGTTAATTTTTCCACGTTGATAAATATATTAATTGTTTGCATAAATTTTTAATATTTATACAAATTTTACAATTAATACTTTTTTGTTAACACAATGATTCTTTTTACTAGTACTCTTACTGTACTCGGTATTAGTGTATGTTAACATAATAATTTTATACAATAAATAAAAGATGTTAGAAAGACAGTACCAAAAAATTTATTACTCATATGTTTGTCTATCATGGAGAAAGGGTTAAATTAAATCACCTGAGGGGAGGAAGGGAATCAGGTGGTCATTTTCTGACATGGTTGCTGTGTCCAAATTAATAATAAGTCAAATCTTGAACACTGTTGTGCAGCAAATATTTTGTCATCCTATAAATTTGGTGCTTCATAATTTTCATCTGTTCGGTTGTTGATTTGTTGACAAGAAGCTTGGATGAACATTTAATTTCCTTCATTTGATATATAAACAATTTTAGCATGTACTTCACCTAATGCTTTATTTGACATAATAATTAAGTGGACGGTAGAAAAAAAAATATTTTTTATTGCCTAGTGCACCATAAAGAATAAAACACAGGGTGAATGATTAATTATTAAACAATTGAAATCAATTTATAAGGTACAAAAGGCAAGATAACAATTAAAAATTTAGCATGAAACATATGGGTATACGAATCAGATAAAAGGCGTGTATGGTTCCATTTTTTAAAAAACAAATGAGTTAAAACAATTAGAAAAATATAAAAGAAAATTTGATGAAAATCACCTTTTGCTCGTTTGTGGCCAATGCAAACTGATTCATAATATTTAGCACTTCATATTTTTTTTTCTCATACATAAAATCTTATATATAAATGAAGATTTGACTTTAATAAAATAAGGATATCATACATTAAAAATACTTTCTTACAATATTTAATCATTGATTGTTTTATCAGCAGTTATAGAAAAGAGTACTGCAAAAATGAGAGTACAGAAAAATGTTCATGAATTTTCATTAAAATATTGCAAACAATTGCTTTAAGCTTAGAAGCTTTTACTAGAAAGAGTATTGCTAGCAACACACTGAAAATTTAATAGCACTTAAAAACAAAATTAACGGCAACCCTGTGCTAGTCTCCTTTTATTAGTAACCAATCCTACGCAACTACTAGTTGCACGTGAAAATAGCTCTTAAAGTTAACTAACCAGCGAAATCACATACTTTTATTGTTTAATTTTAGAAAGGAAATGAAGAAAAAAAACACTAAACCCTAAATTATTATCTACTAGTAAATTCAAAATTATTTGCAAGTTAAAATGGTATTAGAGTTAGTACAAGTTAAGACCTAAATAAGCCAAGTTACAACATCACCTTTCTAATTTTATTGTAATCAACGTATTTTTCAAATATTATCGTGAGACTAACTTCGTTGCACTACTGTGACTATTTAATTAAATCTTTGAACGATTATCTTTAAAACAAGTTTAAATATTATTCTTACTTATTGACTCCAGGATAATAAAGGCAAATGAATTCAATTCAATTAATATTGGTAGATGCACTTTGCAGTCTCTTTCTTACCGCCGGAACAAGGTTTCTTTCGAATTGCCTACAACATTCAAATCGAAGGTATTAATTCAAGAAAAGTCAATAGAAACCTATTTGCAGGTCTTACATATTTATGATTGATTTGAAAGGGATTTGAACAAGTGGGATCGCATATGTTACGGGAGATTAATGAGATTAATCTTATCTATATCTTTGTATTTTAAATTGGTTTGTTATATATTTTAAATATAGGTTAGTTGGTTTGTTATATATTTTAAATATAGGTTAGTTGTTAGTTTGTTAGATATAATCTTATCTAGTTATTAGTTTGTTATCTAATTTGTTATACTTTGTAACCTATAAGTAGAAAAGTATAAACAATTCACTATTATCACGAAAGTATAAACAATTCATTGGCAGTTATAGATAAATTGATATTTTTTTTATAGGATAGTGTTCGGCTAATGTTTTTATTGACTTCCACATACGTGTTAGTTTATAATTAAAATGTGTATATTTTCAAATTCGATCCATTACGTATACATGAACGAATTTAGCTTTCATTAAAATTATTCAAACTATATGTGGCTCGTTTAGATCAGAACAAGCTTCTACTTAGGTGTCATTAAAATATTCGAACATTTCTAATTTTATAAAAATAAAAATATATTTCAGCCTATATTATTTTATGTAAAGACTTACACAAATCATGGAAACCAGCAAGAAAATAAGGAACACGCCTCCACAGGCTAGTGGTATAGTTTTATTGTCCTACGTACTCTTACTCCACGCTTAGTGCGGAGTTCAAAACTACCAATAACTGGCACAATTTTCATAATATATTGTTTTAAGTTATACAAGGATGACTAGCGATGGAATTAAGCAACGTTGAACAATGACATTAATTGCTTGAATCTTGTTAATCAATCTTCTTAGGACATTAGTTAAGAATATTAATTAAGAAACTAAAACAATATTTATTGTATAAATTATAAGAGAATATAAAAAATATGATGGAAGCGTAATTTTCAGTCTCCGAATAAAAATATTTTTATTTTAAATTCCTTAACTAATACCCTTATATCACTGATTATCATTTTTCTTAATTATTTCAATGCCGAGTGATGAACATATAGTGTTGGATAATGACTTGTCTCTTCCAACCCATAAATACACAGTTTATGTTATTTTCTGGGACTCATGCGTATGTTTGCATTGCTTTCACCAAATCTCTATATTTTCTTAGTTTTTGTGTGTTAGTGTGACAGAGAGTTTGGGTTGTGAGTTCTTAGAGATTTTCAATGGACTTGTGCTGTATGGTGAATGAATATGAAGCTCCAATTAATGAAGTGTTTTCATGGCTTTTTCTCTTCCTCAATCTTATTCTAAGTTGTTATTTTTCATTTATGTCTATTTTAATGGCTGAATCTTCTCTATTCTAAACTTTTTGTGAATTGCTTAATTAATTCGGTTTCGATTACATGCTTTGTGCTTCAATTTTGCTTCCTTTTGCATAATGTTATTGGTATGATGGAAATTAACTAATTAAACCTAGCTTAGGGTTAACTTGAAAATAAATCTTAATATAAATTAGGATTTGGGACACATGATTTGCATAGGTCCTAAGAATGGAGGTGTGTTGGTTGTGTATACTCTTTAATAATCTTGAACTTACTGGGAAGGTGATAAGTGTGAACGCCCAAAGCATTATGATTCTTGTTTAGCCATCTAGCTGGGGCATGTTGTCAAAGAATTGGAATGACAATCTTGAGTGTAATCAGCGATGAATTGATGTGTATGTTTGAAATTTAATCGAGTTAGAAAGGATAGGAATTAAGAGTGAGTAAGGAGCCATGACTTACATTTGTTTGTGTATAATTGCGTTTGAGTCTTGTGTATCAATTTGGTCAGTTTTGATTCCAATTAGCTAGGTAGATTTTAATTTTTCTACCATTCGGTATCTGTGACAACTTAACCTTTTATTTGATCGACTGATGTCAAAAATTAGTATATATATGGTACTCAATCAAATCTGTACGATAAATATGCTATACTCATCACTTTTATTACTTGTTGATCATACATTTGTCGAGTTAGTTTTTGCATAATCATTTTGAGTGATTTTTCATTTTCATCAAACCATCTATTACACCTTCACAATAAACCTTTTGTACAATCAATCTAACACAATAAAAAACCTTAACCAACATTCTCTATATCCACCTTAAACTGTAGCCTATAATAGAAAAATGTAGTCACAAAACATATCTCTTTATTTTTACTCTATTTTACCTTTTTAAAATTATTTCTCATTTATTTTTATTCATTCTACTCCTCACCTCTAAATCAAACACAGCTTAAATGATATCATGTTAGTGGTTTCAGTAAAAAATATTGACAAAAATAATAATAAAAAAAAAAGAAAAACTTAAATATTATAAGAATCATAAACAAATAAAAATTGACAAAATAAAATAAAATAAAAGTATTTAAACCTAAAAGTATCATCTGCTCGATGTTCCGTTGATGATAAAATATAAGTATATACTCCAACAAGTATAACAAACCTCTTTCAAGTTAATTAAAAGACCTGAAAGAAGTTATAGTATATCTTTCCATCTTCTGATGATGATAAAAATAAACAAAGAGAAGTTATATCTTTTCGTTTACAACAAGAATATTGCACATTGGGGTATATCATGTTATTAAAAGACAGGACATGATCCAAATTCAATTCAAGTCCCAGAAAAAAGTTGTAATTATGTTGCACATATGTATCCAATACATTATAGAGTTGTGGGAATCACACTGTGGTACAAGTCACCTGGTATTGGCAAGGCAAGCGCATGTACCTACACATCATCGTAGGATAATATTTGCTTCTGCGTGGTCATATCTTCATCTCTTTACATTCTTAATTACTTAACCATTTCAGTTCCCAATAAAACAGCAGGCTTGGTTATGGTCTTGGTCTGGTATTGCTAAGAGCTTGGAAGTGAGTGCTGTAAGGATAAAAAAGGCAGGCACACAAAGAAAAACTGTCTATTTCTCCAAATTCAAAAACAAAAACAAAAATAAAAATGAAAAAGAAGAAAAATGAAGCGTTTACAAAAATGAAAAATTATGATTTAATACTTTACCTACACTCTATTTTGTGGAGTAGAAACAGGGTGAAGAGGAAAGATATTTATATCTTTTCTGTTTTTCTTATATTAAACACTTTTGTATTCATTGTATTTTTCATTATTTCCATTCATCTTTCTTATTTTTATTCGCTTGTATTTCTCACATTTTTTTCTGTGTGTGTGTGTGTGAAAAATAAAGAGCTAAAAAAAAAAAATTGACGGTGTGATGAAAAAGACTAAGAAGATATGAAGGGATATTAAATAAATGTAAACAATGAGTGTGAAAAAATTTAAAATTATATAAAATTTAGATATGAAAAAATAAGTTTAACTTCTTATTGCACACCCATAACTCAACATTTAATGTGTTAATTATTAAAAAAAATTATCTATATCTTTGATCGAAGTAATTTCTTTTTTTTTCAAAAACAGATAACGTCACTTTTCCAATGTTTATTATACTATTTACTGTATCTTTCAAACAATAATTTTAATATACATTTTTATGTTGTTCCCAAATTTATATTAAAAAAAAGTAATAGTAATTTATTAGAAAGATAGTGTTCTCAGCTCAGTGTACTTAATTCCTTACACTGTGACCTTTTAATGCTTCAAGGATCCGCTTTTCTCGCTTCTTCACTTGCAGATCCCACAAAGTTTTTTCCTACCTTTTCTTACACACTCTTTTTCTCTCTCTCTGAGGCCACTGCTTATTGTGTCATTTTCATTCTGATTTCACAACTTATTTGACAACCCTTTTTCCATATCATTTTTCTTGTTTGTAAAGTTGAGCAAAGGCATAGGCTTACCAATTATGGGCAAGGAATGGTATTTTGCTGGAAGATCATCTAAGAGAGGTGTAGGAGGAGGTGCTGAGGCTGAAACACAAGCCCCTTCTGGTTGCATGTGTGCTGTTTTTTCAGTTCTTTGATTTCCATCCTTTTCACTTTCCCAACATAAACCAACAACACCAACAAGATCAACCAGCCTCTTTTAAGCCACCCTCATGCACCTCAGAAGACCACACCAGAGTCTCAAAAGGTATTATTATTATTATTGGGATATTAATTAGTTATTATTAGTCCTCTTGCAAACCACCAACCACTTTTTTTTTTTGTCTTCCTTTTTCTCATATGGTTTTGTGTTATTCAGGTGCTGAAGCACCTAGAAACAGCTTAGAGTCAGAGGACGGTAATGGTACAGTTTCATCTCTTTCATCAAAAGAAGAAGATTTTAAAATTCCTGTAAGTTTACATTAGCCTGCCTAGGCTTGCTTTTTCACCAGTTTTTTTTTTTTTTTTGAGTTTATTAGTTTATTTTATAAAGTGAGTAATGATAGCACTTTGGTGATTATTTTGAAAACCCAGAAGAATATTATACAAATTAAGACAAGTGGAGGCACAAGAACAAGTGGTGGAAATTTGAATGACTTGTCCTCAGAACTTACCAGCTCTCCAGGGACAAAGACACCAACTTTGGTGGCAAGGTTAATGGGTTTGGATCTTCTTCCAGGTGCAAACTCACCCTCTTTTTCTTCTTCATGTCTTTCAACTCCAAACACACAAGACAATGTGCCGCATCTTCACCACCACCTGAGGCACAAGCAACATGTCCAAACCAAGCACAGGAACAGCATAGATAGTAGTGACATTTCAGCCACAAGATCTTTGCCTGAGACACCAAGAATCTCCTCAGCAAGAAGATCAGATGGTGATCATCACCACAGACTCTCACTCCAAATCATAAAGGGAAACATGAATCTTGGTGAGGATTTGGAGCTCCCTAGGCTCTCATTTTCCAAAAGGAAGAGTGATGAGAACAATGGCAGGAGTCCAAGCCACTATGCCAGGCAAATTGTCAAACAGGTTAAGGAAAGTGTGAGCAGAAAAGTTGGGCAAGATATCACCAACACAACTCTCAAAACAAGAGAAGAAAATGCAGGCCAATTCAGAAGCAAAAAGTCTCCCAAGACATCACCACTGAAAGCAATTGATGAAACTGAAACCAGCCCAGATAAACACTCAAACCAATCTTCCTACTCCCCAAGGCTTAGATTCGTTGACAAACACAAACCAAGCCCAATAACAACAACAACAGCACCATCACCACTAACCCCAAAAGATCAAAACATGCTGAAACTACCACCACCTCCTCCTCCAGTTAACACTCATCAACCTCAGCTTCCAAGAGTTTTAACAAAACCAAAGCTTCAAGCAGTGGTGCCAGAGCAGCAAGAGTTTCATCAGAACAACAAATCTGTTCCAAAATGCATAAAAGCTACCAATGAAAAGTTCAACTCAAGGCTCATCAAAAGGCCTCCACAGACATCAGACATCATCAGAAACAAGCAAGAAGAACAATTCATCATTCGTCCCACATCGCCTTCTAGAGCCAGTGACATCAAAAACACCAAAAGCAAGAAAAATCATCCATTGTCAAGCAATCTCCTCAACAACATCAGCAATGTACCAAATCTTCTACCTGTCAAGACAGACCCTTCTCCTCCAGCAACCAAAATTCCTTACAAACAGGTACGAGCTCATTGTTGAATTTTCCATTATATGCTTAGCTTTTTGTCATGAAAAAAATATTTGTATTTTGAAAAGTCAGTTTTAAATTTTTATTATGTGTTTAAGTTTTTGAAAAAAAAAATCTGAAAAAAAAAATCAGATTTATAATTATTTTGTAAAGTTGTTTTGAATATTTTCTGAAAAATTCAAATTTATACTTATTTCATAAAATTATTTTGAGTATCTTTTAAAAAAAATATAATTACCTTTTAATGTAAAAAATACTCTCTATAACTTGTTTGTTACATAACTACTCTATCAATGAAACCAAACGAAAAATAACTTCTATTTTGCATAAAATATTTAAAATATAAATTGCTTTCTTTTAGAATTTAAACAAGCAGATTCCATCAAGTTTGAATCTCTCTGATAGTTAATTTTTTCCCATTTAGTAGTCTATTTTTGTGGTCTGTATTTTTTTTACTTTTTTATTTAGGTTATTTAAAAATATTTATTGTTAGATTTTAATTTTTATATATTCTCAGTTTAAAAGTAATATTTATACTGTAAAGTATCAACCAATGATTATCATATTTACGTTACATTATTTTCTCTTTATTTATTTTTGGATGACCAAAATGATTAAGAAAGTATATCCAAAACAGTCACAGGTCTGTGATAGTCCTCATCAAGAGTCCAAAAGCAGTTCACAGTTATCTAGTTGTGCACGCCAGAGGTACAAACAAGAAGAAACAACAACCACACTACTCGCCACCCGAGATAACAACGGTGGCTTCTCCTCCTCCACCGTCACCCACCCTCCCACCCCACAAGAGCTTCAGTACATCACAGCAATCGTTGCCCGTACCACTGCCCTCACCTCACAGGGTACCCCCACAACAGTGTCCTTAAACCAGGGGTGGTTCTCCCCGACCAACCCTCTCTACCCATCAATCTTCCACCGCCTCGAACACCCCGCCGACGACAAAGGTCGCAACTTTACCCCGAAAGATCAACTGGGTCACCGTTGGAATCGGAGATTACTCTTCGATTTGGTTGACGAGGTTCTGAGGGAGATTCTGGGGTCTCAAGAGGGAGAGAGAGAAAAGAGGCTTTGGTTTTTGAAGGGTGGTGTTTGTAACCTTAGAGGGAGGAGCGTTGAAGGGTTGGTGGAGAGGGTGTGGAAGAGGGTTGAGGAGCTCCCACGTGCCAAGTGTGAGGTGTTGGAGGACATTGATGAGTTGATTGACATGCAGAGAGAGAAAGATGGTGAGAAAATGGAAGAAGAAGGGGAAGTGCTGGTTGCAGAGATTGAAGGGAACATATGGGACACGTTAGTGCATGAAACGGTTATGGTTATGGATTGTTTGGAAAATGCTAAAAAAGAAAAATTATTACTATATGATGATTCCAAAATATCAACACATGTTTGTAGTCTCAGTAAATTTTAGCATGATACATAATTGAGTTTTTGATTTATGAGAAAAAAATATAGGAATAAGAAAATTCAATTATGTGTTGTATTAAAATTAATTGTGATTATGAATGTGGGATTGTGGGGGCGATTTTGAATTACTATTGTTATACAATAATTTCTTGTGGGAAGTAGGGTCTATGTTTGTGCTTGAACTGAGGACGGCGTCGTTTAGTAAGAGGGTGTCACGTGACATTGTTGTGAGGGGTCGGTGGGGTCCACGTGAATGGGTTTGAAGTTTGAACCCGTCGATTGTAGGGTCACACGAAGAATTTAACCTTTCGGCAAGACCGTTCTATTCATTTGTCATTAAAAGACAAAATTTGACAGAGAAATCCACACCCCACTTATCCCTTCTCTCACTCTCTATTCAATTCAAGTGAAGCAATTACATATTTAGTATATTATTTTTCTTTGAATTTGTATTGGTGTTTAATTGTGTTTGTAAGTTAGAGTTAGGAACTTGGGATAGTAAGTGGTTTTTACTGTATATTTGAAGTTAGTTTTATTAAAAAAATTATAGATCTATATTTTAATTAATTCCATAAACTCATTTTGATGTAACAGGTGCCAAGAGACATTGAAAATACGACAAACATTTTGATAAGTTATATCCACTACCAAATGAAAACATGTTTCGAATATTTAATATTTAATCTAATCCCCGCTCATTTTTATCTTTCGTTTTTTAGATAATTTTATTTCAGATACTATACTAAATATAAATATCTTTCTTTACAATAATTCAAACATTAATTTATTGCACACTATGAGAGACTAATTTATTTCACTAATCTTAATCTTGTTAATAATTATAGAGTTTTAAATTCAAAACAATCATTTTCTTTTTAAAACTATATTCAAAATTAAGATTAATGCATGCAAAATAAGATATATATATATATATATATATTAATTAATTTTTTATATTTTGATTAAAATATATCTTCATTTAATACTCACTTATTTATTTTTAAAATTTCTTTTTCATCGTCTATCCATATTTAATAGAGATGAAAATTGATAAGTAAAAAATATATGATAAGAATCAACAATAAATTGTTGATTTGAATGATATTGAATTTGATTTCCTTAATTAAATGTTCAAATTAATTTAAATTTTATAGAAAAGAAAACTTAATTGGGAGGAGGACTATACCAAAGATAACCAATTAGATTTTTCTCGATAGAGATTAATCATTAGTAAAGTCAATGATATTTTATACTAATAACATAGTTAAAAAAAAGATAAGAATCAAACATAATTGAAATTAATTACAAAATTCTTAAATGAAGGTAAAAATAGAATATATTTTATCACATCTTAATTTAAAAAAAACAAATGTTTAAGTTGAAAAAAGAGTTTTACAAGAGTAATTTTTTAAATAATCTGACTCACCACTTTTAATTGAGTCTTGTGTTATAACAAATGTTTTTTTTAAGGATCGAGTCTAAGATCTGTCTAAAATATCCATTTCCACTTGGACTATAATGTTATAAAATCCTCTCTTTTTTCTGCTTGTCTTTCTTTATATCATCATATTAATTAAAATGGGTAGATGTCGAGTTTTTTTTATTTATTATTGAAGCCATATTTGCTGAAATAATTATTCATAGTATTAAAAGTATAGTTTTTTGTTTACATAAAATTTTAAGGGAAGAGAAACTTATTTCAAAGTCATGACATCTAAAATAACCCAAAAAACTTGTATTATGTAGGACTTACGTACTAAGAATATATAGGTAAAAGTCAAAATCAAAAAAGTTTTTGGTTGGCACAATTTTTTTTTCAGCAGTGTACTGTTCGATGTTATCTAATTTACCGAACCCTCGTTGATTACAAGTGTTCTGTATACACACGAGAACACACAGGACATAAATGCTTACATCGCTTTTTGCAACACAAAGGATAGGATAGAAAGTAGAGAATATATCATATTTGGCTCTTACCTCATGGAAGTTTGAGATTGTAAGGTACGTAGACCAACCCTACAACTAGTTTTCTCTTTTAATTTTATTAGGTGATTATTTTGCATGGAGACATGAACTTTAATGCTACTTTTTCTTTTTTCACAACAATATGTTGAAAATGAAACCCGAGACAACGACTTTTTTCACTTTTTTTTTATCTCCTTATTTTTAAACTCAACTAACGAAAAAAAGATCACATGAATGTTCTCGTCCAAGTTTCAAACGTTCAACAACTTCGATCCAAAAGCTTGAGTTATATATATGCGAAGATTCCTAGTGTATATATAACCAAGTTTTATTTTGCTATATATCTATTACTTTTCTTATTTTATAATGGATAAGAAATTAAAAGTGAACACTTTTTCTTATTGAGAAGTGTGATATTTGATGTTGCCAGTAATTTCTAGTGATTTTGTTTATTGATTTATTTATTCCTGAGGGCATGGTTGGTAAAATCAAATCAAATTTAAGATGTACTAGAATTTAGGCGTTTGTTGATAATTTTTTACTACATAAGAAATAGTATTATAAATTTAACTAAAAAAATTATTGAATTAAGTTATAAAGAAAACTTACTAGCTAACTAGAATGATAATTAAATTTATAAGCATAAATAAGTTTCACAAACTCATTCAAAAATCCCTTTTGATGAATATATAATAATATGCATATTTTGTATTATTGGGTCTTGCTCTTGTTAATCAGTTTTTATTTAACTTTATAATAAAAAGTTTTTATGAGGAAGTTCAGTAACATTGCATTAGAAATGACAAAATGTGTTGGTAATAATTTTTCCATAAACAATTTCTATTTCTGATTTTATAATCAGTATTCATTCTACTAAAACACTTGTTAGCATTTTCTTTTCTTTTCTTTTCCTTGTGGATCAACATGTACTAACTGTTGACAAAGTAGAGAAGAAGAAAAAAATGAAATAGATATATGGAGAGAATTTTCTTCATAAATTCTTCTGTTTCATCAAATATTTTCATTAACTAACATTACGCCTTCTGAAAGAAAATGAGCGGCAAATTCAAACACCAATACATTAAAAGCTTAAGTAATTAATAGGTGACATGTGGATTTAACAATGTCTCAGCAAAAATGGCGGAAACAGGGGTAAGAGATTGAGATGGCTGTGTCCATTTTAATAATGTTTAGCTGTTAAGGATATGACTTGTTGCATGTGGGTCATTGATTTTTACAAATTATAATTCCTCCCCATATTTTAATACTTTTCTATTCATATATGTACATATATAGGGAAATAAAAGTGAAAAAAGTGTATGAAACTGAATGTTTATTTATTTTTACATATTATTTAAACAACAATATAAAAACAATATGTAATGATATCGATGAATTGGATAAACTTACAGATCTGTTTGTTTCTGATGAGTTTCCTTCTTCAGCTATAGGGTTTATGATTTCTTGGGTACTTTATTAAGTACTGTCAACTATTTTTAGAATATGAACTGACGTTTGCGGAGACTGAGATGATATGAATAAATCATTCTATAATAATGAGTCATTGATTGCGAGAAAAGGCTCACTTTGGAAAAGCCGATACCCTTTAACGCAAAAGGGACAACAAAGAGAGTGCAATGGCTCTAAATTTTTTGTTTAGTGTGAATTAATATAATAAGTTCAAGTACTGCTCTCAAAACTGAAAAAGCTAAAGGCAAATCTAACTCTAAATTAATTTCAGCCTAGTTAAAAGCTGTTCAAATATTTTCTATGAAAAGATAAAAAGGATCAACTATATATCTATTACGGCCTAAGCAGCCTTGAAAGGAAAAGGACAAAAGATAAGAATAGTTTTAGTCCTTTATGAGACTCAATCTCGAATTTATCTTACAGACGATAAGAAGGGAAATGGCCATCCAGTGGATCATAGTGTTTATATGTATAAATTAGTGGAAGTAGAGAAACCAAAAAGATATAATAGATCCTATCTTATGTTTTTTTTTTTTATCAGTCCTAGCTAACTTATATATAAAAGTAAAAACTAAAAGTGATAATTGTCTTGAGAACTTTATTTTAATAATTATTTTGTAGGTAATTATCTTAATATTTCAATGTATTTAAGTTGATTTGGTCTTGTTTAAAATTAAGTTTAAAATAAATTAGAATAACTTTAAAATAGTTTAAATATTTAATTTTTCATCTAATTTTAGTTTATTTTGGTATAGAAATAAATGAAGAAAGAAAATAGATGATGTTATAAGATCAAATTCAAGGCCCTTATAAAGGAATTTTTTGAGATTGAATGGGTCAGACATGTGAGGCTGAGCACATACTTCAAGTAGAGTGAATTATTTCTCCTTCATGGTATTTGGACTCAACATGCAATCACTTAATCTAGTACTGTTGTTGTACGCATGCTTAGTGCGACATGTTGGGCTAAGTGCACAAGCGATTATGCAAAAATGATAGTGCAACGCATTTGAACCTATTTAAGTTCCAAGAATGCAAATTGAAGGCAAATTTGGTGAAGGTGAAGGCTAAGAAGCTCACTCCCTTGTTTTCCATGGCTTTCCTATCATTTCTCATCATCTTTTTCATTTATTTTCTTCTTTTCGTGTAGTTATCTAGTTAGATTTACCCATTTGAGAGGTTGATGTAGTTGAACTCATCCTTATATTTACATTTTGATTGGAAATATATGTTTATTGTTCATTATTAATTAAGTGTTATCTTCTATATATTAATGTTTATTTTAGCTTGATCACCCTTTACTTGATATTATGGTTTGAATTGTCATTGACAAATACTTTTGAACTTAGAAACAGAGAGAAACAAATTCAAAGGATTGATGTAGTGGTGTAAAATCTCATTGCGTTCACAAGAGTAAGAACGATCTATTTAGCGAGAGAACTCGTATTCAATTCCCACATTGTGCAAAATTTTCTTGGGCCAACAGCTGCCACACACCACAGGTGAGACTAGTCTTTGATCCAATGGGTTGGGAGACACATCTAGTTTTTGACCTAGGACCAAAAAGCAATAGAGAGGAAGGCATATTAAGTTTTGTGTCTAAGGATGAAACAAGACTTGTTAATTATCTTTTAACTCTTATTTTTAAAGCAAGTCTCTTGGTTTGACTAGTCAGTGGATTGATAGTTTGGTCAAGGGGCTTAGATTCATTCCATCCAAGAGATAGATGTTTGAGTATTTTTGTGGGTTAATCTTAATAATTGGACTTTGAACTAGTTGGGTGATTTTTGTTTGCATGAAGATATAATTTAGTGAAATCAATCTCAACTCTTTTATTCTTTATTACTTTACCTCTTTTTATTGTACTTTATGTGTTCGTAAAAATGCCATTTTTTATTTATTTATGGTATTGTTATTTATATTATTGTATTCCTATTAAAAGTGTTGTTTATAAAGGTCATAGTTAATGAATATTGCTATTTTGTCGAGTATATATGAGTCCTTATAGATATGATACTTGGACTTTCATTTTACACTATTTGTGTGACTTGGTATGTTTGCCAAGAAACTAACAAAATGTAATAAACATTTTAAAGAAAAAAGAATAAAATATAAGAAGATTGACGATAAAAGTTAAAATAGTATTTGAAGTAACATCTCATAAAATGTTACATGCAAGTTATTAAAATAAACCAAATAATTGAACATAAGTGTGGTTAATGTTTTAAAGTTAAGATTTCATTGTTTAAGTATTATTCGAATTCAATTCTTAGTGAAAATAATTCTTAGCTAGATTTTACTTATTTTTTAACTAAACTTCGAATTAGTTAGAGTCTCTTTTCTATAATGAATTAAAGGTTAAAGATAAAAATAAAGTTATTAAAATAAGTCCATTTATTAAACATTATTAATATGGTCAAAGTTTTTTTTTTTTGCTAATCATATATAAAAGCAAGAAGCTAGTTTAAAATACTCTAAATATGAAAATTATTAATAGATAGTAAATGTAAGTTCACACAAATAATTAAGAATTTGTTGATACAATTCTCATATTTTCTATGAGTGAGAGTTCAAATCCTTTAAGACCATGTTCCTCACTTGGTGTGCCAACAACACTTTAGTATTTGAAGGTACTTCCTGGGTTTACCACCTTTTTTTTTTTACGTACCACTTATATTAATGTACAAAATAAAAAATTGATAAAATATATTTATGTTATCGATCATTAATTGAAAATTGATTGGGATATACTCTAGCACTCATATCATATAATAAAGTGAGTTTAAATTTAGTTATTAATATAAGAACTTCCTTAACAGATAATAGATAAATACCACTATTAGTCTTGGACACCCATCTCGATCACCTAAATTTTTTATACACAAAAAAAAGGTGCAGCTTATCCTCTGGGTCACTGAGGAACAATAGAGGGACAAGCTACCAGACGATCATAATTGCAAGAACCAGAGTTAAGTAGAAATGAGTAAATTCTTCTGAGAAACGCAATTCAATCAGAAATTTGATGATGAAAACGGCTTGCCCCCACCATCTGCCAGAATTGCAGAGACCCGGCCAGTTTGAGTACAATCGTGTTTTCATCTTCTTTCTGGATTCGTCGAAAAATTCCAATGATATTTACTTTGAAAAATTGTACACAATTTCAGTTTCGTGACAAAATGGGACCAATCTAAATTCTCCCCGCATATTCGCTATGAAAGGATAGCCATTTTAATGCTTGATTTAATAAGTAGGGTAGAATTCTGAATTTTAGAGCAAACTTTTTTTTTCATTAAAAAAAAAAAAAAGAAAACTTTTAAATTGGCCATCTAAACTCACTTTATTAGGTTTTCTTTTTAACTTTTTTTTATTATTCAAATTAGTTTTTAAAAAATACAAAATAGCCATTAAATTTATATTTTTCGTGTAGCTACTTCATTATATATTTGTCTTTTAATCTTGATCAATCAAATATGATATATATATATATATATATATATTATTTTTCTTATTTCTCACAATTATAATAGTTCTCACTTGATACATGTTATATATGTGAGTGTATCAAATGAGAATAGTTCTCAGTTTAAAAATACAAAAAATTTAAATTTGTGTCGTTCAACTACACATGAATTATAAGATTAAAAGTTATTTAATAGTCACAATCACTAAAATATCATATGTATTTTTTTTAATCCGGACTATTCAAATAGTAAGATTTAAGATCTACAAGTGTAGGTATAGTTTTCATTTCTCATGTCGAGAAGTTTTCTCCTTTTATATATAGACATCTATTGAAATTGGTTTTTATATAAGAATGAGAAAAATAAATATGAATTAATAAGGTTCAACTTAGTTACTAAATTTATTCAAAAAAAAAACTTAGCTGATAAATATTTGAGTCCTTTAAGTATGTTGGGGGATATATTTGGTGAAAACCATGACAGAGGGAAGGTGAATAGCTGCAAGAATGTCTCATAACTCTGCTTGAATGTCGCAATACTCAAGAATTTTGAGAAAGGTGAACTAAATTCACTTTGGTTATTTCGAGCGAACCGTGAGCTGCTCTTCGGAGGGTATGATCGTCTGCACCATCTGAATTATATTTAAACCATTGAATAATTGGTAAAAGCTTTACCATGGGCTAAATGATTTATTTATAACATTACTAGCCTTTGGTTGATTGATTTTTTAAGAAACCAATGGTCTCTAATCTTCTTCAAGTTTTATTAAGTTATACTTCTCTCATTTTTATCCTTATTGCACAAAAGAAAAATCTAAACAAACAAACCCAAATGCTTTAAAATATGTCCAAACAATGAATTCTCCTCATGCTAGGTTTAAGATTCTAGCAAAATCAAGTTTATTGTGATAGTTCATGAAATGAGTGGGTGTGGACTTAAAAGGAAAATCTTGAAAAATTAGGAACCAAATACAATGACAATTGACAAAATTTTAGAGGACTAAAACCAATGTGGGCCAATATTTGAAGGTCCAAAATAATATTTAACCATTTTTTTATCCATTGTATTCGTAAGTAGAAATTTGGTACAACTTGAATGGGTGTGGTTAAAATCACACGTAAAACCCAAATGTTGAACGGAAATGAACCGATAACAATTGAACTACAAACTAATCATATGGTCAAAGTGGAAATTAGTTTCTTCCACCATGTCTTGTAAATATTAAAGTTGAGAAAGCATAATTTTTTTTAAAGTTTTCTTCGGAAGCTTTTGAACCAAGCACGCACTGGACCTTCTAGAGATGTCTGTGAAGCAAAGGCAGTTGTTTCGTGTCATCAGAAGATTATCATAACATTTGTCAAGAACGAGCGAAAAAGAGGATGGGGGTCAAATATCAGTTCAAAACAAAGAAATCAAATTGAGGTGTCAGCTTGCATACTCAGAAAGTCAGAAGGACGAATCTACCTTGATGAATTGATCTGATCTTCCATGAAAATATCTTATTCACAAGTTTGTACAAGCAGTCTAGCACAAATAAATCATCTGGTCTGTCATTCTGTGTCAACTGTCAACAAACTCCCACAAAAATTGCGGGGAATTGACACTTCCATGTTAATGGGTATAAAGAATGGAAAAATTGAAAGATGTTATTACCTTGTGCAGACCCTAATGACTTCTCAGCCAAAAATGTATTTAGTGCAGTAACGTATCACCATACTGCTCTCAGGTTCTGCCATCTACATCAAAGCCAGCACCAGTCCAGTCAAGAGTTGAGGACCTAGTTTTGGGCACCCCACCAATTCCTTTTCCTCTTTGATAGTTAACTTTCTTTTTATTTCTTCCTTCTTCACTATGAGGCTGTGGTTTATGCTCATTGGTCACTGGAACTTTCAGACCATTATTTTGGTATGGAACATCCCCAGCCGATCCTCCATTTGATTTCCTTGTGCTGGAAACAGCGGAGCCTTCTTGGATTGCACTATCCAGAGAACTTGATCTTCCATCCTAGCATAATTCACATGCAAGGTTTTAACATTCACCAGAATAATATGAATATGTTTCATGGGACAACCAATGTGCATTCACACATTCTCTTGTGTATGACAACCCATCCCTCTGATCCCAAAGTCAGAGACTCCAAATTTATAGAAATATCATTGGTTTGAAAGCAAAAAACAAAAAACAAAAAATTCATCGGTTTGAAAGCAGGCAACCATATATAGTTGAAACTTTGAACATGTTAGAAGTTTAACCTATTACTTAAATATGTCGGACCTGTAATGACTTTGATATGTGTTCATGATTAAGTTAGTTCAATGGCTTGGCCAGTACCTTTTATTTGATATGTATTCATGATTTTGATATTGGAGGCAGGTTTGACAACATTGAGAATAGACATTCTCATAATACAGAGGCAGACCGGTAAGTATTAAAGAAGGTACATAATGTAAAACACAATAGGCTATCATTTACATGATGCCATAGAAGCTATTGACTATATAGAACTGAGAATGAGGAGTGTGATAAGAATAACATACACTATGCAGACTAGTTGAACTTCGATTCGGATTCATAGCTTCTAATCGTCTTTTTAAATCCTCCAGCCTAGACAACTGAGAGTTATTGCTCTCTTCGACCTATAAAAGATTGCTACTATCAAAACACAGGATGAAAATGTAGAATATTACGGCCCTGTTTAGATAAAATTTTGCTTATGTACTTATGAGAGAGGAAAATAAGAAAGAAAAATGAAATAAACTTCGTCCATAAGCTAAAATTAGTTTTTGCTCAAGTTGAAATCAACTTTCTGAAGAAGCTAAACTAGAGAAGCTTCTCGAAAAGCTGATTTTACCTTAAGCAAAAGCTAATTTTACCTTAAGGGAAGCATATTCATTTTACCTTCCTATTTTCTTCTCCTATAAGTACTTAAAAGCTTATCAAAACAGGGCCTATATGTCAATATGTCTTTGTTTAACAATCTATTTACCAGTTTGCTTAAGTCTTCACATAACTTCTGCTTTATTGCCTCTTCTTCTTGCACTGTTTTTGATGCTGATTCCCACACCTGCAGCATATGCAGTCAAGATATACTATAATGGAAAAGGTAATTAGTGATGCTTATCAATGTTTTGATGATCAATTCTCAACTCTTCCATTAAATTTTCTAGGCAGTAAACCTCTTATCTAAATCATAAGTCATCCATGCTAATTTAAATGTGTGCAATTTATAATTTAAAAAAAAATAAGATACCAAGGAGATCAATCGAAAAGGTAAACAATAACTTTATCAAAAATAAGTAAAGAACCAACCAATGCATATGCATATGTTGTTGAGACAAAGAATGGTTAAACATATCTTATTTTTAATGTGATTGGTTCAACTTATTTTGAGTAAATATTCACACTTATTTTGGCTTCCAAAGAGAGTTTTTGAAAAACAAGCGATTATTTCCCTTAAAAAAAAGTTCAAAACATGCTATTAATAGAGTCATACTATATTGACAAAGAAAAGGGGGAAACTAGTTAGGTATAACCGAATAAGTAATAATGTCTTTTATTTACCATGTAAACTCCCATTTTAATCCCTAAATTTGTTAATATTGTTGCTTTAGTCCTTGACCTTGACTTTGCAAAATCCACATTTTAGTCCATAACCTTGCAAAATGGCATTCACTTTAGTCCTTTTTTATGCAAAATAACAGTGGAATATGAGGTGAAAAAAGATTAAAATGAATGGCTTTGTGAAGTCAAGAACTGAAGTGAGAATTTTATAAAGACAATGACTAAAGTGACACACACTCTTAGAATTTTAGAGACTAGAATGAGCGTTTATTCTTTATTTACCAAAACAAAATGTTGTCATGAACTAGAATGTCTGCACAATTGTTGAGGTTAATGTTAAAGAGCATAAGTTATTTCCAATTTATGTGACTAAATGAGTTTATTGAGTAAAAAATTATCCAACCCATTTTTCTAACCCTATTTTCTTTTTCGGTATATGCAAATGATGAAGGCATTGCTGAGACAACCATCCTGCATTTCTACTAGTGACACTAACTTGAAGGTAAAGTAACATTTTAAAAAAAGCATTTAAGCTATTTACAAGCAGCACAATACTCTGTTAACATTTCTTTCTCCAGCCTCTTTGTTGATCTCACTGTAACCTCAATAACTGATGTCACACAGTAAAAGTAAGCATACCTTGCGTGCCTGTTCTTCCTGTATCTTCGCCACACGAATTTTCTCAGTTGATGCCTCTATCTTCTTTCTCATATGTTCCAGCGCTTAAAGTAAGCATGGCATATAAAAAAGAAGCAAAGTCATTTCACATTTCACTAATTAGTAAATTACAACTAGAAGGAACAGGAACAGCTCTTAATTTATGCAAGAGGAAACAATGACATAAAGAAAACCTGCTTTCTTTGGTCCAGATGTAAGCTTCATCTCCAATCCAAGATTTGCAAGCTCACGCTCCACATCACGAATTTTAGTATAGTTTTCTTGAATGTACCTAAAATTATTTTACAATAATGAAGGGTAAAAAAAATATATTCAATGATCATAGAAGAAAGGCTTCTTTAAACACAGAATATAGTTCATTTTTCCTTTTTTAAATACTCCGTATGCTTGAATTATGTTGTTGGGGTAGTTTTTGAATTCGATTTTTAACGAAAATAATTTTTGATCAGGTTTTACTTATCTTCCAGTCAAAACTTCAAATTAATCAGAACCTTTTTTGTCTAATGAACAGGAGAATTAAGAAGAAGAAAAATTATATCTGCTGCTTTAAAAGTTTATTAGAAATAATTTGTAGAAAATCAAGAAAATATTAATTAATTTTCCCCATTTATCATTGTCTTTAGATATCTCCACCTAAATAGAAACCGTGTGAATCGTTTGGCACCACCAATGCAGAATTGAAGATTAAGAATCAATGCTCAATATATTATTAAATTAAGGATGAAATGACCAAAATTAAAACAACGAATTAAGTAGTAGCAGCATTTACTTCTTCAATTGAAGCTGTTCTGCTTCGATTATCTGCAAAAAAAGCAACGAGATTCTGAGAGATTGAAAAACGAAGAATGAAGAGAGAGAGAGAGAGAGAACCTGTTCGGTGTAACTGATAACGGAAGATTGTCTGGGAAGACCATCGGGTCCGATCTCCGGGACAAACGACGGGTTTGAACCCATTTTTTCTGAATCGGATCCACAAACCAACAAGCCCTCTCTTCCGGCACCGGCACCGGCACCGGCACCAACACAACCTCAATCCTTATTTTCTTTCTTATTTCTCTTTCTAAATTCTAATTCCTATTTTTTTTTTCTCGTGACAATTTTTTCTTTTGCATCTTTAGGAATGGGATTTTCAACAACTGGATTTATTAAAAGAAATTATAAAATATGTTTAGTTATTGTTAATTTTTCCATCGAAAATTTTGCAATAGCTTTGTTTCCCTATCAAAAATTTAAAATTATGTTCAGCAACTCGTTTCCCTATCAATTTTTTTTTCTTTCTAAAAATATTATTTATCATTAATTAATATGAAAAAGTTTAATACTATGCTTAATTGTTTTGAAAAAAAAATCTATTTATAAAATGAAATTAATCCATGAATTAGCATTTTCAATAACATTTTATTCTTGAAATATTTTTTATCCTTTTTTGTTCAATATATAAACTTTTTATTTGCATATCACTTTTCTAATAATATTAAAATATTATATATACCAAACTTTACTTAAAATTTGCTTTTTGAATATATACGATTTTGACTATTTTTGGATTATTTTTCAAAAATTTCTTTTATTCTGTTTAAAGTATTTCATTTATCGTTTTCCTTCTATTGATAGGAATATAGATGCATACATTTCTTAAATTTCAGTATGCAAAAAATTTGTTGCCTCTTGATTAATAGAGTGGGTTTATTTTTTATTTCCAAAAAATCTTTTAATTATAAAATGCGGTAAATATTGCATAAATTAAAGATTAATTTAACCACACTAGGCAAATATGACTATGTTTCTCTAGGCAAACATTTAAACTTATATGTAGATTTTTTGTGTGTTTAATAGAATTTGTTTTGTATTCCTTTTAACTTTTTACAAACAACCAAATAGTAATTTGTGTACTTTTTTTTATAATAGAGCTTGAAGGCAAGAACAAAAAATGAAAATATTAAGGATAGTCTATTTGCTAATCTACCCAAACCCAACCAAGAAGAAAAGAGAAAGAGAAGCTTCCAAAAACCTTTAAGGCAAAACCTAATGATAAAGGAAAACACATAATAGAGGAGAACACAACCATGTTCGAAAAAGGAAAAAGGAAAGGTGGGGGCTTGATTCCAAGTGGGTAAGTCTTCAAAGGTGGCACCAGATAGAAGGGTGAAGGCTTTGAATCGCAACAGGGAAAACTATGGCCCATATGCTAGTGTGATTGTTAATAGCAGAAGGATTGAAAAAGAGATACAGAGGTGGTGCCCAAGGAGAACTCAAACAAATGGGGTCCAATCAGAGTCGGTGTCGTTTTAGAGCATATCATGGTTAAGAAAAGCATGGGTTGGGCATTTATGGGACTTGGCAGTGTTTGATAGACTGGAGGAGGAACTTATGTGGAGTTGTGAACAAAAGTAAAGCCAAAGTATTTAGGTGGTGACATGGTACTGCTAATGGGTCTTGGGGAAGAGAAAGTTGTGGAGTTATGTAGAGAAGATGTTGATAGTGGGCTATCGATGTCCCATTCGTTGGAGAAGTGGAGTCCAGGGCTAAAAGCGGGGTTTAGATTGGTGTGGGTGGCATGTTGGGAAGTCCCTCTACATGCTTGGGACGTTCAAACATCAATAAAATTGTAGAATATAGAGGCGATGTTGTCAATTTGGAGGAGGACTTGGAGTTTCTGCAGCAACTAGATCGAACAAGAATGTTGGTCAAAACGGTGTAGGCACCATTAATTCATCACACGATTTTAGTAAGTATCAAGGAAGATGTGTTTGAAGTTCGGATTGTGGAGGAAACGTGCTCCAAATACAGTTGATGTGGAAGTTACATGTGGGAATTCATGGAATCATTGGAAGAGATAACCTCTGTGGAAAACAACACTAGAGACGAGGTCTTGTTGGAGCAGTCGTAGTTCAATGTCGAGATCGTGGTGGTCGAAAAAAATGAAATAGAAGGTGTCGATGTGGACCAGCCCAAAATGGGTACTTAAAAAATGTGGATGACCGTTGGTCTAAACCCAACAACTACCCTGACAACTGTTAATCAGGAGAAAGTTGTTCAGGATTTAGTGGAAGAAGGTGAACCTACTTCTAAAAAGGAAGTAGAAAAAATGGAAAGTAGGGAAGGAGAAAAATTGATTGAAGAGGGGGTGCAGCAGGAAAAAATCCAGTAACTGCAATGTGACAGTGATCATGGAGCGCACATGTAAAGGGAGAGGATGGTTGACGGTGGGTATTATCCTAGGGAGGAGAGAGAATATACAAGTGAAAAAGGCAACACATGTCTCGAATTATCTCTCCAAGGGGTGCATCGGGAATATGAACTTAAAGTGGTAGGCAATGACATGGCAGGGGCAGATCAAGACAGAGGAAAAGATAAAAATGAAAAGGAAGGAGAAAAAGTAGAACAACCATAAAGGCCAACAACTAATGTGGCAGCGGCAGAACAAAATAAAGAAAAAGAAAAAAATTAATTTGAATTGGTAGGGTAGAAAAGGAAAGAGAAAATGTATAGCAACCAGAGGAGCCTACAACTAATGTAGTAGACCAGAAGACTATCAAAATGGAGACAAAGACACATAACCTTTGGAGGGAGAGTGACTCTAATTAAATATGTTCTAACATCTATTCCTATTTTTTATTCTCTTTTTTCAGGGTCCCAAAGAAGGTGGTGGGTAGGTTGGAAAAGTTGCAACGGTGGTTCTTACGGGGAGGGGAGATGACCAAAAGAAAACATCATAGGTGGGAGGATATATGCACATCTAGGGAGAAAGGAGGATTGGGGATTCAAGATTTGAGGAATTTAATCTTGGAATCAAAGTAGGGAGGATGAATGAATACGGTTGAACAAATAAGGAATCAAAAGGAATTGATTTGGTGGAATAATCTATGTGCTGCGTGTGAAGCAATAAAGGAAGGCAGGTGGTTTAACAATGCTGTGAGGTGGAAATTGGGGAGTGGTAAAAAGATAAAGTTTTGGAAAGATGGTTAGGTAGGAGGAGGTGAGTCGATGTTGAGGAAATACCTGAGACTCTACAGCATTTCAGAACAGCAACATCATGAGGTACATCAAATGGGGTCGGCTGTGGAAGGGGTTTGGAATGGAGTTTCAGATGGAGAAAGAACCAGTTGGAAAGTAAACTAGAAATGGCATCAAACTTCATGCAAGAAGTAGAAGCGATACAGATACAACCTTAATATTCTGATAAGTAGGTGTGGATGATAGATCCAAGTGGGGAATATACAATCAAAAGTGCATATGGTTTGTTAGGTTAGGAGGGTCAGGTGGAGGACTACAATGATAAAGAGGTTTTTGTGGATTTATGGAATATGAAAGTGCCCAACAAGGTTCAACATTTTGTATGGAGACTGGTTTGGGACAAGTTGCCAACTAGGAAGAATCCAAGGAAAAGGAATGTAGATTTAGAGGATGATAGATGTTCGTTGTGCTTAACACAACAGGAGGATGCGCCACACATTTTCTTTCAGTGTCCAAAGGTGTTGCCTATGTGGTGGGAATGTCTATCTTGGGTACAAATAAAATTTGTTTTCCTTGCAGTAAATTTTTTTATTCCCTTATTAATAAGGAGCGAAATGCGAAGTTTATCCCTACTATCTGTCGAGATGATGGGACCAGCACTAGTTCTCAAGAGGAAATTGGGGCTGAATTTACTAATTTCTTCTCCTCTTTGCTGGGTACTGAACAAGAGTGTGAAACCCCTTCAGATGCTGTTTGCCTTAATGGAGTTGTGGTCTCGCCTGATTGTAGTGAAGGGCTGCTTTGCCCTGTTTCTTATGAGGTAATCTGGAACATTGTTGCGCAGATGGACATTAACAAGTCCCCTGGCCCGGATGGTTATAATGCGCTCTTTTTCAAGACAGCTTGGCCTATAATTGGTGGAGATGTTGTGGCAGCTGTGCAGGATTTTTTCAAGTCTGGAAAGCTCTTAAGGCAGATTAATCATGCCTTTATAGCACTGATTCCTAAGACTGAAGGGGCTGAGAAGGTGACTCAATACAGACCCATTTCCTGCTGCAACCTTGTTTATAAGATTATTGCCAAGGTGCTGGCCAATAGACTGCGGCCTGTTTTGGAATCCATCATAGATCCTGCTCAAGTAGCTTTCGTGAAATCCAGAAAAAATGGCGGATAATGTTTTCTTGGTGCAAGAGTTAATCCGCAAATATTCGCGCAAGAGGATATCCCCTAGATGCATGCTGAATGTTGATTTACATAAAGCTTACGATTCTATATCATGGGATTTTCTTAGATGGATGTTGATTTCGTTGGGCTTTCCTAACACCTTCATTGCTTGGATTATGGAGTGTGTATCTTCCACCTAGTTTAGTGTTTCGGTGAATGGGCGCATTTATGGGCTGTTTGAGGGGAAGAGAGGCTTGCGTCAAGGGGATCCGCTGTCACCCTTTTTGTTTGTAATCTGTTTGGAATATTTCTCAAGGGAATTGAATGGGTTGCAGTCCAATATGCTGTATAATTTCCATCCAGCTTGTGCGGGTCTTAATATCACTCATTTGGCTTTCGCAGACGACTTGGTCCTCTTTTCCAGAGGGGATATTTCTTCTGTTGCTACTATCTATGACAAGCTGTACAGATTCTGCAAAGTTTCAGGCCTTTCCATCAGCCACTCGAAATCTGCCATGTTCACTGCTGGAGTTGAAAACGAGTTGTTGAGTGATCTGCTGGCTGCTACTGGTTTTCAGCAAGGCTCTTTCCCCGTTAGATACCTGGGTATTCCTTTAATGGCGTCCAGGCTGAATGTGTGCCATTATTGTCCGCTGCTGAACCGTATTGGAGGCCATATCCAGAACTGGCACCGCAAATGTTTATCGTATGCTGGCAGATTGGAATTGATCAGGGGTGTTATTGGTGGTATGGTAAATTTCTGGTTGGGATTGTTTCCTTTACCGGTGGCTGTTATTGATAGAATTGATGCGTATTGTAGAAATTTCCTGTGGGGAAAAGGGGAGTTGGGTCGGAAGAAGCCTCTTGTGGCTTGGAAGAGGGTCTGTTTGCCGAAAGATGAAGGTGGGTTAGGTTTACATGCGCTGAAAGATTGGAATTGGGCTTTGCTGTCCAAAGCTTTTGCAGATATTGCAGCTAACAAAGAGTCCCTGTGGATTAAGTGGATTCACCATGTCTACTTAAAAGGTGGTTCGGTTTGGATGTATGAGTGCTCCAAATCAGATTCAGCACTTATTAAGAGGCTGTTCTGCATTAGGGACGCGCTGATTTTAAAAGAGGGCAATGCTGTCCAGGCTGGTTGCGTTCTGGAAGATTGGATGCTGAATGGGAAGTTTGATGCAGAAGCCGCTTATAATTATTTCAACGAAGCCTCTTCTAGAAAGTTTTGGGCCAAAGTGGTTTGGAATTCTTCCAACCCACCTAAGGAGTCTTTTATACTATGGCTGGCTGCGAACAAAAAGCTGCTCACCTTGGACAGGGCTCCCTTTCTTGACAAAGGGACACTGTGTTGTTTCTGTCACCAAGAGGCCGAGACTAATGACCATTTGTTTTTTAAGTGCAGGATTATTTTGAAAGCTTGGGCCGTTATCCGCGAGTGGGCTGGATTTCCTGCGAAGAATATTTCTCTCCTTGGTTCTTGTAATAGCTTGGTGCACTGTAGAGCTACTTCTGGCATAAATGGGAAGAAGAGGTGTCTAGCTTTGGCCTCTTCGGTTTATTGTATATGGAGTTACAGAAATTGTATTTTGTTTGATAATCATAGTTTTAATTTATCAGAGTTAATTGGTAGAATTAAGTTTAGAGTTCTTAGATATGCGCACTTGACGCACTTGTATTAGCAAATGTTTCTTTCTTCACCAGGTGTATTTCTGGTAGATTAGCATTTGCTTCTTTTGGCAAGTGTAGTTGTTTATTTTGGTTCTCTCCGGGGTATGCCCTGAGTATTTTGTAAGTATCTTTGGAATATATAAAATTCACATATTTTCCAAAAAAAAAAAAAAAAAATTGTTTTCCTTGCAGATCCAACACATCATTTCTTACAACATCCATATTGTCATCTACTTGGGCTAATTCAGCATAGGTGGCATATCCTGTGAGCTTCTCTCACTAGTGTATATGGTATCAAAGGAACAAATTGGTCTTTTCAGACAAAGCATTTGATGGACAAAAAGTTTTGGAACAAGCTCTACTTTTTTTCTAGTTGTGGCTAAAAAATTTCTAGAGAAACTTTAATATACCTTTTCATTATTGAAGGCTGGTTTTTTGTTTAGAGGGGAAGGTGATGCTAAACAATTTTTTTTTGTTGTTGGGTTCTCAACTCTATTATTAGTTACTAGACTTGGTACACTAATATCTACTTAAGCTGATCCATATTTGGACACCATAGTTTGATGTATTGACTAGTATGGCTGAGCTGTACATATATCATTACAACTTGTACTGTTTTACTATTTTATGTATATTATGTACTTATTTTTGTCAATAAGAAAAAGGGACTAAAGACTACTATGACTTAACTAATACTATTATTACTTAACTAATACTTTGAAGCTCAAGTCTTGACAGTGTGACTGCATTCAAAATTTGCAATAAGAACTTTGTTGCTTTTATTAATCTTACTCAACTTGATCTTTGAAATAGTGGGTCAAATTAAAACCCCTACCAAAGACATGCAATTTCAATTATCTTATTGGGTTACACATACATTATTATTTTTTATCAACCAATATTAATTGTTAGATCATTTCTTGATTAAAACTGAATACCTATTATTTGATTACAAATATTAAACCTAGGCTAATTCGGGAACTCAGCTATTACGCAATCCCAAAACTTGAGAGCAAAAGAAAACTTGAATTAATATAAGAAAATTGCATAGCCAAAGATTTTAATTAAAATGAAAAAAGAATTCAGCATCACCTAAGCTATCGCTTAACAACAAATTGTAGCAAAAATCTTTCAATACTGTTTATATTACAGCTGCTTCTAGTAAGAATTGCAAGATAGCTTCCTTTGTAGGTAGTGCAGGAATAGCACCTCTCTCAGTTACAGTGAGGGCACCACATACATTGGCAAAATATAAAGCCTTTCGAAGACGCTTCTCATCCTGCCAACCAAAACAAATGCATAAATTCCTATGCAAGAATGATGATAAAAGTATATAGTTAATTGACTGATCATATTGTTCCATTTCAAGAAACATGGTCTAAAACCAAAAACTATAATATTTTGCAAGGACAAGAAACTAAAATTGCTATATTTGCAGAGAGACATAAAACATGTTGACAATAGCAAGGACCAAAACCGGTGTGACAAACATTGCAGAGATTAAAAAAAGTAAAAATTACAGACTAAAACATTTGAAGGGACCTTAAACATATTAAATATTTAAGACTTTTTTTTTAATTTTGCACAGTGCACCCAAACACTATGCCATTGATTATGAATAAACATCTGGTTTAAGTACATCTTCCACCATTGTAAAACTTCTATCCAGCACACTTCACCTAAAGACTATGGCACTATATAATAAACAAACGTGTGCTTTAAGGACTTCTTCCACCAGAATTCATGTTGCAGCATAAAACATTGTTGAATTGAAGTGATAGAAATCCTGAATAGCTATTCAACATCAACGTCAACAGCATATTTAACCCAAATTAATTAGGATCAATGATAAATGAATCCAATGATAGATACGAGAAAGTTGGAAAAAAAAGGAAGAGGGAAGGGAAGAAAAAATGGAAAAAAGACAAAAGAAAATAAAATAAAATAAAATAAAAGAAGGGTGAAAGAAGGGGAAATGAAGAGGAAAAAAACTAAAAAGGGATTGTCCAGAACATGTAGATAAAACGGGTCTAACTCTCCACCAATCTTATAACTTTTTTCCACTCCGTCCTAAGACATACCGTCCACCAATCTATATCTTACTCTATTAAGTCTTGTTTAATTACCTTTCTCCAGACAAGTTTCAGTCTACATCTACCTCTTTTTGTGTTGAGATCTTGGTAACAAACTATTATTATTACGGGAGCATCTAGGGACCGTCTCATTACGTGCTCAAATCACCTCAATCTATGCTTCCTCATGTTTTCATTCACCGATACTACTGCTACCTTTCATCGAATATCTTCATTTCTTATTTTATTCATCTTTGTATAACCACACATCCATCTTAACATCCTCATTTCTGCTACCCTTATTTTATGGTCATGTTGCATATGTGTTGGCCAACATTCAGCTCCATATAATATTGCAAGTCTTACAATTGTTCTATAAAATTGTCTTTTTAGCTTAAGGAGAATTTTGCTGTCCCCTAAAAATTCAGATGCACTCTGTCATTTCATCCACCACTCTGCTCTGACTCTATGATTTACATCCTCATCAATCTCTCCACCTTTTTACAAAATTGATCCCAAGTATCTAAAAACATATTTCTTGTGTACCTCTTGACCAATTAGATGCATGAGGTCTTGATGACCATCTCTTACCAGTGAAAACTCACACCTCATATAATCAATTTTGTTCTGTCTTGCGTGAATCCTTTAGACTCCAAAACATTTCTCTACAAGTAATAATAATCCAATTCCCTTTGCGAATGCTGATTCTCAATAAATGTGATAAAAGTATCTCCAACTTCAATTTCTTTATTACGTAGTTATTTCCTCCAGGTATTTATTCCAAATGTAAAAGGATAAATGACTTAGTCCTATAACACATTAGGACATGAATAAACAACTAGAGTGCACAATTATATAGCTTCCAAAGTCAACATCAATGGAAATTAAGCCAAATGATAATTGTTATTTATACGTAAATTGTGCATTTAAATTACATAATAATTATCTTTTTTTTTCCTCTTTTAATGCTTCTTTTGTGATTGAAACGTAGAAATTTAGCTTTTTCTGAGCTTTTATCTAATAAATGCTAAAATTAGTTTATTTATAATGTTGGTTGTATTTTCTTTGTAAGATTACACATTAAAGACTTGAAAGATGGATTGAGGATCTGAAATAGTGCGCACATATGGGCTTAGCGCACAACCAATAAAAAAAGCCCAATAAAACAAAGTTTTGATTATAAAAAGGGGGAGCAGGAAAAAAAAAAGAGAAGCTAGAGAGAAACAAAAGACACAAAGGAGATAAGAATCCACTCTATAGAAGTGGACTTATGCCCATTGTTCTACCAGTTTTCTTCCATTCTTTTTTATCAATTGTTGTTCTCTTTTGTTTTTGTAAGCATCCCATGCCAATGAGAAGCTAAACCACTGATTGTAAGCATCTCATGCCAATGAGAGGTTAAACCCCTCGGTCTCATCATCCATGTGCATGTAATGTTATGAGCGTTTATGCATTGGAAAATGTCTATACTCTGAGAACTGGGAAATAATATCTAGACAATCCATATCAAATGATAGAATGACATTGTTTAGCTTTAAATATACATCTCTACTCTTAATGCAAATTATTTGATGTAGCTTGCTGAGGGATCAAGAGTGATATTAGGTAATTTAGGCTCTTTCATATGAGTGATCATGATTCGAGTAAAATAGATGATAAAGGTAATATGTAAAATAATATTAAATAGAGAAAAATCATTAACATTGCATCAAGAGTAGTTTTGGTAGGCTGAACATCCAACATATCACATAATCCTGCATCAATAATCAATTCATCTCTCCAAGTGTTTGTATTTTCTTTCTCTTGCCTTTAATCTATTTGTCAATTTATTTTATTCTGAATTTATATTTACATATAGTATCACTTGAAAACCCCAAATTATTTTGTTCATGGCTGAAAATTTGATATATACGAACTCTGAATATAATTAAAGTCCTTGTAGACTCGACACTCGGTCTTACCATTTTATTACTACTTGTACAAATTAGTACGCTTATCAAATCAGTCAACACCAAGAAAGAGCAATATCAGAACATGGCTCCATAAATTTTTATTGTACTGTACGATGATATAGATGGAGTCAGGACAATTTAATCTAATACCAGAACAAGTCAAAATTCAAAAATACCTGAAAAATAGTTTGGTCCGAAGCTATGCAGTATAAAATCCCACTAACAAATGCATCGCCAGCTCCAGTTGTGTCTACAGGTTTTACTTTAACACCTGCAACCCTGCCCTTAAATGCCTGCAAAGAAATTTTGGCAATCACAATTAGCCAAACAATGATTCACAAGGTGCAAAAAAGAAGACATGGGTGAGTCCTAAAAAGAAAACTTCATATCAGTTTTCACTAGCTACTAGTAGTCATTAAGTGTATTGGTACATTCATACTCAGAAGTCACAGCAATTAATTCAGCCCCATAACTCAGTAGTGTAAGGGACATGTCATATTTGTCCATGACCGTACCTACAAGCACAGTAGCACACTGCACCCACACGGACAGACCCCCACAAAACAAAGCCAGGATGAAAAGAGAAACTGTGCTTCCAATGAGATGGGTGACATCATAGTCAAATGGTTATGGTAAGCATACCTTCGTGTAATATCTGCAACCCTGTGAACCTTCAGTAACGATTAAAAGCTTGAGATTTGGGTGAAAAAGTTTCTTCAAAACAACATTATCATCATAAGGATCATCACCTCCAGTCAAAAATGTAATCTCATCCTCACTTATCTGTACACACATAGGAAGATACCAAGTCAACTCTATTAAGGAAAATAGAAAGGGATAGCAGAATTCTTATTTTCAAAATTAAACAGTATAGTAGAGACTAAATTTAAATGGGGATTAGTATATTAGCATTTATGAAGAAGATCATATAAGAACATCTTGGTCACATATGTTATACCTTTATAACATCAGCTTGATCCCATATATCCATTATGCCTTTCCGAGCGGCGTCTGCAGAAGGCCATATAGCCAATCTCAAATTTGGATCATATGATAGAATGCAACCAGAGTTTTTGGCAATGCTCATAGCAGCAAGGTGAGCTGACTTGCATGGCTCATCAATCAAGCTGATGGAGCCATAATGGAATATTCTAGCCTAAAATCAATGTTGTGAAAATCATGATTAGATCAAAGGTCTCGGAGCAACATTTCATAAAATACAAACAGATATTCCAAAACACCTGCTTTAGGATATCTTTATCAAGTTCTGACTCTTGAAGGAGCATATCAGCGCTTGGATTGCGGAAAAACAAGAACTCACGTTCTCCATCCGCTCTAAGTGTAACAAAAGCTAATGCAGTTCTTGCATTAGAGTCAAACCGCATGCCAGACGTCTCAACATTGTTCTGCTTTAAAATGTTACCCAACATGTACCCAAATTCATCTGCTCCAACCTAATAAACAGATGGCAATGAATTAAGATGTGATTTCTATTCTAGTAGTTCAAGCATGCATTTTCTTTCCTCCTCTTTTCTTTGCCTTCTAAGAACAGGTGCACAGGAACAAGCTTCATCAGAACTATTCAGTTTCAAACATAGCATATGACAAATATATACAAATATTCAGATTTGGACAAATCATCCAGGACAATGTGCAGATAGATAGTAACAAGAAAGTGAAGAAATCATATAACCAACAGGACAAATGAACATTGATTGAAAACTACACCTTGCCTATGAAAGCAGATGAACCTCCCAGTCTAGAGATACCAACAGCCACATTGGCAGGTGCTCCACCAGGAGCTTTCTTGAAAGCGGGTGCTTCGGCCAGTGACACTCCTCCCACCGTTGGAACAAAGTCTATTAACATTTCCCCAAAACAAACAACCAGTGAACTTGTTTCCTTGCAATCTTCTTTTGTGAGATCATTGGATTGACCTGCACACAAGCAGTATCTTCAGACCAACATGAGCCATGGTTTGACATGACTTTTAATTAGTAACAATGTGATTTCAGACTTCAGAGTAAAAAAGTAAAAAAATTGAACACTTCAAGAACTCGCATAATCAACTCAGATGTGTTCTGCTATGTCATGTGTCCATCCCCTCCCGTTACTAAAATCACAGACTCAGTACAGGTTGTATTTTGAATTTGAATACTACTAGTAAACAGTTAGCAAACATGACTTTCATGTGCATCATTGGTTCAAATTATGTACTTTCAAAGCACCCATTTCTGCTCCCAATACATGCCTTGGATTGAATCACACAGATCCCATGCATACATGACATAAGAAATCTCTTCACCCCCAAGGTTTTAAAAAGCGGTCTGCGACCATGATTTCAGCCCCAACGTTAAATTGTTTGGGCTCCCTGTTGCGGCTGCATCAGCTGCATTTATCTACAATTGCCATTTTCCACAATATCAAGGATTGCGGCAAAACCGTGGTTCTTCACGACTGCATCGTGACCACAATTCCAGCCACATTTATCTACAATTTTCGGCAATACCAAGTAACACTATGAAACTGTGACGGCAATCATAATTTAAAACCTTGCTTGATCCCAAATAAAATAAAAAATATCCAATACATCAACTGCAGCATAGAACCCCATACAAATGCTAACATCAGCAGTGATTACAGAAAGACCACATCATCATGATTTTGTAACTCTGCATGGAAATCACATTCCAGAGAGGTCATTTCTCATTCACAAAGCATGCACACACGTTGACAAAAGATAACAGTTCCAATCAGCAGAACAAAACATTCACTCCGACACACTCAATAAAGATTTCTATTTTGATCCAGTCCAACAAATCCCAAAAAGAGCAAAACCCACCACTCATAAAACCTCAGAATCAATCTTAATCTTAAAAATTCTAGCTCCAATTCATAAAAATAAATACATAATAAAAACAATAATAATCATAATAGTTACAATACAAGAACATAAAAAACAAAAATGTGGACAGGGAAAGATAGAGAGAGAAGAAAGGTGACAAAACCTGATGAGGTGGGGTGAGCCATTTAAGAATGATGATGCAATGGAAGGTGTGAGATTTTGGTGGCAAGAAGAAAACAGAGGCTATTAACAACTACTATGTTGTTGTGTAATGAAGAGAGGGAAAAAAAAACACGGAAGCAGTGAGAAAAGTCATTGAGAAGAAGGAGAGAAATTGGTTGGTGTTTATAACAAGTGAGGTGGTGACAAAAAGGAATTCAACAACAATCAACGCGCATAGCACCCCGATTTTCACTTTCTACCATATTTTTTCTCCAACCAGTTGCCAGAACAAAACCTTTTCATCATCAAAGTGTTTTCAACTTCTTTTTTTCTTCTTTTCCCGCAAATGTTATATCAGGGGCATGGCGTTTTGATACAATTCATATAGACACAATTTATAGAATTGATAAATTGTGAATTAAAACATAGATTAAAAATTACGTAAGCATGTAAAAATTGGTGTGAATATATGACACTGTCTTAAATTTCTATAAATTAAAAATTAAGTTTTAAGTTGTCATAAAAGATGATGTAAAGGGCATAATAAATTAAAAATGATCCTTTTTTCTCAAATTATTTATACAATTTGTACATAGATCAGTATTATACGGCCCCTGCTACAAGAAATTCAATAAATATAACACTTTACATATTTGAAATTAAAATTAAATTGTTTAAATAGTATTTGAGTTTAATTTTTAATAAAAACAATTTTTTATCACTCTTTATTTACCGTCTTTATTTACTTTCTGATTAAACTAAACTCCGATTTAGTCAGAATTTATTTTTCCTATTTAGACGAAAAATATAGGAAAAGTATAACAAAATATATAAATAAATATGACAATTCTACAACTATCATTTTATTTTCTTCTTTAAAATCAATAAAATATCTAAAAAATGATCATCAAACCATCCAAGACAAACATTTATGTGAAACACCAAAAATCATTTTTAAAAAATTAAAAAATAAATTTTAGCAATTAAAAATCATTATAAATTATGAAACCGTAAACCTGTTAACCAAAGAGACTAAAAGTATTTTTTTTTCAAAAATTTCAGTCACTAATATAAATAAATTATTATTTTATGAATTTTAAAAAATAATTATCTAAATTTAAAAGATTTAAAATATATTTAAGCATGATACAATTTATTATTCATTGAGAAATTGATGGACTCCAAATGATAACATTTATTTATTTTTATGAGGATACACTTCGTTCCGTTGTCTCTTTCAAAAAACGCATAAATGTATATGTTTGGCAAATAGGATACCCGTGATATACAGCGGATCGGTGGAAAATTATCGATTGACACCCCTCTTTCACTTTTTTTCCCACGATAACATCAAATTAATATCATTATTGTAACTTTATCAAAATATATTAACTTGCCTAAAAAAAATATTAACTCGAATACTAAGTTTTTATCAAAATACAGAGTTGTTATTCAAGTCTATTTTTGGAGACAAGTATGAAAAAAATTTTAAAAAAAATAACTTGCAAGTTTTAATTGATTTGTAGCTTTTTATTTTAATTTAATAGATTTTCATGATAGCCAAGCAATAAATTCATTCAAAATAGTTATCAATAAATCATTTATTAAAGTTTTCGTAATAATCAAATAAAATATGTATGAAACCTACTAGAGTACGTTTAGGTGATATGCATGAAATCTAAAGTTCTAATCTCAATGTTGTTATTATAAAAAAATACATCTAAAATAATTATTATCAATAACTCATTTTTTATAATTTAAAATATTTTTATGAGAATCAAATAAAATCTGTTTCAAAAAGCAATTATCATATAGTCTACATGTTGAAAAATATGCATTCCTTAACATATATGACCAATAAGAAAATTTAAATCTGATAAAATAATTTAGAGCGCTGATAGTATAAAAAATACATTGTTATTAAATTATCAATTGTCATATATAATAAATTTATTTATTTTTATTATAATTACTTTAAAAATCATACTTATCATAATTTTTTATTAGTTTATTTTATAATTTTTTGATATTAAGATGAAAATTAAATCATGAATTTTACATTAAAATATGTATGATAGAATAAAAGAAATGAATCCTAAAAGTTGGCCATATAGCCACCGTCAAAGTTATGAACCTAGGATTTTTTTTATAGATACAGTATGACTCTTATTCCTTTCCGCACATAGCTTCATGCATATTCGTAGATTCCAAGAATTAAAAAATTGGATGTGGACTCCACTCACATTCACAAAATAATTGAAGCGTCTACTGTGTATATATACTAGCTGCTTCTATATACTGTGGACAAATATTTGAGTGGTCCTAAGGTATACTACCTTTGTCATTAGAAATATAAATAAATAAATAAATAAAAATGAATGGTTAAGATTATTAACTTTTACATGTAAACTATATATTTGGTAATGCGTTTTGCATACAGTTTACTAATTCTCCTATTAAAATATTATTTGGGTCAATTTGAAAATTTTAGTTAAATAGATTTAGCAACTATAGACCCTAGGAGAGCATCTTAATTTGAAAAATGTTATTGAACTATCATCCACTCAAAAACAGGACATAAGCTACTGGTATATATGCATTATTGTATGAGAAGAATAAGACACAATAAAATAACTGTGTGTTCAGGCGATGAATGCAACAACCAAAGCTAAGAAAAAATAACATACACACAAAGTTTTAAAATATAATGTGTCTTAAAAAAATCAGGCCAAGAGGAATGAAAGAGTTGGAAGGGTAGGGAAGAAACAGTTTTTGAAGCTAATAAGGGAGGAGAGTGATGTTGAATGAACATGGGAACCACTTTTGTAAATTTTGAAATTTTTTCTTGATAGTATCACTATATATGTGAAATATTCAGCCGCATGAATCCTTAATGTCTCATGTAAATATAAGGTCTGGGAGGGTGTTTTACTTAACCATGATGCTTTTATTATAGTGGGGGTTCATGCTATTTAGCTATGTATCCAGGGACTATATTCATTAGTCTACACCACGTTGGGGCAATGTTATTAGTGCTTCTAATACCTGGTGGTCATTGGAACTCCTTGTGCCAATTCCACTTTTAATAACATACTTTTTTGCTGTGAAAAAAAAAAAGAATAGTGTAACAGACTAAGAAATTAACATGGTCTTTACCTTCTATTGCTAGTAATTTTATGATACCTCTTTTAATTATGACACTTTTTCAGAGAAGTGGCTTAACTCAACATTTTAAAAGCATCATTTTTTTTTTAAATTTAATTTTGCTAGAAAAGTTAGCACTTCTTGTAAACATTAAAAGTGGCATGAAAGCACTAATAAAGATCTTTGATGTAGTACATCACAAAGAATAATGAAATTAAGATAAAAATATTTCTCTCTATACTACCAAAAATTTATCAACGACGATGCCCATAGCTAAAATATCAATATTTAAGAACACCTTCTAATGACAATTTATTCAATGATAGCATGAAATACATAAATTTTCCTCTTTACTGTTGCAAAAAGTACATTATCTTATTTTAGGAACAATGTGTGCGTTTAGTAGAAATAATACTTTATATAAACTATTTTGTGAATACCAATACATGGGCACCCCATGAGTTATTGTGATAGATATTTTTTTCAACATGTAAATTAAATGAATATTCACAACAGCCATCCTTTGTTTTTGAAGTGACTGCTTTGACTACCGTCTGTCTTGGTATCAATTGCTTTTTCCTTTGAATCTGGGCGTTGAAACCTACGGCGATAAATATATATTATTTTAATTAAATGTCAAGAAAGTTACCATATGATTTACACATAAATGATTCCATAATCTTATAAGACACAATAAAGAGCCTTCACACAACTTGTATTTTGAAAAGGTGATGGTAATCTTACATTGAGAATGTAAATAAATTAATGGAGTTACCTGTAAATTATATAATAACATTTTGTGTATATAAAATCTTGATTAATTAATAACATTCATATACAATCTATTATGGAAGGAAAAATTACATTATAGAAATAAATTTATTTTCATATAATTTATCTTTAAGTTGTCATGTTAATGTATTTCCATAGTTGTCGTGTTAATTGAAGTTATTATTTATTTTATGTTTTCCTTTTTATTCAAATTAAAATATGACATATTATTAAAAAGTATCACTCTTTTAATTAATTTTTCTAATATTTTACAATCATTGGTTTATATTGATTGAATTTTTAACTATGATATATTAAAATATTGAAGAAACACAAAAAAAATAAAGAAAATTAACTTAAAATTAATATTTTTATAAAGAATAAAATATATGTAAATTTTAATATGAAATTATATTTTGTCAATAATAAATGATAATGATGGAACTACGGAATTTTCTTAGTGATCAAGTATAACAAATAAATTAAATCATAAATATAATTAATATTTTAAAAATATATATTCATATAAGTTTATTTAAACTTGATAAAATTTGACAAAATTGTGAATTGGTTTAAAAGATATAATATCATATCTTTTAAATTATTTTTACCTTTTGCATAGACAAAAATAAAGAGATGGTTTATTTAATGTAATATTTTTTTATGGACACATAAAATTTGAGGACTACCCTAGTCATTGTGAAATGGGTATTGATATGTTAGTATACACATTGTTAATCAACAATGATGGTATGAAATGCCTATGGTATAAAGTTTTGGCTTAAGTATGTTTTTAGCTATAAAAAATTGAAGTAAATTTATTTTTAAGTCATTCAAATTTAAAATTGATTTTTTTAGTTCTTATAATTTAAAAAATATATTTTAGTTCCTGTAATTTACCATTTAAAATACACTATTGGTAATTCTTTTAGGATTTGTAATTTATTGTGTGCTATAAGCTAATTAAGATGACATCTTATATCATAAAAGTTTATCTTTTGTTTTCTATTGTAATGCAATATTGTTTTAGTGTGTCAAAATTGTTTATCTATTTCAAGCTCAATAAGTTTTTCATCAATAGAACAAAAGTTAAAAGGAACAAACTTCAATTTAGAATCCCTCTTAAGGATGAGGGATGGTAAAAACTGTCATCCAATAATATAATTTAGGATTTTATAGGATGCATCATAGGTGCAATTAAGCAATTATTCAGGCTTGTAAAAAGTTTTTTTTTAACGAATTGTTCTTTAAATTTTTTCCTTTTTGCTCCTAGTAATAATGAATTTCACAATCTTTGATTAGTAAATTCTGCATATACCTTTCATGTGATTTCTGATTAATGACAATTTTTTAACAAAATAAAGGCTAAGAAAAACAATGCCTACCATGTGTTTAGTGTTGTCCCAGAGTCAAATTGATCAACTTGTGTAGCATGCACTTGAATGTAATTGTTACTGTCAAGGATGAGGCTTGAGAATTCATCTTTTTCCTACAAATAATTTTAAAATGAAAGTAAATATATAAAAGGATTTATCATTTTTTTTTTGAAATTGTATAACTTTACCAGTCAACTATATTTAAATGGTTATTTAAAGAGAAAACCTTGGACTCTAATTGTTTGTTAAGATCCTCCAACTTGTGAACCTGCAAATATATATAGTTACAAATAATTAATGACAAGTCAAATAAATAAATAAATAATTGACGGTGTACATATATTATTTGTGCTACCATTAAAAGTTGACAAAAAAAAGGAAGAAATCTCCAACAATTTTCGTATATAAGTACAAACTTTCTCCATTAACTTCATATACCAACTTCGCTTACCTTACAGAGAGTAATTTTTTCCTGAACAATATAATTAATAAAATAGACAATAACTTCTGTAGCCCCAAGTTATAAAACAAGAAAAACATAAGCATGAATGAGTGAAATTCACAGAAAAGGTTCACATGGAGTAATAAAATCCAACAAGTCAACAACATGACACCCTCATTTAGTAGTTGAACTTTAAATATTGGATACCTTTTCGCGTAATTCATCTGCTCGTGCCATGAGTTTCTTCGTCTGCAATTTAAAGGTTCAGCCGCGATGACGATGATAATCATAATAATAATAAAATAAATAAATATGTTTTTCATTTTTATATATTATTTTTTTACATTTTTAATCCTCTAATATTGTTGTCCGTTTGTGTTCTTCTTATTTTTCTTTATATATATATATATATATATATATATATATATATATATATATATTAAAAAAATTATCTTGACGTGACATCCAACTTATTCACTTAATTGATTCTAAAAAAACCTTTTTCACTTAATTGTTTAGATCTTTACAAAATTATAACTTTTTTATGGATCTCTCTTAAGATTTTCATTTTAATCCCTTAGGCAATATCAAGTCTATTTAATTTTCCAATCTTTATTCATCATCATCATCATTTAATAGAAGACCTTAATATCAGACACTAAAATGAAAATGAAACAATTAATAGGATTTTGAAGGACAAAAAAATAATTTTATTGAGAGAAAAAAACATATTAAAGTCATAAAAAATTGAAAAAAAAAACAAAAACTCTAGCAAATATAAATGGAACATACATAAACATATATAAATGGAACACACACACAAATAATATTTTGGCCATACAGGGTTTTAAGGTTTTGGTTTATTAAGAGCACTATAGTACGTTTTACTGGTTTCAATCAGATAATTTATATATTCAAATGCATCAGTGAATACTCATTTAATGAGATTACTTGCTGCTGTCGAGTTAGTGCGAGCGTTATGTCTAGTTGTTTCTCAAGGCTCTGCAAATCTTTAAAGCTAAGTGGCTCAAGTTCTTCTCCTTGAAAATGCCTTCAAACACAAAAAAGAAACATTGTAAAGCATTTAGACTTATATAGTACAAAACATTTATTGTTTCTATACATTTATTTGGAGTGCAAGAGTATTTATACGTCGGAGGATCAGTTTATAGTATACCATTAAATATAGGGGTGAAAAATTTAAGGACGAATAGGTTCAATATTACTTCATTAATAATATTTTCACACCCTTATTTTTAAGGCTACACCAAACTGATTTATATAAAATTAATACTCTTAAAATATACTATATAAATCTCAACTTTATTCTCAAGTACCTTTGTGTCCGCTCAAGTGATTCATATTTCGCTCTTAATTTCAAGAATTCATTGTATGAACTCTGCAAGGCACAGTAATATATATGGTAAAATAGTATATTGATATAAGCACAACCTCATATTTATACAAATTAAAGAGTTTACTATAGTGTTGAACAGCTAGAAAACGGTTTATGGTTACATTCTAATCATAATCACGAACTCCAAAACTTTAGGTTATTTTTTTTGTCTCCCTTATATTCGGAATAAATTGTTACACGGGAAAAAGAAGAAGAAACCTGTGAATTGTGTTCCAATGAATCTCCAGCCTGTGACTTGCTGTAACGACATTGGCGATACCTCTCAATGATTTTGTTAATACTGACAATAAAAAAAAAATAATAACTGGTCACTATTAATTGGTTAATTAGAGTAATGCTTGATAAAATAATCAGTTATAATGTACAGGAACGATTGAGAAACATTTACGGAAAAACTAAGTTTACTGCCATTTTAAACCAAAAAAATGGTTCTTAATCATATTCTATCACAAACCAATCATTTTAATTAAAGACATCAAAATAAACTCTTAGAATTTCAACTTAACCGAAATCAATCCTACAAATTAAAACTAACTTTAAAGTAAGGACTATTTAAATTTTATAATTCTATGTGAGATCTCAACATACTCCCTCACAACAGAGCATGGACGAATGTGATGGGTTGAGCTCTCTTTTACACTTAGAAATAGACATCTAAGGCATGTAACGGGTTGAGCTCTCATGTAGTAATTAAATGAGTGGTTCCTATTTTCATCTTGTAGCTATAAGGCTATTGTCCTATTAGATAGTTTAGGGAAAGACACAATGTTGTGGGAAATCCAAATTGCTAGATAGAGATGAGTTCTCCCTCATTTCCTTGCTCGCGGTTTCGGATCAGAGCAGTGGCCATGGAATCAAGGTTCTCTATAATATGCTAAATCAGGATTTTGGACATGGATTAAGATTTCTTTCAAGGTATACACATTATAAATCCTCCCTTGACTAATTTGGTATAATATGAATATGCTATGCGTCATCGTATTTTGCCAATTCCATCAACAAAGTCATCATTCTTACTGGGATCATGATTTATTTAAGAATTTGTTTGTAGTAATTAATAAGATAATTCAAAGTTGAAAAAATAATTTTTAGCTAAGATATGGTAGAAAAAAAGCTGAAAGCTGTCAAATTTACTTATTAAATTAAATATTTTGAAAAATTAATAAAATAAAAAAGTATGTTTTTAATATCTCTATTTTCAGTCAAATGTAGTTAAGATCTTGTATTTTCATATTGATATATTTGATCCTCAAAATTTTAAAAACTTGTGAATTTGCTCACTTTTAACTTAATTTTTTTTTTTATGAATTCTTCGAGAGAATGAATTAAATTTACATGTTTTTCAAAATTTAAAGACCAAATTCATTGACATGAAAATATTGAAACGTTGATGATATTTGATCAAAAGTATATGAACTAAAAATATTTTTTCCTTTAAATCAATTATTAATCTAGTAGACAAATGTAAAGCAAATATAAAAAATATTTTTTGTATGATTTTTTAATTAATTGTATTTTTGCTTTGTAGACAAAAGGTATTTTTCAGTTATTATACTTTTAGTGTTTTTTAGTTTATATGAAAATCTAACTTTATACACACACTAATTAAATATGAAAAATGAACTCGATCCATTAGCTAAACCTCTAAACGGGAGCCTATCATCATTAGGTACACATGCATGCATGTAAATCATGTGGCATTGAAGATTATTTGTGTATAAATATTCATTACGTCAATTGCATGGCACACTTTTTGTTCCGTCGAATTAATTCTCTGTACATGTAATTGTTTATGATGTAACAGTTAATTTACTTCAAAATTTTAATTTCTGCATAGATCGATATAGCTTCTCAATAAGGTAGAATATATGCTGTATGCATATAGAGGTAGGCGTATATAAATCCAATGTATACAGTTTTTTTAACCCATAGGTCTAAAGCGTATATTCAGTGTTAAACTTTTTGTCAAGATCTGAATTCGAGACCTTTAACCTTTAACGTGAAACACAGTAATCTCTAATATATGTGTAATTACACATGATATTTAATGTATGTGTAATTATAAAAGTGAAAATGCAGGAGCAGGACCACATCTTTTTCTCTTCTCATAAAGAGAGAAACAAAATTTGAGAATTATAATTTGAAAAAAAATAAATATCAAGAACAAGGTTAGTTATTAATTAACTCAAATTAAGGGAGATCGAGCTTGGAGTTTCTTAATGAAATGCAAATCACACATGCATTCATACAATGTTCACTATATATATAATAACCAAAACTTCATATAGAATGACTGTGCAATTAATTTTTGGATAAAAAATTGTTAAAAAAATAAGAAACAAACAAGATCAGCATGGCTGGAACTGGAACTTAAGCTATACGCCAAATATACTTCTTGATTAATAGAAAAATGTTAATTATTTCCATATACTCTTAAATAACTCAACTCCAAAAATTAACTTATAAAATAATTAGAATTGTCCAAAACTTTATATATTATACTTTTTTATTAATAAGAATCAAAAGTAAATATAGTATCACAGAAATTTAAAACAAGTTACGCATCTTGCTTGATCAAATAAACTAAACTCTATTCACGCAATAGAGAGTTTATAATAAATTAAACTTTAGTAGATCAATACATATAGAGACTTTGCACCATCCCATATGCCCCCAACCATGTGGGCAAAATAAACCAACAGAACAAAAGAAAGATGAGAGGGAGAGAAGAAAGAAAAATTACTCAGTGCTGCTGAACTGAAAAAGCTTGCCACGGCTAGAAAAGATGATAAGGGCAACTTCAGCATCACATAGCACAGAAAGCTCAAAGGCCTTCTTCAGCAACCCACTTCTGCGTTTTGAAAATGTTACTTGACGGTTGATCTTGTTCTCTATTCTCTCCAGAACAACCCTTCCTCTTCCCATGTTAATTTTCTCTCTCACACTCACACAGTAAAATAACTATGTGGTTGATCTAGATTGCACTCTTCTCTCTTTATATATTATTCAACTGCAGAACGGGTAATGGATGAGCACATGCACAAGAGGGCAACAAAGATAATACGATCAAGATTCCATATTCTACTTCTATCGGCATACTCATGACCACGCTTTTCCCCGCAATATCAGGTCAAGAACACATCGTAAAGCTAAATTTTTTGTAATTGACTAACTACTGATTAGTATTCTATTGTTTTTGACATTGAAATATTGCATTCGTGTAAACATAAAAGGTGAAAATGATAACAACGGACAATAGGGTATTACATCAACTAATGTAAAATTGTTTGAACCTAATTAGTGATTTTCAACTTGATTATTAGACATATAACTATGTTAAATATTCATGAAAAAAGAATCTAATTTCTTATTGTTGTCTTACTTAACTCTAATAAAATTATTTCTGATATAATATGATCATAAAAAACAAAAAACAAAAGTTATAAAAAAAGAGAGAAAAATAATTATAATTTTTTAATGCAATATAGTATATAAAGATTTTAATAGTTATATAAGACATATATTAGAAAGAATACAATGAGTCAAGTGCGGGAGCACTTTATACATCACTTCCAATAACTTTATTCTTTACAATCAATTGGACTAATATGCAATCAGAGTTTAAATTTGAGAAAGAACTATTCATCAATAAGATTTTAAATTGTAATCAAAGTCACCGAGTGTGGAAATCGGGTTGTCATGATGATAATTGAAATTAAGAAAAAATATAAATAAATACGTACGATTGAGACATTCGACATTATCATTACAATGCGATTATGAAGACGCTAAAATCATAATATTGTCATTACAAGTGCATTTGTAATTTAAGAATGTGTTTAGCCGTTTCAAACTCTATTTTAGGTGACTGAAAAAATTTGTTGGATTCTCAAGTATTTGAACGCCTTTAGAAACACACACTAAAAGTTTGGGTGTATCGTATAGAAGAATATATGCTAGAGAAAAGAAGAGAGGGAGAAATAAAAAAATCCATCTGAGGAACGTGTATGTGACAAAATGGTAACCTTCGATTTTCTCTTTTGCTTGATGATGCCTTTTCCTTTTTCAAATTATCCACTTTCTTTGGTAGAGACAGCCATGTCAAATTAATTGTATTTATATTCTTAAAATATTAATATGCTTTTAAAAAGTTTAATATTTTTTATTATTAAAAAGCAAATATTTTTTTGCTTAATTATATCATAAAATAATAGTTTCAATTATTTAATACTACTCGCATATTTATAATAAAAATACCTTGAAATTGAAGTGAAAGAGACATTATTAATATTTCCCTTTATATTTATATTCACTATTAATTAGGACAACAAAAGGTGGTTTTGTACCAAAGAAAGGTAATAAAAGGTGGTACAGTAACACGTGTCGATCAACCTGAATAGAATTTTTTTCGTTAACTTCATTTTCAGTCATAATGGCCATTGAAAATGTCTGTGGCATTTGTTTCCATTTGGTTAATTTGGTTAACAACGTTCTTCTTTGTTTGCCATTGATGATTCTCAGTCACAGTGTCACTTCAATATCTAATCTATAAGGTAATTTCTGCTTTTTCTTTTCTTCTTTTTCAACTTTGCCCTAGATGTTGTTGGACCTAATATGAGACTTTTATCATTTGGATTCAATTCCACTGTACTTGGCCACGTTTCGAAACCCTAGTGGCTCTTGTCATGCTACAAAAGCTGAAGCTCACTTCACCTCACGTTTGTTTCCTATGAAAAAGATGTTTATCCATTGGAAATTCGACACCTTGCGGGTTTCACAAGTAGTGTTACAGAGCAGGACACTTCAGTTTTTATTTTTTAAATTACATACGTGTATACTTTGTTGTCTCATATGACCATAGTTTAGGATGAAAGTTGTACACAAGAACCCCACACACTATAAGTTTTTATTCTCTCTGATTTTTATTCTCATATTTTTAAACCTGAAAACTTGAAAAGATTTAGTAGTAAGCTAAGCTAATGTATTAATTTTTTTTATAGAAAAATTCATATATGTTTTTAACAGTTAACTTGAAAAATGAAGTTTAAGATGTATTTGGAGTCCTTATCTTCTATATAAAATCTAAATGCTACATAACCTGCCCACTTGGGATATATATTGTTGTTAATTAATTTAATTATTTGTAACATACTTTTACCACTAACTAACCTGTAACCTGATAAAATAATAGCCACTATTTAAAATATTATTTCACTAAGCAGGTTATCATATTTATGAAAGTAGGCAAAGCAAATTAATTTGCTAGCTCATTTGAGCACTCTTGCATTTATTATTATTATTATTATTATTATTATTATTATTATTATTATTATTATTATTA
>CM023956.1:28362730-28494886 GCA_013407115.1 Glycine latifolia
AACTTATTGCCTTTTAGTTTGATTAGTTGCGAACCTTGAGTGCAGTGAAAGAAAGAATAATTTTTTTTAGAAATGGGGATCCACTAGATATGAAGTGTACAATTAATAAATAGAACCGGATCCTCTCCTACTTCTGTTGCAGAATTCTTTTTTTTTTTTTTACTGTCGATCACATTTTTCCTTTTCCTTAATGAATGCTATATTAATTAATTAACGAATTGAATGAAATTTTGTAGGATAGTGACTGAAGAGAAATTCGGCAGGAGAGGATTCCATTTGTAATGGCATTTTACATCACTTTGATTGGCAACAAAATTTCGTTCTGTAAATCAATGGCTGAAGGAAAATCTAAGAAAAACGTCGAAAATGTATATCCACTAGATGGTTGTAGAGCCAAAAACTCAAGCCTGACAAACAGAAAAGATATGTTCGCAATATATATCAAAATAATATATGTAGTTTTCTGATAATAAAAAAAAGCCCTAAATTAAACAAAAAGTAAACAACCACTTCGATCTGTTCCTGAAGGTGTTGTCACGTTAGAGCTTGAATTCAAGAAAAATAAAGCCTCTGAAATTATAAATCGACAATCATATTAATTAGTTCAAAATTTTTAAAAAATGACTAAAAAATAATTTTAACATATGATAGTAAGTAATTAAATTTAAAAACTTATTTCACATCTTAAAAATTTGTTGATATTTTTTTATTTTAAGGATTAACATGACAGTGTTCACCACTTTCAAGTGAATGCTTACTAAAAGATTATGTAGGTCAACTGAAAATGAGAACATATCAATTAATGCATAAAGTTGAACATTTTTATTGGAAGGGTGAGTGTGTCCTTTAAAAAAGAAAGGGTAGAAAGCGAAAAATGTGTTTGATTGTTAACCAGTTATATTTAAACATATTTTATTTTTCTGTCCTCTTTAGATAAAATATATTATTTGGCCAAAATGACAATTTATATTGCTTTGATTATTAAAACATTTTCTTATGTAATTACTTTTTGAGAAATAAAATTATTTATAAGTCAATAATTTGGTATTATGATAAACTTGTATATTAACAAATTAATATTTTTGGAAATCAATTCGTACAAATTTATGCTTTTAGGATCAAAATAACGCAAACTATTCTTTTTTAAGACCAAATTTATATCATTCCTTTTCAAATTGAATTCATAACCGTCTTTGTTTTTGGAATTAATTTATTTTGAGTTTTAATTCCTATACATCAAAAGTTTAGTTTTAAGTCTCTATAATTTCAAAAAAAAAAAATCTATGATTTTAATTCTTGTCAACATGCCAAAATATGTAACTGATAATCAATTGGACGAATGTTATATTAGAAGCACCAAAATATAAAATAGGACTAAATTATAAGAACTACAATCAAAATGAAATAAAATTAAGGATTGAAACCTATAGTTGTAAAACTATAAGAATCATAAGGAACAAAACTAAAATTACAATGTGTTAAAAGCAAAAACATAAATGGACTTGAAATGACATTACCTGGGTGGACTAGTATTCAAATGTGTGTCGGTAACTATTTTATTTTATATTATATGAAATGAATATTTGAATAAGCGGAAATGAGCTTTTACCCTTAATTAATAAAAGCCAAACAGTAAGGTAGGAATTAGAAAGGGAAAGGTTTGTTGGTGAGTGTTTGCATCACAACCACCGCAACGCACCGCCGCTAATTAAGGCACCAACAACAGATCTCTCTATGCAATGACCTAAGCAAAACCTGCAACCACCGTAGCCTTTGCCCTTTGAAAGTTTGATGGGTTGAGAAAGAGAGAATATAGGCTGAATGGGTGACGAATAAGATATTTTGCCTAAGGACAAAACTGCAGAGTTTGTGATTGCGAAGCTAATTTCAAGACTGGGTAGAGTATATAATAAACGAAAAATTCAAACCTAGTATAAAATGGCCATTGGCCAAGGCAAGTCAAAAGTGATCAGATTTAAGGACTGTTTTTATTTTACTGTAAAGGATATATATTATCGAAATTTAAGGATGATTTTTTTAGTTTTTTTTTCTTGCAGATTTTCCATTTTCATTTTATTTTGGTTAAAAATAATAAAAGCTAAACCATCTTAGATTTGAATCCAGACATAAAGAAATATTTAAAATTAAACCCTAAACCTAAAATTATATACGCATTATAAGAGTCAACTGCCTATAAACTATGTATACAAATGAGGAAAGGAAAACTTTAAATTACTACTATACTTGAAATTTTTATTCATTCATGTTAAGGAGTACCCTAGCTTAGGCTTAAATTCACTGTTACGAGATAACATTAGCGAAATATGGGACATAATGTGCTGTGTAGCCTAAAGGATCTTAAGTCAACATGATTTGTAGCCAATTAATACTGACTTGAGAGCTAATGTTACGAAGTACGCCAAGGCTAAATGGGCCTAATGGCTATGCTAGAAACCAGACTCAATAGTTAACGAAGACGTCATGATCCAAATTTAAGAGAAGAAGTTAAAGTTAACATATATAAAAGAAACTTGAGTATGATGAAGGAACCAACTTAACTAACACTTCAAAGTTACTAAGAGAATATCACTTTCATTCTTTCTGTTTCAAAGCTTATTTCCACTAAAAATCATCATTCGAACCACTGCTCTCTGTCGCTAGGACTCGTGTTCAGCTATCTCCTCTGATCGCGAGCACAACAATTCAATTTTTTGTTTACAATAGCAAGTGGTTGTGAATTGATAATGTGGTTATAAAGCATAACCACATTCAATGTGCTGGATCCTTTGAACGAGGCAACCCCATTAGGTCCTTAATTTGACATAACCTTCCCTAAATTACAATCAACAATCTGAAAGGTTGCTCCCGTGCCATTTAGCAGAACCTTGACAGCTTTTCTTAAAGTGTCACTGCTCACTAGCTGATATGCTGCAAAAAGATCAAGTTTTCAATCCTCACTAATCTAATCTAATTAAAGGATAAAAGTAATAATCTCAATTGGGAAATTAAAGATGCAAGCCTCAATATTAGAGGTAACTTTTGGCCTCCAAAAACAATGGTATGCAATTCTAACAACCATGAATTCTCAATTGGAGGGGACATAAGTTAATTTCATAAAATTTTTTGTCATGTTTATTTGGATGGATAAATGCCGTTTCTAAGTTAAATTCATTTAAAAGTATAAAAATATGATTGTTTAATATTTATTTATAAAATTAATCTAAAGAATTTAATGGAAAGTAAAATAGGGTTATTTATGTAAATAATTAATTTGAAAATTTAAATTCTGTTCAGATATCCTCAAATATTTAATTTTTAGAGAGTGCAAAAAAATTGATTTCAAATCTCACGTATGTATAAATGTTAAAATCTTATTGTGATAAAATAGAACTTGTTGGAGGATGTTAACACTTTTCAAGAAGCAATCTAACACTTTTCAAGAAGCAATCTAATGTAATATCTTAACATAAGCAATATGTTTTCGTTGTCAAAAATAAAATACAAAACAAAAATAAAATGTCTATTTTTTAAAATTATATTATTGATACAAAATATTTATCGATTTTGTCGATGATTAATTTTTATTAAAAAATTTAGTTGATCATCTTTAGTGAAATTCTCTTCTCCCAACCACGTTTTTTCTATTCATAATACTCAAACTCAAGACTTTGTTTAACAATATCAAGTTTAATACACTCAAATCAACGACATCTTGATATAAAATATTGAATTTGGGAAAAGTTTTTCCAATATACTGCATAATACATGACAATAAAAATATGGTTTTGCTATTTAAAACTAAATAAGAAAAAACTTATAAATAACATTATTAAATAGAGCCATTCAAATAATGGATCATAAGGTTTAAATGAGTACTTAGTATCAACAAAAGTTAAAATTGCTCAAGAAACAAAAAGCCACCAACCAAATCCTCTTTTATATAAAGTTAGTAAAATTAACTAACAAACACATAATTATAACAAACTCATAGATAATTTATTTTTGTAATTTCAAAAGCAAAGGTCAACATCAAACAATAAGAAATTTAATGTTTATGTATTGATATAATTGTACACTATCATCAAATCATAAATTATCATTTAAATTATTTTAACATACTTATTTTTAAAAATGAACAAATTTATTATATATATATATATATAATAAATTGTGATTAGAAACTTTTTACACTTTCATGTTTATTTTTCTCTCAATAATAAGACCTTGAACTTCAGTCATTCTAGACTGGTTACTCCTTGTGAATCATAAATCATTCCATCTAATCAAACCTTGTGCACTAAACACGAACATGTATGTCTGCCAGGCACACAATTAAATCGTAAAACGAATCACTGAAGATCTATGCTTACAATATACTATAAATACATTTAGAATCACTAGGGAAAAAAATATCGATTGATCTCTGAAAATTCATGAAAGAATTTAATAACAAAAATTTGAGGCCCACCCAGACATAAAAAAGGGCAAAAAACTTGAAAAGAATTTAACATAGCCACCTGCGCTTCTTTTGTTCATTGACACCTAAAAATACGTAAGAATATAACTAACATATACTTGTTTAAAAACCAAATTGAATGAGATAATTAATCATTAGATACCTTTGTATGCTCTTATTTTTTTTATAAAAATTATAAGTTAGATTGAAGTATCTTCTTCTACAAATGATTATCTTTGCTTACATTACCCGTCACATTTCTTTTATGATTAAAAAAACGGTGAACGTTCTATTTTCTTTATGCTTTTTATTATTACAGATGGAAGGAGCTTGAATAATGTAAATAAAAAAAATGGCAATGTGCAATTATTGATACTTTCCCAGTTTCCCGTTTAAGAAAATGATCTGCATACATATCTTTTTTTAAATCTTAAACCACAACACTACCTCACCGTTTAAGCAAAATTATTTATTTATTTAGTCAATTTTCAAGCAGAAGCAATTTTATTTCACTGCTAACTTAAACCCAAAGACTTACAGGCCCAGACCTAGTGAACGATTGGAGGAGGAGTTTTAGCTTTCTAAGACTGAACCCGAAAGCCCAAATCAGACCACAATGCAACAAAGCTACAACGCCCACTTTGATAAAGCAATGAAATAGAATTAAAATAAAAAATAAAAAATAACAAAAAAGAAAAGACGAAATGTACTGTGACAACTGACTAGAAGATTCAAAGTTGGTAAGTGTCCTTAAAAATATTGATTAAAAATTTAATATTAAAATTAAAATTATAAAAACTTTAAAATTTAAATAGTTTTAAATCTTTTTGCAACATTCTTTAGAGGAGTAGCTTTAAATCTTTTTCCACTTTTTTTTATATGATAAGTATTAAATAGCTTTATATTTTCAAAATTATATTTAGAGGAGTAGCAGGGTCGAGCTTTATATCTGGCATTTCTGACTGCATGCATGTTTATCTATACTCAAATGGCTATCACCATTCAGCTATCATTCAATAATGGTTACATGAGCTCTCAGTCTAGTCAGCGTTTAGTGAGAGAAAGTAGTGAGAGAAGCTTTGGTGGAGAAGAAACCCTCCCTCCCTCCTTGGGTGTTTCCCTGTGGCTTTGCCACCGGGGTAGGGTCGGTTCCTTCATTTACTAAGGCATTTATTTCTTGCGGTTTCCCTTTCCCTCTTCATTGATTGCGTGACTGTTCTAGAGGAAGTGGAGTGGTCTCTTGGCTTTTTCCGTTGGTTAGTCGACGCATGGAAAGTCACAAGAAGTGGTCTAATAATCTTCCACGAAGCTAGCAAAGATATCCATTTCTCTGCAGATCGTGATTTTGAAGGTGAAATTCTCATTCGCACCAGCGGCGCGGTCTAGGGTTCGCAAAGATATCCATGTCTGTTGTGGACCGGATTGATACCTTTTGTAGGAACTTCCTTTGGGGGAAGGAGGGGCTTGGTAGGAAGAAACCTCTCGTGGCCTGGAGAAGCACTCCTAAAGAGGAGGGAGGCCTCGGTCTTCATGGTTTAAAAAGTTGGAACAACACCCTTCTATCCCGGATTCTTTGGGACATCTCGGCCAACAAAGAGTCCATGTGGGTGAAGTGGGTTCACCACGTCTATCTGAGGGGTAATCCAGCGTTGCTATATGTGTGTTCCAAGTCGGACTCGGCCCTTATTAAAAGGTTGTTCTCTATCCAGGATACCATGGTTACCAAAGAGGGGAACCCGGACCAGGCCGGTCCTTGACTCCTGGATGCAGTCTGACAAGTTTGATGCTATTAAGACTTACGACTATTTTCGGGTTGTTAACCCTAGACAACATTGGACCAAAGTAGTCTGGAATCCCGGCATCCCTCCTAAGGAAGCTTTCTGCTTATGGCTTGCTGTGAGCAAAAAGTGCCTCACGTTAGACCGGGCTCCTCTCCTTGATAAAGGGTCCATATGCCGGTTTTGTAATTCGAACATTGAGACTAATGACCATTTGTTTTTCCAGTGCTAGGTTATCCTCAAAGCCTGGGCCGAGATTCGGGATTGGGCCAACTTTCCTAAAAGAAATATCTTGCTACAAGGCACGCTGAACAGCTTAGTACACTGTCGGGCTACCTCAGGTAAATTGGGTAAAATCCAGTGCTTGGCTTTGGCCACCACAATTTATTGTACTTGGGCATATAGAAACTATATTCTTTTTGATAATCATAGATTTAACCTGTCGGATTTAATAGGAAAAATTAAATTCAGAATTTTTAGATACGCTCACTTAACGCACTTGTATTAACAAATATGTTGTTTTTTGTTAGCCAGATTTGTATTTTCCAATAAATCCATATTTGGTTCTCTTGACAAGTGTAGTTCTGTTTCATGATGTTTATCCGAAGAATGTCCTATGTATTTTGTAAGTATCTTTAGTGAATATATATATTTACATATTTTTTTAAAAAAATAATGGTTACATTGCCATCATGACAAAACATATATTTTTGTAGCTCGAGACATGCCCCAATGATTGAGGAGATAAAACCATCATGAATAGGGATTATGACCCTAGTTCCACCGTATACAAATACTCCCGTTGCAATTTCAGTCTGCATATACACATTTAATATACAGGGCAGTTACTCTATTGGATTATAACTTGGACGTTAGAGTTACATAATACGCAGGGAGTTTAACTCAGTTCAGCTAGTAAAAAAAATGCATGAAATTGTTATGAATTATTCGATAGTTATTTTTTATTCTTACATAGGTAAATACATACTCCTATTGAAAGACTTATATCAAATACACTGTCTTGTCAATTGTTCTAATTTTTACTGTCAATTATTTAATTAATTATTATAATTTCACTTTATGTATAAAGTAATAAATGGACGGATCTACTTTGCAAAGGAAGGGGACTATTGTTCCACTAATATATTTTTAATATAATATGTATGTGTAGTTATAAATTGGTTTTATAATTAAAATTTAATTAAAAGAATAAATTATAATGAGTTTTGTCCCTATTAATTTATAGGTCTATGTGTGAGTATTACATCAGAGTGACACTTTGTATTTTTTATTTATCTTATAGTAAGAGGTGTTACTTGTCAGATATAAAACATATCAAGGTGGTGTCTTTTGTTAGAGGACAAACAAAAAATATAAGGTGTCACATAGGTGACGCCTCGTGTATTCTTTGTGGTAAAAATCATTAATAATGAGTAAATTGTTTTGTAAAACACTTATTTTGTAATTAATTTTGTAAAATAATGTAAAAAAAGTTAAATTTATCTATAAATACTTTTAGAAGAAAAAAATTCCATAAATTAAATTAAATTTATACATAAATTAATTTGAAAAAATTCTTTCATATAATTTCTCTAATTAATTAATTATGTTCCCTCTTGACAAAGTTGGCTCATCATGCAGCTATTTAGCTAAATGCCAACATCTTCTTTACCAAAAAGCGCATCAAATTATTGCTCTTGTTTCGTGGCTTTGAAACAAAATTATGATTTTGATGCGAAAGCAATTACACTTTAAACTAATAAAAAATGGTTGATACAAAATCCGAAGCACGTTTAAAGGCTCAAACTTGATCGTACATGTTAAAAAGGGCTAATCAAAATGCTGTTAGTTACGGTTTGCAAATGGCTCAAACAGGAATTGTAAAAGGAACCTCAATGAATCATGGGCTGTGTTATGGGTCATTAATGATCAGGCACTACTATTATATGAATAGGGTTTCTTTTTAAAAGGGTGGTGACTTCTCATTGGGTTTTAGTTTCAACTGAGAACTTTTGTGAGGATGCCTTAGTTTTTGAGACATCCACAATATCTTTCTATTGCTTTTTAGCATCACGATATATCTCAACTGCTTGTCGCATCAACGAAAGATAGAACTGTGCAAGTGTCAAAGAGTGAAAGCGACTTCCCCCCCCCCCCCTTGGGTGCTCTCTGTGATTTTTTCACCGGGTGGGGTTTCGTGGATTCTCCAAGTTCTTGCTTGTTTCTCCTTAGCTGTTTTCCTTTATTGGTGGCTGGTGGGATCTTTTATTGAGTGGAAGATTTGCATGTGAGGTGCAGACGCGTGGTTCTTTTTTGGACGGTGCCTTTTGGATCCATAAGGGGCTGTGTGGAAACCTCTCTTTTTATCTATCTAACATATACGAAGCTGGTGTTCTTTGGATATGGTGGACTAGAGCTCGCGAAGGTTCCAGCGTCCTTTCACTGTCCAAAGCTTGGAGTTGCACGGTTCAAAGCTTGGAGTTGCACTGTTCATTAGGTCAGCCATTGTTGAAGACCAAAGCTCTTGGCTTTTTGAATCTGCATCTGTTGCGGGTTCAATAGAGGTTTGCAAGGCTCGCGGTGTTTCTTCTTCAACCTGGGTTTTGTTCGCTATAAAGATGGGATACTCCTAAGCAACCCAGTTTTCATTTCTGGCCGAGAAGAAACGATTCTGGGTTTAGCCATTGCAGTTCTGCTCGATTTTTATTTTTTTCCAGTTCGGGAATGTAATAAAAATTTCTGTGTATTCTGTGATAACATATGTAATTTCGCATTCCAGTTGTTTGCTATTTTACATTGTTGTAATTCTTTCTGGATTTGCTACTGCCTGTAATTGCTTGGTTTCTTCGTCTTTTGGGAACAGCCTTCATGCGCCTGTTCCCAGTTTTATGCAGGTTCCCTTTCTGATTCTCAGTCCATGGTCCTTTGCTCATTATGGGCAAGTCTAAAAAGAGGAATGAGAAGAAACAGGGGGGAGTGGGTGAGCCATCCGTGGCTGAGCAAGATGCACAAATAGTGGCCAAAGACAGTTTGGTTAAGGATGCAGTCCAAGTGTTTGAGGAAATGCCTGAAAGAGAATAGCAGTTGATTATCTCGGGTAGTGCTTCTGAATCACAGACCTTAGGCTCCAAAGATACTAGTTTAGATCGAACAAGTGTGGAGGACCAGTTTTCAGAGAAGGAAGGGACAGAACCTGAGGTGGAAGTCCATGATAAGGTCTCTAACCCAACTCCATGGGTGAACCTTTTCAAGGCCAATAGACAAGCTTCGAAAGGTCTGAGTTTGGAAGCTTTCAATGTTGACAAGGAGGAAGCCATCTTGCTGGAAGATGATGACATTGAGCCCTTAGAAAAAGTTTGGGGATATGGCTTAATTGGATATGTTGCTGGACGATTTCCGGGGAGAAAAGCTTTGATAGAATGTTGCAACAAGTGGGGAGTTAAGTATAATTTTTCCAGTCATGATAGTGGCTGGTTGGTGTTTAAATTCGAGTCAGAGGAGGACAGAAATTCTGTGATTTCCAATGGGCCATACTTTGTTTTTCAGAGGCCGCTTCTGTTAAAGAATATGCCAGATTTATTTGACTTTGGTGATGAAGAGCTATGCAGATTCCCGGTTTGGGTGAAGCTTAGAAACTTGCCTTTGGCTCTGTGGAACCCAAATGCCTTGGGAAAAATTCTGTCCAAGGTAGGGGATCCCATCCGAACTGATCACTTGACAGCCTCTAGGGGTTCCATTTCATATGCCAGGGCATTAGTGGAGGTTGATGCTTCAAATGAGTTAGTAAGAGATGTGAAGATCAAGACCCCTAAGGGAAAGACTTTTATTCAGCATATAAAGTTTGAAAATATCCCAACATTTTGCAAACATTGCAAAGTTATTGGGCACAATATCAAAAATTGTAAAGCTGTTACCCAACCAGTTCTGGTGAGTTCTGTCCCATCTACAAGCACTATGGGGGTGATAGCGGGGGAGCATAATAACAAGGGCCATGAGAAAACTGCAAATGAAGGGAGCAAATTGTGTGATCAAAACATGTTGACTGGTGAACAGCCAAATGTTGAAATTGCACATGTATCTTCTACTACGATTGTGGAAGGTAGTGATCACTGTGGTATCAAGAATCTGACCCATCTGGAACCTGATTGTTTTGTAGCTAAGGAGGCTAATGCTTTGCTTCCCACAGTTGAAGAATGGTCAGAGGAAGATAATGATGAGGATTTTATCAAGCCAAAGCCTAGACATCGAGCCAAAGGAAAGGGGACAGCTTTGGTGGCAATGGCTACTGAGAAAAATTCTAAAGCAGATGTTGATGTGAAATTGAAGTTGAAGACAAATCTGATTGGGGACCCTGTACCTCACAAGGCTAACATGAAAGACAAGAGGAAACAGAAAAATCATAATGCCGGGGAGTCTTCTTCCCGTCACAAACAATGATTATCGCCTCTTGGAACATAAGGGGATTCAACATGCCCCTTAAGCATCGTGAGGTGCTGAATTTTTTGCGGCTCAAGGAGGTAGATGTTGTAGCCCTCCTGGAAACGAAGCTGGACAGCTTGTGTATGGAATCTTTAATGACCAAGAAGTTTAGTGGGTGGGGTTTTGCCCACAATCTGGTTCACCATAGTGCTGGGCGCATTCTCCTTCTTTGGAGAAAAGACAGAATTGTGGTTGATGTTGTTGACATGTCTTCCCAGTGCATTCAATGCACTGTTCAGTGCAAGATTACTGGCATCTCAACTTGGGAATCCATTGTGTATGGTCTGCATTCTATCAGCCATCGTAGACATCTTTGGAATTCGCTGCAGCAGTTTGAGAATTCAGTGAGGGGCCCTTGGCTTATTCTTGGGGACTTTAACAGTGTTTTGAGTCCAGATGATAGGAAGAATGGTTCTAGAATCACTGATTATGAGATGGCGGATTTTTTTAATTGCTGTTCAGAGCTTGGCATCCAGCAGCTTAAAACTTGTGGCCAATTTTACACGTGGACTAATGGAACTGTTTGGAGCAAGATTGATAGGGTCTTATGCAATGCTAGCTGGTTGAGCTCCTTTTCCCATGCCTATGCTGTTGTTTCCGGCATCCAATCCATCTCAGACCATGCTTCCGTGGTGGTTCATGTTAATCCTTATGTGATGAGAGGAAAATCAGCCTTCAAGTTTAATAATGCCATTGTTGACAGTGACAGTTTTTTACAAGCTGTTTCAGATGTTTAGTCCAATGAGGTTCGTGGTTGCCTTATGTACCAAGTTTGTAAGAAGTTGAAGATGTTAAAGCCTTTGCTTAAGAACATTTACAGGAAGGAGTTCAATGGGCTGTCTGACCGCATTGACAAAGCAGAAATTGATTATTTCAATTTGCTCCTCCAAGTCCAGAACTGTCCCCATGACAAGAACCTGATTATTAGTGCAGCAAATGATAGAGCCAGCTTGCTTAATCTTCGCTTAGCGGAATCTAGAAAGCTTGCTCAACTTTCAAAGAACAGATTCCTTGTTGCTTCGGATAGAAACTCCAAATTTTTTTATTCTCTCATTAATAGAGATAAGAATTCCAGATTTATTCCTGCTATCATGAAGGAAGATGGAGCTTTCACGACTTCTCAAGCTGAGATTGGGCTTAATTTTGTGCAGTATTTTTCCTCCCTTCTTGGTAATGCTGTTCCTTGTACCGAGCCTTCCTCTTTGGTCTGCAGCTTGGGCCCTCGTGTGAATCCAGACCAGTTTGCTAATCTATTGAAACCTGTTTCTCTTGAGGAGGTGTGGGATATTGTATCCAAGATGAATAATAATAAAGCTCCAGGCCCGGATGGATATAATGCTTGTTTTTTCAAAAAAGCTTGGCCTATTGTGGGGAGGGATATTTGGGCAGTAGTCAAGGAGTTCTTTGATAATGGGAGGCTTCTTAAGCAAATTAATCATGCTTTTATCGCTTTGATTCCCAAAGTTGATGATGCTAATCGGGTGAACCAGTTCAGGCCAATATCTTGCTGCAATGTGATTTACAAAATAATCTCGAAGGTTATTGCTAATAGGCTCATTCCGGTGTTATCCTCTATTATTGACAGCGCCCAAGCTGCTTTTGTCAAATCCAGATGCATGGGGGACAATGTTTTTCTTGTCCAAGAGATTGTTCGGAAGTACTCGAGAAAGTGAAATTCTCCTAGATGCATGCTTAATGTGGATCTTCATAAAGCTTACGACTCAATATCCTGGGAGTTTTTGGGTTGGATTCTGAATGAGCTTGGTTTCCCAGCTGTGTTTAGGGGCTGGATTCTGCAGTGCGTCTCCACCACTTCGTACAGCTTATCAGTGAATGGAGCTATTTATGGTCATTTTGAGGGCAAGAGAGGCTTAAGGCAAGGCGACCCGCTGTCTCCCTACCTATTTGTCATTTGCATGGAGTACCTCTCTAGGAACCTTAATGGTTTGAAGAAGGAGTTGTTGTTTAATTTCCATCCGGGGTGTGCAACTGTGAATGTAACGCATTTAGCGTTCGCGGATGATATTGTCCTTTTTGCTAGGGGAGACTACCCTTCTGTTGCTACGATTTACAACAAGCTTAGAAATTTTTGTGAAGTTTCTGGCTTGTCTATCAGTCATGGCAAATCCTCTCTCTTTGCTTCAGCGGTGGACTCCCACACCCTCTCTGACCTCTTTGCTTTGACCGGTTTCAGACAGGGGGAATTTCCTATCAGATACCTTGGTATTCCCCTCATGGCCTCTCGTCTGAATGTTTGTCACTACTCCCCCTTGCTGAATAAAATTGGGAGTCTTGTTCAGAATTGGCACAGAAGGCACTTTTCCTATGCCGGGCGGGTTGAGCTTATCCGGGCTGTTATTGGCGGCATGGTTAATTTTTGGTTGGGTCTTTTCCCTCTCCCTATTGCTGTTTTGGACCGTATTGATGCCTATTGTAGGAATTTTCTTTGGGGCAAGGCAGAGCATGGGAGATGTAAGCCACTTGTGGCCTGGAAAGTGGTTTGCTCCCCCAAAGAGGAATGGGGCCTTGGTCTTCATCGCCTCAAGTATTGGAATTGGGCTCTGGTGTCTAGAACTCTTTGGGACATTGCAGCTCACAAAGAGTCCCTTTGGGTTAAGTGGGTCCATCATGTCTATCTGAAAGATACCCCAGCTTGGAATTACGTTGCTTCCAAATCTGATTCAGCTTTGATCAAAAGATTATTTTCTATCCGTGATGAGTTGTGCTCCAAAGAAGGCAACCGAGACCAGGCCGAGTTGGTCCTTCATTCTTGGATGCTTGCTGATGGCTTTGATGCCCACAAAGCTTATGATTATTTTCGTGAGGTGCACCCGAGACAATTCTGGCACAAAGTGGTCTGGAATTCAGCAATTCCCCCTAAGGAAGCTTTCCACCTTTGGCTTGCTGTGATTGGTAAGCATCTCACTTTGGACCGTGCTCCTTTCCTTGAAAAAGGTTTTCTTTGCAGGTTTTGTAACAGAGAAGCCGAGACTAGTGACCATCTGTTTTTCAAATGCCGAGCAATTCTTGTGGTGTGGGCCGAGATCAGGGACTGGGTTGGTTTCCCTAGAAGAAATATCTCTTTGCAGGGCACGCTCAACAGTCTAGTGCATCATAGAGCCACTACAGGGATCCGAGGCAAAGTTCGCTGTTTGACTTTAGCTACTATGATTTTTTGTATATGGTCCCATAGAAATTGCATGATGTTTGACAATCACACGTTTAACACTGTGGACTTGATAGATAGAATTAAATTTCGCACTTCTAGATATGCTCACTTGACACACTTGTATTAGCAAATGTGTTGTGTTTTGTTTAGCCGGTTGTATTCTGCCGGTATCCCATATTTGCTTCTTTTGGCAAGTGTTGTTCAGTTTTCTTTTTTTGATTTTGCCAGGGTTTGCCCTGTGTATTTTGTAAGTATCTTTGGAATATATATATTTACATATTTTCAAAAAAAAAAAAAAAGAAAGATAGAACTGTGCAATCCCGGCCACAGATTCATGATCAAATTGGCAATGAAGTCTTTGCATTACCTGACGTGTTTCCAGTGAGTCTAATCCAAATCTGATTTTGCAAGATCACATGCTGAAATATTTTTATTTTTGTTGAGTTTCAATCCAAATACATTCAGTAAAGAAAATCATTTACCAACAATCATAAAATATTAAGCACCAAGAGTAAGTTTAATAGCATCATATTTATGTAGCAGAAATCAAATTGCCAATATAAATTTTTTGGTTAATAGAATAATGATTGTATTGATATGATCGAGATGTATATAGAGAAAGAGAGAGCATCTTCTCTATATCGCAAATGATGATCAAAATTAAAACATATAAATTATGTGAGCTTTTCTTTATTAAGTGATCCTGTAATTTTATAAAACTTGTAATTTTAATCATTTATGTACTGATTGTACAGTTCTTATTTGCTTCTCCCACTCTCATAAACCCCCCTACCAATGGAGGGTTGGATCTACCAAAATGACTTATCCCCACAATGTAAAAAGATAGAATTCACTTATTTTTTCAGCTACATTTTGTATTACTCTCTTTTCAAAACTAAAATTTCATTTAATAATATACATTAGTTTTTATTATAAACCTTTATTACATAAATTACCAAAACAATAACCAATTATTTTTTTATAAGCTACGCAAATGTTTTAAGTATAGAAATTGAGCACATAAGTAGTGCAAAAGTGTGATACATATGAACCAAACGTAATAAAGGCAACACTAGTTAAGAACACCTTCTAAGGGGTACAAAATTATAAGTAAACCTCCCCCACCAAATATAATCGCCACTGGTATGAAGATAAAAGAAAATCAGAGGAGATTCATGGCTAAGCTCCATAGCAGAAATAATATCCAATTATCTTAACATTACATGCATCAAACGACTTGCAATGTTGCACAAATTAAGTTTTGTCCTTTTCTTTTAGTAGTCGTGTGGATTACACCAACGTATGACAATATCGTCGTTATTGTTGAGTGACTTGTCTGTGGTCTAGGCCTTAAGTATCACAGTGACCGCATACACTTATGTGGTTTTGTCTTTTGAAGAGACGAAGCTATGCAAGATCAAGGGAAAATGAAAGTCCTGGAAAATAATTTAAATTTATAATTTCAAATATCTAAAATATTGTTTAGATTTTTAAAAATATTATCTTATAAAATGTTATTTATAATTCAAGATATATTATATAAATTAGAGATTTTTTTTTTTTGAGAATATATGATGTTAGGTTTATGTATAAAAATTCTTAAAATAAGAAGAATTATCCAGTCTAAAGAGAGGTCATCATCTTAGGTGAGAGAAAATGATAATATTGAAGAAAAGTTTGTAAATTTGTTTAATTTATCCTTAAAAAAATTTATTGTGATGAGATTGTGAATATAAGGATGAGGGTTTGAACCATGATTAAATAAATTGAGATTGAGATTGTGGATCAAGGAGTGAAGATTCAGATTACATTAAACAAATTTGTAATCTTTTTTTATTTTATTTATGATGTTATTTCTTGTTTTTAATTATGTAATTTTTTAGTAATAAAGATATGATTTTTTTTTCAACATCTACTAAGATGATAAACATTTGCACCGCAGTCTATTAAATAAGTATGTGTTTTTGTTGTTGTTTTAAAAAGATGAGTCCTGCATACTTCTATTGGCATAAAGAGGTTTTGTTGTTTCAAAGTACAAAAGTATGTGCTCAATATGAAATTGAATTCAAATATTTCCTAAATTTACTTTAATTAGGTTAAATTATTGTGTAGATCCTTAAAAAAATTATCAAATTTTTAATTGGTATTTAAACTTTTTTTCTTTTAATTGAATTGCTGAACTTATATTTGTTTTTGTTTATTTTAATTAGATCCCTATCAAACCTAATAAACAAATAATACATGTTCAGAAACTCAATTAAAACAAAAAGAAAATCACAGACCTATTTAAAATTGACAAATAGTTCGTGGACTGTCAGCTATTGGATCCCTGTAAGATATAATTAAAAAATTAATAAATACAAATTCAGGGACTTAATTAAAAAAATTTAAGAACTTAATTAAAAATTTGGTAAACATTCAAGGACATGCGGAGTAATTAACCCTTCAGTTTACTATCGCTTAAGATGAGTTTATATGCTTATTCATTTTTCATATTTTTCATTTATAAAAATAGGTATCGCAATTAAGAAAATTGAGACTATTTGCGGACAAAATATATGTTTCATATTAATTATAGATTACATATATTTTTAATCTCAATAAAGATATGTAATTATTTTAATTTTAATTTTAAATTTTTTATTAATTTTAATTTTTGTAAATTTTCAAACTTTAAAAGGTAGACTTTATTTTTGTTAATGATGTAGCATATATATAAAAGTATAATACCAAATATTAATCTATAATAATTACTAATGTAAAAAGGCTTTATATATATCACATTGTTATATTATTATATAATATTAGAAAATATTCTAAAATATATGAGCATTGAAAGTAACAAATGGCTTTTAAAGAAGTAAATTAAATTAAAAAAGTAATTACAAAAGTTAAAAGCGTATTTAAAATATAAATATATTATAAAAATGTTGCAAAAGAAATTTAAAAAGTAATAAGTTTTGTTGTTGAACTTCATCCATGATCTGATGGTCTCCATATGACAACACTAGCCAATGACACCTTTCCGACCGATTTATGTGGGAACTGCGTGTACGACTATGATTATGTCAGCTTATGCTTCACAAAACAATCACCATTCGCCAATACGACAAAATTATTCCTTTACACTATTTTATTCAAATTAATAAAGTACTCCTAACACATGTAAATTCTAATTTTTAACTAATACTTTTTTCATCATCTTTTATAAGAAAAAATAATAATTTCACATTTATTGAAAATTTAATTACTTTATGTTATTTTAATTAAAAATATATATATTTTAAATTATTTTTCTTTGAAACTTGATACTCCTTTACTCCTTATTATAACTCAGTTTAAAAAAAAGTAATGGTCATTTTTAGAAGGTATTTTAAAATTTGTATGAAATATTTTTTTTTCATTGGTTATCTTTATTAAATATTTGTGTTTGTTTATTGTCAGCAGTGTATAATATTCTTGAACTTTAATATTTTTACATCATCTATAATAAATTAGATTATTAATAATGACATACTTGGTGCACTTGTAACATTTTAAAAAAAGTTCATAAAATCAAATGAATTAATTATTTTTACTGGTTTGTGCAATTGATGTTTAAAGTGTCTTATAATATGGACCAACGGGAGTATTAAATATATGGTCTTAAGTACTAATTAATATTCTTATGATATTGGTTAAAAACTAAAAACTAAAAATATTTATTATGAATATTATAGTAGAACGTAAAAAAATCAATTTTGCACATCTTAATAAAAATATTTTTTTTCTCCTAACAATAGTGATTAAAATTTACCTTAAATATAAATACTCTATTAAATAATTGATATTTAAACATAATCTCATCAAATAAAACAAAAGTAATCAAATTTTACTTTTAAAGAGAACAAAATTTTGTGATTCTTTTATATAAAAAAGTAGGGAGGGAGGACTTCTTCTTTCATGTCATCAAATAATTAGGATAATGCTTTACTTGATTTAAAAGAAAATTAAATTAGGTATCATTGTATTAATTTGTAAAGTATTTTTATTATTAAATTAAATCTAATCATGTTTTTCTAAGATTTGTATCATTAAGTTATTTCTTTAAAAATTTAAAAGTTCTCAATTTATTTTTATAAACAATTTAGTTTTCACAACAAAAAAAGATATTGTTTTTAAATAAGCATTTATAAAGGTCAAATCAATTATTTTTTCTAGAAATTAAAATTAGGCCATGCATAAATTGAATTATAGAAGTTATATATCTCATTTAATTTATCTGAAATATGATTCTAACTCATGTATAAACCAATTTTAAATCTAGAGAAAAACTTAGTTTATTTTATCATTTTGTTTTCTTCTTTTTTAAAAGATAAGATAAAATCTAAAAATTAGTTAATGATTAGTTAATAAATAAATAATTTTAGCGTATGAATTTTTATTTTATGATATTAAAAGTGTTTATAGAAAAATTTATCTAAATATGTCTAATAGTTATTTATATTTCCAAATAGAATTATAATAACATACTATCGGTCTTAAAGACTAATTTTTTATAACAACAAAAATGAAAAATATAATGACGTGTCACTGATTAGATGACCAAATAAAAACCTTTACTCAAATTTTTTTATGTGAAATTAAATTAAAGTGAGAAGAAATGTTGCTTTCATTTCTAGTTGCCACTTGTTATTATGACCTCACAGTCGTAATGGCAATGCATAGTGTATAGTAAAACTTGGAAATCACTTTTGTTTTGAGAACTTCATGATATTCAACTCTTCCCACATTAATTGTCTTCTATATATTTATATCTATATGTAACGTGTATATTGGAGTTCAAGTAATGTAAAAGATGTAAAGAAAAGTGAAAGTGCGTTATATATACTTGTAGAATATTCAAAGCATTTCATTATACTAATTATTTAGTACCTTAAATATTTTCAGACTCTTTGGTAAAAATAAAAATAAAATAAGGTATTAAGATTGTCTGCATATATAGAATATTATAAATTTATACTAACAATCTAATATATTATATTTATAATATAATTGATGATAACATATATTAATATTTTACATCAACTTACTTATATGTTAATCTGATATATCTTATATTATTATTATTATTATAATAAATTTGTAATGCTTACACTAAGACTATATATAATTTATGTTACATAAAAAATATAGAAATAAAAAACTCAATATCAAATCGTTGATATATGATCTTACAACAACAAAAAAATATCATTAAATATGAGTTTGTATAAAATCGTGATATTAATTTTTCAATAAAAAATAATGTAATATACATTTTACATAAATGACATCTTTAGCTCTCCATTTTTTTTTAAAAGCCAGTTCATTAATTTATTATTATAGGTAATTCTTTATAAACACTGCTTACACTAGTTAAATATAAATATCTATTTGTAAGAAGAAATAAATATACATCTCAAAGAGATAGATAAGAAGATAAGAGAGAATATAAAATAAGATGATTGATGTGTGATGGAAAAAGATAAAGAAATAATGTTCATTAATAGTATAATTCAATAACATATACATGTGTTTCTCCTTTGAAAATAGATATATTCCCGTAAATCCTTAGGTACGGTTTTAGCATGATATATTTTTATGAACACTAGAAAACATTTTGGGATTATACAGATAGGATCAAACTGATCTGAAATTTTAAGCTTTAATATGAATGAGTGTATAGATTGTCCATCTTGATAAGGTATGTGGTATGGGGACTATTGTCTACAATAAGGATAAGAACAAACAATTTTTTTCTCTCCATTTTCAAATATTGGACAGGTCAGGATCATGCAACTCATGCTCTTGCTCTCTCCCCTTAGGGTCAATCATGCCTTTCTTTTCGTGATTTAAACATTAAAACAATTTAAATATACATAGATACGTAAAAATGTTCATGTTTTAGATTCATCCAAAAACTTTTACAGTTTTACGCGAGCACCGTGTCAATATAGCTGCGAATAATTTGCTTTATCCATTTTCTCATTGATTTTCTTTTTATCAAGAGTGATTATGTGATTTGGTAAGTTTAGTTAAGGGAGTGTTTGATAGACAAAAAGTTTTTTCATAAATGAAAAATCATGATTTCTGGAAAACTCAATTACTAATAATCATTTGAGAACATATAAAATATGTTTAATTAGTTTTATATCTTTCTTGGAAAATAAATATTCTCACATTTGGTTTGGTTATAACTTTTTTGGGTATATAATAATTTTTTATAAATATACCCTTCATTCAAAACATACATCCTGATGATTGAATTATTTCCTTAACAATTTTGATTTTTTTTATTTTTTTTATTTTTTTTATTTTTTACTTTATATTCATAGAATGACATTGTGGAAGTCAATGATGGAATGTTATCGTCAAAATTGGTATAAGAAAAGTAAAATACACGCAAGTAATATATATCATGTAATGTTTAACTAGGATAATATCAAAATATACCATAAACACTATTTCAATAATGTAGACAAAAGACATTGTGGGACTACAAAGGAGGAACATAGTGCAATAATAGTGGATTTGAAGTTTTCGGATAAACAACAGCTCTGGCAAATGCTAATTTATAATTGTAAAAAGAATAATGTAGTCATTTTGCGTAATTAAAGTTTTCTCTTGGGAAACTTGAATTTCCACCCTTCCTTGGGAATGTTTTAAAAAAAATTGACTAAAATTTATTCTTAAGAATCATAATTTTCTTGGGAATTTCTTATTATTAATTACATACCAAACGTGAAAATTATAATTTTTTAATATAAGATTCCTAAAAAAAAAAAAAAACCTTTTCCACTGTCAAATGTCCCCTAGATGTTTTGCTCCAAGATAATAATTCAGTTTTTGACACATGACTTTCACAAGTAGAACTCGATAATAGCTAGATGTATATAAATTGATGAGATAAATATTTTTTTGTCCTTGTAATATATCAACTTTTATTTTTAATTTCTATAATTAATTAGGTTTTATGATTTCTTAATTTTTTAACTTTTAATTTTTTAGTTTTTTTTTTTTTTTTATCAATCTTCGTTATGAAAATGTTAACATGTCTCCATTTGACCTAGTTATATAAGCATTTTGGTAAGGTGATGGGTCACATGTTAATGCCAAAAAATCACGTGTTTCTTTAACATAAAAAAAAAGAAAAAAATATTAGGTATTACAAGAATCATAAATAAAAAATTTAAACATTGTATTTTGGTTTATTTAAAATACAATTTTCTTCACAATGCAACTGATTTTAAATTTCCTGATCAAGGCAAATTATTATATACTTTACTTGTTTAATGTTTTTGTTTAAAGCACAAATATTCTCCACTAGAAGTATTTTTATTTGAGCAAGGAATAAGTAGTATATGGGACAAAGCCCTCCCTCTTAATATTCTCCACTTGATTAAATTTTTTGTTACCAATATTTCCATATTAATTAATATCTCACTAGGATAAGTTTAGTAGTTGATTAGTTTGTTGAATAGTTTGCATTGTGTTATATATATGTGTTATGTAAAATTTGATTAATTTATAGAAATCAAATTTCGATTTCCTTGTCTAGAGATGAATAAAGAAATCCCTTCAAAAACAAGTAGAATAGGAAAAAAATTGAGAAAATTCGATTATGCAATTGAAAGGACTTAATTATTTCAATTGGAATTGTTCATTTCAATAATTTCATTCACGCATGCTAGATTGGAAAGCGGAAGAGAAAATTATTTTTTGACAAATCAAAGTATCAACTAACACAATTGTGGAGAAATTATGTGAAGATAGTTACCAATATTAGGTCACTGTATATAAGAATGCCTTTATACACATATCAAAATCATGTAATTCAACCATTAATATTATAATAAATAGAATTATATTGATTGTCAATTTCAGAAATTAATACACAATTACTTAATTCTTCAAAACACCAACATGCTATAATCGAAATTGGCAAAGATTCAACATGTCATCATGTATATATTCAATTCCTAATTTTTATGAATTCATATTTGATTATTTTACTTAACATTCCTAAACTTTTGACTTTTTCCGATCTCCATTTCTTTTTCAAAATTTTACTTTTTCAATTCCTATTTTTTATTATTATCGAAATTATTTACAAACTAATTACTAAATAAAAAATTATTATATTATATTTTTAAAAGTTAACAAAATATTTATTAATTTTTCACCATTTTATTAAATTTGTTTAAAACTAATATAGTTTCCATGATATTATTAATGACCACTCACGCTATTATTAATAGTCGGAAACATATAGATGCAGTCATGTAGATAGACTGCTAAAGCAGATACAATTATTACTATAAATTAAGTACAAATGTGCATCTCGCTTTTGTTTTTAAGGAATTATCTAAAGCAATTATTTTTAGTTGAAGGAATTCGGATAAGATTTTAATATAGGACAAAACTTCATTTTAATAATCTTTATTTTTATTTTAGAAACTAAAATCTACGGTAATTACTGAGATAAAATATTAAATTTGATTAAAAAACAACACGAACAGTATATAGTTATATATAGTGCTGTATGTATCCAAGTTTCGTGGTTTACTGTGTATACAACAAGTGCATGGAATTGAATTCCACTATGGTAATCCCTCTATATGGTCTTGACTTTGCTTCTGTTTCATTTATTCAAAAAATTAAAGTGGGAAAACTAAGAGTCACTATCTGCTAAAACAAGTTGTAGATTCATGTGCGTGGTTCGTACTTGTATGAATATGATGGAGCTAGCTAGTGCAAAAGCACTAATTGCAGCACTCTACCCAGCCAGAGTCTGAAAAAACAAAAGAGAAAAAGTGAAAGGAGGCAGGGAAGGCAAAGAAAACGACACAAAAATTATGGGCATGTGGCTTAGGGTAAGGTCCTAGGCTATGATTGGTTTCCATTGGAATATGGGTGCAAGGTGTTAGTTCCCAAAACTTACATGCATTATTGTCATTTGTTAAGGTTTCCCTTTGTTAATGGAAATGAATGAACATTATCAAGGTTGAAAGCAACTTGGTCATGTCGTTTCCCCTGAATAACACAACATACTTGGAGTATCATTGCTATCAAGTTGGCCTTTTGCAAACCAATATCAAAATGGGGTGGGGTGTCTATGCCCCCCAATGTCAATTTCCCACCAGACCCACCAACAAATAATGCATGATACAGACATGCAAGGAGCAAAACTTGATATATAATCTTGTAGTGCTGATCATAATAATTAAGAGGATGGAACTGTGATTGTCTTAATTGTGGTACACCCTCTCTAAGTGAACTACAGTTGTTGGGTGAATTAGGAATATTTCTCGATCGAAAGTCAATATAATTTACCCATCAAAATACCAAGATCTAGTTTCAAGGATTTGATCATGTTGAAAGCGTGTTTTTCTTATGTATGGACTTGATGATAAAATCCCGTCACATGTTTAAAGAGTATAATTATTTGTCAACCATATCATGTTATATTATTTAACAAACTATTGATGTTGCGAATTGCTAAGATCCAAATTTGAAGAGTATGTCAATTTCATGGGATTTTGCTCACTAATTAGCCCTACTTTCTATCTGCATGATATGTGACAACTACACCATCATGTTAGTTGCCTCTACAAATGGACCTGAATGTTGTGCCTCCCTTTGTCCCTCTTCTCCACCTAATATCCTTTGTCCTGTTGTGAGGAATGTGAGATTTCGGCAGGTTTGGAATTCAGGATAAGTTTGAGAATTTTTGGGACCAATGTTGGCTTCTAGGAACTTGGATAGACAGTGTGAGAATCTAATTATAAGTTTCAGGGGGGAAAATGAACATTTAGCGTTCTTCATCAGTTGACACGTGGACCACAAGATTGAGACGCTAAAACGCAACTGCAAATAAGATGAGTTGTTACATTTTTTGGAACAATTACAAACACCCACCCACATTCTTTGGGATATGAATTTTGTAAAGATAATTTGGGGATCAATACAAAAGATAAGATTATGAACAAGTGCAAGTGGAAGCATGATAGAAAATGGGAGTGGAGGGATTGAAAGGGGTTTTATTACTTGTAGGTAACAAACTAATTAAAAACGGTGGACCATCAAATGAGTTATTCAATTGATGTGAGGTTGAATAGTTTCAAGGTTGGGTTATTTCTATTTATTAAGTCTATCGTCTAGAAACCACTATATTGGACCAAGGATTAGAGGCGGTTAGCGAATGTTTGCACAAGAGAACACACTCATCGAGCAAAAAAATCTAAAATGCATGACTTGATGTGATCAAGGGAGTTACGCCTATTTATTGAATGTACTCTTTAAAAACCACTATATTGTGTCTAAGGAACAAAAAATGTTCATTCATTCTCAATTAGATGATCCAAAATCCCTAAAACATTAAGTCTACAAGACATATGATGCTCCACAACGTTCACATTAGAGAAAACATCCACTAAGTAGTAAGTTGTCCTAAGTGTGACATGAAATGATCAAAGAAGTAACACTTATTTATTGAATGTGCCCTCTAGAAACCAATATTTTGGGCCAAAGCACTAGAAACCTAGATGTCTTGATCTGACATGATTATTTATGCTTAAACCACCTAATTGTTTTTGTTCCATTGGTGCCATCCACTGAAATTAGCGTCTGTGTTTTTTTTTCCCAAAATTGGTATTGGTACTTAATGGAAGGTGTGTAAATGAATCATTAAAGTTTTTAACATAGAATTATTTTATTTTATGTAAAATAAAATAATAAGAATGAAACAGAATTAAAAATTACAAAAATAAGGTAGCGCATATTTTATATACCAATAAGAATTGTGGCCAATTTATTTCGAGGGATAGACGAAGGACTAGCAAAGGATTTTTGTGAGGGATTTGCGAAGGATGATTGCCAGGAATAGGCAATGGAAAGAAAGTTGTTAGCAAGGGATTGAAGAGGGTATAATGAAGGATCATTATGACGGATTGGCGAGGAAATAACAAAGGGCTTCAGCAAGAGACTGAAGAGGAAGTAATGATTTTTTGTGTGAAGGATTAGCAATTAGCGAGGGACTATTACGAGGAATTAATGAGAGATTAAAGAGGCATATCATGAAAGGTAACAGCGAAGGATTTGCAAAGGAATTGCGAGAAAATATTTTTGACGTTTTTTTATTATTAGCTAATTAGGCAACTTAAATTTTAGAGTAAATTATACTTACATCCCATGTGTTTTCCTCAAATTTCACTCGATATCTCTCCCTTTTTACACTTTACTTTTACCCCCTCTAATAATGCAGTTAACTAGTGTCAATTGAAATATGTGAGCAGACAAAATTATCTTTACATTTTAATTGTAAAACCCAAATTATTTCTTCCGAATTAGTTTCAGAATTTATAATTCACGTTCCAAATCCTCTTCACCATTCGTGAATATTGTTCATTTTCCTCTTGTTGGCGAGTTCTTCTTCAGCGGCGTTCAGAGGGTGCGAGTTCCTCTTTCTCTCGCGACGTTCACATTCCATTCTTTTTCACCGTTTGTGAGTTCTTTACCGTTACTGTTTCAGTTTGTGAATTCTCCATTGTTCCTCTTCTTGTTCGCGAGTTCTCCACCATTCATCTTCTAGTTCATGACGTTCATCAGTACCTCCATTTGTCTTCTTCTTTGACATTCACGAGCGCTCTATTTCTCTTTCTGTTCCGCGATTTCTATTCACACTGGGGTTATGCTTGTAAGTAACCATTGGACCTTGTATATAGGTTACTTTTTAAGATTATTTATTTAATTTTGATTGTTTATTATTGCTTATTTTTTAATGGGGTTTCAACAGAGGATCAGTTTGGGATAACTTATGATTTTTAAAATCATTTGTTTATTATTGATTAAAATAATGTTGATGTTTGGGACAACAGGAAACACAATAGATGAAATGGAAATAATTTGTTTATTATTGTTGATTAAAATAGTACTGATGTTTGGGACCACAGGAAACATAATAGATGAATTGAAAATTATTTATTTATTAGTGTTGATTAAAATAGTGTTGATGTTTGAGACCATAAGAACACAAGGATGAACTGGAATACATGACTGTGTGAACAATATTGCTAATGATTTAGACTTGTCATCATGTCACTATTTTATTTTGTGGTTTTATTTTACTGCTAGTGGTAAAATTCTTTTCCTTAAAAACTGATCATGATGTGTTGATAATGTTTGTTGAGAATCAAATTTCAGTTCATATGTATGTTAGTAGAATAAATGATGAGAGAAAGGATGTTAATACTATGTATCACCAAAGTGGGTTCATGTTCAACAAAAAGTTGAGTTTATGTCCAATTACAGACAAAGCAAAAAAGAATAAAGAATTCTAAAATATTTTCAGAGGTTGAGAGAAAGAAGATGAGGATATTTTAGAAATAAATTTTCATTAAAAGTCATATGAATAATATGTATCTATTTTCTGTTAAATTACTAAAAGATATTTAGGAAGAATGATCTAGATGTATATGAACTAAATAATTAAGAAATAAGGTAAAAAAATTAATAAATATCAGATGATTTAAACAAAACACAAAGACTACTAATATAATTTAAATTTTAACAATTGAAGTGTCCTCGCTAATTCTCCCCGAACACAATTAGCGAGGGATTTGTGACATAACATTCCCTCGCTAATATGCAATTAATTTTCTTGCAATAAATTGAGGTTTGTCCATGTTTTTTTCTTAATAAATTATGTAGCGATTCTTTTATATAATTATATTTTTTAATCGTCCTATCATAACTCTGGCTGTTATAGGTTCAAAATGTCAAGGTCACGTGTCTACATCAACAAAGCAACGTGCTAGTGGTTACCATAGTCACATCAAAGTCAATTCACGAAATTATGTAAATATAGGATCAAAATATGTATGAAAAACTTTGGGACAAAATGTGAATCTTTTTTAAAGAGAAGGTAGAGAGTAATTAAAATTAATCCTTTTTAATTTTAGAGCCGAATTTGACCGGTCATTAATTACATTTTTAGAAATTAAATCGGTTTATAATTTTTAATTTTAAGTATTATTTTGCCATTGTACATATTCCAGGAACCAATTTAACCATCTATTTCAATTTTGGAAACTAATTTGATTGATAGGGTTTAATTTTAGAGATTATTTTTTATTTTATTAATTTTAGAGATCAATAGTTTAACTCGACATTACAATTTGGGTGAGTAAATTGATTATTCACTCTTATTTGGAATAAGAGAGAGAGTGCAATTTATTTAGAGGAAAAATATATATGGATATCTATTTATAAAAAAAATGAAAAGTATTTATAGGATATCATCAACATTAGGAGAGAAGGAGAAATATAATTATGATAGATCATGTGATTTTATAGGAAAAATGAAAAAAAAATATATTGATAAAATATAGTAGAATTTTGCTAATTAATATTGTTAAGTTATTAGTTAAGGAATTAAAAAATATTTATTGTTAAATCATATGAAAACATAAAAAATCATAATTTTTTTTTTATCTTTTAATAAAAATATTTTAATTTAAATTTTTTAATCAATATTTGTTAAGACATTAGTTAATATTTACTAATATAAGATGCTAAAAAATTTCAAATATTATTACTTTTATTTAAAATCAATATGACTTTGCAGTTGGCAATTTAATGTGACTTGGTCAAATGAATGTTAAGAAGTCTTAAGAAAACTCTCTTAAATTCATGAAGATGTTTCGTGATTCATCCCAGGGATTTGAAAAGACTAGGAGAGAGTTATTTCACACTCTCAGTTCAGACTTCAGATTCTAGGTTGAAAGTATCCATTTACTGCAGAATGACTTTGTATATACGTTTATTACATTGTATCTATACTATTTTGTCATCAACTCATCATGCACATCTTCGTTGACAAGTATTTTTTTTATTATCAGTGTTGACAAGTATTTTCAATTTACATATACACTATCTTGCAATAAAGAGTATTATTAACATATTTTATTTTTTTAATTGAGAAGTATATTAACATACTTTTTAACTTACTCTTTTTAATATATATTTTATTATTAATTAAAATTTATTAAAAACTAAAAAATGAAAATAAAAACTCATTAAATGGTCAAAAATAAAATCTACTAAAATTTAAGATTTCTAATAAATTTTAGTCAATCATAAAAAAAATACTAAAAAAAGAGTCTTATTAGTAACATTTCTCATCTGCAAGGCTGCTTATTTTTTTGCACTTTGAGGATTTTTTTTTCAATGTTACGTATACATATTATATAAAATATTCGGACTAAGTGTTAATTAAGCATTTAATATTATAATTTTGTTCTAGTACGTGAGATAGACATATTGACTTGACTATGAGATATCTCTTGCTCATTCTTTTTATGAGCACGAGTTTAAGAGACATTGAGGACTAAGTTAAAGGTACTATGTGTTTCACATTACCCGTTTTAAGGAGTTTGTAAGCATGGTTTGGCCTTATGTCAAATATAGGATGCAGTACCAACGACTTCTTTTAAGTGATATGATTGATACTAATAGTAGAGTATAATGTGTTGATTATGATTTAATTTACGAGTTATACGGTTTTCGAATCATATTCACATTGATTGTTTTATATCATTCAGCACCAGAGAGTTGTTTTTAGATATATATCTCCTAGAGGGAATAGAGAATATGAATTCTTTCCACCGTCCACATTTTTTAATGTAAAATAGAAAGTCAAGATTAATTTAAATATGTATTTTAACTATGTTTAGTTGTTAAAAATTAATACTATTAAAAATAATTTTACCTAATTTTAAAATAACGATCAAGTGATCAAACACATTCTTAATACGTTGAAGTTAAATTGAATCATTTAAATAGTATTTAAGTTTAATTATTGATAAAAATAATTATTTATTTATCATATTTTATTTACCTCTTTCGAATTACAAATTAATTGATGTTTCTTTTCCATGATCAACCAGCTAGGGACTAAGACAAAAACAATAACTGACCCTAAGAAAAAGTTCTACCGGAGCATTTTTGGAATCTCATTTATTTAATTGTCAATACACTTTAATTTCATGTTTATACAATAAAAATGTTTTTCTTATACTTTTTTCTGTGTGCTATCCCTACACTATCTCCTCTTATGATGAAAAGGAAAAAGATAAACTCAAATTTAAGTTGCATTTAGTATGAGAAAACATTTTTAATTTTAATTATAAAAATGTCATGTTATTTTATTTTTAAATTTGTAAATATTTATCAACAAAACAATCATTTTTATTATTTTAATGTGATAATTTTGTCTATTTAATTTTAATTATAAGAAGTAAAAATAAAATAATAAAAACATTTTTTTCAAAACAATCAGGCAATTGAATTTCTTCCTCACTCTTTTTACTATAAAAAGAGAGTGATTAGGGATAGTATTAAAAAAGAGTGTCAAATTATAATTTTCCTACGTTGAATCTTTATAATTCTTTAGATATTTCTTAATTCTTTTTGTGTACCTCAGTGAAAAGTATAATAAAAAACATTTCCAGTATAATATTAATTATATGGCTTAAATTCTTTTAAATTATCCCTATTTTTCTTTTTATGCTTAACGCACAACTGTTGTAAAAAATAAATCATGAGTAAAAAAATTAAGGTTAAATATATTTTTAATTTCTTAAAATAGATGATTTTTCACCTTTGATCCTTCAAATTTAAAATTTAGAGGTTATTCAAGCATGATATTATATACACAATTTAATATTTAAAAGAATTGGTTAATATTATTTATACTAATAAGGTATATCTAATTTTCAGTAATTTATCACTTAAGAATTTTACAATTAAATGTATTTTACTTTGAATAATTTTAAAATATCAGAATCTCATAAGAAGTCTTAGGAAAAGTGGGTATATTTTTTTTTATAAAGGCTAGCTAGCTACTATGATTGATAATTTTTTTTAAAAAAAAATTAACACAAAAACTTAAACTCAAGATCACTCTTAAAGTTGAAATAACTTCCAATTGATTTGCTGTTATTGATTAACATTTTTCTATTTTAAAACACTGTAAACCTATTTAACCCTATTACATGTCATGGTAAAATATATGTCCGAACATACGCGTACATCATTATTCAAGACGTTAAATTTCAAACAATCTTTATGAAATTATCGTACTAAATGAAGTTCTTAGCATAGTCTCATATGATGTCTTTAATTACTTAATTATACAAATTAACATTGAAGTTTGTCATGCAGCGTAGCACCATTTTTCAAAAGCTCAAACGACACTGTTCTCATTTAACGCATGCTATCCCATATTTTCTCAGATGGAACCGTATCTTGCACTGACAAAATCTTGTACGTTAGTTCTTTTTAGTTTTTATATTTGAAACCAGATTCTCTCCAGTGAGGAAAAACTGTATTTTAAATCCAATGTACGAATTCAATTAAAATCTAATGTCTTGGACGTTATAAAATTTGAATTTGTTCTCATAAATTGATTTAATGATCTTTTATAACAAAATTTAAGCACTTAAATATATATATTATATTTATGGCCGGGTTTAATGTCCATATATACATTATTTGTATATAAAATTTTACACTGTGAACCAACCAGTTAAAATTTATCCTAATTATTATTTAAGTATTATTACAAAGGTCAATAATTTTACTATATATGTGAAATTGTAATTAAATAATAATGTAAAACACTTTATAATATCATTACATCCTAATTAAAGTCTATTTTCATATAGATTGGAAGTTTTTATTGTAAATTATTGTGAAAAGTTTATAAAAATAACTTGAAAACAACTTATTAACTTATGTGTGTTTATTTTGGGCTAATCTCGCTTTCCAAAACACGTTGAATGAGATCCTTAATTATCTTGCCCTGAATTCACGTTCAACATGGTCTAATGTGAAAACAGACATATACCCTATATCATAGTTTTTTTTTCTTCAAAAGTTCTTTTGACAATTATAAGTATTTGTGACATAAAATAAGTTCAAGTTAATTGTAAATAAGTAATTATTATAAATACTCACATTTGACTATACATAAGTTTTCTAACATTCAGCAAAAATAAACATAAGTTTTCTAACAAATTTTTTAAAAAAAACCTATATACAAAAGCTTCAGTCTTATTCAACTAATAGAGCGATATAAATATGAATATTTTATTAATGCTTTTAAAATCTAGAGACTTTTCATATATATTTTTATATATCTTAGGGAAAGGCGTGATTCTTCCAAAATTTTGAAATACTATGCCTCTGTCGACCTTCCCTTTCTTTCTTCACGTCTCTAAATGTTCAAAACTTCCCATCTTATGATTTGTTTAGTACTATATTCTTGTCAAAATTAATCACCACTCTCTACTACCCATTAATTGTTATGAAAGGAGACATATTTCTCCATTACGTGAATCTAGGCTAGGTTCAGACCCCTAATCATTTCATAGAACACTTTGAATTCTCTGATTGGAAACTGAGCCAATCTTGAAGGGAAAACCTACCCACCAGAATGACTCATATTCTGTACATTAGTGTTTTTTTGACATGAAATCCTCTAACTCGGTCTATATTCATCATTTTGATCCTGTGTAATCTTTGGCTGATACCCATAGAAGAGCTAGTCTAACTGCCTCTACTCTAATATTGGATACGATTTTCCTCCTTGTTTTTTTGTACGTAGCCATATTGCAATTGGTTCCCTCCAAAACCTGCCCCTTGATAGAACTTTTGTCACAACATACAAATATAGCAGATCCAATGTCAATTAATTGCAAGTACTTCTATGTTTTTAATGTACCCATTTTTTTATATTAATTTTCTTCCCCCACTTTAACTTTTTACCCTCTTTTTCAAGAATTAGTTTCGTGATCTTGAATTCATTCAATTTCCAAGATATTTTATTGACATGCTAAGGTGATGGAGAAAAAATGGGCATGAAAATGGTAATCGACCGGAAACTAGAAAAATAGCGTAGTGGACAAGACTTATGTAGTTACTTGTGCTTTTGCCTTTCATAATTTGCATCAACTTCTTATGTTGTTTCCCGTAAAGTGGTTGAAGGGACTTTCACAAACTTATGACGGTGTAGTCGTGGAGATGAGTGGGCACTTCTTAAACTATGTTCGTAAATGAGATAATATGTTATTATATGCTTTTTTTTTGTTTAGGTCAAATACTCTTTGCTTATTTAATGCCAAGTGAAAAGAGTCAATTTTCTTTTATATTGTTTAAATGTAACATGATGAATACCTAAAGTGTATTTATGCAGAACTCATCCCTTCTAAGATAAGTCAAGCATGTAAAATGAAGTATTCCGTCCAGTTTCTTTTATAAGAAAAAAAATCTTATCTTTTGTTTTTAAATATAAGTAAAAAATTAACTAATTTTATTTTATTTACAGAAATTATCTTCAAAATATCGTTTCTTTAATACAGATATTTTTTAATGTTTAATATCAAGTTTCAATAAAAAATATATTTTTATTTTAAAATTAACATAATTTAATAAAATCAACTAATTCTTTAATAAATGTGAAATCAACTTTTGTTTACTTAAGAGACCGAAGGAGTATGATTTTAACATTAATCCGATTGATAATGTAGCATGTAGGGTGATATAGATTTTATTCCGTGCTGTACATGGATGAATGGAACTTTGAAATTTTTCATAAGCGTTAAGACTCATCCTTCGTTCTGTGGAGGGTGACATTGGTAATACTCAGTAACTATTTTTTGCTTTAAAATGTCAATATATGTGATAATGTGTTTGGTAGGAAAGAAAAATAATAATAATTGTATATTTAATCATCCAACTTTCATCATTTTACAATTTACCAATCAACTTTTTTATTCACAAATTTTATCATATTTCGGCATATTTTATTACCCAATGATTTGTCACTAAAAAAACTATAAAAAAAATGCTATCACTTTGTTACCAACATAATGGTCATTCGTGAAAATTAAAAACTTAAATGGTAAAAAGAGGAAAAAAAGACTTGGATGATAAAATACAATTTGAATACTTGAATGATAAAATTCAATAAATTATGATAATTGAGTGGCAAAATGTTCAATTGAAAAAAAATGAAAAAAAAGGTAAATAGAAATAAATAAAAGAAAAATAGAGTAAATGGAAACATGTGAAGAATATCATAAAAATAAGAATGTATAGTTTAAGAGAAATAAAAAATAAAAGAATATTTTAAAATCAGTTTTTATGTTAAATTCTTCATAATCGATTATTTTGGAAAACAACTTATTTCACGTGTGAAAAATGTTGACAACCAATTATTCCTCCATCGATAATCAATTATTAGTAATAGAAAACACGATTATTACAATGTTTGCACTGATTTTTTTTTATGAGTCCGCACTGATTTGTTGAGAAATAAAAAGGCATGGGATGTCTACCTTTTTATTTCTTCCCTTCCCCATATTTACTCTTCCAAACACACTTTTTTTTCTTCAATTTCCACTTCATTTATATTTGTTGGATGATAACAAAGTTCTAGTAGTTCATTTATATTTTTAAATACATAAACATGTAGCTAATTTTTAAATAATGTTGAATATACGACAAAGTTTAGTTCATTATGATTGGATTAGTTTACAATATTAAGAACTAAAATCCAATCCATTATAAAAAAAAAATTTCTCAATTTTTTTTTAAATTTTTTGATTGTTTAATTACTGTGATTTGTGTTAGATTTGGTCAATTGAAAAACACATCTATTACTTAAAAGAAATATTACTTGAATAATAAATTTTACAATTAAGAGAGAAAAATATGAAATATGATTAATAATGTAATAAAAATAAATTGAAATAAAAAATATTTTTTTATAAATTATTATATGAATTACTGTATGAATAACGCATTTCCTGACTTAAGAAGAGTTTCGTTTTAGTAATATTTCAGTAAAACATATAAAATTGATTATATATTAAGGATGCAAATCACTTGCTTTTCTGTAAGTATATTGGACAGATGATAGAATTTTCTATTTTTACATTTTTATTATATATGATATTGATAATGATATATAATAAATTTTGGATTTTTTTAATATTTTATAAACAAAAATTTATAAGTGTTTAAAAATAATTTAATAATAAAATTATAGATACTACAAAATATATTTTCTCAAGAAAATCAAATTAAAAATTGTATGAAAAACATTACATAAATATGTCTTTTTATGTATGTTTACATTCTTAACATTTGTTTTTTTTAATGGAATCGTATCATTACTTCAGAAAAGCATTAAATATATCTTATTAACTTTTATTTATTATTTATAAATAAAAATTAATTAATTTATTTTTTTATTTCTATGTAATAAATATTTATTTGATAAAATATATATTTTTGTGTGTTTTTATTCAATAACCATACTAAGACATACAATGAGAATTGTTCTTATTTTAAGAATGCAAGATTATAAATTTAGGTTATATAATTATACATAAATGATCAAATCTTTATTATTTTTATTTCTTAAAAATTTAGTTAGTAGTCACATGACTACTTAAATTGTATGTATTTATTTTATAATCTTAATCATTTAAACATGACCTAATTTTATTTTATTTTATATTTTTATAATCTAAGAGTTCTCACATGACATGTTTTCTACTCATAGGTATATATTACATAAAGATAAAGCTAAACTATTTGGTTGATTTGCTAAAAAAAATATTGTATTGGATAGGCTAATTATAATTGTTTAAGGTTTGATTTGAAAAAAAAAATACATGAAGCAATACAACTTACATGGAGACGAACTGTATACAAATTTTAAATTTTGTTAATCAATATATCTTGAGATAATTTTGTTTGTCTCTAGTACAAAATATTAGAACTATATCCATTTTCACCAAAAAAAAAAAACTTATAACTTAAAGCGTTTATCATGCGTTGTTTTTCTTATATTGTACTTAATGAGTATCAAACGCAATCTTGTTAGCACTTCTCTCTCCCACTCTCTCAAACTTGTAAGATCATGTTATAAAAATGTGTAAAAATATGAAAGTATGTTCCACTTTTTTCTTTGTTTTTAACTAAGTCATGTCACGAACATTGTTTTTGAGATATTAATTCTTAACTCTAACAGTGTGGTGATTATAAAAGTCTTTTAAAGATTATCTTCTTCTTTTTTTTTTCAGATTTTGAACTTTTGTCTTCCACATAGACGACGTGGGGTTCCATTTCCACGGCCACCCATGTTGGTAATTTAATTTGCATGCCATGAATTGTGTGTAAAAGGTAGAGAGAGAGAGAGAGACCCTGTGCCTATATAATGCTCCAGTTATTCTGATTTCCCCACTAAGCGTCCTTGCCTTTTCTTTCATCCTCTCTCTCAAACTTATTTATCTCCCTCCCTCTCTCACTCTGTTTCTCTGTTTTCCTCTGCTTCTCTCAAGACATACCTTTTATTATTATTATTATTATTATTATAAACTAATTTTGCATTGTTAATACAATGGCCATAGAATGCATAACAAATATACAATCTATGTCTCAACCACAAAAAAACCACCAAGACCACAAAGAAGATGAAGCACCATTGGTTTTTGATGCCTCACTTCTCAGGCACCAACTCAACCTACCAAAGCAGTTCATTTGGCCAGATGAGGAGAAGCCATGCTTGAATGTGCCTGAACTTGTTGTCCCTCTCATTGACTTGGGGGGGTTCCTCTCTGGTGACCCTGTTGCAACAATGGAGGCTGCCAGGATGGTTGGTGAGGCATGCCAAAAGCATGGTTTCTTTCTTGTGGTGAATCATGGGATTGATACCAAATTAATCTCTCATGCCCATAGCTACATGGATGACTTCTTTGAGGTTCCCCTGTCTCAGAAACAGAGGGCGCAGAGGAAAACAGGGGAACACTGTGGTTATGCTAGTAGCTTCACTGGCCGGTTCTCTTCAAAGCTACCATGGAAAGAGACACTTTCTTTTCAGTACTCAGCGGAGGAAAACTCATCCACTATCGTCAAAGACTACTTGTGTAACACATTGGGGAAGGAGTATGAGCAATTTGGGTAAGTTGGTAACCAAAACATGTAAACATTATTTTTTTTCTTCTATTCCTCCTTGTTTGATATCATTTGCTTTGACTCTATGCTAAATTGTGTGTTTCCATTGGAAAACAGGAGGGTTTACCAGGACTATTGTGATGCCATGAGTAATCTTTCTTTGGGGATAATGGAACTTTTGGGAATGAGTCTTGGAGTTGGTAAAGCATGTTTTAGAGAGTTCTTTGAAGAGAATAACTCAATAATGAGGCTCAATTACTACCCTCCTTGTCAAAAACCAGATCTCACTTTGGGTACTGGACCTCACTGTGACCCGACATCTTTGACCATTCTTCACCAAGACCAAGTGGGAGGCCTCCAAGTTTTTGTTGACAATGAGTGGCATTCCATTAGCCCAAATTCCAATGCTTTTGTTGTCAACATAGGTGACACCTTCATGGTATGTTTGGTCTTCTCTTTGAATGCACCTATCTTAATTTGGCAAACAATGGTTTTTCCTGTATGATGTTTTTCTTATTCAACCTTGTTTTTGATTTTGTGTAGGCACTTTCAAATGGGAGGTACAAGAGTTGCTTGCATAGGGCAGTGGTGAACAGCAAGACCACAAGAAAATCTCTTGCTTTCTTTTTGTGTCCAAAAGGTGATAAGCTGGTTAGTCCACCAAGTGAGTTGGTGGATGATTTGGCACAAAGGGTCTATCCAGATTTTACATGGCCTATGCTGCTTGAGTTTACTCAGAAACATTATAGAGCTGACATCAAAACCCTTGAGGCATTCACCAACTGGCTTCTTCAACGGAAAACGAGCTGAAATGAAATTTCAAGCACACATTATTTATTAGCCTTTGATAATCTCCTATGAATGAATAGTGGCAAGGGTCAAGTGGAACAAGTGTAATTGATGGCTGAGAAAAGGGCAGCAGCAGAAGGCACTAAGTTGGAAAAATTCAAAGAAAATTCATGTTTTCTTCATGATTTGAGTGTTGCACGAGTAGTGATTGGAGTAGTATATTGAGCAAAACAAGGGATATAATATTTATAAGGCGTCAATGAGAAAAATTCGCCAGCTAATTTTGTAATTTTGTTTTGGTGATATAGAAAAGTTATTATTAAACTTCCAATATTTTTTATTTTTTGTTCAGCGTGCATAACGGCATATGATATGGTAAATCCAAGTAAGTAAATTTTCTTAAAGGATTTGGAGCCATTAGGAAGGACACTAATGCCGACTTTATAAATTAATGGCCCTTAACTTCTCTAAGATTCGGAGAAGGACTTTAATCCCTGATACTCCCAATGTAGATATTGCACTCACTTTCTCTTCATTCCTTCCATCAAATTTTTATTAGTGAGTGATGCTATTTGGTACGAATGACACGAAATGTAGTATTTAAGGCTGAGATCTTATATAGAATTTAGTTAATAAGGTTGACAAAATAAACCTTGGGATTTCTTACAAATCACAATTCGTCTCTTTTCTCGAATTTTTCTTCGTAACATCTATCATTTCCCTTTTATTATGTAATTTGTACAGTTAAATAATAATAATAGTAGTAATAGTAACATTTAATTGTCTTTTATTCATAAGATTATGTAGATTTTTGTGCACCTGTATATACAGCCTTAACCATCATTTATTTATTAAGGGTGCCAATTAAATTTTTATATTGATTCTGCTATATACTTTTATCCCATTATTCGTTTTTGATGCATAGAATTGTAGAAAAGAGAAGTGAAAATCACAAGCTAAACTCAAGATTCTGCTTTCATTTTGCAAGATGGATTGAAATTGAACTAGTAAATCATCTTCTCTGTAAAAAATTAAAAAACAGTTTCCATAAATACTTGTTCAATTGCTCAATAACTGAGATTCCGCATTTTTGAATTAATTTCCAGAACTATTCATTGTTTTTTCTTTTGTAAGGTCCAATATGACTGATTCGAAGAAAACGAAGGTTAACACCTAATGGATCCAAATTGTTACTTAAATTAATAAAAACGATGCTATATATGCTACTGCTACGGCATAAGGCACACAACCAATAATCGTTGTTTATCTTGAAGGTCTTAGAAGTTGGAACTATATGAGAGTAAGGTTAAAAACCAGCAAATACATCCAACAAAACATGTGGCCCACAATTTGAATGATTCGGAGGAATAGTGAGCTAAAATCCATTGAGGATTGGCATAGATCTCTTTTGCAATTTATGCAGTATATATATTCATTTTCATTTTCTGCAATTGCAAGCTCTTGTTTTTGGTTTCATTATCCTGATTTTTCATACCTGGAAATTTGGAGGGTTGTGTAATTTAGAAATGCAAGAGAATATTCACTATAATCCTCCCAGCACCTGTCTTGAGATGCTGCAACATTCTTCTCACATTATTTTAATCCTTACCCTTTAAAAATAAAATGAATGAATTGAGAATGTAAAAGCAAAACAAAGATGATATAAATAAAGGGATCTCTCGAGTTCCAATATGATTACTGTGGCTTTGTCTAATTCAAGTTGTAGTGTTTGCAAAATTTGTTATCGTATCTTTTGGCTTTCTCTGCTTTTCTCACCACCAAACACGGTCTTAGGGTGCAATTCGTAGTTTGTGTATAACCAAAACACGTTGGGTCATTGGTTTATTTGGCCCGTTTCAATGGTCAAGTCCTTAGTTTTACTTCTACTGAAAAACTAGTCAAGTCACACTAGATCGTATTATTATTAGTTTTATAATATTTTCAATTCAACAACCAACTCAAATATTCCTAAATTGATCCTGGAACATGTGAGGTGTTGTTACTTTAATCTCCAAAAAGTAATAAAATTTTAGAAAAATGTTTTTGAAAGTATAATTCATTATCTGTTTTAGTCTAAAATTCAAAAAGTTACGTAATACAAGTGATAATATTAAAATACTTTTAGGGAATAAAGTGATAAATAAATAATTAAATTGAGGAAGTATAACACAAACACGACATAGAAATTTATTTTGAATTTTCTTATTTTTGAAACTAATGTAACATTGATTTACACTTTTAGAGAAAAAAACAATGATTTATCTATATTTTATCATTGATTTCTGGTTAGACAAATTGGTATGAAACAACTTCGATAAAGTTGATCATAAGTCTAGGAAATGAATTTTACATTAATATATAATTAAAATATAATAATAAATTTTTTATTGAAAATTATATACTATGATAATCTTCTTCTATTTACAAGATGACTTATTTATCATGTGTAATATTGGGAGAAATTACAAATACAGGATGAAATTAATTTTAAATTATTATTATTATTATACTAACTATATTATTATATTTAAGTTAAATTACTTGATTGGTCTCTAAACTATTTAAAAATTATGAAGTAGATCCCTAAACTAAAAAAGAAGCAGCTTAATTGGGTCTCTTAATGAAAAGCCAAAAAGAGTATGTCATTGGGATTAGTTTATGACAACTTGAAACTGTAATAAAAAAATGTCAATGACGGTTTTAATTTATATTTTTTTTAACTCAATTAATAAAAATACATGACCAAGATCTAAGTAAAAAAATAATTAGTTTGGAAAGTTACTTAAAAATTCCTTCATAGTTTGTGAACTAACTGGATAATTTAATCATATTTAAAATGTGACTTTTATATTTTATAATATTTAACTAGTATTTGACCCGTGCGCATAGGTACAGGTTAGTTATACATTATAATACACATTATCACGTTAAACAGTTTAAGATAGATCGAAACGATATAGAAAAATATAAAAGCAACTTATATAGATAGTATCATCCATACAACTTCTGGACACAGTTAAACAGTGCAAGATAAAGTTGATAAGTTGAAGAGACAGTTGCTTCAAAATGGGCACAACTTGTAACTACACCATGGAGTTTCTATTAACATGGATATTTAAAAGCTGACAGGTAACAATAGTTTTTTGCAATCAACACATCCACCAGTTGCTACTTGGGTATGGAAACTCCATGATAAACTCGAAGTTAGCTTTTAAATTGTTGGCTTGTGCAAAAGCTTTCCAACCAGCTCCTATTTTAGCGTTCTTTCTCCAGTGGTTAAACACAATCTTGCATGTTGTTTTTTCTTCAAAACAGACCTTTGTGAAACCTGTGTCCTTCAGGTAGTAATAAATTGAACTTGGGATATCCTGAAATTACCAATAAATGTTGTCAGAAATATGTAGAGTCATATTACTTTTCAATGAAAAAAATACACACATTGGTAGTAAGCTCTAACTTACCAATGAACAGGCAGAAATCTTATGTTCATTCAGCCATAGACGGAATACAACACACTCAGGATTTTGTTTGTATAGGGAGTGCCATTTTGGGAATGCTTAGGCCTCAGAAGCAGTTTTAAACACAGTAATGAGGAACACAGATTGTCCATAATGTGTTAGTATTATTTGACAATTACCTTGAAGATGATAGAACTCTCTAATTGATGGCCAGCCTGCTCCAATTCGAGGATTTTTCATACACTTGTTGTACTTGACCATGTGGTGATTTCCATGAGCATCAATCAGATGCCATGTTTCATCCAGGTATTTCCATTTGATTACAAAGCTTCTCACAATCTTTGCATATAGCTACATGTATCATGAAAACCAATAGGCAATCAGTTATTTACATAATACTATAAATACTGGAAAATAAATGATGATAACAGTTTACCACGTTTGTAACATGCACAGTGTTGACCCAAAGAATAATTATTTCCCGTAAATGATAATTGTAGTTTCTATCATAAAAAATGACATTAAAATTAATTTACATTATGATACAGTGAGTATGTAATTTAAAACTTTCTTCTAACAAAAATCATTTTTACAAATTAATTATAATTTTTATCTTTATCATAACTCAAAATATATTTATTTATGCTATTATTGATAAAGTATTTTAAATTAATTAACTTTGGTTGTCTTATAACAAAGATATAAACTATTATTTTCTAACTAATATATTAACTAAATGTTATTATGCTGGTTATCGTAACAATTAAGTTAAATAAAAAGATTTTAAAAATTTCAATTTTTTATTAAATTTAAATAATAAAACTATAAATATTTTTTAAAATTGTCACAACTTTATTTTATTGTTATTTATCCATTATTTTATATGATTAAAAATTAGAAATAAATAATCTATTTAATAAAACTAAATATTGTTGATTGTTTGATATGTAACTATGATAAATACTTATTTAAAAAAGTTTTTTCCTTGTAACGGTTTACCCATGATGGTCTAGAGAATAATTATTTCATGTTAATGATAACTGTACTTTTGATCATAAAAAAATGATAAAATAAAACTAATTTACATTATAGTATAGTGAATAAGTAATTTAAAATGTCACCACTTTATTTTACTGTTATTTATCCATTATTTTATATGATGAAAAATTAAAAACAAATAATATATTTAATAAAACTAAATAGTGTTGATTATTTGATATGTAACTATGATAAATACTTATTTTAAAAAACTTTATCCCCTTAATGGTTTACCCATAATGGCCTATAGAATAATTATTTCATGTAAATGGTAATTGTAGTTTCGATTATAAAAAATGATAAATTAAAACAAATTTACATTATAGTACAGTGAATAAGTAATTTAAAACTTTGTTATAACAAAAATCATTTTTATAAATTAATTATAATTTTTATCTCTATCATAACTGAAAATATTTATATTTATGATGTTATTGATAAAGTAATTTAAATTAATTAACTTTGGTTGTCTTATAACAAAGAATCAAACTATTATTTTTTAATAAATATATCAACTAAATATTATTATGTTGATTATGGTAACAATTGAATTAATTGAAAATAGTTTAACAATTTTAAATCTTGATTAGTTGAAAATAGTCTAAACCAGATGTCATTGGGATTAGTTTATGACAACTTAAAACTGTAATAAAAAAATGTCAATTTATGATGGTTTTAATTTATATTTTTTTTGAAACTCAATTTAAAAAATACATGACCAAGATCTAAGTAAAAAAATAATTAGTTTGAAAAGTTACTTAAAAATTCCTTAATAGTTTGTGAACTAACTGGATAATTTAATCATATTTAAAAATGTGACTTTTATATTTTATAATATTTAATATGAGAACATTTGTAATTAATTTTATTTTAAACTTCCAAATTTTATTGAAGCATTTGATTAATTGGCGTCTTCAAACCGGTAGATGACAGTTGAAATATTGAGTCGTTCGAACTATACATGAGAGTGAGACATCCAAGAATGTCAATATATTCTTTCAAAGACATATATCCTTTTATATTTTGATGCTCTCATTCCAAACACCAAACATTCAAGAAAATGACATATCATACTAAAAAAAGAAAATTATCTTGAAGCAAATTTATTCTGAGATTACTTTAGAGAGAGAAGTGAATTTACAAATTACAAATGAGTCCTTTGCACTAAAGCAAAAAAAAAAAAAAATCATTTTTTCCTCTCACTAGTGTGTATTTCGTTTTTGGTTATGAATAGGCACAGCCGCCACAAGTAAGGACAATGACAGTCCCATTCCCGTACTCTCTTCCAAAAGGCCCGCATCACGTGGAAACCATATGTTGTTTGCTCTGGCATTACTTCTAATCCAACTCTCTGCATTATATGGTTATGATTTGATAAAATAAAAAAAAAAAACTTAAAAAGAAAAAGAAAAAGAAAAAGAAAAAGAAAAACCAAACTTTTGTGTATTGCAACACAACTATGCTCTCTTGAAAAACGACACCTCTTAGGATTTCTGTCAGAGATACCTCCCCTACTCACCTATCTGTAACATTCTTGTTCTCTAGTTCTTTTTATTGCTCTTTTGTTGTCTTCTTCATGTTGTGCTTTAGCCTCAATTTTGCTTCCACACATCAATGCCTTTTTTTTTCTTTTTATATGTTTATCTCATTAATAATTTTTATTATCTATAGAGAAGGACAAACTTTGCTTGTTTTCATTGGTAATCGTGTTCTTATTTGTTGGAAGAAGATAACACACCAAAGGGAGAAAAAAAAAATCTAAATCAACAATATATAACAACTCCTCCTTGCAAATTGACAATCTCAATCTCATTGAATCTCAAAAAATTATCTTTATCTGCTAGCTACCTAGAGCTCTAGGGATACTGCATTTTTGTTGCAGCAGCTGTCGATTGAAATATATGTTTTTTGTCCTGTCTTATAATTTCCATTGCATGCAAACGAAAACAATTCAATAATTTTTCCATTGCCATCTAGCTATAGTAAATAAAATATAGATTTTGAGCATGGAAAATAGGAGTACCACTGCAACCTCCTACCCCTGATTGTTGAGATTAATAATTATATTTTGATATGATTAGTAGACACAACGAGGGATATAATTATACTTAATAAGCCAACATCACTTACAAGATTAGCTCACTCTTGCGTTGCTAAGTTGGCCATTTGAGCACCATTTAGGACCACAAAACGACAAAGAAAAAGCATGATCTGATTCAAGCGTTTGCCCCCACCAAAATTAAATAGTTAAAAGAGGTTTTATTAATTTTTTACTTGAAATTTCATGCCATAATTACGTGCCAGGATGTCCAACACACATAACGATTTAATCAAACACACAAAATCTTATTTCTTCTATGGTTTTGTCGTTTCTTTTGTTAGATTGTGTGGAAGGAGACGGAAATTTGCAGCAATGAAAAAAAAAGAGAGGTTAGGATATATATATATATATATATATATTTCAAAGATATACATCGTGTGGGTGAGCTTGCGAGAATGGCTTCCATTCGTTGGTTTTGTTCCTCTTCTTGTTTTTTAAAGATAAATGGAAATTGACTACACGAAAAAGATAGAAGTACAATTACCTATCTCATGTTAAGCAAGGAACGTTTATAGATATGCAAGTATGAAGTATCTATACAAAATCGTAAAGTATGTAATCTCCACATATTTCATCTTAATTGGGCTTTCTTATTTACCTGCTTTTTTTATCTAAAGAAAAGGAAATAAATTATAGTAAGAACACAAGAGATATTCTAACACGTAATACATATTAGAATTATTATCACATGTGTGTATAACAATTTTCACACACGAAATTGTTTATGGAAACAAGCAAATTTTTTTTTATTAAACGTATTTCGATTAATTATTAGGGTTACTCCCATACGTGTTGTTTTTATGTTTTGAGTTTTGAGATATTAGAGATGATCACCACACCAAAGCCTTGTTCTTTAACAAAAACGCACGTACACTTCTTGATATAATTTCATAATTTCGATACTTCTTCGATATCAAAACCTCAAAAGCAGTATTTTTTTTTTCACAGACACCATGTGCAAGAGATAGATCAATCACTTCTAGAAGACAAGAACTAATAAACTAATTATACTGTGTTTGTACCGTGAATTGAGTCAGAATAACAAAGTTGTTTGGTGACACACGTGATTCTACGCCAATAATAAGGCGAAGTAGATGATAAGGCCCGGCTTCAAATAAAACGAAGTTTTAGTTTGTTTCAAGGCGTGAAAATTATATTTTCTCTGCTGATATTCAATGCTGTTTTATCTTCTTGAAAGGGTGATAAATTAGACACATGGTTTGTTTGTGTATTAATTGATATCATCATGATTGTGCCATGTTTAATATACTTGTTAAACATATTAGAGTTCTTAATCAGTACGCAGCTTGACAAGTTAGTTTGTCCGATTATAGAAAAACTTATATCACTTACAATTATAATAAGTTTTTAATTACTCCTGATGTAAATGCACTTTTGTTTGTGGGTGAAGCTGACAAAGATATAGAAGTTAGAAGAACTTTTGAGGATGCTTGGATCAGTGCAAATTAAATGAACAATGCAAGTAATAAAGCATGCTTCACGTCTTAATATCTTAATCGTTTTGAGTGTTGTTTCTCTTTTATGTAACTACGGCTTTTAACTTACTTCCAAGAGTTCTTACGTAATCCTTGAATGATATAACTGTTAGAGTTGGTTTCTTTATTGATGGTTTTATCAGCCAGCTATACGGCTTGATATGGAAAGGATGGTAATGTTGATGAATTATAACATGAACTTTGTTGAACATACAGTCATACACATTCAACTAAAGGATTTTTTTTTTCTTTTAGCCAATTCCCATTTATGGTGGATAAAATCTGAAACAAATTCTAAAGAAGTTGGTAATTTAATTTATGGAGGAGTGAAGCTAACTAATAACGATTATAAGTATTATATATAGTACATTATATATGTAATAAGTTTATTATTTTATAATTCGCATATTATTCTATTATATATGAAAATAAAGTGATTCGTTGGAAAATTTACTAGTTTATAAATTCTAAAAACATTTTTAAATTTAATTAGCTGATTAACAAAACTTCCAGTTCAATAAATAAATTTTAATCTTCTAAAAGAAACAAAGCTCGTAATATATGAATTTTCCATACTAATACGCAGGTATGTGTGTAAGCCGTAATACATACATATATATATATATATTAAAAGAGCCGTAGTATTGTTATAATCTTTAATAACTTTATATAAACTATAATATTATGGATAAACTTTTAATAATATTTTTTCTTCGCTATCATTGTTCATTTTACGTACCCAGAGAATTACACAGATCTGAAAGGATAAGAAAATATTTAAAAGATATCTTTGATTTATGTCCTATCCAATATACATCTCTTTGGCATACTTTTGTTCATTTGGAGAAAGACCTTTCTTCTGTCGGTGAAGAATACTCAACTTTAGTTTCATTAGATTGATGGCTAAATTATATTTTCAATCCTTCTAAGTATAATTTTTTTATCCTTCTAAGGAAGTAAAAAAGTTATGTAGCCAAGCTTACTTCAAACCAAAGCATTCTGACTTCGTTTTGGGTCCAATCAGGCCCAAAATTGAAACAGCTCCGAGGATAGCCCTTTATTTTTCTATTCTATATTAACACAATCATTGTAGGGAGTTGCTATTGATACCAATAGCTTTTGTTATTGGCCTCTAAAATCTTCAAAATTTTAAGATTATCCCTAAAATCATTATGGCATTGTGTTTTGCTGCACAAATGGGGACGCAAATTTTTTGCACAACAGAATTTGCACTCCCTTTTATACAACGGAAATATGATGTCATAATGCTTTTCAAGAAGGAAAAAAATACAAAACAAAATCATAATTTTATTGTGTAAGGGGATTTAAAACATGACAATACTATAAAAGTGTGACTCCTTTTGACAACGAAAACAAGAAAAAAAATACCTACCAACATGAGTGTAGGGTGGGGTAGGGAAGGATGGTTTGATAATTGCTCTTAACTGGTAAGCGCCAAGAAAAATTTTGTTGGGACCAATAGTAACACTCATCATTGTATTATATAAAACATGACCTGATTCACTATACTGACTTTTATAAATATAAAGGCATATTAAAGACAGTTAATTCAATTCACTTAGCTTCATATGTAATGTATTGAGTTTCAAAGGAATTAACTCAACTTAATTGTTAGTTGAAAAAATAATCAATTAAGTTGAATCCATTTAATATTATTTTAAGTTCAACTTAGCAAGTACATTGATTATTTTAAAACTTCTATAGGGATCTTATTTTCACTCATATTATACTTTGTAACTTCTATAAGAGGATTTAGAAGACTTGTCTGAATTCATAGCGCAGTTCAAAAAATTTCACTTGCTGTTTCTCTTATCTATGATTTTTTCTTGGTCTCTATGATGTTGTAGAAACACATTTGATCAATTTGTTCTTTATTTAATTCTTCCAAAAAATTTTAGTGTGAGAGTCAAGTTATCATAGATCATGAACAAGAGAGTTATTATAAATCCATTGGTACATGTGCTCAATTTCTATGGATAAAAACACAAAAAGAAGAAAGAAGAAGATAACTTTCATAACCTCTCTTTCAAATCTCTTTTACCTCAATGATAAAATTATCCTCAATGAAGTGAGAGGATATTAACTTAAAAATAACCCCTGATAACTTTAAGTCTAACATCAATCTTATCCTATTTTTCATAAGGGGTCCTAGGATCTTTTAGGAGATGAGATTTTTCAAGTAGGGATTTCATGGCTTAATCAAGGTACTTCCCCACCTCAATTAAATAGAACTGATATTGTCCTTGTTTCTAAGAAGGACAGTCCTTTAAAAATGAGGGATTGAGGCCTATTTTGCTTTGCAATGTTTTGTGTAAAGTTATTTCAGAAGTCCTTGCAATAGGATTAAATTGTTTCTTCCTAAATGTATTTCTCAAGAATAATATGTTTTTGTTGAAGGAGGATCTGTTATGGATAATGTGTTTGTTGCCATTGAAACAATTCACCATATGAAATGTATAGCTAAAGGAAAGTTTGAGAAATTTGCTTTAAAGATTGAAATTAGTAAATTTTTTGATAAAGTTAATGGTGTTCTTTAATCAAAAATGGATTTTCATAACAAATGGAGTGACAAGATAAGTATTGATTATAATGTCATGGTTAATGGTGAAGGAGTTGTTCCTATTACTCCAAGGAGAGGATTGAGACAAGGTGATCCATTGTGCACCTTACCTTTTCATTCTTTGTATGAAATGCTTAACATCTCTATTGAAAATAGTTGAAGGAAGAGGTGACATTTATGGTAACAAAGTGTGTCAAGGAGCTGATAATTATTATGCATTCTTATTTTTGCACTTATTTTTCACAACAATCATCTTAATTCTTCTTATTTATTGCTTAGTTTGATCCCAATAAGAAAGAATTTAGTGTTCTTTTAGATTTTTAGCTTAATGTAAGTTAATTGTACTGAATTCATTAGTTTTAGTTGTGTTTTGTACAATTTTTGTGCATCAACAAGGAAGAAAGAGTTTGGGTTGATGAAGCATCCCACTTAGCGCATTAGAGTCAGCTTGGAAGGCTATATGGCAAGCCTCTGGAGGTTTTTTTTTTGGGGGGGGGGGGAATTTAAAGTTTGGTGCAGGCTCAGTGGGAGGTGAGCACTGAGCTAATTGTTCCCATTCATTTGAGTCAAGCGCACACCTCAGGCTTAGCACACTGTCACTTAACCAAGTGTTGTTTTTGTATACGCGCTTAGCATAGAAGCTAGACTCAACGCACAAGTCATTTGCAGAAATGACAGTGCAACCCTTGTGGACCTATTTAAATCCTATTTTCATGGGGATGGAGGTAGCATCGGTTGAGGGTTATGTGTGATGGTTGAGGAGCTTCCATCTTCCATTTTCCTTCATTTTCCTCTGTTTCTTTTCATCTTATCCTTTCCATTCTGTAAATTTGAGATCTCTTTTGACAATGAGAGGCTAGTTCATCCATTGTTAGGGGATTAGTGTACTAAGCTATTCTCATGTAATCAATCCTTATATTTATTCAATGTTATTTCTATGTTATTGCTTCTTTCCATTTTGATTGCTTATTTTATGGTTTGATTACCTTAGCTTTAATTCTTTATTTTTATTGTCAATGAAAAATGCTTGAAAACTGAGTTTTGAATAAAATATCTAATGAATATATTATCTAGGGAAAGAGGGATATTTGTTAGTATCATTAGTGATCAATCATATGAACATGTTTCATAGTTAAAATGTCATTGGGAAATGTTTTTTTTAATTAAGATTTGAAAGTAATTTCTAATGGGTGTTATATCTAGGGATGAAATAATATTTGTTAGCCTTGTTTAATCTTTGTTCTTGAATCCAAGTGATTTAGCTTGACTTGCTATGAGATTAGGAGTTGAGTTAAACAACTTAGACTCTCTCATATAAAAGATCATGGTTAGTGCACTACTGTAGGTTGAGGTAACATTAGAATGAATATTGGATAAAGAAAATCTTTGTGATTACTAAGATTGTTAATTGAGTGTAGCCAAGTCCCCAACACTTCATTTATTTTGCATTTAGCTCCTCTCGTCCATCAATTGTTTGTGTTTTTGCTCAGTTTTAATTTGTTATATTTTTAGTTTAGAATGAACTTTACTTTTTGATCTTTTACAATTAAAACAAAATCTCCTTTGCCTAGCACTTGAATTTGCACAAATAGCTTGATACAAGCAAGTTCCTATGGATACGATATTTGGTCTTACTATTTTATTACTACTTGTACGATTCGATTTACTTGTCAATTGGTTAACATGAATCCCTCTCCTCACACACTTGTTATTTGTTGGATTACTATTTTTTATTTTGGAAGACCATTGAAAGGAGGTTGAAACTCTGAAGGATATCCTTGTTTCTTTTAACAAATCTTCTAGATTAGCAATCTTTAAAAGCCAAAAATTTATTTCAATAAAAACACTCATCATCTTAGCAAGGAAGTCATTTCCTTTTTTTTTAGGAATTAATGAATGTATTGGCACAAGGAAATATCGGGACATGTCCTAAATGATTGGAAGAAAAGAGAAAGTTGTTTTCACTTATCTAAGAGAACCAGTTTGGAAAAAGATTCAACATCAATGATATAGCATTGAGAAATGTGATTGAAATGTGATTTAGTGGGTTTTAAATTATAAAATCAAATAAAAAAAGTGATCTTAAAACAAAATATTCTATAATAGAATTCATTATTAATCAAATGAATTGGCAAATTTGTGCTTTATGTTTAGTTTCAACTCTTTTGTAAAATTATTGGTTAAGAAAAAAATGGTATTTAAGAAAACCTCTATTGTGATGAATTTTTGGTGCTTTTGCGAAAATCAAACCGTGGGTTCGATGATTTTAGAAATTAACAACGAGCCACAGCACTAAGACAACAATTGACAATATTATGTTAAAAGAAATTACTAATAAAGAACAATAATTATTTATTCACACTAAATTTTTCATTATTAATAATATTATTATTTCTTAAAAATACTTACAAATATATACTTCTTCCGTTTCAAAACTATAAATGTTTATCCTTTTCTTCTTATTCAAAAATTATTTATTTTTTTTATAATTTTCAAATCTCGTTAATTTTGAAGTAAAAAAAAAAAAAGTCTCGTTAATTTTTTTTCACATATACCCCTGTTTAAAATAATTATATTTGACCTTTGCGGGAAACATTATACTTGCAGCCTATTAAAAAAAACACTTAAGCAAACAAAACAAACCACATTTATTTCTTATATTACATAAGCGTATTTTAGACTAAATACATTAAATTTAATACTTATCAAATGCTCATTAATTGGCGTATGCCAATATTAAACATCTATAATTTTGGAATAAAGAGAATACTTAATGAAAAATAAATTTCAATTCAATTAAACAAGATCAATTTAACTAGTTAATAAATAATAATGAAAAAACACCATTTGCTGGGACTAGTGTCGATTTTCCATTATTTTCATTATATGTTTATATTTACTTATTTAACTAATTTTTTGTTATTGATGTTCTATTTAACTAATGCAATATGACTCTTCTAAAAAAACTAATGCAATATGACATTAAATCAGGTCATTATTTTCCTTTGATGGGGTGAGATCTTTCATATATATATATATATATATATATACACACATATATAAATACAATTTAAGTTTAACAATCATTAAATTTGTGTGGTTATTTTTTCTTTTTATTTTAAAAAATTAATCTACAAATTCTTGGACTATTTTAGGATTTTTATAAGTAGGTCCTTATATTTTGAAAGTGGGAACCAAACATGTTTGTTACACATGAAAGTGAACGAGAATTTTTTTATACATTTAAAAAAAACAATGAGAATTGATTACTAATGCTTAATTTTTTCATGTAAATTAAATAATTTTACTTTTTATTTTCTTTTATATGTTTTTATTTACTTTTTTTTTCTTTCTACTTTCCTAAACACAATATAATTTGTCTAGTCGGAATTAACAATATATTCTTTGAAGACAAATGCTAATAAATGTTCTAAAGATATTGATTAATGAACTTAAAGTATAAATATTTTTATCAAAAGATAAAAAATTCTATTATCTATAATTTTTTTTTTACTTTTTTAATTCCTTAGTTAATGTCTTTAAGAAAAGTGATTAACAACCATTCTTTTGAATACCACCATAAAATCTCAGGTTCAAGAAAAGACACCTTCTATCCCTAAATCCATCCAAACCAAATACAATATAAATGGAAATATAATTAATAAGTTTACATGATCTCTTATAATTGGATAAATGGATCGGTATGCACTCATATTTCCTTTTTAGATATTTGCTCTGTTTAAAATTCTGGATCAATGTCTATTAGACCACAAAACATTTGAATCAAACAAGTTAAGCTAATAAGTTCACATGTCAACCGATAGTCAAAAAGAAATTTTGATAAATAGTTTATACTGTTCCAATTAGTTTAGTGTATAAAAATAACGAGGAATGATAAAACATATATTTCAAAATTGATTTCTATAAATAGCTACTAAAACATATAATCCTAATCAGATGTTTTATTTAATTGATTAAATAATATGTGTGAAAAATATTTTTTAAAATTGATTATCTAAAAATTTTATTTTATTTTAACACTTTCCATTACATGAGTCACTTTTCACACAATTTCTCTAATTTCTTCCATGCCTCAAAAGGAAGCATTTCCCTACGATAAGAACTCTATCAACTATATATGAAAAGGAAAGCTAAGCACAGCACAGCAACTAACATAAGGTTCATACTAGGATGATCTCAAAAAGAAAAATTATCCATGGGTATAGTATTTAGATTGATGAAACAAAATGTTTGACTACCTGAATGAGTTGGTTTGCTTTTGATTCATCACTATACTCCACCCCATGGCACCCTTCTTCATCAAAATCACTCACCACATCCACACCCTTCTCCTCCAACAACACCACCAACTCCTTCTCACGATCAATCACAGGGTCCCCTCCATTCCCACTCACCAACACCCTCCACCCTAGCTCTCTCATCTTCCCCATTTTCCCAACCCACTTCTCAGCCCTGAGATTGGAATACTCGTGATCACGGTCAACGCCAACCGGCAGCGCCAGCTCCCAACACAAATCCGCCACACACAGCGGAAGAACCTCGTCGTTCTCGAGCCTAACCTCGGATTCGCTCCTCTGGGTCCCACCGAAAAACACCTGCCGCAATATCAGCCCTCTGATCTTCAACGGCGAGAGATCGCGCGCCGTGTCGGTCGCGCGTAGACCCGCGAAGTAGGCGATCGTAGCCCCCGCACTGTTCCCCATGAGATAGCAATTAGATATGTCGGCGTGTTTTGTCAACCATTCTTCTTCCTCGTTGCTGTCTCGGATAAACTCCAAGGCTTCCGCCGCGTCGTCGTACGCCGCCGGGAGACGGTGCTCCGGAGCGAGGCGATATTCGACGGAGGCCACGACGGCGGGGACGGCGGCGGACATGGCGGAGCAGAAGTCGTGGAACATAGTGTTGGCGGCGCTGGCTAAGATGAAGCCGCTGCCGTGGAAGAAAACGATGAGAGGTAGCTTCTTAGGGTTTGGGGATAGTGCTATTCGGGGGAGGAATAAGCGGAGCCATGTGTTGTTTTGTTGGTTGATGGTGATGTCTTTGGTGAGAACTGGAAGAGTGGGGTCGGAAGAGGGTGCGGTGCTGGGAATGTGGCGCAAGCGATTCAGGGTTCCGTTAGGGTTGAGAACTGCGTCGAGGTGGCGAAAGGGATCAATGGGTTGTTTAGACATGGTGTAATGGAACTTTGAGGTTTGTTTACGATGAAGATGGAAGTGTCGTACTTGTATCTTTCAATGTGTACACTGTAGAGATTAGACAAGTCTGTGAATTGAAGGAAATTATTCGCTTTTATCACCCCAACTTAGTGTGTGGATTGTATCGTTGGAGGTCCTGTAGTAATTTTGACAATTGGATTTGAATCCAATGATTATTAAAAATAAAAATATAAAAACATATTTATATGTTTAATTATCAAAGGTTTCAACACATTTGTTTGTTAACATCAGGGAGGAGTATTTAATTTGGGATCTAAGAGAGGGTGGTACACTTTACTCGGACAATACTTTTCAATAGTTGAAAACTTGAAATTTCTTAGCACTCAATTATTGAATACTGTTGATCAAAGTTGAATAGTAGTATATGATAATGTGTTAGCACAAAAAGAATAGTGTCTTTGACACGGGTATCCCCCAAAGCTGACCTTTAAAGACCAATGATATGTTTGATAGTGGACAAGTAAGACAAAAAAAGGAAAAAAATTTATCTGAGTTTTATATTTTTTTTCTTTTTATTTTAATTTAAATATATATTTTTTCAATTCTCTTTTTTGCCAACCAAATAACCCATAAATAATAGGGAAGATGTCATCGCGTACACCACCTTGGAATTTATTATGAGGAGACATGAAATTTAGCTACAAGAATGGTAGTAAATTAGTAATTGTATAGTGATCAAGTTGAGGTTTTTTTTCCAATATACACCATTTTGGCATTTTCCTTAATTTATTTCTTACTATACATCACTTTTGAAAAAAATTTCCAAAATACACTTATTTTTACTCAAAGTGGAAAGTTTGGGTCTAAAAACCCGACTTCTCAGTGTGCAAATATTTTTTTATCTTTTACAAAAAAAAATTAGTTAAGAAATCGGGAACTCACCACCCGGGCTTCCGTATGTTTTTTTTTAAATTATTCTAATTTTTTTAATTTTTTTGGTTTAAAATTATTAATTTTAATGTTAAAATAAATAAAAAAAGGGAAAAGTGATGAAAAAATGAATAGATTAAAAATAAAGTAGATATATAATGTTAAAATAAATAAAAAAAGATAAAAGTGATTAAAAAATAAATTAATTAAAAATAAAGGGGATATATAATTATCATATCTAAGTTAAAACATTAAAACAACAAAAAATAACAATAATTAGATAGATAAATATAATAATGGAAACATAATAGAATAACAACAAGTACAAATAATAGTAATTAAAGAGACAAACACAACAAACAGATATTAAAAAACGAAAATAACGAAACGTACTAACAATAACAATTAAAACATGAAAATGAGGAAACTAATCATAATTTGACAAATGTTGTGCAGCGGACATGTCTTCTGTTAGTAGTTGGATTATTGGTTTGTTAAAAATAGCTAACATTTCTATTGAATAGAAATGCTTCCAGTAATTGGATTTTGCTAACACCTTTAATACGTCGTCATTATTTTTCAGTTGTATTATTTCATATTCGATTAATTTTTCTGAATATTTTGAATGGCCTGGTTGTCGGAAGAACAATTGTCTGACCACCCGTGATTCGTGAATTCCATAAGGGGGAACTCTTAGGGCGCAACTTGCTTGATTATATCCTTGAGTGTTTCGATGTTGCATCGGGAAGGAATTTGAAATCTTATTGGATTTGTTCCAGTAAAGGAGTAACCCAAAAAATTGACTTGTCATGGTATCTTCCACTTGCCGTTGTAATACAACATTGCATCATGAGTATGAGTGATGGTGGATCGAAGTAGATTGAGTATAACATCAGGTGTTCTGCCAATGATACATAATAATTCTATAGGAACAACACACGAGTGTTTTTCATGGCACATTAATATTGTGCAAACATTATCATCATTTTTCAATTGCAGAGAATGAAAAAATATTTCTGACCTGCATCGATGGATGGTTGTCGATAGTAGATTTCATGCACAGATTGGTCATTGGTTAGCTGAAGGGTATTGTGCATTCTACTCTTTAGTGTTTGGAAAGAACACTCAGTAGAAACTCACATTGGTATTGGAGTAGGACATTGAAAATAAACATACGTTTTGTTGTGTATGATTGATCCATTTGGAAAAATGAATGCTAATATCGAGTTAGCAATTATTTGAGTGCTTGTTTCTCCCAAGAATGTCATAATATGAAGATTATATTTTGTTTGTGAGGGTATATTGTGTCGAAGTGTGTGGCCGTATTGAGAGAGTTTTGTTTATTTATAGATAACTGAATAATTGTCACGTTGCTATTATCGAATTATGATAAAGTTATAATTGTGTATTTGGGTAGAGGTTTGTCTGGTATCCAATGTTGATTGAGACATGTCATTATTCCCACTTTTGCTTTTATCGATATAGTGCATAGTGTTGTCATTTTACACTGTGATTTTAGCCTTGTACGTAGTGTACCAGTCCATTATTGATGTCATACATTGAATTTAAATTGGTAGTTGTCTATATTGGCAGTTGTCCATTATTTGGAATAGGTTTGTCAGGTATCCAATGTTAATTGAGACATGTCATTATTCAAACTTTTGCTTTTATCGATATAGTGCCTAACATGATCAATTAAATATTGTTTTAAGGGTCGAAAACATGTTTTTTTTTTCTGTTTTTGAGCATTTTTTGATGGCGTTGTTGATGAAACTGTTAGACGATATATATATTTTTTTTGGGTTGTTTGACGTGAAAACTATGAAAAAAACTTGGAAGACATTTTTTTAATGTCTTGGAGAAATTTTTTTAAAAAATGCCTAACATGACCACTTAAACATTGTTTTAAGGGTCGAAACTATGTTTTTTGGCCGTTTTTTTAGGGCGTTGTTGATGAAACTGTTAGACGATATATTTTCTTTTGGATTATTTGACGTGAAAACTATGAAAAAAAAATTGAAGACCACTTAAACATTGCATAACATGACATGACCACTTGCACATAATTGTGTAACATACATCAAAGGGTAGTTAAACAAAGTTGATCACATTACCACAACAACTTATACTTTAATGTCCAAGACGATGACCTGTCCCACAAGGCGGAGGATGTTGATTACGTCACGAATTTCTTCTCTCATGTATCACTGGTTCTCCGTCATGATGATGTTGTTGTTTTGTCTCAGGGTTTTCATTTTGGGTTGCTACTGCTGAAGAACTTTGTCCTTGCTCTCCAATCGAATTAGGTGCATCGAACTGTTGCAAAGAAGCTAAATATGATGTCGCAGAACTTGGTGTATTTAAATCGACACCAAATAAATTGGTCATCCATTCATGGTTCGTTGCAATACAAAGAAGCGTAACAAATGGATTATCAAAAGTATCAGAGATCAGCACACTTATGTCGCACCAATGCTCACACAAGATCATAGACAACTTGACAAACACGTGATAGCGCAAATCATTCAATCCATTGTCAAAACAAACCCAACAGTCTCCATTCAAACGTTGATTGCAAAGATCAAAACGTTTATGAATTATACTTCGTCCTACAAAAAGACATGGTTAGCAAAACAAAGAGCATTGGAGATGATTCATGAAAATTGGGAACAAACATATGCCAATTTGCCAAAACTTTTGGGAGCTTTGAAATCTTGTATTCCTGGGACTATTGTCACTGCTCAAACAGAATCTGTGTTTGAAGAAAGAGAAATGATACTTGGAAAAAAAAAGTTTAAACGAGTCTTTTGGTCTTTTGGTTCGTGCATTAATGAGTTTGCACATTGCAAACCTATCGTACAAGTAGATGGTACATGGCTTTACGGGAAGTATACAGACACATTATTGATAGCTACAGCACAAGACGGTGCTAACCATATCTTCCCGATTGCCTACGTCATTGTAGAAGGGGAGACAACTTTAGCATGAAGATTCTTCCTAAAGAATTTCTCCGCAAAGTAACATTTCTCTCATTTCAGATAGGCACCATGCAATTATAAGTGCCTACAACAACGCAACTAACTTATGGGTTGGCGACACATCTCATTTCTTCTGTTTGCGCCACATTGCACAAAATTTCCTTTGCGGTAACCCCAACTGCAAACATCTGAAGAAATCACTCATGCGAGCTGGTGAAAATATTTAATATTTTTTCCACTAAAATATATTTTATTTAAAATTTCTTTACGTATTAAATTTATTGAATATTTACAGGGTACGCATACATAGAGAAAATGCACGGGCGGCATCTTGGGGATATCCATCCGAACAAACCAAGTGCAGTTGAATGGCTTGATTGGCTACAAAAAAAAACATTAGGTACAATGCTTCGATAAGGGAAAACGTTGGGGACATATGACCACAAATTTGTCTGAGTCGGTTAATTCCATGTTCAAAAGCACAAGATATTTGTTAGTGTCATCATTGGTTGATGAGACATATTTCAAGACCGTAAAGCTTTTTACAATTATAGGCCGACAAATCCAAGCAATGATCAACTCCGGCTCACAGTATTCCGAAGCCGTCTCTAAGGCAATGAATAGAAATCAACTGGAATCAAATACGCACATTGTTAATGAATTCGACAGACACAATCACACATTTCTTGTAACAGAGACCCAAGCCCCACTTGAAACACCTAGACCACCTGAAAGATTTAGGGTTATGTTACAATCCCAAAATTGTGATTGTGGTGAATATCAGGTTAAACACTTACCGTGTTCTCACGTCATGACTACCTGTAAATCTGTCAATGTCGATCACATGAGCTATGTGCCACTGCTATTTACTTTCCAAAACATATTGCACATCTACGACAACTCATTTGGTTTACTACCACACGAATCAATGTGGCAAGAATATAAAGGAGATCAGTGGGGTCTTGATCCAAGGAAAAAAGAAGTGCAAAGGGTCATCCGGTATTAAATCGCATTCCCGTCGAAATGAATTAAGAAATTGAACAGGATACCAGAAAAAATGTGAAATTTGCCTACAACAAGGACATAATAGAACAAATTGTCCTAAATACCTTCATAATTTTTTCTTGGAGAAATATTATTCTTTATGTATTTTATTTATGATGTCATTTTGTATGTTCCATTTTTTTGTTGTTATTTTTTGTTGTTTTAATTTCATCATATAATATAATTGCTATATGATAATTATATATTCACTTTATTTTTAATCTATTTATTTTTCCATCACTTTTTCCTTTTTTTAATTTATTTTAACATTAGTAATTAATAATTTTAAACCAAAAAGTTAAAAATTAAAAATTATAATAATTTTAAAAAAAATGTACGGAAGTCGGGTGGTGAATTCCCGACTTCCTAACTAAATTTCTTTTTTAAAAATAAAAAAATATTTGCACAGTGAGAAGTTGGATTTGGAGACCCAAACTTCCCACTTTGAATAAAAATAAGTGTATTTTAGAAATTAAAAAAAAATGATATATATTGAGAAATAAATGAAGAAAAGTGGTATATATTGGAAAAAAAATCGTCAAGTTGACATAAAAAACCTTGGGGTTCTTGATGATGCCAGAAAAACTCCATGCATTATGGAAACTAGAGGGTGCCTTTGACTTGACAGATGTAGTAGTGTTTCAAAAGTTGGAAAATTATTTTATTTTTAGGATTAATTATGTTTTATTTAATGAACTTTTTTCAAATTTTTATTTATAGTTCCTAAATAAAAAATTCACCGATTTTAGTTCATGAGGTTTTGACTGTTAGTGGAATCACACAGCTGCGAACCATGCCGGTCATACTTTAAAGATAACTTATTTAATCTAATGATTATTTTTCATAAATTTTTTATATTAAATCTTTAAAGTAGTAAATAAATATATGATCAACCATAAATTTTTGGCCACGATATCTATTATTAAATAAATTTATCTTGTTACAAATAGATTAATATATTAGCATGTGATAATGGAATATAACAATGTTCATTTAAGAAAAAGTAACAAGTAAACAAAAGTAACAATTAATTCTTTTTTTTTTTAAAGTGTCAAACTGTCTTCAGAGGCATTTCTATTTGAAATACAATTGAAGTATTAGATGTGAACATTTCTTGCAACATATATTCAAATCTTAATTTATTATATTGTGAGAGATCAATTCTTTTTTTTAGACTTAACTTTTGTGATTAATAGTTTATTATTAATTAGATAGGTCTAACAACTTATAAGAAGAAACTCCAGCCACTCATTATAGTGTTTGTAATATTGTACAATAAGAATGAGAACAATATCCTCCATCCAACAATATCCTCCTTCACCACTTGCACCCTTTTTTCTTCTATTAACTGTGCTAGCTCCTTCTCACGACCCCCACCATTACCACTCACCAATATCCTCCATCCAAGCACCCTTATCTTATCCAATTTCTCAACCCCATTCCCAGCCCTTGGATTACAATATTCATGGTCACGGTTAGCACAACAAAACAATTATTATTATAAAACTAACTTCTCTATCACAGAAGTCATCTATTGACATGTGTCATTTTTTAATCATTACAAATACAAAATATTGAAAAAACGGGCAGAATATTTCGTATTTCCCCTCTAGTTAAGTATAATATCAATTATTCAAAGTTGAATTAACAATGCAGTTGTAATAACTAACAATATCAATAGTAAAATGTAACAATGACAGTAAAACGCTGAAACTTGTGTTTGGGTACAATATATATTGGCCTTAAGCACTAATAATGTAAATGAAACCTTTCACTAACGCAATGAGCTGCTTTGCTTTCAATGGATCAAAAACTTCTATCCCATGGAATCCTTCTTCTTCAAAGTCCTTCATCACTTGCACCCCATTTTCTTCCATCAACAGTGCCAGCTCCTTCCCACGATCCACCAATGGATCCCCACCATTGCCACTCACCAACACTCTCCACCCAAGCTCCCTCATCTTATCCAATAATTTCTCAACCCCATTCTCTGCTCTTGGATTGCAATATTCATGGTCACGATCAACACCAATTGGTAGAGCCAATTCCCAGAACAAATCGGTAACACACAATGGAAGATTCGGGTTATTTTCAAGCCTTAACTCTGACTCAGTTCTCTGAGTTCCACCAAAGAATGGTTGACGCAATATCAAGCCTTGAATCTTTAGTGGTTCGAGATCATTCGCCACTTCACACCCACGTAGACCTGTAAGGATTTTTTTCTCTCCAATATTCACTTCCTCTATTAAAATTATAATTATTGACAGGCTGGATTTTTGTTCCTTTTATTTTAATTTTTGTTTTAAAAAAAAGGATATATAACATACTCTACGCTGATTTTTAACAATCGAAATTTATTAAAAAATTAAGAATAATAAATAGTTGACTTTTGAATAAAACATCTTCAATCTTTATTTTACTTCAAATCATCTTAAAATTTATTTTTAAAAATAAAACAAAAAGATATTAAACTATAAAACATTTTAGACCTTACAAGTCATAACTCCATGTATACTCAACAAATATATTAATTTCTCTCGTTCATAATTTTGAAGTATACTCAATATTATATTCTATTATATTATAGATAAATTCAGTAACTAGTCTAACAATGACCTATACTTAATTTAAGTTTTAAAAAATGTTATATAGATTTGGATTTGTCTAAGACTTCTTTAGGTTAAAACATAACACATTTTAATTTTATGAGAATGAAATACTTACAGAAAATTTTGCAGGATTCTAATTTTTTTATATTTATAGAGAGTAAAAATATATTTTAAAACCTATATTTTTTAGAGAGTGATGGTTTTGCTTTTTTTCTCCTACTTATATTTTGCAAATGCTTTGAGAGTAAAACATAGTCTGATATGATTAGTAAATAATTTTATTTCGATGAGTTTGATATATAACTTATGTGTATGCAAAATATTTGTTAGAAGAAATTAATTCTTAAATAAATTTTCTAAAGAAAGTATAATTAAGTCAATCATAAACACCTAATTGTAATTAAGTATAATATGTTTTTAATGTTCCTGCTTTTAAATTCCAACTTTTACCTTGGATAATTTGTTTAAGAAGAAGGAAAATGAAGATTGAACCTAAGAAAAAATGAAAATTATATTTGTGAAAAAACTTTTTCTCTTTTTTTCTTATTTCTTTTATTTCTTTTCGACTAAATAAATAGATATATGCTATTCCAATCTCTATTTTTCTTTTCTGCCATCCATTAGAAACATTAAAATCTTTTCTGCCATCCAAACTAGATTATATGTCACTGTGGAGGGGTTCAATACATAATTTCTTTTCATTAACAATACATGAAAAATTAAACTCACTCTTTCAAACCATATATCCATAATTACACAATAAAAAAAAACTAATTAAGTCTCAAACCACTAACCTGCATGGTATGCAATAGTGGCCCCTGCGCTGTTCCCCATAAGATAACACTTAGAATAATCAGCATATTGAGTCAACCACTCATCTTGGCTGCTTCCGATCCAACGCAGCGCTTCCACGGCGTCGTCATACGCCGCCGGAAGCCGGTTCTCCGGGGCGAGGCGGTAGTCGACGGAGGCGACGATAGCCTCAGCACTATTTGCCATCTCTACACAAAAATCATGGAACAAGGTGGTGGCTGCACTTAGTATGACGAAGCCGCTACCGTGAAAGAAAACGATGAGAGGAAGCTTGTCGGGATTGGAATTGGGATTTGAGGATAGTGCTATTCGGGGTAGGTATAAGCGTAGCCAGGTGTTATTTTGTTGGTTGATGGTGAGGTCTTTGGTGAGAACAGAAATAGGAAGAGTGGGGTCTGAGGAGGCTGAAGTGCGTGGAAAGACGTCGTGCAAGCGAGTGACGGTGCCGTCGGGGTTGCGGCGGAGCAGGTGTTGCTGGTACGGATCAGTGGTTTGAATATCATTGGACATGATGGTGGAATAATGAACAAATTTGTTTTGCTTTTTGTTATTACAATATTGAACATGCACATCGTGACATCGATTAGGTCTATGTAAGAACGTAAGATCATTCATTTCAATTATTATATTATTGAGTTAAAATATAATCTAGTTTTTTTGTTTGGTTCAAAAAATTTTGTTTTACTTTTATTTTTTAAGTGTTTCTGTTAAATTAAGTTAGTCTTTTTTTGTCAGATTAACATTTGTTTGTCACATAAGCTAAAATTTATTTCATCAATTCAAAAAATGGATAAAAAAAAAGAATCATTAATTTTAGAGTACTCTAAACAACCAATTTGCAAATGTTATTTTTTATATAGCAAAATAACAAAATTTAAACTCAGAAGGTGTAATTGAAAAAAATAATAATCAGAGGATGAATGTTATATTTTAATCTTTAATATTGTGCTATTTAATTTCATTGGCACCGACCGCCAGAGTACTATTTAATTTGGGATCTAACTCTTCTGAAAATAGACGTTATAATAGATTCGAGAATAAATTGATTATAAATTAATGATTAAGATTGTAATATAAATTAAATTGGTTTACTAACCGGCACAAACGAGGCAAGAAGTCTTGATACTACCGTTCAAACTAAGGATTGGAAAATGACACATTAATATAAAAAAACTTTCTCTCTTTTTTTTTCCTTTTATTTCTTTTCAACTAAATAAATAGATATATGCTATTCTAATCTCTATTTTTTCTTTTCTGCCATCCATTAGAAACATTAAAATATATTATATATAGGATCCCTTATATCTGTAGCGGAAATTTGCCAGCTGTGGCATCAAATTAATGTTGGCTCCAGTGGCATATAGATAGATGGCTTTATAATTGTGGAGTTTGCAATTATGAAGCCTTTATTATTGCAATTATATATATATATATGAAACACTCCAATATGGCTTGATTCTTTCAATAGACAGCACATTCCAATATTTTTTAGAGAAATAAATGAATTGGCGAAATATGTGCACTAGATCCATAATACAAGTGAACTTGGCCGGGCTGAGTCAATCCCATTTTAATGTTAAGCTGAGCTAAAATATTGTATAATAAAACTGTGACACCAAATAAAGAAACTATAATAATCTGTCCAAACCCTGATTAGGCGGGATGAATTAAACCTACTCCCCACATCGATCAAAACAAAACAATACAATTGGATTCAAAATAGTTTAAATTATTTTGAACACAAGTACATGATTAATTCATTATAAGCACATTAGTACTTTATTACGACCAACCAATAATGACCATAAAAAATAAGGTACAACAATCAAATGTTTATAGCTTGCAATTAATAATCATACAGATCAAGTCGGGAACTAGGAAAACACAAAACAAGACTTAAAGTTTCAGCAACACACTTTACTCACCGGTCACCACTTAACATGAAAGAAACAAAATAAAATAAAAACGTTCAGTTGACTTTAAAATGTCTATATCCAATATTTCTTATTCTCTTATTAAATGATGAAATACAACATATGATCTTACTAACTTCTGTTCAAAGAAATTAAAAAAAAAAATTTAGTGTAAAAATTACAAAAGAACAGAACACAATTTTCTATCTTTAATAAAAATATCTTTACTTTAAATTTATTAACTAGTACTCTAAGGACACTATTGAGCATTTTTTTACATGAAATTCAAACTCTTACTCATGAGCAATGAACATTAATTTAAAGCTGAAATAAAAGTTTTAATTACCCCATATAGCTCCCTTGCCTTCAATCGATCACGATCTTGAACCCCATGATAATCCCCTGGTGTGAAATGCCCCATAACTCTCACTCCCTTGCTTTGCATCAACCTCACAAGCTGCACCTGACGATCCACAAGTGGATCACCGCCACAACCGGTAACCAGCACCCCCCATCCACGCCGTTTGATCATTTCCATTCTCGCAGGACCATTCCCCGCCGTTGGATTGCAATACTGGTGATCACGGTCAACCCCAACAGGTAACGACAACTCCCACAGCGCGTCATTAGCACACAGCGTCAAATGCGGTTCGTTTTCTAACCTCAGCTCCGAACAGGTCCTGCGTGTCCCACTGAAAAACGGTTGAACCAAAATAAACCCTTTGATCTTGGGAATCTGATTTTCATGAACCGCGGCTGCACGCAGACCCGCGTTGTAGGCTATGTTTCCCCCGGCACTACTCCCCATGAGAAAAGCGTTGGAGTAATCGACGTAGTTTGTCAGCCAATCATCTCGGTTGGTTTTGATCCACTGCAGCGCCTCCACGGCATCCTCGTACGCCGCGGGGAGTCTGTGTTCCGGTGAGAGACGGTATTCGATGGACGCAACGACCGCAACGACGTCGTTTGCCATGTTGAAGCAAAAATCGTGGAAGATTGTTGAGGCCGCACTGTGGAAAATGAAGCCACCACCATGGTAGAAAACCAATAAAGGTAGTTTGGAGCTGTGATCCAGTGCTACGCGGGGTAGGTAGACCCTCGCCCATGTGCCTTTTGATTGGTTGATGGAGAGGTCTTTGGAGAGCACGAGGGTGTTGAGGTTGGGATCCGGTGCGGGCGGGCTCTGGGGGGGTTTGTCGGGGCGCGTGACGGTGCCGTTTGGGTTAGGGATAAGGTTTAGTTCCTTGTAGGGGTCTTTGTTGCATGGGATTGGAGTGGATTGGGTTTGGAGAGTGAGTGAGTTTGCAATGAAGAGAATGGTTAAGAAAAATGAAAATGCAAATGCAAATGCAATTGAAGATCTCCAAAAGGATTTGTAGTGTGTGAAAGAGAAGAAGGGCAGCATGGTTGAATGTTTAAAAACTATCATATCAGCATTAATCAAAAGATACAAAAGAAGAGGGAGAAAATGTTCAAGGAAGAGGACAAGAAACAAATTAAATGATGATAGGTGTGATATCTTTATATCCTGGATTTGGATTTAGTCATTTAGATTTTTTGCAGGGAATCCCACAATATATTATGAAATCTAAAAGTTAAAAGAAGGGTATATGGGTAACTAGAATTCTACTTTTGTGCTGTTAATTTTGAACTTGTGCTGAACATTTTTGTTTTATCCATTTGGTGGTGTTTTCTCAGCCTCATGTTTTTAGCGGACTAGATTTTTGTATGGTTTTTGATTTGGTTCAATTAATTAATAAATCATATATAGAGAAAAAGTTTGTGGCTTGAGCCAAGAGAATTATACCCCGTGTTGCTAATTTGTCTTCATTGAGAAATTCTTGGATGCAAAGTGGTACCAATTATATTTAAAGTTTTAGCTAAACAAGTGTCTTATATTTTAAAAATAAAACTGTATGATCAGTGATCGATTGAATAATTGACTAATAGTACTAAATTTTGAACATTGTATGCAAGAACTTTTTCTCTTTCTCCATGTTCTGAAAATGGACAAGCTTTGTTAGAAGGAGAATGAACAAGAATTTGCTAACTGTAAATCTTTAATTTTACTTAATCTTTATGGATGTGAGTTAGATATTTTAATTTTTAAGAATATACAAATATTTCATAAATTAATGACTTTACAAAAAAAATGTCATATTTTATTTTTCACTGTCATTTTACACACTAACATTTACTAATTACAGCAAATAATATTATATTAAGTCTAATTATAGTGAAAATATTTTTATCAAGTCAGAGATTATTAGGATTTTGAAAATATTTGACTCATAATTTCAAAAATTATTATGAAGATGTACTCATTGTCAATGCTAGGTCAATCAAATTCACGGTTTATAAATGTGTTCAATTTCAACATCAAATTATGACATGTTAACAGACAAGATGACAGGTTCATAACAAAGTAGTGTTTTGTTAAAGGGGCACAATCTGTATGACATTTAAAATAGGTTGAAAGAAAAGGAAAACCTCTAACAGAGCTATATTAAATCGTTCGTATATATGTAGTACAATTTAGCATTTAACAAGATGTAATGCAAGTCAGATCACATCAACAAAAAACTGCAAAAAATCATTTAGGCATAGACAAAGTAATCTCTTCAAATTAATTGGAAAATAAGATATATAGATTTTCATCACTAATAATTTGACAACTCAATTATCTCTATCCGAATTGAGAATTTAAAGGCAAAGAAAAAGAATTGCATGAAACACTTCTGAAAATGGAAAGATTTCTACTTATGGTGCATCACATCTTAATTTAACTCAAACATACAGTGGCTCTTCTCTATTGGGCCTAAAAGATCTGGCCCAAGATGACCTTCTCCAAAAGTTTCCACTACGTTAACATCTATATCTTGAAAATGATCGATCAAGTGCTAGCAACACATTCTATTTATCAGTTAAGATTTATTAAAAAATTTAGTACATTTAGTCCATGATGATGACTTTGACATAACATTGGGATTATCGTTTAGAAAATCGTGAACTGTAAAATGTAACGTAGGTATAATTTAGTTGCATGATCTATTATACTTTTAACACCATCAAAGCTATTTTGATTTATTTGGTTTATAATATTAATTATATTCCTTTCATCCAAAAATAAGTATCGTATTAGGTTGTTTTACATAAATAAATAAAAGAGAATAACAATTTTACAAAATTAATCTTATTAAAAAGATGAAAAATAATATTAATATTAGATTAAAAAATTAAAGTGATATTTATTAAGAATATTAATAAAAAGAGGAATGTTACGTTTGAAAAGTTAAATACAATATTTATTTTGGGACAAATTTATTTCCCAAATTTGATACTTATTTTGAGATGGAGAGAATACTAATTTATATATAGTATCATTTTTGTATGTGTTAATAACACTTTAAGTCTCTTAAATTTTACAATTGTGTAAAATTAATTTTTGTTTAATATTAAATCTTTTAACAATTAGAGCCCAATTAACAAAGTAATATTAGTAAATAAAAACATCTAATATCCATTAAAGTCTTCTAACAATTAGAGCCCAATTAAAAAAAATAACTTTTAACTAGGAGGGCTCATGAACTTTTCTCTAAGACTTAACTGAGCCCAAAGCTTTATCCTCTTTTATTTGGTGTGAGCCATCAGGCCCATTTACATGCATCCATTGATTGTTGATGCCTTGATGATGATCCCTGACTCTGGTAATATTGATAGTTTAGTTATCTGCTATTTTATCATCATCCTAAGCTCCAAGTCCTCTAGTTTCCAAATCCCCCCACTACTACAAAAGGTCCCTTCTAAGACGCGCATTCTAAGACGCCCATTGACGACTCAAATCCAAAGAGAAAGAAAGCGTTGAAATAGAATGTCCATTTGTAATAATACCCTTAGAAGATTGCAGGAAAATATACTACAGAGGGCCTGATTATTGGGGGATTAAAGCTCTAGCTAGTTCAAGTGGACATAAGATATTGTGCTCTATTTCAAATGGACATTATATGAAAATATGTCCACATGAAATATACAATTCGAACATAAAGGTACATATATGCTTAGTGATAATTACACAGACTTATGTTTTCAAAATCAATTAATTCTACTTTAGATGCATGTGATTTGGTGTTAACTTACAGTCTTTTGTTTCAAATGACATATTATTGAGTTCGACGCCCCTCCAAGAATATTTGAAGCGAACATCGAGCCCCTTCTCAATGGCAACCCTTTCTAGGGCCTTTCTATACTTACGACGGATAAAGAGAGAGAAGTTTATTTTTATCCTATAGAGAGATATCGGATATTAATTATATGTATGTGTTATTTTAATAGGAGTGCATATGATAACTATGAGGAAGCAGAACCTAGTAAGGGAAGGAAGCTTTTTTTATCCTATAGAGTTCGGGATATTATATGTATATTTTATCCTATAGAGTTTGGGATATGTATTTCATATTTCCCTAGCCCCTTTAGTGAGGTACATTAACGTTGCATTAGATTAGCTTTCGAAGTGTTGTAAGGTGCATTTGGTTTAGCTTGAGTGCTTCCATTCTTGCTTCCTGTCTATTCCCTCTTAGTTTGGCATGGCTTGTTAATATAGTTATTGTCTTGTGTTATTTTTAATTGCTTGAACTTGATTTGTGCCAATCGAAGAGCGTGACCAAATTAAAGGATCAAACATATCCAACACAGCTAGTAGTGAAAAATGTTACCAAGTTGAGGAATTAAAGTTGTATTGGGAAAAAGTTAAGCAACCATGCTCAAAGAATTACATTTTGTTCCTTAATATAATAGTTTTTTTCTTCTCATTTTTAACTTTTTCCTTTTGCTTCTTTGTATTAATTGAATTTCTCATCAGCTGGGGATATCATATGTCCTTCATACTAACCAATCCTTTCGATGTAATATTGAATAAGTGCCTTTCAAAATATGCTTCTAAAACGCGAAAAATAACGTATTCAATCAAGTGCTTATGATGATAAGCTTTCATCTAATTAACTTTTATTAAGAAAGAGTTTAATTAAATTGTTTACAATCATTTGTCTGTATGCTTCTTAACAAGTACGAGGCTCTCCAATCCGTATTCTGCAAAAGTGTTTGTATATAATTCATGAAAACCATTAGACGACAAAAAAACACCAGACTGCAGAACCATAACTTTAATCTGAGAATATTATTAACGAGGTTTGAAAAACAGTTTGCAACCACAAATTGAAAAGATTTTTCTACTAACACCACAGTATCATGTCTGTAACCGCAACCACATCAGCCACATTTATCTATAATTTTGGATAATGTCAAGACTCGCAAAGTGCAATTATAATCATCACTGCAATTCAAAACCTTGATTATAGCTATAATTTTCATATATATTGCCAAAAAATAAAGAGTGATTTATTGGAAAGGTGACTGATTATTTTGCTGGCTTATAACAAACCGAAAGGATCCAACTTAGAAAGCAAATATGATAAAAGATTGAGAAAATGGTTGAGGTTAACTTTTGGGCATTTGTCACCATAAGGGAGACATAGTTGCCCCACAAGTTAGGTTAATGCTTATGCAAGGGCTTGTTATCTCAAATTCTGGAACTATAGAAATGCATATATATATATATATATATATATATATATATATGTTAGGACCACGCTATAGCTGGACTGAGACAGTGGCTTTCAATGTGTGGTCTTTTACAAGCAAGTTAAGGCATATATAGGGTTGCTTTAAATCAGTGGCAGTGAGATAACTGATCATAATGACGAAAAGATGAATGAGACTCGTGGGACTAAGTATGATAGGACCAGTTTGACATGAATATAAATATGCGATGAAAGGGAAAAGTGGCATAGTGTTGATAAAAAAAAGAGATGCAAAAGCATAGAATTAAAAAGGGAAAGGGATAGTGAGATATCTTTGTCAGCAAATGCAGGAAAAAGAGATAAGAGAGTAATCTAAAATAGAATGAATAAGAAGATCTTCTTAGACTAAGTTTTTTTAATCTCTAAAAAGTGAAAAGAATATGAAGAATATACGGATCCAACTCATCAATAGGCTCTTTGTTTCACTCTGAATTTGTCCTTACTGAGGTGCAGAATTTCATGTCAATTTCCTTCTGCAATTTACATTCTGTAGATCTATGTTCAGCCCCGGTGTAAGAACGAATATCGACAAGGGTAGGAGTTCCCACGATCCACTATGCATTTTTTAAATCGGTTGTTAGTTTTTATGTTAGAACTTTAGTTAAGAGATATTTGAACCCACAATTTTTTTTTACCAGAAAACTAACCTTACAACTCCCATTGTCCACTATGCTGTCTATGCATGTTCTTTTGTTTTACACGCTTAGGCAAAATAAATTAAAAATTAAAAAAATCAATAATTACCATATTCAAATACTATGCAACGAATTGTACTAATTAACACCAATTTGAGTTCAATCAACTTTTTTATGACAATTACAATTTAAGTTAGATTGCTGCCCGGATCAGGATCATATTCTCTAAGCCAATGAAACGCGATAAAATGCATGAAGCTCAAGGTCATGGAAACGCGATAAAATGGCCTCAATATTGATATCGATAAAATATACATGACTAACTAGCTTTTCACAAGGTTGATAGAAATTTGAAATTTTTTCTGGATCTCACCACAAGACTGGTAAGTAAAATATGTATCCATGCAATTTTATGTGACGAGGAAATGACACTCCTTCGAAATGCAATGTATATTTGACAAATATTTTCGTTAATTTTTCAACTTTTTACTAGTTCACAAATTTATTTGATCTTATAATAATATTTGATAAATAATTATATTTTAGCTAATATTTTTTAGAAAGCTAATTTATAGCTTTTATATTTTATTTTCTTTTTATCTTAAAGTATTTATTAAATTTTATTATTATCCTTTATTACATAAGCCAGTTTTTTGTTTGTCTTCTCTAGCTTACACGATTTATGCTACCGATTATTTACGTTATTTATTGTATTATTTTAACATAATATTTCACCATATTTTAACTATATTACATTAATTAACATAATGAAAGTATGACATGTGTTTTTTTTGTAAGAAAAGCATGACATGTACTTAAGTGTAGATAATTTTTTTATTTATTTTCAACTTGGCTGAGAATAATTTAAGTTATAAGATGAGATTCATTGTACATAGAATGTATAATATGAAAAAATAGAACAGTTAAACTAAGGAATTAAAATAAATTGATCTATAAATAAAAATACAAGAGTTTAAAAATAATTAAAAACTTAAATATTATAATTACTCCAAAATTTATTATCAAAATTTTCATTTTTATCATTTTATATTTATCAGTTACTTCAATGAATAATTTTACTAAATACTTATAGTTCTAACAAATTAGATTAATAACTTTTTGGTTTTAGCTATAAGTTTTCAACTAATTAAATTTTCAACTTTAATTCAACTAATTTTTTAACTTTTAATTAGTTTATATGTTTATTTTTGCCAAACCTAGTCATTAACAATAAAAATGATTTTTGGACACGTTAAATCTGTTTATCTTAATGAGGGGTACGTAAAGGTAAAAGAGAGAGAAGTGTAAATATAATTGGTAACTGGTAATATCATATAATTGAGAGAGAAAATTGTTGATTAATAAAATGTGTAGAGAAGAAGTGATTATACATATCATTAATGAAAATGGTCAATTTCATTCCATAAGAATAAATCTATCATCAGCACTTCCACGCTTTCACTGTCACGATTACTACCATATCATCATAAATTTTCTTCCTTCTTTCTCTTTTCCCCACCTTTCCTCTTTAGACCACAAGGTGTTCTTACCTTTGTTTAAGTTTGGAATTAATCCTTACTCGGACTTACTTTGACCACATTGTTATCATAGCCATGCACATGGTATTCAGATCAATTATAATTCAGTACTATTTTGATGATTGGATTTCTCGACGGTGATAAGAGCCTGGAAACTGATTTCAATCTCGATCTAGAAGCACGATTATTGTATGTAGGGACTCTGAGAAATTAAAATGTAACTTTGGAGTATTAAGTTTTGAGAATATCTTAAGGATTGGTTGATTGTTTGTGTAAACCTACAAAGAAGTGATTATGTTATATATAGCTCTTTTATTGGGGAAAAAAACAGAATGATATTTTGAATTTTTGAAAAAATGACCTAAAACAGTTTTTATTTAAAGGTGTTCTATTTCTTTTAAAACATATACATTATTATAAAATTTGAACACAAATTAATTTTAATTAGAAACTTATTATTTCTTTAAAATGTTCAAACGAACTGGTGGTTAATCTAACTTTGTAGGACTAAATTCATACATAATCAATCATTTCGGCCCCCTTTTTTTTTATATTTCGGAATGACAATGATTCCCTGCTTCCTTTAGTTATTCAAGGAGCAAGATCCATGCACTATCTCACGTCCAACAGTCAAAATTTATGTCTTTAAACTTATCACTAATAAAAAAAAGTTTGCCTTTAAGCTTATAATAATTTGTTGAGAGTGGATGGAAAAGTTAAATCAATAAGTAAAGACAAGATTCAAGTATCAAAACATACAAGATACAACTTTCTTACTTTCACGTTGATCTCATTACTTTCACCTTTGTATGAAAGCTTAAATTAAAGGAAACAAACTCATATCTTTTATTAAGACCGCGTGCAATCCCTATAAAAAGGATTTTGGCCATTAATACTCTTCCACACCTAAAGTAGCTTTAAATGTTTCTTTTATTTATTGTTTCTTCTTTCGGCCATCTCTGAGGTCTCTAACATACTAGCTAGTTTTGATAAATTATGGAAGAATTTAATAACACTGTCGCTTGCAACACAATCCAGAACAACAAAATTTGAATTAAAAATCGCTGCCACAATCGTAATCTGTCCCAAATAAGGTTATAAGTCTCATCATGAAACCTTTATTGAGATTGTCTCTTTTCAGAAGTACTGTAATTATTTTTAAATAGGTTCGAATGCTTGTCGTCGCAATTTTATGAAATGTTTACTTTTTTCAGACTTTATTTTACAAGTTTTCTTCAAATTTGATGTAAAATTAATACTCTGCATACCTCATGCATGTCGTATTCTATTTTTTTTGGTAATGAAAGAAAAAAAGAAAAAGCCTACTTAAATAAAACATGTCACCAACAGAGTTATAAGATTTCATATAATTCACATCATACATATCTAGGTAAGAACATCTTAATTTTAGTTAAGTTTAACAAAATGCTACACAAGCTATAACCTGGGACTAAATAAGGGAGCACGTCTATAGTTTTCATACATAAATTAAGTGTACCGAAACAACAGGCAACACCCATCTCCAAACTACTTTTTTTTTTGTTAAAGAGGAAAAAAAAAACAAAGAAGTAATGGAGTGAGTCACCAATTAAGATCCGTGGAGAAAAAGTAAAAAGAACAATGGAATTGGTGAAAGTTAATATCTAAATGTGTATAATGATACATAAATATTTTTTAATTTTAAATACTTTATCAATATCTTTTTTTTTCTCTTTTTGTCGCATTAAAAAAACTTATCATGCCTATTTTTTTTCTTATTTTTATTTTTCTTTCTTGGTGTTATATAAATTAATGGTTGTTTATCAAACTTTTTTCTTTTCCAAGACATAACAGGATTAGATCGGTACTCACCAATAAATATTACTTTTCCAAAATGCATAATTATTTGCTACTTGCCTTTCGTACCATTCATGTCATTTTACTTGGAATAAATTACATATTTTGACATTTAAGACTTAATAACTATGTATTTTAATTTGAGATTTTGCAAATATTTGTGGAATCGATTACGCTTTTGGTATGTTCAGGGTTTTAGGGTCAGCTTTTGGACTTAAAATCATTAATTCTAGAAGAAAGAAGCTTGTGGACCTCTATGACTAAGGGTACGTATTTTTGTTGTGGGGAGAGAAAATGAGAGAATAAATGAGAAGACAAATAGATAAAAAAATAAAATAAAATAATTTAATTTAATTGAAGAGAAATAGAATAAAAATAAAATTATAAAATTTATAAAAATATCCTTTTATCCTTTCCAGATTAGTATATTTTTTTTACACAATTAAGAAAAAATGTCAAATTTTTCCACAAGTGTTCTCATATGAGTGAAAATATGCAGCAGTGGGTTCTATACTTCTATCACTTTTTTAAAAAATTTCTTCTCTCTCTCATGCTCAACCAATCACCAACTCACTCTCTCCCTCCTCTTCCTTCCTATCCCCTTTCTTTTGCATGTACCAAACCATACCTAAAGCTAAAGTCTGACACACTTAAAACATGGAAGAAAGAGTGAAAATCGAATGGTCATACATTTCTCACATTCGTGGGATCCAGTTCATGCTTGTGAGCCACTCTAACTTTCATGTTTTACACCTTGACAGACTACCTTGCGATCGTGATCGAGCAACTCAAACTTTACCACTTTGTTGTAAAAAAATAAAAACTCTAACACTGTTTTAATTTCTTGAGTTTTAATTCTAATTTGGATCTAATTAAACCTTTTATGCCAATTGTCTTTGAATAGAATTTTGAACTTAGGATTACCCATACTAATATTCATTCGCATACGATAGAGGATGGAGGATCTTTTTCTTTTCTTGGATTCTTCTATTACATTTGATTTTTTTTATGACATAACAAGTCATTGAGTTGTAAGGTAACTACTACAACATTAATTAATATTGTTACTTGAAAATACAAACTAAACTGTTAGCAAAGAAAAAGTATAGGAATAAAAAATGCTAAGAATTTTGTTTAGGTATTAAAAATAAAATTCACCAAAACTTAAGGAACTCAAAACTTATTTAACCCAAAGAGATTCGTAAATGTAATTCTCTCTCCATTTCAAATCTTTAGCTGTTTTAGCCATCTGTTTTTCCAAAATAATTGTTGTTCTAGAATTTTAAAGTCTAATTAATACTTTTTCTTAAATATATCATATTTAATATTCACTCATCGAAGATGAAGATATTAAATAAGGATATCTTAATCCAAATACCGTTCTTTTTTACTTCTATAAAATATTTCTTAATGTGTGTGCATTAACTTTAAACAACTAAAGAAATGGGATGAAATTATGGATGACAATGGGTAGATTACTATAATATTTGTCTCCATATTCACATTTTAAAAAAAATACATATATCTGACTCCAAATTCGTGTGGGTAGTATCTTTAGTTCTCATACCCACAACCGCTACCCTTCTTTACTTATATATAAAGTCAAAAAATCAATTAAAAAAGTATTCATTAAAAAATAGTACAACTAAATTGAAAATTCACTTTTAAATCATCCAAACATTCATAACATTAAAATCATTCAAATATAACCTAAAATAATTCAAACATAACTCATAAAAAATATTATAAATATAATTATCCAACAAATCATTTTTAAATTTAATGTTTTAATCATTTAACATAATCATTAGAAACTTCGACATCTGATATTCTTTAAGACTTGCAAACAAAAATTACATTGAAACTAATTAACTTATATTACAATACCCATATTTGCACTTATTCCCATTAAATTTTTGCAGATAAATATCTACCCTGAACCCTTCTCATTAAATGTGTATTTGTTTTGTGGATATTCTTATGAATACTAGCTCGGAAGATTTTGGTATATACATTGTCATCCCTAAATAATATAAGATGAGTGATATTTCTTATGAAAAAGATAAGTGATATGACAAGAAGAACATAATATTTTATAAATTCAAATTATAGTTATTTAATTCTATCAATATCTCCATTTAACAATTATATCATAATTGAAAAATTAGCTCGTACGGAACATCTGGTCTGACTGGTTAGACTGAAAAATCGATGGTATAACTAGTTTGAGTTGCTCATAGAATTGAATATGCCATTGACACGATGAATTGGTTTTGCCAATATATTTTTTCAATTCAAGTTTTAATGAAAATACAATAATAATGTCACATCCATGAGTAAATCAACTTATCACTGGACCATTTGATTAATTAATTACTACACTTAACACATAAATAAAATATATACTACTCATTTTTATTGATTTATGCAATTCAATTACTAATTCATTGATTTGATTAGTGGTTTAATAACATAGTATTTTGATCAGGTCAATAAACAAAATTTTTTTATAACACTAATTACAATAGTAAATTATAAAAAAATAGAATATTAAATAAAATATTTTAGTATAAGTATAATAATATTTTACGTTTATTAGTTATTTTTTTATTTTATATTTAATGTATGTATCAAACATTAAACAAGTAGTGTGTGTCATTTGCACTAACTTTTTTTTTTACCAAACATCAGCACCAACTTATGAAGTAGTAGTACTATTTTATCGAAAAGTATATAGCTTTTTCGGCTTTAATTGATGAGCCAAGCCAACAACCATTCTCATTTATAGATCATTAAGAAAAGCTTTAGAGATGTACTTTGCTTTCAATTTTCAAGGTACAAAGTTTCATCGACCGGACGACAATTTAGCCACAATTTTACTATGGTTAAGTTATAAATACGATTAAGTACTTAAGTCTATATATAGACTTAATCAATTATATAATTGATTTTGTATCTTCTTTTTCAAAAGTTTAAAAGTGTAATATCTTGTTTTAGCAAGTGATTGAATATAATCATTTTGCTCGTTCCTAGGTGGATTATTTGGCATAAAGTAGTAAGTTTACTTTGACTCTGAGTAATAATTTTCATGATATTTAATTTATAATTAAATATTTTTTTGAAGCGAATTTATATTTAAATATTGAAACATATCAAACATTATTGTTAGAACTTTATTTTGCCATCGAACTACTTTTCCTAAGTTTTCAAACAAGTTTTATACAATGCAAAACTTTATAAGTAAATTTCAAGAAATTCAAAACTTGTAATCAAATAATACATTTCTAGAAATCCACTATATTCAAGTTAGTTCATCTGATAAAAAGAAAATCCAAAATCCTGATAAGTTCAGATTTCATAATTTTCAGTACTTGTTCGGTAAAGAAGCCCAAAACTAGATGAGCATGATCATATCTTACCTTTGAAATATAAGGAAAAAAATCATAATACATGTTAGATTAAAATATAAGTAAATTTCAACGAATTATTTCCTATTTAACATAATATTGATCTCTAAAATATCATTCATTTAATTGAAGATTTATTTTTAATAATTTTCTTAGTTTTTATTTTATGTAATCAATGTAAAGAATAATTTAGAAAATAAATTAACTTTTTAATTGAAATTATCAAAATTAAATAATAATTATTTTTATAGGTATGATTCAATTTTTTTCTTATGTTTCAGTAAAAAAGAAGTATATAATAAGGAGGATTAAACAAAACAAAGGTTGATAAAAGATCAAAGTTCTCACCTAACTAACCTCAATAAATATTATAGAATAACACAAGCTGTGATGCTAACAAACAATGCTTGCCTCACCTTAATTAGGAGAGGTACCAAAAACACTGCTGCACTGCACTGGACTGCACACATACCAGAGTTTTAAATTCCAGGATTTGATTTTCTGAAACTTACTTCACATGGCACCATCAGCCGCCAATTCCACTCCCAACTCCAATCTCTTATATCAGGGATCAGGACCCCTTCTGCTGCCCTGGCTCCTATCTCAATCAGCAGGAAAAAATGTGAAAAAATAAAATAGCGAGAAAATAAATATGATTAGTAAAATACTTTTTTCAGTTTATTTTAAAAGAAAATAAAAATAAAAATTATTTTTTGAATATAAAAAATTAAATTTTTTCTTCCTCTTATTTTTTTTCAATTTAAATTTTAAAATTTCCTTTCTTTTCTTATTTTTCTTCCATCCAACCACACATAACGTAAAAAAGACATATATAAAGAAAATACAAATTTTTATTATATCTTGTAAAATATACTTCACTCATGCATCCAATAATTTGTTCCCAGTTTATTTAGAAAATTACTTATTTGTACATATTTTTATGATATCCTAAAAAAGTTGCCTACAGGAATTTTTACTCTGTTCAGTCTTTCAAACATCTCCTAATAGTTTTCTCTTTTCTTTTCGTTAGTACACTAGTCTTGATATTAATTTCTTTTTTCTAACTATTTCAAACCATTTTTCTTAATTTATATCTCTGGATTCAATTTCAATACATCTTTCTAAAGAAATCATAAAAAAATAATCTTTATTTCACAATTTAAAATTTTCATCTTAACTTCAAAATTCTTATGAATTTTAGTGTGAATCAAGATATCTCTTAACCAAAAATTAAGAACTAATTAAAATTCATTTAATAAATTAATCTTTTTAACATATGTTTATGCTTAAGATTAAGAAACAAAGTTATCCATCATATTAGTAATTATGATAAATTTTAGTTATACTTACTTTATAACCAAAATGTTTATACTATAATAATCCTAGTAAGTAATTACTCCTCTATATTTAAACAGAAGAAAAAAAAAATATCCATACCAAATAACATTATTTGAAAAAAATCACATTTCTCCCTTTTCAATTTCCCGATTCAACAATCTCCAATGTCAAAAGTTACATAAAAAAAAAGCCCACCCCAGCATTATTCTCAACGACTCATCCATCCATCCATCCACCACATTAACACCCCACCCTCCCATCAACCATCATCAGTCACATCATCATGACTCCCCCGGCGGCGGCGGCTGCTGCTGACAGCGACGACTGCAGCTGCAGCAAGTGGTGGTAGCAGTCCGCCGCCGTGGGCCTCTGCTCCGGGTTCTGCTCCATGCACCGACTCTGCAACTCCCTGAGCATCTTGGGCACCACTCCCAACCCACACGTCCTTATCAAGTTCCCCACCCCCCACACATCCACCTTCACCCCATGCAGCCCTCGCTCCATCTCCGGCGCGTGCCCCTCACGCTCCCCCACCCCGGCCACGCGCCACCCCTTCAGCTCCGGCGCCCCCGCCGCCTCATCAAAGCCGCACACAAACCACTCCCCCTCCCTACTATCCATCCTCCTCATCACCTTCTCCCACTTCAAGTCCCTATGCATAAACGACAAGTCGTGCAGCGCCACCAAAGCCTTCGTCACGTACTTCAACGCCACCACCAGCTCCTCGCTGTTCCCCGGCCTCACACGACACCCCCTCGGCTTAAACGACAACCCTAGTTCCCTCTCCGATGCCCCAACCAAAACCTCCGCATGCGGAATCCTATGATCAAGTATCTCATAAACCTCCTTAACCGCCATCCACTTTCTCTTTTCCGAAAACACCCTCGTGCACGTGTTCGGCGTCACCTCCGTCACCACCCCGTTAGCGTGACAAACCCTCTCAAAATCACTGTATACAAATCCCTTGCAGTTACTTATAATACTACTGCAACGCTTACTCAGCAACGGTAACAACAACCCGATTCGAAAACACGGAACTAAAGCTTTTAACCTTTCCGTTGGGGTGGTTAAATTCAGTTCTAGTAAATCAGTGCGGTTGATTATTCCTTCTTGGGACCTACTCATCGCGCAAAACGTCACCGTATTGGCGACTGCATAGTATCCGAGTATGTAGGGTAAATCCATGTAGGTCCATAGTAATTTAGCAACTAACGTGGTTGATGGATTTGGCTGCGACTCTTTTAACTGGTGCGTTTCTTCGCCTCTCCATAAGCAATAGTTGTTGACAAAACCTGTTATGTTCGGCCATTGGTTTTGTAATAATAAATTCGTGGATTCCGTTGCTGTTGGTGACGTGGGTTTTCGGATTAGGGTGAGATTTTCGGGGCAGAATTTTTGGATGACGCGGTTGATGCAATCGTCCCAGAGGGGGATGAAGGAGTCGCGGCTGGATGACGTAGGGTTGGGGGAGAGGCGGATCATGGGGCCCACAATTTCGAACATGATGGCTCTGCAGTCCAAGGGTTCGGGTGTTTTCGTGAAGAAGAGTTCCTTCCCTTGAGGAAGATCCTCGTACACGTCTCTTCGGAGAGGGAAACGTAGGTCTTCGGGTGGGGGTTCTTGCAAGTGCCGCTTAAGCTCCAAGAGGCTTGGGAGGGTTTGTGGGGACGCACGTAGGACGCATTCCATGTAGTAATCGGTTGGGTCTCGGAAATCCAATGTAGCAACTGCTGCACATCAATAATAACGCAAAAAAAAGTAATTCTACCAAACTTGGAACAACAATAATGCATTATAGTATTATACAAGCTGCTACAATGTGTTTGGTGTCACTTATAGATTATCAATTAATAGTGAAGAAAGTTTTATTATCATTAGAAATAAAATAGTTTTTTTATTTATCCATTTTCATTTTGAAGGTTCTGAATTGTTGAATGCGTGAAGAACTGAATGCAGAGAATTCAAATGCTACTAGATTTATTATAGATTTTCATCTAATTATAATTAATCATGTAACAATGGTAACAATTTGTAATTAAATAAGAAGTGCATGCATATTATTTACTCAATAATAATTTGGGCAACATATTTGAATTAGCACTTTAAATAGACGAGTGAAAAAAAATATATAATTTTTCCACGATATTTTCTATTGATCTTTTTAATGCCTTATGAAGCAAATATTAAATTAGAAATAAGTTCATTTAATTTAATGTCCTATATGTTCAATATTTTTTCAAGATGGATGCTATTAAAAAAAATTGAAATGAGTGATCGATAATTACAAAGTTTAATAGTGAAATGTTTTAGCCAAAGTTCAATACATCAAAATACTAGCTAATATAAAGAACGAGAAGAGACTCACATCTTATGGGAAGTGCTTTGGAGGGAAGTTGGACTCTTTCAGCAAAACCTGGGAAAGAGAGACAATGGCACAGTGAGACAGAATCCTAGAACATGTAAAACGAGGCAACATAGTTTAAGGAAACAGCTAGATTTGGCACCAGCAGAAGAAGAATCTGAGGCTGGAGAAGACTTTCTTCTGCCAAGAACTTTGACTTGCTGAGCCGAAACGAATCTGTCCACAGAGAAACCCTTCAGTGGACCATCTTCGAAATATTCCATGGTGCATGGCACCATGGCATCATCGAAGCAAGTGAGTTCGTCTGCGTGCAGAAAGCTTAAAGATTGAAGCTTCACTCTCCCTCTATGTACTTCACCTTCTTCTGCCCACAAACTCACTGATTCCTCCCATGTCATTCTTATCTTCCCAATTCTTCGGAGTTCTTTGGATGAAGAAGAACCTGTAACGTCCAAGAGAGTGTCTAACCCTAATAAACCCCCTCTTGAGCCATGAAAGAAAGGTTCACCCCCACTTGTCAAAGGCAATTGCTTTGTCCTAGCTGCAACAATGACGACAAGTTACAAGGTTAATTTTTTATATAAATAAAAAAAAGAGCTTGGAATTTTGATTACGTTTTCATTTCTCACTTTGTAATGTATTATTCTTCCCTAGAAGGGTGAGAAACAGTGCTTATAGTTATAACGGTCAGAGAATCACAGTAAATTATACTGTTCCTTTGCCCTTCTTCATGAATGTATCAAAACTACCGTGCATTCCGTAAAAAGGAAAGTCAAAAAATTAAAAAAGAAATTAAAAACAGAAACTTTACTGTGTCTGGAATTACCTTAGCCAAGTGCATTGAAGATTAGTGAGATGAAGGAAAAGTGGGGGAGTTCAATAAAAAGTAAGATCATATTATAAGTTTTCCCATTTTCATGCTTCAAAGTTCAAACTACAAACCTGAAAGAGAGGTTTGGGTTTCATCATCTTTGAAAGGACGAGGAGGTGGTGGAAGTGCTTTTGTAGCAGCAAGAGCTGTTCTAGCTTCATCTCCTGACCCAAAAGAGGAAACAGCTCTGCCATGAGAGGATCTCATTCTGGACCCTATGAACTGTGCAAGCTCTTCAAAAACATCTTCATCAAAAGAAGCTGGGAGTCTATGCAACTTTCTCTCATAAGGCGAAAGCCTGAAATAACTCTTCCCAATTTGTTCCCTCTCACCCCCTCTTTCCCATTCGTACACTTTCCTGAACTCTCCCAACATGTTATCCCATTTAGTACCTGCAGTTTTAGCATCTCTACTCACCCCATGCCTCTTGAGAAACTCAGCCACTTCTTTATCTTTATCAGCCCTAGTTTTCCCTTTTGTGATTCCCAATTCCGCTTGTTGTTGTTGTTCTGCTCTTGAAGTACAATCAGATCCACCGCCACCACCTTGGTATTGTTCCTTCCAAGCTCTTGCTAGCCACAGCATCTCGTTGGGCTTCCAAACTGGGCTCACGTATTTCCCTTTTCTGAGTTGCTGGTGAATTTGCTCTCCCTCTTGCTTGGTCCCTTCTCCTGAGAGCAATGGGAGAGAGTGTGTTGGAGATGAGGAAGTGTCTGATGAAGAAGCTGTGTGTGTTTGGGGTGGTTGTTGTTGTTGTTGTAGTGGGTTTGATGAAGTGTGTGTAGTGGGTGAAGGGCTTGATTCTGAGGTGGGAAGCATGGCCATTTGGGACTGTTTTTGTTGTGTAGGAGGAGAAGGTAGAAGCTGCTTCCATTGTCCACTGTATCTGGGTTTCTTTGTGTTCAGTGTCTCAAACTGAGGCTCAAAGGGTGAGGGACTTGCACCACTTGAAACATATAAAGGACTTGGAATGAAAGGGGGTGCTCCAGTTGCCACCACGTGCACAACTGGTGAAAGTTGTTGTTGGTGGTGGTGGTGGATGGGCCTAACTTCTGTGATGGGTTCCTCATGTGGGGCTTTGGGAGAAGATGAAATTTGCTGTTGTGTTTGTTGTTGTTGTTGATGGTGGTGGTGAGATTGTTGTTTCTTGGTTGTGTCTCCCTTGTCGCCCATTATGGAGTAATGGGCCCTATCAAAGAAGGGTTTTTGATGAGAGAATGAGGCAGAAACAAGGAAGGGGAAGTTAGGAACCGAAAACAAGTGTAGTAGTAGTAGTAGTGTTGCTATGTTTGCATTGGAGTTGAACTAGGTAGTGTTGTTGGGTTAGAGTGAGGTTTTGAATTGGGGGGTGCTTGTTTTTTCTATTTGTTGGGGTTGTGGCTATGACATGTTCTCTCAAAAGGGTTTTGAATGGCGCTTGTTGGCTTGATAGATGGATGATGGCACTTCTGCCATATCTTCAAAAGGGAAAGTCACAAAGTAGAGAGGATCGCAGCAAGCAAAAGCAAACATCCGAAACGATGAAAAGTAGCAACAGAAAGAAGAAAAAACTAAAAAGTCAAGAGAGTGTGTGGGAACTACCGTGAATGAGACGGTTCGCTTTGGTTCTTTGTTTTTCTTTCTTTTCTCCTTTTTTATTATAATTATTATTAACCCTTTGATGATTTCAATTAAGTGAAGAAGAAGCAGCACCGTTGTATTTTGTATTTTTGTTTGATGTGTCATTCTCGTCAAGTAGGAGAGAGAAAGAGAGAGGGGTGCAGTGTAGTAGTATATAAGTGCATGATTAGAGGGGGTGTCATGATTGTACTACTTCTGAAAAACGCGGCTCTAAGAATTTTAACATTGTTTTTCTCTTTTTCTCTTTTTTTTATTTTTTTTCCTTTTGGACTCTTACATTTATTTTCTGTTTTGGGGTGGAGTTATTAGTTAAGTAACTTCATTGAATGTTAGTTTGTTATGCGTTTTATGATGTTTGAGAAGTGAGAAAAAGAAAGAGAGAGAGAGCATGTTCCCGCGCAGAGTGAGGGCGTGGAGACTGAGTGTGTGTGAGTGAGGTTTTTGGAAAGATGGGATTAATTAGTGAGTGTTGTTTGTTTTCGGGGTTTTAGAGAGTGAGATGGAGACTTCACGAATCGATGGCTCTGCTCCAATGAGAGACTTTGCTTATGACAATTTTGGCTCTGTCCTATTTTTCTTCCATTTTTTTTCTTTCTTTAAATATTTTTTTTTTCCGTTGGCCTTGGCAAGTCCTTGCCTTCCACCTGTCTCACTTCTATTTTTAGGCCTTTCTTTATTTTCAAGCAACAAGTACTGATTCCTTGCTACTTTTTGGGTATCATTTTGGTCTTTTGCTTGTTCAAATAAACGCTCCTTATGAAATGACTGAAAATAAAAGAAAGAAAAACAGTGACAGGGAGACATCGATTGAATAATTAAACAAAAACTTAGCTTGGTATCCTAATGGGTGTGTGTTTGAATTTAAATTGAAAATATAATGTGTGATTTTATGTAAATTTAATGGATAAAAATAAATTGAAAGTAAAAATGAAAATGGTGATGTATTTATAAATGTATGTTTGTCTCAAATATACGTTTGTAATTTTATCCCTAAACACATATAAGAAATAGTGAATTTAGAAGAATTTATTTGATTGTGGACATTTATAAAAAAATGATTTTGTGGAATTCATCACCATCTCTTTCAATTTTGTACATCAAACAAAAATGGAGTATGGCTTCAACTATTTCAAAAAAATTGAAAGAAGTCAATTGTCCTAGTATTAATTGCGTTGGTGCTTTCGTAAGGAATTATAGGTTCAAACCCCACTTAGCACACTTTGTCAATTTCTAACTTCAATTGCAAGGACATGGCCTTTTTACATCTCACTTCTACAAATTATTGTGGGCAAATGTCTTCCAATAACGCGTTTCAATAGTTTCGTATGTATTTTTTTTTCTTATATTCTTTTTTACTTTTTATATCTCATTATTCTTTTTCTTATATGCTATTATATTTTTTCATTTTCCCCTTATTTTATTTTTCTTTATTCATGGGCTGATCCCAAAAAATGGACAGACCAATGGAAGAGAATTTGGGTGAGTACCGAATAACAACTCTCATGATTACACTAAAAAAACTAAAATATCTAAAATCTAAAATACAAGAAGAAAGCAATATCAACTTCCCGTGAAAAAAATTGGCGTTGAGCACGCTTTAGAAAATAAAAAGGGTGTAAAATAAATACATTCAATATATTTCAAAAATATGCTTAAAACAAATTTAGCATCATAAGCTCAATATATGTTAATAAAATCCTCTTAATTATCGAGTACCTAAGAGTGCTACTACCTAATACTCATGTTTGTCTTCTTTATAAATGGCTAAAACAGAATTTTGTTACTTTGCCTGCAGGTGTCAAATTAAAAAACCTATACCCAGCTCATAGTGAGTTTTACTTGCCAGGCTGTCAATATCCCAAGGGTAATTGTTTTCTTTTCTTTTGTCATTCCAAGTGGTGAAACTTTATCTTGCATCACTTAACAAAATCATCAAAATGTTTCTAAAGTTTTTTTTCTTCTTCCTATTATATCATATGTCACATGGTGTGAAAAGTATTAAATATATTTTATTAAATATTTTAAATTATTAAATAAATTTTTATATTTTGCTGCTACTTTCTTTTTTCAAGTTTTATCTTCTTTTTTTGTGAGATTTATTTCTTAAAAAACTAGGGGGCAAATTTACCTAGCAAAAGCTACAGAGATTTAATTTTCCCTCAGCAGCAAAAATCGCAGATGAGGGGTTCGTTGCATTTGATATTATGATAGCAATTAAAAATTAATTGTGTTTATCATCAATGATCATGTGAAATATATGTATTTCCCCCAGCTGCTTTATTGCAACAGAATTTCTCCTTAGGGTTCTTCGTGATTGATTTGATCGTGTAATTACTTTGAGATACGGAGATATACACAATGATTTCGACATGTTTGTCTCTTTTCCAAGATTTTTAATAATAAGTAAGAATAAGACCAAGTGCTTGTAAAAAAAAAAAAAGAACAAGTGCTGTCACTTTTTTGTTAATTTGTCGTTTTCTTCTCAGGTGTTTCATGTTTTGTTACTGTATTGTGTTTTGCTGCCTAAAACAAATACAATTTTTTTAAACTTAATTTATTTTGTGATAGTGATCTACATGACTACATGTTAACATTGGAAATCCAAGTGATTTACGAGTCTATTATGAATTATGAAATGCATTTAGTTTAGGTAAGGATGTTTTTAGAGGATAAAATATAATAATAATTATCAATAAAAATTAATTATTTAGATAAACTAATTATTATTTTTTATTTTATATGTATATGTGTCAGAGATTTTATCATAATTCTTAATTTTCAATTTTCTAATTAATAATTACGAGTATACTATATTCTCTAAAGTATACTTGGACTAGGAAAATTCACTAATGAGATAGATATGAAAATGAGATAAATTTAAATAATTAATATTTTTTAATAGTTATAAGAAAAATTGATTGGATACACATGTAAATTCAATTTTTTTTATAATAATAAAAATAATAATCTAGTATATTTTAAATTTAAGTTTTCTTAAAATGATTTTCCAAAAATTAACATGCAAAAAGTTTTATTTTGAAATAATGTATCTAAGTCTAGCCCTTTAATATTTATCAATGAAATTTTAATAATGATTTTTCTAACGGGTGCAACGTTAAACACAAGTTGCATACAAGAGTAATTAATTATATATGTTTACCTTAATGTTTAATTAATTGGAGATAGTCGTCCTATGACAAATGTCGTAAGTACTAATATCTTCCTACACGTAATCAAATCTCCAAATCAAATTTTTGTTTCGAAGATTTTTTTTATTAAAATAGTTTTTGTAATGGTTTGTCTAAAATTAGATATTCTTGGTGAATTTGTGTCTGTAATTTTTTTCTTTGTCATATTATCATGATCCTCTGTGAGAGCTTCGCTTTACTGTTTTTAGAGTAGTGAGTAAGATACCCTTGCTGTGAGGGTATGGCGTCTGATGTGGAGCAACGTATGGAGGGATTGTCAATGGTGGAAGAGGAGGCTATGACGGTTTTGTTTTTAACGTGAAGGATTCTGGCAATCAGAGCTTTAATGCAGAATTGTGTTTTTGCCCTTACAGATAATTTTTATTAATTTATATATGATAATAAAAAATTGTTTTTGCACTAAAAAAAACAAGTGTTTTTCCGTAAGACAATTTTTATTTTTTAAAAATGAACGTAGAAAGTTACATATGTTTATGTAATTTAAAAAATATTATAATATTTTTTATATAAACAATTTTTTAAAGATTTTTTTAGATTTGTTCCTGTTCATCCTGGTAATTTTTTAGGACCCAACTTACTTATACTTCTATTTTATTTTTCAAAAAACACTCCTCTTGTGACAATTAATAAACTTTTGTTCATGTAATGGCTACACTACTTCTTTGTATTGTCATACTCTTTTGTTTCAAGATTTGCCCTGCACCCAGACACATGAATATGCATATTGTCGTTTATAAATTTACACAAAGAATGGAACATTGTTAGGAGACAATACCCACTTTTCTTGTCAAAGTTTCTGAGTAAAAAGGAATAAAAATTAGAAGAGTTGAAGAATTAAAACCCAGTAGCAAAACAACTTTATGTTTGTTGGCAGTACAATACTAGGTAGGGGTTTTCTACGAATTCCTCTGCTGAATTATTGCATCTATACGACTCATTCAGTTATAGCTGAGAAGGCTAAGCTAACACTAACAAACAACGTGCAGCACATGTGAAGATTGAAATATATGCTATAACTATATAGTGCATTATTATTTTAATTAAATTGTTGGTGCCATAATTGTCATTTCTCTTTCTCAATTCAAAATTAAAGCCAATAGAAAAGGAAGTTAATTGGGTCTAAATTACCAACCAGTGGCAGGTCGGCGCAGAGCTCATACATAGTTAGCACACCAAAACCATCATCAGAAACAAAATTCACAATAGGAACTTCATCACTCGCCATCACCTATGAAACTCTCTCTCTCTGATTGTATTTGTAGGGGCCCTAGTTATGAAGAAGTATTTGTCATGTACTTCACAGACAATGGGTTATGGGTTATTTCAGTAACATTAAACCCACTGGAGGAGTATGGCATGAACTCAAAAGTGAAATAGGTAAACACTAATTAGTCAATTACTGCTCTTGGATCCTGAATTTAGCCACTACCTGGCTTTGAACTGCAAAAGCTTAAATACGAGAGCCTTGCCAGAGACTAGGCACCTTTTCCTACCATTAATCATCACTTTTTGGATTTTTTTTATATATACCATTTGTCTCTTATTACATGTTTATTTAATTTATGAGTGTTGTCACAATATATTTTTTATTTGGCTGAATTGTACCTTTTGTTGAAAATAAATGTGTATGTGTAAAATTTAATTTAATATTTTATTAATTTTAGTAAATAATTATTTTTTATTTTATTATTTTATTAAATTATTAATTTGATAAATCTTTTGATTGAAATTAAAGACTTATTATAACAATAGATATTATGATAATAAGACACAAGTTCTTTATAAAGTTAATCTAAATTGTTTTTTATCATAGAATTATTGTGAATAGAACATCAATAATCATAATAGATTAATATATATATATATATATATATATATATATATAATATGATCTTTATTAAATAAAGATTAATAAATCTCATTTATTAAATTGTATATATAGATGTTGTATATGTGGATGTCATAATTGAACTGACTCAACCGATAATTTTTAATAATTAATATTACTTTGATATGTCAATAGGAAGTTTTCAAGAAGAAATATTTCTTTGATATGAGATTATCATATTAATCAACAAATTATTTGTTACATTTTAATTTCGGACATCTAATGCCTTATGACACTAGTTGAATGAATATTAGATATGATTAAATACTTGTATAATTAATTATTAATCTATAGAAGGAATCTATCATTTTTAAGTAATGAGTTTGAGCTCTATAATGTTACATTATGCTTCTATTGGTTTTTTAAGGTAAAAGATGTTACTTCATGCTATCTAGACATTAAGGAGTGTTGTTGTACACGCCTACCTTGATTAGCAAGTTATTTATGATTAATTTACTATCAATTTAGTATTGAACCTACGGGATCACACACAAACAAGTGTTATAATTTTTGTAAAAAAAATAATTTATTTGATAATTAAATTAGAGAATTTAATTTAATCAAATAAACATTTTAGTGAAATATTATTATATTCTTTGCCAGCACAAAGAATATAATTAATATAAACAAAGAGTATTATTTTATAAATGTAGAAGTTGTTCATAAAATAAGAATAAGATTCTATTATTACATATTATGATTATGTGATTAGTTATCGTAATTAGTCATGTGATTATTTGAAAAATATTTTTTCGTTATATTAGGAAGTTTCTGAAGATAAATAGATATGAGATAAATTTTTTTATTTTCAAATATAAAGATAAAGAGATATGAAAATATTTTAAATAAAATATTTTTTTTAAAAGACCCAAATTTATATCTCTTTAATATTATAAATAAAAGTATCTACCTAATAGCAAAGTATACCAGATACAAACTAGAAAATTTCAAGTCTAGTTTTTCGACCTGAAAAGTAGAAATAATGTTTGTTCTTTAGAGTTTCATTCATCAAGAGTTGATAGTAGAAATTGTTCTCTATATAGATCCATGTAAAGTTTTTATATTATTAAAGACAATTTTTCTTGCTTCAAGAATGCGTATTTGGATACACAAATCTATTTTTTTTCTACTTATTATTGTTGTATATTTTGAGAACAAAATAAATCCTAATTTTTTCTGCTGCAAATATTGGAAAACTTATATGTAACTATCACTTTTCTCATTCAGTTTCATATCGTAAATTTTGTCTTTATATTTTATATTTTGCCCCAAAATTTACAAAACATTGTAAATTTTGTTCCCACATAAAAAAATCCTCACAAAAATATCTTTATGACAATTTTTCTAAGGAAAAATGCTTGATAGTACCAATGAAATTTTGTATTGCAAACACGCATTGAATGGCGTGGCTTCAATTACACATCGACGCTATCATCTTATTTTGCGCTTTTCCATTGCTTTTAGTTATCTTTTTCTTCATTTGTTACAATTCCAATAGAAGACTTGCTTCAAGTCTTGCGATCATCTTTCACAGTTGCGATCCAATGAAATAATGTTTAGGGCAAGAGCAATGTAAGAAGATTTTCAAAGTCAGAAAATTTTGCAAGCGATTCCAATGGCTATTTCATAAACAAAAAATTCAGAATTTGCTGAGATTGTTTCTTTAGGTTTTGTGGGAGATAGGAAGTCTCCTACGATTAGCGGGATATAGAATTAAAATTTGTTGATTTATCTTCCTTTTATCATTTCAATTATTATTTTATGAGAAATAATTACATGTTCCAAATTCGTGTGTTTCGTACTTAAATTCTTCGTGCTATATAGCATCACTCTTTTTCTAAGTGAGGACAAAATTCATGACATTTTATAAATTGGATGACAAAATTGGTCAAAACAAAATTTTGGAGACTAAATTCGCGACATTATAAAATTTTTGGGGAAGAAATATAAGTAAGCCTTATTATTTTAAAAATGGATTTCAGTGTCTTTCTTAAGAAAATAATATAGTTAGTCTCAAGAAATAATTGTTTCTTTTTATAATCTCATTTGAGAAAATATTTCATGTGTATTCTGTACTTCTAAAATCAAGGGTGTAATCCAACCATATTTTACTTCTTTTATTATCAGTGATTTGATTAGGATTAGAATAACTTGTTGCTCGTAATTATAGAATTGATCATAAAGGTTGGGAAACCAGAATAAAATATAATAGTATACATCTTTGATGGATAAGCTAGAAGGCTAGCCCATTAAACATTAGTTTGCATGGTTGAGTGCTACTTCCACCCAATTTACTAGAAACCCTATACGTATATTGTTTTTAGATTAAAGAGCTTCATGGTTTTTTTAGGCAGCAGATGGGTTAATGTTTACTAAATAGGAAATGTATTAGGATGGCAATGACGATGGGAAGACAAAAAAAATAATATTTGATTAGTTTAATTTTCATATTTGTATAAGAAACAAATATTATTATGACTGACTCGGCAATTTGTACTCTAATTTGAAAGTATTTTGTTGTGTATTATGATTGCATTACTTTGCTCTCGGTATTAGTAAAAAAATGTATTTCTATTTTAATATCAATTGTTATTCGAGTATTAGTGTGGTGTAAAGTTTTATATTGGATAGGAATAAGAAGGTTATGAGGAAAAGATTCATAAATCTAAATTTTAAGGTTTTGAGTTAAAATAGTGTCAAATTTACTTATATGATTTGTTCATGATACAAAGTTGATGATTCAAATTGGTAATTGACTTGGATAGGTAAAATGAAGGCATTGGATCCATGTACATTTGGATCCCATGAATCCTAAGTCTTTCTAGGGGATGAGTTCATGCATGGAGACCAAACAATGAGTCTCGCAAGTACTGTGGTGGTGCAAGGTACTAGAGCTGATTGTTTAACTTGGTGATTGACTTGGATGAGTAAAATGAAGGCATTGGATCCATGGACATTGGGATTCCTTGAATCGTAACTCTTCCTAAGGGATGTGCTCATGCATGGAGGCTAAACACTGAGTCCCACAAGTATTGTAGCGGCGCAAGATACTAGTGCATGTTGACTGCAATGGTCAAGTGGGTCGAGACAGCCATGATTAAGTTCCAAAGGATCATCCTTGGATACTCGTGGATTAAAAATGACATCCATTTGAGGTGAAAACTATTATGTGGAATATATTCACACTTAAAGGAGAGATTGTTGTATAGTAAAGTCCCACATCAGGTAGTAATGAGAAGGTTGAACATCATATAAGTGAAAAAAATCCTATATAAGACTTATATGGTGTTTACCCATTCGGTTTCACAATAATTATATTAAAATTTGTATTTTTACTGCTTAGGTTTAAGATCATTAAAATATTAAAATGGTGAATTAAAATTTATTTTAAAAGTTAGAGAAGGAAATGGTCACAAGAGATATACATTTTAATTGAAATTGTTAAAATTAGAGATGAGAACATGTTTTGTCATTATTTTAAGATGGCATTTGAATATACATTTCTTTTAAACTAATATAATTTTATTAAGAGAAGCCCAATTCATCACAAGGAGTACTGAAGACCAGCTTACACAAATATTGTTGGTACAATAGTATTACAAAATAACAATTGAAACAGAACACCCCTCACATAAATCCATACAAAATAGGATGCATTAGGACTAACTGCATTACCCTCACCATAGAAAAGACCAAAGTAAATGTTCTTGACAGAACCATAAAATCGACAACTTCAAACTACACACACTATAGCCAGAGAGTTAAGCATTACATTACAAGATAAAATCACTTCCAAGTGAATCAGAATTGCTTGGCCAATTGTCTAATTCCACGCTCATGTGCCACCAAGTTGATCCAATGATATATGAAAGACATTGCTGCTGCACCGGTTGATTCATCATCAATAATCCAATTGAATAGGGAAATGATACATATATATGAAATGTGGCTAGACACATCGTTTTGATAGGCAAAATTATTTAAATGGATTAACTGTTGTGGATAATTAAATACTTTAGAATTGGAATACATCTAATTGCACAAGGGTCAGAATCTGAGTAGTCAAGAGAAATAATATACTATACTATAACTACACAAAAAGATTTAAATAGAACCTATATGATGAGTAAGAAACAGAAACAAATACAGATAGATGAAAGGATCCGAGCCCAACAGGGTTGTCTCCTTAAGACAATTTGTTCCCTCCAATTGATGCCAAAGGTTGATGAACAATTGCCTCCCAGGATAGAACGGATCAACGTCTGAAGATCGGTAACACTACCAATCAACAGCCCAAATGAACAAAGCAAATGCTTGAGGAATCACACGCAAAGAATGAAGAATTTATGTGATATGAACATGCAACAGCATGTAATCGAGAAGATCAGAAAAAACTTCTATCGTTTTTCTATCTATTTTCTGATTGTCTCTGTGTCTATATATAGAAAACAAACAATCATGTTGAAGAGTTGCCGGCGAATCATCGCGACTATTGGCGGTGAACTATCGTAACTGTTCGTTACCGGAACGGTTAAGAATAGTTATTATTTTTTCGAATCATTGCGACTGTTCGTTATTGGAGCGGTTGGAAGTAGTTATTATTTTTTCTAACCTTTTTCCAACCACCTCTTATTCATAACCCATGGAGTTTTTTAAACATAAACTCCAACATTAACAGCGGAGGAGACTAAAGTGAATCAGGCGCATATTTCCATTTTCTTGTGTTCTGCTTGTGTTCTATATAGAAGGCTACCTCTTATTTCAAAGCTCTGATCTTGTCCACACACTCTTCTATAGTAAATTTTAGTTCTTATCATTATTTTTGTAAATCTTTTAATTTATTTGTAGGTTGAGGATGCCTCGAATTAGTCTAACACAAATGGCCAAATTTCGTTGGACAGTTTGTTTTTATTTATTTATAAGAAAAATAGATTAGGGGAAGACATGCCCCTTTACAATTGTAAGGTCAAGGAGGACCACCAACTTCACTGAGAATTTAGAAGAATTTACATATCATTTATCAATGATTAATATGAGAGTGGAACTCAAGTCATAGTTTTTATGAGTAGAAGACTCGATCAGATGTGTCAACTCTTATTAGTAGGATAGTTCGTTTTAGGTATTTAATTTAACACCTTGTATCTTTTGCAAATGTTAGTGTCTACTTCGCTTAATCAAGTTGGTCACTCTCAATTCTTTCATTGATTCGTGACTTCTATCTAGTTGCTGTTAGTATAGTTCAACCATATCAAGTGAGTTGTCTTTCCTTTTCTGATTCAATTTTGGTTAACTCAGGTTGTGTCTAGTTTTGTGATTTTATGATTTGAAGATGTATAGTTTGTGATGAGAACGCTGTTTAAGTAGTTTTGATTCTCCTACACATTTTGGCAAGTTGTAGAGGGTGGTCCTTGTTATAATGTGAAGTCTTTGAAAGATCGAACTTTAATTCGAGACCGACAGTGATGTTCATGAGAAGGTTAATAATAAAAAAATGAATGCCAAGGGCCCTCCACACAATGGTAATTAAAATTCTTGGATGTTCTTTTTTTAGTCTTCTCTGCTTCCCCTATATTATGATCAGCTCGTTTGGATTTCTCTGGAGTTTGAATACCAAAAATAATGGACATTAAGACAACATGCATAAAGATTTGAAACTTTGGTTTGTGATCAATAATAGACAAAACATTCCAAAGAATATAGTTAGTGGAGAAGTAATGTAATTAAGTCCAAAAAGGAATTAACTTATAATCAACATATAAAAAAAGAAACAAAATGTAAAAGCAAATAGTATATTTTATTCTGTAAAAAATTTCAAGGTACCAAACAATCAAAGACAAGTTGGAAATAGCATAAGAGTAATTTTAGTGGGGATCTTGGGGAGGGATCTTCAGCTGAAGATCTCTCTTTTCTCAGATTCAACCACCACTAAAGAGGAAATGCAGATCTCCACGTGGAGATCCGGTTCTTCCACAAGAACTATGAAGATCTGCACAGAGTTAAAAAAATGATTTTTTATCTGATAGGACGAAAAGAAAATGAAAATAAATAAATAAAATGAAATTAAAAGTTAAAATTAATTACTTAAAATTAAATATATGTTTTATTAATATTTATATTTTTTTTATTCTTTATTAATTAAAATTAATTACTTAATTAATTTAATTAAAATTTAAATATTTAAAAGTGGGGTCCATGTATGACCTATTAAAATTATCTAATATCTCAATTTGGGATCTACCGATAAAGGAAAAAATGTCACATATCTTAATAAATCTTCAATCCTACATGACACATTAAGGTCTACCAAAAAGTGATCTAAGATCCCAATTTGAAATCTACCACTGCTCTAAGGCACCGATGAAGTAAGAAACAAAAATTGATATGCTAGTATATAAGACACAAAAATTGATATGCTAGTTTGTACACTTGATGCTCTTAAGAAAGGTGTACACGGATAGAGAATTAGTAAGGAGAATCTTAAGAAGCTTCTTGAAAACATTAAAATTAAAGGTAGCTTCAACCCAAAAAGAATAGGATCTTAAATCCATGTCCTATCATGACTTGAGAGGTAATCTTTAGAAGTACTTTTGTTAATATAGTGCAGAGTGAAAAATCAGTACGGAAAAGATTCACTCTCAAAGCAACATCAACATTGTACCAAAGGAAGATAATGAAGGAGTACAAATGAGTAAAGATCGATGAAGAGATAGTTCAAATAAAAAAACTCTACAAACTTCACAAGAAAAAAAGTTGGCACGAATGAGAGGCAACAACTTGAAACGAAAAATTGAAAGGAAGACCCGTGCTATGAATGTTTAAAATGTTAGTTGCTACAAAGCCATTTGTCCACATACAAATATAAAATTTAAAAACAAGTTGAAAAAGAAAGAAAGTAATGGCGGCAAACATAACTTGGTGATAATGAATAAGAAGATGTTTTGTGTGTAGAATAGCGACAATGAAATTTGATCTTAAGACCTCATGCAAATTGTAAACTACCCAAACTCCACACTAAACTGACTTGGTGGATATGAACAAGATGAGGCTGTTAATAATTGCGTCATGGCAATAAGTTAAAAAAGGGTGAAGATGATGTAAATGACTTTTGATAACAAAGTTCTTATGCCTCATGGAATATCCAAGTTCTTATTTTAAAGATGAATTAATCTTAGAGAAGTACGTCCCCCGCCTCACTGTTGGTAACTTATACCCTAGGGTGTTTGGTAACATTGATTGTACTTAGAGTAATAAATAATTGCATTTTGTATTGTTTTGAACGTGATTTTACAATAAATGTAGATCCTCCATGACTTATCAAACACCATTGAGCGCATGAATCAATTGATACACCAAATTGTTTCAACTTAATCAATAATAATAAATTTGACTCTAAATATGCAATTATATTAAATACTAAAAAAAAGAACTTCATTCATAATAATCTCATTCAACTTAAACATAATCACCTACACTAAAAGGTATATAACTGTAGTAGTCTATACCATAAAAAGATCCACTCCATATTGTTTTGTAGTGTTTGATAACATGGTAATCAGATTCATTATTGCTAAAATGCATCAACCTTAACAATTAGTTGAGCAATGAAAGATACCAGTGTCCATTGATTTTCAGACCAGAATGACACACCATATGCGAAGTTAGTCCTACACATAAGATCGTAAATTCATAATAGTGAATATCGAATTTGATTTATTAATCTAATTATACATCGAAAAGAAAAGGACTTGTAACTTAAAACAAGGACCTCATCTGAGAAAAATTCCGGTTCAGTAAAAGAGCTAGGTATAGAATGTCCAGAAGTCAAAGTTGACCCAATAAAAGTGGATGGTAGGTAAAAGATGAGAGTGTCCATTCCTGCAAGGCTGGACATTCATGATGTGTTCCTTTTATCGTAAAATCTATGCGAAGATTTTGCACAGTGTATTGTAATTATATATGTAGTTATGAGCTACTCTAGCTTTGCTCATTCATATTTATATAGCTGGCGTTCCTAATGATAAGCTCTATGTTGAGAGAGACATCATAGGACGCTTGTCGTACATACAATTAAGAAATGTAGGTAAGCTTAATGCAAGAGGAGTTACACCCGTTTGTTGTTTCAGAATATAAGTGCGGTGACTTTAATTCTCAATTATATAAAATTTTGAATTAGACAATAATTTTATACAAAATAATATTTTTTCTAATTATTTGATGTTAAAAAGTTTGATAACCATCTTCGTCTTTAACATTTTGGTGAGATATCTCACAAATTTCGACCTTTTGGATCTTTTATAAAACTAATCTTTTATATGAAGCTTAAATATATTAAAGTTTTTTTTTATTTTTTTCAATGATATATTATGTGAGGATTAAATTCATTTCTTTTTTCAAAAACTCAACTTGATTTACAAACTTAACTACACTTATTAAGTTTATGTCAAAAAAGTATTAACACATTTCATAAAATTAAAGCTTAAAATGAAAATTTTGTAAAATTATGATAACTATATTAGTAGTAGTATGTATAATAATTATGAATTAATTGACATAAAATTATTTGAACTTAATAAATAATATTAAATTTGAGTAATAATTAATGTCGATAAATATATTAAATATTTAAGAGAAAATTTTTATTGTACATAATAATCTTATTCAACTTAACTAAAATTATCTCATATGAAAGATAAAATATTTAAGTCCTCTCTAACAATTTTTTGTGCAGCAAATATGAAACAAAATCTCAACCATTAATTAGTTAACACAAAACTCAATGAAATTCATAATTATCTAAAAAGGATAGTGGTTTCGTTATATGATTAGTCCAAAAATAAAAGAATTAAAACTCAAGTTTTAAGTTTATCAATAAAAAATAATTTATTATTAATATTAATAAAATAATTAAAAAAGACCTTGTGTTTGGACAAAAATGTTACATATATCTAAAAAGAAAGTCTAACATATAATTCTCATCTAAAGGAATAAATATTTTCCTAAAATTTATTTTAGATCTCATTTATCCTCATATCCTGTTATATGTAGTCTTTGTGAAAAATAGTGTGCAATATTTTTTATAAGTAAAAAAATTAATTACATTTATTTTTTAAAAAAGTAATAAAAAGAAGTAATTATTATTTAATGTAGTAAAAAATAAAGAGGCAGGGTGATGGAGGTATATTAATGAATGCAATTGAGGCACTCAAAGCTAGCCCCGACAAGTTACATCAAATTCTGTTGCACGGACATGGTGTTATTGTAGTAACTGGATCAACATGAATTTCGGGTTTTGATCCATCCCTATAAGCATCCAGTAGTAGCACTAGCAGCAACTCGTGACTGCTACATCCCATCTCGCCCTTTCTAGTTTCCCATAAAGCTGCTCTAAACCGTGGAGCTGTATCTGTATATATATATATATGCCATCATACTTGCTCAGACCCATGCACATTCATACATATAACATATGTACAAATGTAAACTAAACAATCTCTGACCCAATCCTTCACTTTTCTTGTTTTTCTCTGTATTCCGTTAGCTATAGAAAACACAGAATGAAATGAATGGCATATGAGAATTCAGAAACTCTTTCTCTCTCTCACTTTACTCCTAAGACCTACCTTTCTTAGGCCGGCTGCTTCGTCTTCACCTAGACTCTGTGCCTACTCTTTGATCATATGATAGTATATATGTACGCACAGACAGAGACAGTCACGGAGAGATACTTTTAGGGTTTTTTTTTTTATATATATAATATCATCATTTGTTACGTGTAATCGTTATTTTTAATAATTATTTTCATTTTAATCTCTTTTAAATTTTTTAATCTTTTGTTGTCAAATAACAATTTAAATAATAGAAAAATGACATTAATGATCCGTTATCATGTAATATTATCAAAGAGGTTGACATAATAGTTGACATAATAGTCAATAGTCAATGTAATTTTTTTATAAACTATATTTTTAAATTCAGATGTTTATTGAGAGAATTTAATTGAATTAGTTGAGTAGAATACGTAAATTTTTGTAAATATCTGATACATGTTTTCAAGTTTTAATGATAAAGAATTCTTATGCATTCGAAAATGACAATTAATGTGAGATATAAAACACAATTTACCAAAAAAGTTAAATTGATACAGAGGTACGAAAATTACAATTTGTATAGCTTATTTTATTTTTGAGATGATAAACAGTTGTTATTTTTAATTTGACTTTTTCTTCACGGCTTATATTGTTACAAGTAAAATATTATTTTGTCCTAAATTTGAGAGTGATAGTTACTTTGGTTCTTGATATTAAAAAATTAATAAATTTAGTCCTTAATCTTACATATTATCAGTTAATGCTATTCCTGTATTATTAATGAAGTTATTTAGGTAGTTAAACTGTTAAAAGTTCCAGTTGAAGACTTAATTTGTTGAAGAAAGTCTCTCTTTTTTTTATCCACGAGAATAAAAAATAATATTAAAAATTTATAATAATTTACACATTAGATACTTTAACAAAGAAAATATCTTTTTTTATGTATATTTGAGCCTGTGGACCACTAAATTAAACTCATCAAATTATGGGCTATTATCACTGGCACATTGCAAAAACTCAATCCCCACTTCAAGCACTTTCTATCGTCCTATTTTATTGTTCACAAAACATTTTCCAACTCGATATGATTGAAGACTAATGAAGGTAGGGCCAATCCTGATCCTAGGTTGAAAGGACGATATATAGCCGAGGTCCAATACTGGGTGGAGTTCAAAAATATTACGGGGAAATCACTAAGTGCTGATGTTACATTTATCTCTCTTATCAATCAATCTAATATTTTTAATAAAGCAGCTAGAATCTTTATGATGCTTAAAACCATTAGATATAGAGCATATTAACTTATGACGTTGAATTGTTTGCTAAATAGTTTCACTTTCCGTAAAATAATGGAACGTTTTTCTTGGATAATTATTTTATAGTTCATGCGTCCCAACTGCCAATCCAATAAAAGTGTTGATCAAGTATCTGGTTAATGACCTAAGTACTATCTTCTTAACAGAGAGTGACCAAAAAGTATTATTTAATCTTCTTAACATAATGTTATTCTCAAATCCCTTCAAGCATTAAGTCTCAAATCCCTTCTTAACATTAAGTTCAATGCACCCTATCCCTCATCCAAAACACAAATGATTTTTTTTCTTCTTTCTCTCTCGTACCCCTTTCTCCAAATAAAATATTAAATAAATAGAATGCTCAAGAAGATCCATTCCGGTAGAAATAAATGAGTTGTGGCCCTTAACAACATAAAAAATATCATATATAGAACTGCGTATATAGACTTATAGCCCCAATAATTCTAGACTAGAAGACCTAGTCGTCGTATGATTTTAATGGTAGCTACCTACATAGAGCAACATCAAAAAGGTCATTACTGCCGTAAAGGTGCCTTAATTTTTCTCAAATATAAATAAATGTCAGTCTCATTTCACAAATAAACCAAAATAAAAAACAAACAAATTAATATAACTTTATACATATCACTCGGTGATTTTTTTAACTTCTTAGATTGTTTCACATAAGTCTCCTGTCACAGTATCATTCTTGTCATTTTCTTCGTCTCCATTCTTTGATACTCAAAATCTTCTCCTACTTAAGTGTTCCCTACACCATTCTTGAGCCAATCCACCACCTCTTTCATGCTAGGCCTCTTATCCGCACTACTATCGGTGCATCTAAGAGCTATGGTGGTAACGTTTTTCAATTGCTCCAAATCAAATTTCCCCTTCAATTTTGGATCAACAATGGTGTTGAAGAGGCCTTTGTTTACATATGGTGTGACCCATTGAACAATGTCCCTTTTCACTCCTCCAGGGAATTTCTCAATTGGTTTCTTGGCACTAATAATCTCCAAAAGTAAAATTCCAAAGCTGTAAACATCACAGCTCTCAGAAACCTTCCCCCACATGGCGTATTCTGGTGCCAAATATCCTAGGGTGCCTTTAACTTTTGTGGTAAGATGGGTCACACCATCTGGTACCAGCTTTGCAAAACCAAAATCAGCAACCTTGGCTTGAAATTCAGGGTCTAGAAGAACATTGCTTGCCTTAATATCTCTGTGTATGATGTGAGGAGTGGATTCATGGTGCAGATACCTTTTCCAAAAGGAAATAGATTGACAAAGTTCAATAATTTAAAAATTAATCTTAATGATGCATGGAAAAATGGAATATTTTCAGGGAGAAAATCAAATACAATTCTTTAGATTTTTTTTGCACTTTCTTTTTTTAGTTTTTTTTATTTTCCAATTAGAATTGGAAATTTTTAATTTGAGGAACCTATATTAACCTTTAATCCAAAATTCTTATTATGCAAATTGTTGATGTAAAACTCTGAATTCTTATAGGATAATAATAACAAAAAATACTTAAGGAATTATATCTAAATTTTATCGTATTTCCAAATGGAAGCAGTTATTTTTTATCTCCAAATAATCCTTAAAGACAAGCTTTGTTATTAGAAAATAAAGAAGTCTCATATAAACTAAAATTGAAAAGTAAAGAGTATATTATTTGGAGTGCATTACTCCATGGACTTTTTGGACAAAGGTGCAATTCTCAAGCTAAAACTAAAAGACCAACTCACTCCTTTATGTTAGAAGACTTGAATTGGCCTATTCTCAAATTGTCAACTAACTAGTCACCCTACATACATGATCAATCTCTACATAACACAATTTTTTCAGTCAAAGAAAAAGAACGAATAACACAATTATATGTGTCACATGGAAACTAACATAGAACATACCACCTAATAATTTCTTCTCAAACTCAGTTTTAAGTTGTGGTTCACAAGCTATTTATATTTGTCTGCCATTTTGCTAATCGTTATGCAACTATAATTATTGCTACAACAATAATTTAAAACCAAACTACTTAAATTGTTAAATGGATATTGTCACTTGATTTATTTCTTACATATATCTTGTTTTTTCATTGGGGAATTTTCAACCATAACATAAAACTATTAGGCAGAAAAGATTATGGATTTTAGAGGAATATATATAGAGGGGAAGGTACACTTACGCTAAACCTTCAGCAGTTCCAATTGCTATGCTTATTCTTCTAGGCCAATCTAGCTGACATTCCTTAGCAAGTGGACCATGCAAATGGGTGAGCAAGCTATGGTTAGGCATGTAATCATACACAATCAACCTTTCATCTCCTCCTGCATAGAATCCCCTCAATCCCAACAAATTTTTATGCCTCACTCTTCCTAATACTTCCACTTCCACTGCAAACTCCATCTCTGCCTTTGCAGTCATTGTCTTCAATCGCTTCACTGCAATCTGCAAATTCCATTTATTAGACATGCAAATTTAACAACTTGTGCATGCAAAAAATTATGTACGTACCACACATGCTTAAACTTTATGACAAATATTTATAAATAAATTCAAATTGGGAATTATAAAAGATATTATATATATATATATATATGAATATATAATTGCCTGAACGCCTTTACTTGTTCGACCAAAATAAACACTTCCAAATCCACCCTCTCCAATCTTATTATCGTGATGAAAGTTGTTTGTTGCACGAAGCAACTCCTTCAACGTGTACATTTCCCATGGATAGTCCCTATTGTTCTTCTTGTTGGTAACCCTAGTATAAGAGAATAAAAATTAAAAGTTAAAACACAAACACATGTATAACATAGGGAGAAAAATAAAATTAATAACAATAAATCACGAATTTCTGGGCATGAAAATTAAGCAGATATAAGTTTGATGAAAATCATACTGTATTTTGCTTTGCCCTTCATCTTTGAGGAAACAACAGTATTGTTTCAAGTGCATTCTTTCTAGGAAGAAAAAATTGGAAGGGTTTGAGGGATTGAAGAAGAAAATAAAAATATAGGCTCAAATCCTGCAAGAAAGAAGCAAAAGTAAACCGGCAAATGCAAAGAAGAAACAAAAGAGGGGTTATGGTATCGAAAAGGGGCTACCTTGGAAGCTAGTCAAGGTTAATATAATGGTGGAAACGCAAGCTATGTGTATATTATATGCCTTAAATTGTGGCCCATGCTATTGTTTGCTAGCTTTCGTTAAGCTTACTTTTTCATTGGAAATGTCACACATTTTATATTACACTGCTGGGATAAGCAAATAAACTCTCTTGAAAGCTTTATTTTAACAATAGACCAATTATTCTAGATTACATGTTGTTGGATAAATTGTGGACAATTAGAACTTGATTTGGATGATTTTTAATCGATGGAATGTGACGCTGTCACTGCCATCCCCACTGTTGATCAACGGCTAAAAATTGACCATGGAGATGGATTCCATGTTGGGTGCAAACTAAGTAGATTTTCAATTCAGCCTTTAAAAAATTTGGGTTCTTTCGGTTGACAAGAATGTCTTAATCAAGCACTATTAGCTGTAGAATTTTGTTTTGCTTTTCTTATTCTATTTTAAATTTTATACACACACACATAATATATATATATTGTGTTGTGTTATATAGAGTACTCAATAAAATTATATTTCTGTATTATAATTTTGCCACCGCATATTATATAAGGTGATAACCGATATGAGAAGAAAGTGAAGTGACAAACATAAATATTGAATATTAACAAAGTGATGTGAGGGCTTTTTAACATTGCAATATAATTTTTCACTAAAATTGATGAAATAAAAAGAATAAAATATTAACTAAATCATTAAGATTCTGATCCTTAATTATGAAGAATAATATTATTTTTAATTAATTATTTCATATTCTTATGATATTTTTATAATTTTTTATCTTTCCACGCATATCTATTATTAATTAATTTATCTTATATTTTTTCTCTTTTATTATTATACAAATAGCTGTAAGAATATGAAATGAGAATAATATTACTCAAATATTTAATAATATTAATCAATTATGTAAAAATATAGTATAACTAAATTAAATTCTTGAAGAGGTATTTGTCAATAGTGTACATGGGAACTAGAGTGAACGAAGAATTTGTCTCAATAATTATATGTGGGGTACTTCTCTTCAGAGCACACGGCCAACTTGCTAAACAACCCACATCTCGAAAATATGAAACATGATGTACATTAGTAATTTTTTAATTATATATGAAAACAATGGCTTTCGGCTCCAACGAAAGCCAATATATATATATATATATATATATATATATATATATAAGGCCTTATAGGGTCACGATTAAAAGTCAATTACACTTTGTCTTGTTCCAAAACATAAAGAAGATACTCCTTATGAATAGTTTATAACTTTAGTTTGATGTCAAATTTACCTTCACAAATATGAAAGTCACATATTATTTTCATGAACAGGAAGTAATTATCCTTTTTAGTCGCTATTATTTTTGTCATTTTATTCTTCTCCATTCTTGTAACCCAAACTTGGAATATCCTTTCTTCTCCTCCATAGATACTACGGTTAGTTAGCTACTTCCACCGCCAGGGCTACTCTTCATCAATCCGTGCATCTGATAGCTATAACAATCATAAATTTTAGTTGTTACAAACTGAATTTCCCTTTGAACTTTGGATATACGCAATATGATTGAAGACATGTGTCACCCATTAAACGGTATTATTATCCAAATTGGTTTCTTGCCACTAAGAATCTCCAAAAATAAGAGCCTAAGATCTGAATATATCTATATCTATATATATATATATATATATATATATATATATATATATATATTTTCAGGTTTCACAAGTTTAAATTAATGGTTATGTACATCCAGGTATGCAGTTGGCAAAACTAATACCAGAGATTAGCTTCAAATTCGTGGTCTAAAAACAATGCTTGCAGTTTGGGCTTACATTTCTGTGTATACGTTGGTTAACTAATATATATAGTGCCTGCCAAAATATATTAATAATATTTTTTATTTATAATTTGACGATGTTTTTCGATTATGACTAAAAGTCATATATATATGAGATAATAGACATTGGCTAGCCATAAATGTTGTTGAAATTGACTGGCAAGTAAGAATCTGAATATTTTTCTGCATAATGAGATATATAGAATTTAAAGGGAATCTAGGAGAGAATGCGAAGCAATAAGACCAAATACAAATGGACGTGCATGTTGAATAAATTTAAATATTTGTTTTAATGAGATTAATTTAGCAATTTTGTTTTAGGATAATAAAAAGTCAATAGTGAATAATGATAGTAGTTTATGATTATGAATGATTATAATGAATTTTGATTATGGTTTATGACTACTAATAAAATTTAAGTCTTTAAATTGTTGAAGAGCAAATAATGGCATATATATATATATATATATATAAATTATCGTATTGTTTAACAAAAACAAAAGAGAAAAAAAAAACAGTTGAATAAAACTTTTTTTATTTTAGAGCATAATTTTTTTCTATTCTATAGTTCAAACTATGTTATAGTTTAAAATTCTAGAAAGACTTTAATGCTTCATACCAAAACCTTACTAAAAATTAATTTGTAGCAGCAATGAAACAATCCTTATTGGCTTTAGCTGATTCTCTTAAAACAACCACTCCATCTATTGGAGCTTTTCACCAGGGAATGAAGATTAATTATACCTTTCCCAGTTTCCCTTAATCTTCTAGTAGTATTATTATTTACAAATGAGCAAATTTAGACTATACTTAGGTCTAAAGGTCTTTTAGTTCTTTTATCCTTCTAATTAACTTTCTAATTTTCTTCTAAGGACTAGCATATGTCGCAAAATAGAATCCTTAAATTAACCGCAACAAATTAATTCTTATATTTTATTAATGTTCAATCGCAAATCTGTGGCATAAAATGGATTAGTTTGAAGATAGTATTCCATTTCTATTCTTCTTCAAAGAGGAAACCACATGACTTACGGCTACATTTCTAGTTCATTTCTTTAAAGAACTTGTATGATTGATGATATTGGAAATATAAATTACCATTTGTACAAAAGAGTAAAACGTAGGAATTGCTTTGAGAAGGCTTAGATGGCAATAAGAAAGTAGTTAGATGTTATTATGAAAGCGGAGGATATTTATTTCTAGTCAAGGAAAGATAAAAAATAAAATAGTATTGTTTATATATCAAAGATCTGACCATTGTATTTCTCCAAAAGAGATGAAATCAGAAAGTATATTAATTAACAAGTATCACTGGCACATATGACTTTTATTAGCGCGTCTTTTTTCTTTTAATTAAAATATAATGTTGATAATTTCAGTAAGAAACTTTTGGAGAATTAAATATATATTTAGTACCGTTTTTTAATCCTACTACTCATATCGTTTACAAAGCACAGAAGGCATCAACGTTGACCTTTTCTCAGCACCTATAAAATAGAAAGACAAGTACACCACCTAACTAATATAAATTTATCGGGTTTCAATATTGGGAAAGGCCAAGAGAAAAATTCATGATAAGAGAAATGCTAACTAAAACAAAGGGGCTGGGATACGTTAATGGCCTCTTGCTGCTTCAACTCCAATAAGAACAGATGCTTTATAACTCCAAAATTTATAATTTAAGACTTAGTTTTTAATTTAAACTCTTTCGTCTGATTTTATGAAAGTTGATGAGCGAAATTGCGTTATTAAATTGATTAATATGTGATTGGCTAATGCTTTTAATTTTGTTAATTAAGATGCAAATAAATAATAAGAAGGAAAGTGAAGACAACCTAGGACTAGAAATGATAAAATATGCTTTTAATTTTATTTCATATTTTTACTACTATAAATTATCCAAATATGCTTTTAATCTTATTTTTTAAATACAGCCACTTATTTTACTTGATTTAACTCCAATATACGTTGGATTTCAAAGGCTTGCTAGCATTTCTGTTCCTGAGATCCTATCATGAAGCTTCATTAATTTGATTGGTTATCTTTTTGTTTTTTTAATCCAGACTCAATTCATGTGAACTCCTAGGTAATATCGAGTGAGAATTACGAGCATGGCTTCTTTCTTAGCATCATATTACTGCTCTTTCTCTTCAGCGTTGTTTTGGTCAGTTTTGCTTCAGCATTTTCCTTTCTTATTGTCAACCAGCATTGTTGTTCTTTATAATGCACACTATCTTTGACAAACTCTTGGAGGCCCAAACAAAGATTTATGTTTTTGTCCAAGCATAAAGAGAAAGGATAAGTCCATAACTCGGCTTCCTTTAGGTCCAATCCGCACTGCATTTAACCCAAAAAACAAATAATAAAAGCACTTTTTTTCTTGGTGAATATCTAATAAAAGCACAATAAACCAAAAGAAAGAAAGAAGTAGATTAAATATGATTTTGGTTTTATTAAAAAAATGATTTTGGTATTTGTAATTTAGCGCCCTTTTTTTGTCTTTGTATTTTTTTTTTTGGAGTAGTCTTTGTAGTCAAACAAACGTACCATTGTTCACAAAATTAAATACGGAAATGTTACTCTTATAATACATCCAGGCATCATGTAACAGGCTTCACATAACAGCTAGCTTTTACTCATATGATACTGTATTCAAGTCAGGGAGCACATTATTTTTCTACAACGATCTTACATGAACACAATTATATATTTAAAACATATTATTTAAGATACTTATATAGTTATTAATAATGAATTAAACTTAAGAGTTTCAACATGTATATATATCTGCATATTAAAGTGATGATGTTGCAAGAAGATTCAAGATGATCAATAAATCCATGATTTTGTTAGGGTTACTAAAACTATTATTTGGACTTTGCTTATTTTAGTATATATCCCCACCTACCCCTAGGCTTACCCACATCATATAGTGATTGATATATATGGAACAGTTCATCTTACAATCAATGAAGATAGTAATAAAGGTGATTGAGATATTACTTTGGATCAATCCCAATCCAAGACACTCTTCCATTAACATGGTAGTGGACTAGTAGGGACTAGCTACCTGCAACACTTATCTGGTTCTGATTCAGTGTTCACAATTTGTGGACCAAATTTCTTTTCGCTGTGTTTTGGCCATGCTAGCACATCCAAATCTGATATGGGTAAGCTTAATTAAGTACCCCCGGCCATATGATAATCAACACAATTATGTTTAGTGCAACATGGAAAAAACTATAAATGTTTTTTCAAAATAAGAATTGAATGAGGATAACATGCTAAATGAAGTTCAATATTGGAATAGAATTTTACTTTTGGACCACATAAAAGGAAGCTCAATATCTAAGGAAGATATTGTTTGAATTAGAAAACACGTATTAGTTTGTTTATATGTGTTTGCTTTAATTAGTGAGATTTAGATGATAATCGGATCATACATTGACACTACTACTTTATGACATGAGTCCATAAATACTGAAGACGCGGTCGATAATAGTATCTTTAAAGCAGTGCAGCGAAGATTAGCTTAGTTGTCATATCTTCGCTTCCCTCATAATGATACTGATTCAGTGGTTAGAACTAGAGTTTTGGAATTCCAAATTAATAAAATAATTGGATAATGTTGGTTGCATATCCGCTAAATATAATTGCTTTGATACACGACCAAGTCTTTTGTCGCACAATGGACCCAGGATATATGCCCTATATGAACGCAATCACATATGGGAATGGTATTAAATTTTAAATTGTGAAAAATCCCAAAAGAATTGAGCAGGGCTAATGTCCAACTAAAAATCCTTGAGCTAGGGAACATATTATAGAGGCACTATCTGCTAATAGAGGAAAGTGAATAAGCTAGGAGCTACATCAAAAATCCTACAACTATTATTAATAAGAGCATTAGCATGGCCACAAATTAAAGATCCTACAACTATACCCAACATGGTAAGACAGAACCTAGCTAAGAAATCAGTAACTTGATTAGATTTCCGTAAAACATGGTTCCACTTGATCACTACACCGTTCCTGGCCAACTAGAGAATTGGTTGGATATGATCATGTTTGAAATTAACGGTTAGTCAACTGCAATAATTAACTAAAAGGGGAATGACCCAATATATTCATGATTTAACTGATCTAATTCCACCGGCTGCAGCATCTGAGCCCGGTCAAGAAAAATACAAGAAAGGAGGAATGAATAAATAATCCAATGATCCGAAGAAGTTTTAAACCGTAATCCCTCAACTACTATGATTTTTTTTTTAATCACGGTATAGGATTTGGATCTCCAACTGAATTTTAAGGTATTCTTACTTACTTTAGTTCTATAAGTTGCGACTACTAGATTATTTATTGATTTTAGATTTAGTTACAACTTTAAAACTTATAGAATCTATGATTTAATTTTAAAGTTATTAAATAACGACTTTAACAGTGACCACATTAAAAGACATAGTACTATGATTTCTGATTAATTAAAGAATATATATTTTTTCATACCAAATTTGCATAGAAATTAAAAGTCACAAATAGGTATACTCCATAACATTTATTCAATAATTATAAATCTTAATTTGTCTGTTTCAATTAAGCGTTTCTTCTGTTGCAATTCGTGAGTTGTATGAGTTTCTTAAAACCGTTTTAAGTTTCATTATTTTTCAATAGTAGTTTACCTTACTAATTAAGGGCTATAAAGTTTACTTAATTGCTTCCGTAATTTTTAAACAATATTAGTAACACTGTAATAACATTTGGTCACTTCAACTTATGATTTTTTTTACAGATATATTGTCAAAGCTTGAGACCGACATGCATGATGCATGTGACATCAAAATTTAAATAATATTCTTAATTACTTTCGCTAGCTGCCTAATTAACTTAATTACAATTTCTCCAGTGGTTGATGGCTCTTTAATAGTTGTATTTTGTGTACATATATATGACTTGGGTATGGTCTGTCCACTGACTCATCTATTAATCACGAGTCGGTCTACATATTTTAATTTTAACAGCAAACTTCTCAAGATGGTTATTCTCATGATACATCACTGAAGTATGGATGTGTCTATTGTCATTTCTACTAAAGGATTGTTTACCTTAGGGATCCTTTTTCCTTGTTAATTAAACTAAACAATAATTTAAATATTATATAATTTAATTAAATAGCATAACAATTGACGCATTATTTGAATGCATGGCGTTAAAAATTCTATATTGATTAATCATATGATTAAAATGATATATATATAAGTAAGAAATAACTTTCTCTTTATAAGATTATAAATCTAATAGTTATTATTGGGCATATCCCAGAACAAATTATTTATTGTTATAATATTAAGTCTTGCAAACTTTACACTTATACTTGAGATGAAGATTGTATCTTATTTATATATATTAATTTTGACATATTTAGTCAATCTTGGATTCCACAATTTATACGAAAAGAAGGAAAGGTTTAACTATAAGACTGCACAAAAAATGTATTAAGATGATATTAATCAGGGTCTATCCTAATAATAATTGATGAGCATATCATGGGATCTGCTATAGGGTTGTTATCGGATGACCTGCAATACAAACTTTATGCCCATTAAATATGTGTTTTGTCTCCGATTTATATTACATTAGTTTGGACATATCTACTCAAGGTGAGATCTCCAACAAAAGAAACCAAAGTTTGACTAAAAGATTGGGTGGAAATGTACCAAGATGGAAACCACAAGACAGAATGAACAAACCTCTACGCGCTTCCCCAATTCAAATTTTGTCATATGTATCAGAATCAATGGTAAAAATTATTACAACTCTTATCTCTAAATAATGTGAAATTTGAGTTTTTCTCAATACAACCTTTCATGCCGTGAGTGTGGACCTAATTCAATTTCAAAAGTTAGCTTATATATATTATTTTTGACATATTTAGTCAACTTGGATGTAATAATAATTGATGAGCATATCATGGGATCTGTTATAGGGTTGTTATCGGATGACCTAATTCAATTCCAAAAATTAGCTCATAGAGTGAGGGGTTGTCCTCCACTTATATACTTTATATTGGTCTTATATCTAGATGATGTGAGACTAAAACTTTTCTCATAGATGCGAAAGTAAGGCTGCGCCATTATATATACCACAGGAAATTCAAATTTTATGATGCGGCTATTGAAAAATAACTACTGTAAGAGCTAAATGCAGAAACGTACACACAAAACATTGAACAAGACCATGAGTTTTATCCATGAGTTTGGTTTAATTTCCATGAAAAGAGATAAGTGACCTCTACAAAATGGAAGCATCAACTAGCTACAGTTTGTACTGCACCAACAATTATGGAAGATAAATAACAAGTACACTGCTCTACAAATCACTCTTAATAGAATATATGCGATCAGAAACATCTCCAAATAATATATTTTTCCCAAGATATTATCAATTTTCAGGTTCAGGCTTAGTCTCTTGCAAACCTGCAAGTGGCTATATTACTGTAATATGAATATTCAGAAGAAAAAAAAATAACGAAAATTCTTTTCTCAACCAGAAGATATTTTATAGTAGATGTTGTTTTACTTACTTGAAGATGATATTACCTCCATAAGCTTCATTTGCAATTCAGAGTAATCAGTGCCAGTCATATTCGAATGAATTGGATCCTTTAAACCAGTTTATGTGCAAAAGAAAAAAAAAAGTTTAATTTTTATGTACAGAGTGTACGAAATTTTATATTATCAACCAATTAAAAGTTATATATAATTGGTATAAGTATTATAATAATTATCATAAAAATCAACAAATTTATGATTCTTATATTTCAATACCAATAGCCACTATAACTACTGCACGCTCAATGAGAATTAAATTGACATGGTACCTCTGATCGTATAGTGTGTATGAATCTGCCATCTCTTCTGATTGAAGTAGTGCTAACCAAGTTAAGCCCTTCTTTAAGCAGAATGTCCAACACTCTTGACATGGGAAACAAACTTTTCCCAAAGCTGTAACTGCACATAATCTCAAGTCCTCCGGGGAAAGGATGAATATAAACCAAGGGTGAAAGATGAATAGTACTAGAGCTTTCAATATTCTCAGGACAAATATTACTCATCAAATTAGACACCTTCACTAACTCATCCCTCTTTGCTTGCAATTGCTTCACCTTACTTTGTAGGTGGTTGATATAATTCATAGCCTCATACACATGATCAGAGGTTGAGCGTTTTCCCTAAGGATGGTCATCAATATATGCAATAAAAGCACCTCTAATGACTAGTGGCTTTCAAATTTCAATAACTATTAAATTACAAGATTTGAGAGAAAAAAACAATAAATAATTAAAAAATAAATAAATTGTTTCAAAATGAAGAGACAAATTGTGTTGTGTCTAGGTGGTTACCTTAATATATTCTAAAGGAAGAAGCGATCTAAGGGTGGTGCAGAGTTTTCCCATCTCTTGCCTTCTTTGTCTTTCCGTTTCCTTATGCATCCACTTCTTGTTTTCATCATCCATGGCAAGCTTATTATAATCTTCTTTCTCCCCAACAAGCAAGTGTTTGCTACTCTTTCTCCTTGCCATTTCTCATTTGACTTGCACAAAGATCACTGCTTCAGAGGATCATATATACAAGATCTGATGATCATATATATGACTTAGTTAAAGTGGGAGAGAATAATCACTAGCAAATTGAAACTAGTGGGCAGGATTCATCATTGTGTATGCTATCTTTTTTGGGGGTAGGAAAGATACGAAAGCAAGAAAATCTAAGTGTATTTGGTTGTTAGGGTTTGAGGACTACTTTTTCATTCGCTTGATATGCTAAGATTATGAAATCCTTCCCATATAGGATTAGAATCCATCTCACCTGCCATATCGGTGCTCCTATTTTTATTTCCTTTTTCCTTAATAAACTCTCGTGGGACAGTGTTTTCTCTCTCTTTTGAATATGAATAATCATCAACTCTTTATTATTTATTTTCATTATTTAGTCCTTCCTGTAAAAAATTTGGTAGGTAGAGTAAAATTTAACTTCGAAACAGAAGGTATACGTAAAACTCGACAAAAAAATGGAGTTGATAATGATACAGAAGAAGTTTTAAATCAGATTTAATACTTAACTTGATAATTTTATTTTTTTCCTAAAAAAATTGTAAAGAATTATAAATCAATTTTATTTATATTAATATAAAACTTTTAACTCTTTCACTTTTTTCAATTAATATAATATTAAGAATCAAATTATTACTTGTCTGATTAATTGAAGTGACTGAGAGTTTTTGTTTTTCTCACTTTACAGACAATGATGTGACTGATTTTACTGTAGGGATTAAATTGAATCCTTAGGATTCGCTGTTAACATCGAGAATCTATTTAACATATTTTCTATCAGACAAAAAAAAAATGTTAGTAAATAATTTTAAATTTATCATATATTATTTTTAAAATCTAAGATTGATTAATATTATTAATTAATATTTTTGATAAATCGTTAACTAATACACACCCGTTATACATGCATGCATGGTTGCATTTATTAAAAATGAAAAAATAGGTAATGTTTAAGTATGATATAACTTGCTGTATAATTAAATTGGTTTGCCAGCATGTTATATGCATTTTCTTAAGTCTTTGAACTTGCTGTATACTTATTTCATATTAAGACTTTAAACAGACTAATAAGTCTATTATAGAAAAGCCTAATAGATTCTAATTAATCTTACAGTAACCGATTTATTACTAAACATACCAATATGTCTATGGGTTAACAAGCTTATAATCACATTAGGGATAGTTAAAACCACCAAAACATATTGCATTTTATAAATTAAAACAAACTAAAGTCATATTTTAGTTGTTAAAATAATCGTATAACACATTAATATTTTCACTAAAAATACATTTTATATAAATTGACCAACCTACAAGCTTGGTAAATTTTTCTAAAAGCTTACAAGCTAACCTACTAATACCAGAAAGAAACATTTTAAAAAGTTTGTGCATGACATTTTTACTAACTAAACTAGGGTAGGCCATACCTTAAGTAGAATAAGCATTATACCTTTAATGAACAACCTAATAACTTAATTATTTGAAGCCCTAGCTCATACACGCCTGATTGTGTATAAAGGAATTGAATACAATGTAATGATTCGTATCTTATATCTGTGTGCGTATAAATAGATGGATAGAGAATATAATATGACAATGCAGGTGAGGAGAGAAGAAAAAATAATTGAGATTGAAAGACTGCTTGAAAATTCACTTAATTAATGGTGATTGATTATTATCGTCATTAGGTTACTGTTGTCTCACTATTAATATTACATATTTTTTTTAAATTGTAATTATATTTCCAAACTATAATTAAATAAAGAAAATCAGGGACGGATTTTGAAATGTATTAAAGTATGAGCAATTTTTTTTACAAAATATTTAATTTTTAACAAAAATAAATAAATAAAATATTACTTTTATGTGTAAAACTAGATATGATCTATTATTAAAAGAAAATTAAGCATATGTCAACTCAGATTTTTTTCTTATACATTTTCTTTTATTAATATTTGTTTTAATTTTAATTTTTCTTTTCTTATCATATATACATAAACACGTTTAGAAGCAAGTTCCATGCGTGTACTACTTTCGAGTCTACTTTATACAATTAAGTCACGGAAAAAATATTATTAATTTGAGGTGATCAGGAGGTTAGGGATTGGGAAATAAAGATTATAGTGCGTGTTTGATGTAGTTTGAATTTAAAATTATGTGTATATAATGTTTAAATTAAACTCCAATATTGATAATATTTGTGAGTACGGATGTTGTAGATGATGGATGTTTTCTCAATGTGGTGCAAATCATGCACGTTAATCACAATGAAGACATAAAAAAAAAAATACATAATAAAGTCTCCGGGGGATAATATTGGTCGTCTTCTTTTGAAAAAGCAAATGTTTCATTAGAAATAAATTTTCCTAGTAAGTTGTCTTTATAAGAATCAGTCTTGACATTTCATTGTTAGAAATAATTAAACAAAACGTGGCTTGAACTGATTGCCTGGAAATTTAACAGTAACACTACTTACTGTTTGAAAATTTAACCATTTCTATATTTTGTCTTGATGCTGAACATTAATATTACTAAACGTGGCTTTTCACTGTTGCCTTAGCGGCTGCTTATAATAAATACTTTTGGTCAACCGTCGTTGCTGTAAAGCATCTTTGGGTGAAAAATACAACTAATAATTACGGAGAATCATTGATGGCAAGAAGTCATAATCGTTTATTTGGATTTTCTTCAAAATTTGTGTGTTTTATGTACTAAACATAAATACTAATTTTAAATTATCAGACATCACTCGAAAACGATATTCAAGACATCATTGGACCCACTTTTGTGTTCACAAGATTAGGGAACTGAAATTTAACTTTGCTTAATAACAGGCATCAAAGCAAGTGGACAACTATTAAACAGAAGACTAATAAGAAATACGAAAGTTTTATTTCTCTAATAAAATTTAACTTTGCATCTAAGGACGTTGGAGTAATAATGAATGATCAGGACAGTAGATCCCGTGCGTATTATTTTCAAACCAATGCCATTGCCATTTAATTAAGCTACAATGAGTTGGCCATTTTTAAAAATAAAAATATATTTTTTGTATTTATAAATATGAATATATTTAAAATTTATTAATTTTTGTAAAATTTTTAGAATGTTATTTCTTGTTTCATAAAATTAAAATGAGCTATTTTTTTATTCAAAGTAAGATTCACACATTTTTTATATGTATAAATAATATAAAAAAATATCACACACATAGATTATAACAAAATTGATGTAAAAGAATGTCATGTTTATATTAGATTATAATGTGAAAAATCATCATTATATATTTAAATTTATCCAAATTTATGTTTGAGCAAAAAATGACATGTTTTAATTTTATGAGATGAAAAATATACTAAAATTTTTGGAAGAACATCCCTACAAAATTTGTAGTATGTTTTTCTGCAAAAATTATCCTAAAAAATTAAAATATATTGTTTTAACATGAATATAGGTGGAACAGTGGCCAAAGTGCCACATATAAAAAAAAAATCTCAGAATGCTACGTCTACAGTAATATTTGCCAAAATGCCATGTGACATAATTTGCTGGTCTTGTAAGCGAAATTGGTGGGCTGACGTGGCGTTGTGCTATTGAGACACGTAATTCGCTATATGTACCAGCGAATTACGTGGTCTGGGCAAGCGAATTCAAGCAGGACATATAGCGAATTGTGTGTCCCAATAGCGTAACGCCACATCAGCCCACCAATTTCACTTATAAGGCCAGCGAATTATGCCACATGGCATTTTGACAAATATTACTGATGGTGTGTCATTTTGAGATTTTTTTTTTTCAAATATGGCACTTTGGCCACTGTTCCGAAGGAATTTATGTCAATCTATCCAATTGATCTTAATTTTAAGTGGTAATCCCTAAGTCTAAATTTGAAAAAAAAGAGGGTGGAAATAATTAACTAAAACATGCATGATTTTTAAAAAGACTAAAATATTTTTTTCTCAATATTATAAAAATGTTTTTGAATTCATAGAGATGATAAATCTTTTATAGATAATTAATTCAATAATGACATAAATTTGATTTCGATGATATCAAATTAAATCAATATCACGAATAATAATATCTAAGTTATCAAATTGATTCATTGTCAAGAATTAAATAATATAACATAAAAAGATCTTTTATCCATACTAAATAAAACAAAAAAACCTTTTTTTTTATGGAATTCAAAATTTCCTTTTCTTCCCGTCATGCGTAAAACATCGTGTATAGTTAAATCATCTCCAGATAATGAAGCCTCTAAAAAGGACATTTTTCAATGTCAACATCATAATGATCTTCATCATCTTACTAACATTTATTTTATTTGTCAGAAGAATGACTCATTTATCATTAGTATAATCAACAATAAGAAAAAAGCAGTTATGGAGCTTGTGATCCTAGAATAAAAATCTCATCCTTCATATCCCTCTTATCAAAATCTATTAGTATAAGCTCTGACTCACGAACACTAATATTATTTTCCACTCATGATAATTGTATTTTTTGGGTTGAAATATAATTTTGTAAGTTTCTTCGTTTGGTAGTAGGTAGGAAGTTTCGCGATTGTCCAGGCCATAAAATAGAGTTTAATTATTATTTTTTTGTTAAAAGAAATTTATAGTACAATTGTAATATATGCCGTACATTTTCGGATGTTCATGAACTTGCAACTTAAAATAATACTACATAGTCAAAGATGACGCTGCACAATTTAAATGTGATTAAGTAGTTACTCCAATAATTAGCGAGATACTGTCTATTTAATTTCTTACGCTAGTTTCCTTTTCATACGTGAAGCACGCAATAGTGAGTTATCATTTATAGAATTGTCAAGGTCCACAGAAACTCAATATTTTGGTTTTAAAATTCTTCTTCCACACATGAAAGAGGAAAAGGGCAAAATAAATACAATAAATTAAAAAATAACATTGGACTAAAGAACGAGTAGAGATTTCTCCAACAAGAAGTTGTTCATGATTCATCAAGTAACCTTTTGGTCCTATTTACATATCACATCAAGGATCAATTTCCAAAAGCATTACAAACATGGGAATAAACTATAAATAAAATTTCCCCACTTGTTTCTTGTTTGCTGAGCACTTAGGAACACATGAACTTCCGAGATGCTCAAGTAAAAAAGACAATGTAGCACATCCCAACAATAGTGTGAAGAGCATCTATAGCTGTTGCGAATTTGCTACTGTTGTCTGTTGTGAGGCAGGAAACTTTAACAATGAATAAAAATTAATCTCCAGTTATTATAGAAAGTCTCGGGAAAAGGTTACGACTCTGAGCATAGATAAGTTGGGAAAAACAAGCATTTAGGTCGTGTACTAATAACTAAAAGGATGCCTATAATTTTGGGTTTAGATGGAATGTGTCTGTGAGATTCTTATAAACAATATATATTTACTTTTGGATTTATTAACCTTTTACTCCCTCACTTTATATAGGTTTCCAATTTTAGTCTTTCCAAAAAAAAATTCACCAATTTTGTTCTCCTATGATTTTTTGTTCCCCTTTTAATCTCTATCATTAATTTGGTATATTAAATGATAACATGACATGTGGACTACTAATATGTCATATGATATATTTAAATTTTTTTTGACAATTTCAAAACCATCAAAAAAGTAAATTGTGAAAATAGCTCATCATTTTGTTTCAATTCCCACTTTTAGTCTCTAAAAAAAATTGATTGATCTTAATTCTTAATTTTTTTTTGGTATCTTTAGTCTCTCATTAACTTAGACAGTTGAACTTAAAAATAGATTTAACCAGTACAAGTTGTGGCAGACTATTGATTGAGTCTCATGATGCATTGCACTAGTTTCTCTACACTTGTTGCTCCTTGAATCCGCATATTGTACCTACTACGGCAGGAAGTCATTAAATTTTGAGGAAAAATAATCTTGTATGATTGTAAAATAAAAATACAATTTATGTGAAAATAATAATTAATTAACTATTAAGTATAATAGTCTAAATTAACAAGAGGGTATTAAAACACAAACAAAAAAAATTGGGGATTAAGGTCTAACAAATATTTTTAGGAAAAATAAATAAAACATCAACATCAACCATACATTTAACTCAAACTAATTATAGTTGATAGTTGATGAATGAAATAATAGATATGAGAAGATTGAAAAAAAAAAAGAAAAAGAAAGAGGAGGATGATGAAAAAGAAAATAATTTAAAAGGAATCATATGGAACATAGAGATAACAACATGTTTAATTATTCACAAAACTTATAACTTTTCTCAATTCCATCCTAAAACATACCGTACGTCAATCTATATCTCATTTCATTAAGTTTTATTTAACTATATTTTCTCATATAAGTTTTAATCTACTTCTATATATTTTTATGTTTAACTCTTAATAACAAATTTTTATTAGATACAAGCACACGATAATCGTCTCATTACATAAATTAAAATAAAATTTATTTTTATAATTTATCAATTTTGACAGTTTTGATACCGTAAACAAATTTAAAAAACTCATGTAATTAATTAATTATCATGTCAAATCAATCCACGTGTCATGACATGCTATGTATCACCTAAGATTAACTTAGCGACAAATTAAAAATGAAATGAAAAATTTATGGCAAATCAAAATTCGTCAAAAATATTTTAAAGGACTAAAAATAAAAAAACCATATAAAATAATCATAGATTAAAAGGTTAATCAATCTTCTTCTGGTTGAACTTTAGTGTGATCAAGGTTCCTTTCTCTTAATAAATCAGAATATTAAAAAAAATCAACCTTTTACTTTTTATATATTTTATCTCATTTTCATTTATTTTTCTTTCATATATTTCTTTTATTATGATCATCACCTCACTTATTGTATAAATTTCTTTTCACTTTTCATTTTCCTTCTTAATTACAGTCTTCTTTTCAGCTCATCAATTCACTCCCAAATTGGATGATACAACTTTCTTCCCATATTTTATTTGGTTGTGTTCACGTGATTTGCCCACCGAATTGTATATTAATCTTCGCTAATCGCCACAATCGTTTTCTATATTTTCCATATCACTTTCACTGGGAAAGCGCCCTAGCTAGGGATTCCCATTTCCCAGGCTCCCAATTATAATATAAACATAATAAAATTGAACACGAAGAAGTCTGTCTCATTAAGCAAAACACATCAATAAAACGTTTGCATTTCATTATTACTGCGAAGTTGTTGACGAAATTTTTAATCGGGTTCACTTTTATTATTTTACAATCCAATATCCTTTTATTTAATAGATGAGAGTTTACACGAGATTTTCTTAGGTTAAAAATATATTAAAAACATGCCGCCAAAGGTTAGGAAAAAACAAAATAATTTCTGGGTTCCATGCATTAATTAATGTGTTTCCAGCTAGCACAGCCCTGTTGACCATAACAGTACTGCCCTTTAAATGCCGGGATCATCTTGTTTGTGCAAGTCAGATCACTATATGCAAGCCAAACATGAATTTTCGAAGACCAAGTAAATCTAGCAACTGGCAACAAATTTTCTTGAATATTTTGACCAATCTATACATGAAGGAAATATCATTTTTCACAGAAAAAATTAAAGTTACTTCGTCAAATTTAGATTATATATGTAATTTAGTCCTTAATTTTAATAACGGATAACATAATCTTCATATAAGGACATGTTGATATTACAATAATTCAAAATATATTTATATAAACAAGAATGATATCTTTAGTTTGATATATAGCATATCAATATTTAAATTATAATTAAATTTAAGTATTAATATTTGAAAAGAATAATTTAAAAATATAAAATTAAATTGAATGCTCAATATAGTATCACATGTGTGAAAACTTGTAATGAAACATTAAGGTATTTTTTTATCATGGTAGGTATCCACTAAGGTTCAGCTCTTAGTCCATATCTATTAGTCTTAGTGATGGATGAACTAATGAAAGATATTCAAGAGGAAGTGTCATGACGTATGCTTTTTGCAGATGATATTGTGTTTATTGATGAGACCAAAGATGGTGTTAATAGGAACTTGAAATTGTGGATAAACACTTTGGAGTCTAAAGGTTTCCCGATAAGCAAGAATAAGACGGAGTATATGAAGTGTGAGTTTTCACGGATAAGAGATGGTGATCAATACACAGTGTATCTACTTGGTCAAGAGGTACCTAAGAAAAATGTTTTTAGATATTTGGGATCAATGTTGCAAAAAATTGGTGAGATTGATGAGAATGTAAATCATAGAATTAGAGTAGGGTGGATGAAATGGTAGAGTGCATCTGGATTTTTGTGTGACCACAAAATTCCCCTCAAGCTAAAAGAAAAATTCTATAGAACAGTTGTAAGACCGACAATGCTATATGGAGCGGAGTGCTGGCTAGCACAGAGGAAACATGAGTATAAAATAGGGGTAGCAGAAATGAGGATGTTAAGGCGGATGTGTGGATATACAAAGATAAATAAAATAATAAATGAGAATATTCGACGAAAGGTATCAGTGGTACCGGTAGGTGAATAGATGAGGCGCATAGATTGAGGGGGTTTGAGCACGTTATAAAATGGTCACTGGATGCTCCCATAAGAATAAGAGTTTGTTACCAAGAACTCGACATAAAGAGAGGTAGAGGTCGACCAAAACTCACATGGGAAAGTTAGGGAAACAAGACCTAATGGAGTGAGATATAGATTGACGGACGATATGTCTTAGGACGGAGTGGAAAAAAGTTATATGCTTAGTGGAGGGGTAAACTCATTAGTAGTTCTATGTTCCAGTCGTTCCCTTGTTTTAGTTCTTTTTCTCTTCTTTTCTCCCTTCTTCCTTTCACCTTTTCTTTTGTCTTTTTTCTTCTTCAATTTATCATTGGGTCATCTACTATCGATCCAATTAACTTGGATTAAAGATGCTCTTCATGTTAATGTTGATGTTGATGCTCAATGTAGCAAAAATCAAATCAAAATAAATAAATAAAAATATAAATTCTACAAAATACCTCTCTTGTATGTAAAAGAGTTGAAAGTTGAAACACCACGTTATATCATTAAAGAAATCTCTTTTTGGCCAATATAGAAAGGAACATATAAAATAATGTTTTTTATTTATAAAATCATAACAATTAAAAATAAAAATAATATATAATATAAAAAATAAATCAAATACCACTTAAAACCATTAGCCATTCCCATTATTAGTTCCCTCCATATATATATCCTGTATGTAAAAGGAGTTGAAACACCACGTTATATTTTTGTATTTATAAAATAATAACAATTAAAATAAAAAATATATATAATATAAAAAATAAATCAAATACCACTTAAAACCATTAGTCATCCCCATTATTAGTTTCCTCCAAAATCCTCTAACTTAACATATTTTAGTAGGAAACTAATACTAAACTGGACATATAAAAAGTAAATTATTTGGATTAAAACATCATAAAGGTAAAAAAAAAATATTAATTTTCTTTTCAGTCTTTAATCTCACTTCGACTTCCATTTGTCAACTGTAGTATGTTCTTATGACATCGTTAAGAGCAAACTTTTGGGATATTACCATTAATAAAAAGAAATTAAGATATGCGAATTAAGAACAAGAATATTTGAGTGGGGTGTTAGTACTCCTAAATACCTGCCAATTAGCAAGTAGCAACCCTTTTGTTTTGTCGTGGATTGCCAACTATATACACTTCAAATCCTCAAACATCAACCAAAAAGCATTGACTGTATTTGACCTGAATTGTCTCCTTCCTCTGATGACATGCCTAATTTGGTTGTGAAAGGAACCTTCAAAGAAGTTGATTTGCTTGACTTTTTTGTTTTGTTTTGTTTTTTAAACGGTAGTTCATTGCTTTGCTGGAAAGGCAAACCTGTTGTCATTGAGGCTTCTTTATTTATTATAAATCTTAGGAATTGTTAGAGTTTGTGATCTTTTAGGGCCTTGGATAAGGATTCGCTCTTATGCTTGACTGTACTAATGTTGGACATGGATTTCCAACACTGCCCGTGTTTAGAGGGCTGATTTGTCTGAAATAGGTAAGAAACTGAAATTGCACCTCTATTATCGGCCTATATATATCCTTATTAACGGGTGGCTTGACCAAAGTAATGATAGATTTTGTCCAAACTCTTTAGAAGTCAAGATACACGAGAATTAATGGAGTACTATAAAGGTATTTCTAACGTGTAAGTAGAAAAACCATACAAAGGTTAAAAGTAACAAGGGTATGTTCGTATTAACATTAGGTTGAATGAGCACACAATTTCAATACATATTTTGTAAAAAGTAAGAATTTAAAGCCTTAGGTTGAACATTCATTTAATCAGGTCTCTACCAACGAAAAAACAGACACTAAATGTGTATGCCTATGTTCATTGAAATTTGTGACACGGGATCCAAGGCCTCTTATGGGAGATTATACACTAGTTTAGCTAGTGTGTGTTCGTATAACTTTAGTATGGGGAGCTACATTTTGTCAACTCCTATAGGTGTATTATAAGAAAAGAACATTTTAGCATCAGTAAAAACCCAATGCTAAATGTCAAAAGAGAGCATTAATTTAATCTTCTAGTTAGATGTTACAAATAAAGGAGCATTTTAGTATCGGTCAAAACTGACCCCTTTCAAAATCCCAAAAACACAAAGAAAAGGTGAGTCTTTTATGTAACCACCATGATGGAAATAGTTTTAGCTAAGGAATCAATATCTTTGAGCAACTTTTCAATTTGAAACACATTAAAAGGATGCATTTACAATTGCATGAGCACAAAATCATAGGAGAAGTTGTTTAAGATGTTGGTCTTGCTTTGTTAGGGTTTTGGTGAGCAAACCAATTTGAGAAGGAGTGCCCCAGAGAGGTTATAGAAACCTATAAAAAAAAAAAACCTTGCTTTGTGGTCCCCATAGAGTGGTGGTCATTGAAGGATGATACTTCTCATCGCATCTCCAACCCCCTTTTTTGTTCGACATACCACCCTAAAAATCTGATAATCACTATACCCACATCGTGTTGTCATCGTGCCATCTCCCCGATCGCCTTTTAGTTTGCAAGTGAGTTCATCTCTCATGGAATCTACAAAATTTTCCCTTATCTTGAAACCCTAATCCTTTCTAAAACAAATAAAAATAACCCACACCTAAATCTAATTTGACCACTTTTTAACTCCTTAGAAACTGTATCAAGTCGTACAAGTAGTAATAAATGAAAGTCTAAATATTGTATTCACGTGAACTCGTGTAATACTAGACAAAATAAAAATATTAAGTAACTATGGTTATCGAAAAACAATGATTTAATTTAATTGTGAGAATGTAATAGTAAAAACATAAATAAACAAAAAAAATTAAAGAATAAAACAACAAGAAACTCTTTTTGGGTATTTTTTTTACAACTACTTGACATATGATGATAAAAAATAAAACAACAATGAATAAAATTGTTGTGGTTGACTTCACCAAATCACTCCTTCATACATACAAATATCATGCACCTAGTTCAAGGTCCATTTACTATCATCAACTCATAAATATTCAAACCCCAATTCTGAAAGAACCTAAGTCCCTTAACTTATAAACTATCAATCTCTTGAATTAGTTTTGCCAAATAACTTGTTTTAAGAACATAAGTTAAAAGATGACTAACAATTTTTGTTTTATACCAATACACAAAATCCATTAGGTGTTCTTCTCCATTTCAATATTCAAATATAATATTAATGACTATTCAAACAACATAATCAAGCAAAGGATGATCAAGTATATGCAAGCATTAAACATAGAAGAGAACACTTAATAATGAAAAAAGTTATAAACATGGATTACTAACTAGAATATACATAAAGATAGGTTTAACTACATCAATCCCACCAAGGGTGAACTAACTACTTAGCTATAGGAAAAAGAAAAGAAAATGATACTAAAGATGAGGATAGTTGATAGGGAAACCATAGAAAGCAACGAAAAGCTTCCTAGCAAGTACTACCTCCAAACTGGATTGATCATTGGCAAAAAAATAAACCTTTGTTCTTTGTCCTAAATAGGCCCTGACATGTGTCTCCTTAAAAATATCACATGATAAACAACTAATGCTTAAGCATGATATATTTTATGCTTAAACATTAGTGTTGCTGATGCAATTGGTCTTTAGACAAGCTTGTGCTTAAGCATGGGATATGTCATATATTGGTCTTTGGACAAGCTTATGTTTAAGCATGGGACATGTCATGCTTAAGCATGACTCAGATTGTCATGTTTAAGCACCAAATGAGATGTATTTATATAAGCATATTGTTGATTTTTCAAGATTTTCTTGTTTTGGTTCCAACATCAAGTGTCACTTTAATCCTCTTGCTTTTACATTGAAAATAAACAAAATTAATATAAGAATTTACTAGAACAGTTATCCTAAGGTTATTTTAATTTATTAGAAAGGACAAACAAAGTTTAGAAGCCTTAAAATATCAAGATAATTGTCTTAAAGTTATCATTCAAGAATATTCACATGGCAATTATCACGTGTTCAATGAGAAGGGCGAATTTTGTTTATAAAAGAGATAAATTAAATATAATTTTTTTTCTTTTTTTATAACATAACAAAAGTTGGATGACGTTTGGACATAGAGTTAAAAGTAATGTCCCAAAATGAAAGGATATCAATTATAGTAAGTAATATTTTTATTTTTAATAATTTTATGTCATACTTTCAATCATATCATTTAAAAAATATATTAAAAAATCATTTAATTCAATAAGTTATCAACTTGTAATCTATCAAATAGTCCATCTAGATGTGACATATGTGCAAATGACAAATAAAATAATATTATATAAATATTTCATTATTTTAAATATTACAATAATATTTTTTATTATATTATAATCTTATTATATTTATATTTTTTTCTGTTGCATATGCTTCGATATGTTCATTAAATTTTATCCCGGCAAATAATTATTCTAGGTCCACGGTGACCATTATTGGTGTACGTGTTGTTCCATAATTTACTACCTTTTTTATTTACTTTTTGCTATTCGTCGTACCTTTGTATGTCAGTAACGCCTCTAAGATTCCAACTCCAGGCACAATATATGTCCCAGCTATTTGTTTGAAGTCAATTTAGAAAACTCTAGATTTAGATGTTTATTATTGTTTCGATATATAATAGACAAAAAGACGAATAAAAGGATTATATATTTTCTGAAAGACACCAAGTGCTATCTAATCCTTTACCACATTTTTAAATCATGATAAATTGGTCATTTCACAGTTTAGTTGATTCAGAAAAGCTCATGGTGATAGAAAAACTTTTTAATTATTTTTTTCTAAACAATCCTGACTTACTTTATTTAATAAATAAATAAATGTGAATTAATTTATACCTAATATGTAAGTTTGACCATACACTCTCAGCAAACTCACATACCAAGAGAGGGTAATTTACATTTCCATATTTTATTGTGTTGAGCCAAAATGTTTGAACAAAATATGTTAGCAAAATGAACATTATCCTAAGCTCTCTTATATAGAATTACTACTAATTATTTTAGTAATATTCCCATAATTGTCTATAAACGGATGATCAGAAGCAGTTAAGCTGCTTCCCTATCAGTAACCATCATTATCTTACTAAATAAACAATTAGTATGCATATATATACATGATGTATGTCGACTTAAAAAACATATATAGCTTTAAATTTCCCAACTTGGTCACATAAGGAGGTTGAGGGACAAAATATATTCCTGATGTCAGAGAAATCATCCCGTTGATACTGTTCCATACTTTAATTTATAAAGCCGTTGCCACCACTAATATAGTGTTCTTATATTAGTTGTTCACTTGTTTTTATTTGGTGTCAAATCCCACATGACCAAATATATATTAAAGAACATGATCTTCACTTAAAAGAAATAAAATTGACGATCGAGAAAGAATATTGTGTTCATGCATTCTCTCACACATTCTCCGAGTGATTTATTTTTTAATTTTAGTTTTTTTTCTTTTACATAACTACCAATGGTCCCTTTCAGCAATGATGTTAGGAATACTTCTAGAAGGTGTGTTTATATATAATTACCAACATCTCTTCGAGTAATGATATTAGGGTTGGGGTCAGCCCGTACTGCTTGATTGTGTTTTGTGTGGTTTCCTTACTAATCACAAGTTTGAGATCAAGAAATAAAATGAAGTTATATTTACGTGGGAGATTCAAATATGAAAGAAAAATGTCAGTAGAATAATATTATTGTACAATATTTTGACTAAAAGAGGAAAGAGATAAGATAAAAGAAAGAAATCTGTCTATATAATAAGACAATTAATATGATGAAAGAAGGTTGAGAAAAAATAATATATAAAAATATTATAGACAAAAGTATTACATATATATATGTGTGTGTGTTTACACTCAATTTTTTCTTCTGTAATTAAACTTTGAGAAAAAAATCATATGGTTTTCTCAATATAAATTTTTATCTCATCAATCTGGCTTATAAGGTTTACTGTTAAAATATGTTCACACAACTTTTTCAACTGCTATTCAATTATATATTATATAATTAATGCATGTTAGCATTTTCCCTCCACAAACTCTTGTTTCTCCACCTGCAAGTATTTGTCATCGAATTCTGAGCTAAGTAGGGTTAAACTAGAATGATTATATTGTAAGCATGAATGTAAAGAGAGGGAAGAGGAGAGAAGAACAGTGGGTTAGAGAATAATTCAATAACATCTCAAAGGATACTTATATATTTAAATTTTAAATCAAAATGCTTTACTTTGTAGGACATGAAGAAACACCCAATTAAATGCTATCTCAAGGTCCCTTCTTATATACGTTTGATGTCCTTTTAATATTCTACCTAAAGTCACACGGCGCATAAAGCAAAATTTATTTTCCCGAAAAACTCAAAACCACATCATCTCTATCTAATATAAATTAGGTCGAAGTACATATCAAATAAATTATAATAAGCCATTGGCTGATCGCGATGGTTCAATAATTTAGTGTTACAGCAGCACAAAATTTTCCTTCACATTCTTAATAATTTAATATTATATCTTCTTATATTTTTTAACTAATACTTTATGAAGAATTCTAACAAAGGTTTTATGGACCGTGAATTAAAAGCCAACAGTAAAGTTGTTTTAATAAATAATAAAAAACAGTACCCTTACCATGATTTTAAATAGATTTACATTGTGATTTTAAATTTTAAAAATTATTATTAATTTGTTAACAAAACCTGTAGTAAGAGTAAGACTCATACTTTATAAAGAAAATATTACATAAATATTAAATATCCATTTAATGTTTAAGAAATATAAAAATATATTCAGTACTTTATTTTAAAAAAGTATGAATATTAGTAGAAATTTTTTTTATTGGGATTTAAAATTATTTTTTATTAGTCTATAACCTTATAGTACATATATAAATAAAGTAAAAATAAAAATTAAGACAATTAATAAGATTTACATATTATCTCATTTTGTAAAACAAATGTTTAAAATAATTTTACTCATGTCTCATTTCTCAATTAATGCGAAACTTATTTTCATTAAAATTATGCAATGGTATTTCACACAACAATTGTTTACTAACTAAACTATAAAGCTAAACGAAACACTGTCTCAACAAAAAAAAAGGCATCACTTAAATACGAAAACCAAATGAAATGAACAAGACAATCACATTCCAAACTAGACATCTCTGCTCACAAAAAATTTAATTCTTCATTCATATTTTTTTTTATGAATCTATCTTCATTCATATTACTTAGTGTAAAACGAACCTCTCTTCCACTAAACTAAATTTGATTAATCATTGTAAACTTATAGTCTATAGTCTATATGAGATGTGAACGTTAATGGGAGGGGTAGGAGTCACATTTATGAACAGTGCCTCAAATAATTTATGATATAAAACTGCGAATGAGGTCACTTCTTACGTACACTTTGCCCGTAACGATACCAAAAAGGGTTTTGACGATGGATTGGTTTAAAAACTATTTAATATATCCTGTAATTATATTTTCTGAGAAAAAAATAATTTTAAAATTTTATGTCTTTAATTATTGCCCTAATTAGATTTTTTTTAATAATTATATAGCTCTTAAAATTTCTATAACATTTTATATAATTTTTTTTGTCTATCTTTTTTCTCTGTCATATCACCATTTTATATATAATACGTTTTTTTTTCCTGTGTATCACTTTCCTTACCATAAATTATGTTGTGAGAATGTGTTATTAAACTATATCAATCATTTTCAAGGGCATGTAATAATGCATTTTTTCTTTCTTTAACATGTTTTTATTACTAGATTATTATGTGAATTATACTTGGAAAATAAATTTAATAAAGAGTGTGTGTTAACAAATAATTGTTAAAAGAAAGTGTCATTAACATTTGTCTGAGATTATCTAGAGGAATCTTTTGGCATGTGAGATCCCCGTGGGGAAGCTTGCTAGAAATAGCTTATAGTTGTCCAGATGAAATGAATCTGCTCCTTCAGCCCTCATATCCAAAATTGAGGATAGTTTAGAGCACTCATTTAGTTTTAAGAGTACCATGTTTCCTTTACAACGAGGCAATGAGCTGGTTATCCAGTTTTCTAATAGTCCCCACCACCAGCAACACAAAATCTCCGAAGATCTAATTCTGGATGATTATGCTTCTCAGGATGTCAATGATTCTGACAAAAAATTCATCACTAGTAGCAGCAGCCAACCAACAAAGAAACTTTTCTATGGGGAAAATAAAAAGAATCATGACTCTAACGAACATAAGAAGAAGATGATTCATAAGGAGATTGAAAGGCAAAGGAGACAAGAAATGGCTACCTTCTATACCTCTCTTAGATCCCTTCTCCCTCTTGAGTTCGTCAAGGTGTGAAAACCTATGTTCGTTTGTTATTTTCTTCCTTTTCTATAGACTGTCTTGTAGAACCCTTTCATTAAAATCACTCAATTATTTCTATTTTAGTGGATACCCTTTTGGAAATCAGGTTACTCCATCTAATTACTAGTAATAACAATTTTTTTTCATAAGAATCTAAATATATTGAATCTCCTATATTTCTGTGATTCGCACAATAATAGCTGTTTTTTGTTTTTCCTTTTTTTTTTGTTATGTGATATGGTTAAAGTTTTCTGGGTTGTTTAGGGTTATTGTGATGGTTTTTTCAGGGAAAGCGTTCAATATCTGACCACATGAACGAGGCAGTGAATTACATAAAGCACATGCAGAACAATATCAAAGAACTTGGTGCCAAGAGAGATGAACTGAAGAAACTCTCCAATCATAGCAATAATATGGAAAATAACCATGCGGGCTTGCATACATCTTGCAACTTTACTATCCATGAGAATAATGGTATTATGGGAATCGAAATCACCAGTGGTTTCAGAGAGGAAAAGCCTAAAATTTCAAAGTTACTACAGTTTTTGACTGAAGAAGGACTTGAAGTTGTTAGTTGCTTTTCAACAGAAGTCAATGGCAGATTGCTCCACATTGTGCAGTGTGAGGTAATTAAGAAGTATTCAGGGTTTGTTTTTAACTTTATTCTAAAAATTTACTCTAATGTTATGTAATTTCCATATTGAACTTAATTCACAGGTTAACAATTCCAACAGCGTAGATCTATCTGAGCTGCGAAAGAAAGTTTCCAATGCATTTCCAACATTTAGATGTTCTGATTAACTTTGAGGTTGGAGCTAGCTATAGCCTCACAATCTGGCCAATAACAGGAAATTTACCCATAACATGCATTTTAAACGGAGAGCTACACTATGCATGGTACTTAAAAAAATCTGAGAGTTTTAGTATTGTTATTTTTTGGATTAATAGTTGAATGAGTTTGAGTTTGAGAAGTGAAAAAGAGAGAGGCCAGGGAGAAAGACAGAGATTCATTAAATGGAAGCTCGTTTAACTATTGGTAAAAAAACTATCAGTACTAAAACCTTAAATTTCTCAGGCTACCATAGAATTTCTCTTTTAGATATCTCTAACTTGATAGACTTTGTTTGGATGAGTTTGCTTGCAAATTTTACATTGGCAACTGTCCCCTTTTCTCTTTTTGATTTGGACTCTGTTGCTTTGTTTGTGAAGAATGAGGGAAGAAGAAAAAATCGTTTACTTGCAACTCAAAAATGAACTTTATCCCAATTCATCCTTTTGTAGCTTTTCTGCAATACAATGGATTCAGTTTCTGTCTTCTTTTTTTTAAAGTTCACAGACGTGCGTTACTTGTTTACTCGCAAGTTTTTTACCTTCATTGTGTATGTAATTGAACGTAGCGTCTATGGGGTTATTTTACCACGAGAATCTCTTATCCATCATATATACGTGTGTATTTGAGATTTCTTATATAATTAATCTAGCATTCAATTTTCACCCTTCACCCTCACTGGAATTATGCCACGAACTTTGAAACGGCTTATATTGCAAGACAAGCTGTGTGATATTGAGTATAGCTTGTAAACTGTTATCTCATGCTTGAGTTTTGATTTAAAATTTAGATGTTAGAGGAAATTTTGTCAAACATTAGGTATTAATTGGTATTAGGTAAAACAAGTGCATTATAGAGCTACAAGTTAAACATGTCTTTTTTTTAGAGGAGATTTCAGTTTGATTTCTATCTCACCTTACTAAAATCACTCTAACATCTGAAATATTACTAACAAAGATTGTGCCTAACGGGGGGAAAACGAAGGACTGATAAACGAAAAGGTTAATTATGAAATTAATTTGTCTGAAGCTTATGCTACGCTCCCTTTACACAAACAGCTCCAGAAATGTACAGCAATTGTAGCTGCGGAAGTCACTGCAAATGTAATATTGGTGATCGCAAACTTCAGGTGATGTCCGCATTTCAAAATCATATATATATATAACTTTTTTTCTATTAGGCTGATACTTTGAATCTTTAATTAGCTTTAGAAATTCATTAATTCGATTGAAACTTATCTTGATTGCATGGGGAGTGAGATAAAAAAAAATTCATATACATGGCTTGCTTTTCATTTCAAGTGACGTCAATTATGTTCGCAATTAATTGTCCACTTAAGAAAAATTGTAACACGTGTTTGCCTTAGAATAGTTTTTATTTATCAGAAAATGATTAGTTAGGACATTGTGGCTTTGATTGATAATATGATGTACATCATACTGACATATAGTTTTGATAATATAAAAAATTGAAATATAACCCCACAACTTTTATACTTACGTTTAGTTTAATTTTTAGTAAGCAAAGTCATATTAAAAGAAGTAATTTTAACACTTAACATCATGTTTCTCATTAGTACTAAGTAACAGTGAAGTCGTGATGATATAGGTATAACATTTCATAAAGAAGGAAGAAAAATATTTAAGACGTTATAACTTGTATGCTTTCTTACTGTCAAAAAAATAAACTTGTATGCTTCCTGTGACATTCTTCATTTTGTCTTTATCGTGAGTTTACACCCCAAACAATTATTTGTGCTGTTGTGACAGTTTCCCGTACGTTAGGAATTAGTACACATTAGGTAAATAAATTCTTACATATGTTAGTATATATTCAGTAGTTGTGATAGACTGATAGAATGCTTGCAAATATCTTAACATAGTGATCCTCTTATATATTTTTCGCCAAAATATGCTTTAAATTTCTGTAAAACATAGTAAAATTTAAGTTTAATATTTCAATAAAGAAATTTTGTTGGTTTTATATTTCATACAAAAATTTAAACAGTCTTCATCATCACGCTTGTTGATGATTATATACTAGTATATATATATATATATATATACACATTTCAATATATCATGTTACATGTTACTTCAAAATAATAATTAATATGATATAAGCAGATATGTCCCACGTCATTAATTAATAATTAAATTATGATATGGATCATTTTAAAAAATAAAATAAAATTTATGAAGATCAAAACAAACAATATAATTTTTGAAAGATTATTTTTTAAAACAAAATTGAAAGATTAATTAAAACTAATTAAAATTATATATATATATATATACACAATAAATAAAAATATATTTGAACCTATATTTTCTCTTCTTTCTTAACAAAATAAATCTAATAGTAATAGTAAAGTAATTATTAATAATATTATTATTAAATTAGAATACAAAATTCGTCTAAATTAGTTCATAAAATTAACTCATATATATACGGCATGAGATTCATCTTTAAAAGTGTGAACCCTGCGTAGCTAGCTCTTTAGGAGTTTTGTTGGTTGAAACAAATGATGGGCAGAAAATCATTTAATAATTTCAAATTTTCTTCAAAGTTTAAGAATATAACCAAATGAATAAATTTATTATAGCAATTAAAAACATTAAGGAATTAAGTTTAACCAAAGAAAACTTGAAGAATAAAATCATTAATCATAATAGAATAAAATAAATAAATAAATGTAATTTAAAAATAATGTTATATATAAAAAATAAAGAAAACTATAGGTGATCAGGAGGACCCTCCCTTGCTTTCTTCTCTGAAGTCTCTCTAATTTTTCTTTATCTCGCTGTCATTTGGCTTCCTCTCTCTAATGTGTCTGTTCTCTTATTTGTTTTGGCTTATATAAAGAGAGGAGGAGAGGATATAAGTTTCCCTAGCTAGGTGAATACATAAGCTATGGTTAATCAATTGAATGTAACGAGTTTAATATATTACCAACATGCATGAGTGGCCAGTTGAATGTCCGAGTCTTGAGCAAGAACTAAGGCTCTAGCTAACTAGACCTCAAGCAGAAGACGCAAACATTGTATTCTGTCTGCCTATAACGTGATTATGAAATTCATGTATGGGTGGCTTTATTGCTCGGTCAAATGATTATCATCTCAGTCCCTTCAAAGTAAGATTGCTTCTCTTATATGTTGATTTGGGAGTATAATTAAACACCTATTCCTGTGGTGGTATAAGTAGTTACAGAATGCATCTAAATTGAGAAAAGAGTGAACTGGCTATTGTAAACATAAATATTTGTTCTCAAATTATTTATATAGCTTGATGAATATACAAATATTGTTTTGGTGATCGATAATTTACTTACCCATATTTGGATTGAAACCATTTGAGATATTGGCTGAAATGAGAATATATATGATTAAATGATCAGGAATTAAACTAGGTTTTAATTCAAAGACAAAGTTTTGAAGCCCTACTATGATATCGAGAATATTGGACTTAATGAAGACAAAATTTCTTAAGGTTTATCATGATGTACTTTTTTGGTCTGGTATTTCACGTACACAATATTGGTGCAGGGCCCCAGATCTCTGCTACATACACTTTGTGCTGGAGTTAAGTTCAATATATAACCCTAGTCCTACATAAATAAGCTTCATGTTTTTGCTTCTGTCGTTTAGATTTCTCGACTGAAGCCAATTATTTAAAGCATGAAGAGACCAATGATGTTGTTGGACAATTTAAATTAAAAAAAGCATGAAGAGACCAATGATGTTGTTGGACAATTTAAATTAAAAAAA